>VMDR010000025.1:0-675859 GCA_007922815.1 Macrotus californicus
GTGAATCACTTGGAACAGACCCTCCGGGGCGTCACTGACTACGAACCACGTAAGTCACCTAATGACCGTTCTGTGTTTCTTTGCTCCTTTTGCTTTCCCACATGGCAGTTGTGAGCTGTGGCGATCCAGGGACCCCGGCCAATGGCCTCCAGTTTGGCGCAGACTTCACCTTCAACAAGACCGTGAGCTACCAGTGCAACCCCGGCTACATCATGGAGCCCGCCACGGCGGCCACTCTGCGCTGCACCGCGGATGGCGCGTGGAACCACAGCAAGCCCGCCTGCACAGGTCCGTGCCGCCGCTCGCCGGCTTTCCTCTCGGCCAGGGAAGCTGTCACCGAGTCACCTCTTACTTCACTTCTCAGCATGCTAGGAACTCTCGTTGGCTCCCCTGCAAGTGCTAAATCCCCAGATTTCCTTCTCTTTTCTTTTCTTTTTTTTTTTTTTTGCAAAACAATCAGAAAACACTTATCACCCTGAAATGTGTACACCCCACTATTAAGAAGCAGAGCAGCACATTGGTTAGTGCCAAAATGGAACTGGTTTGACTGGGACAGGCTAATGCCCAACACCACTCGGTGTGACTCCAAGTTTGATGAGCTTTTAATTATTCTTACCACACTGCTCAACCCCGATGAGGAATTCTGATAGCTCACAGCATTAAATGACATTTATTGTCCCATAAATCCCAAGACTCAACAGGAATGCTAACTAGACAAACAAAACCAAATTAAGTAACAAATAGAGGCTCACTTCTTTCCCAAGTGATCGGCAGAGAGCACAGGGCCCCATGCCAGCGAAGGGGGGACAGGAAGGGTACGGCCTCCCAGGATGCTCCCCTGCTTTCGGGTGTCGAGGGGTCATGGATCATTTTCAGCCCAAAGTGGAAATATGTCCACACAGGGCTTCTCTGCATCTAACAGCCCTTTTTATGAATAAAACAAAATGCAAAGCTGTTCCCCGCTGAAGCAGTTCCCCTTCTGGGAGAGATTTTAAATTCAAAATGACTCATCCCTATTCTGCCTGAAAAAGATAAGGATCAAATAACACTTTCAAAAGCAAGACACCTGGGCAAGTGGACAGAGATGCCCTAATTAAAATGGAGCTGGAGTATAAAGATGAATCAGGGGGCGCTCCCCCAGGGGCCTCACAAATGCTCACCGATGGATTTGGGGAAAGGGTGTAGGTGAAGGGGCGAGAGAACGGTGGTAGGAGCCCCGGCAGACACAGGGGCTCCCTTTGCGAAAGGCGTGGGCAGGCCAGCACTGGGTCCACAGAGAGAGACACTCCTGTGTGTGTGTAAAACAGTCTCTAAACCATCCGGGCTTGGTCACTGGCGATTGCACTAAAGCGCAGATTCTGAGAAGTCAGATTTTCACAGCACAAAGAGCTACTTGATGTACGATGTCCAGTGTTCCCAGAGCAATTTCGCTTGGCTTCCTCAAGGCTGCCATCTCAGCTCTCCCGGCGAGAACCTGGCTCACAGAGAGCCTTGGCAGAAGTCAGGGTCTCACATAAGGAGTTGGAGGGGTCAGAGTTCGAAGGGTAGCCCTCCCGCCACCAGGCCTGGGTTCGAGCCCCTGTGTCTCTGACTGTCTTGGAGAGCAGACTGACCGGCGGGGTTAAGTCTCAGGGTGGACACGATGGGTCCAGGTTAGAGTCAGGTCAGAGGGAGAAACGGCAGGTCAGCCACTCCTCCTGCTGCCGAAACTGTCCTGGCAAACCTCCTCCAGGGAGCTTGTGGGTCTGCAGGGGAGGTTCTCAGATGGTGCCCTGCCCCCCACCCCCCTCCCCCCACCTCCTGCATCTTAGGCTGATAGCTACAGCAGGGAAGGTGGGTGGGGGCACCAGCCCCACCCGGCACGTGCTCCGTGACAGCTGTGTTTTCCATGCAAAGCACACACCAGGCTGCGAGACAGTCATGAAACTCTGGCAAGGGGTATGTTCTGGAATCTTCTTTAACCATTCAAGCATCAGCTGTTTTAATGATTCAGCAAAGGGATCGACAGTCTATGTCTTTGGAAAGTATGTACGTGTGGCCTTTACACAAAGAGAAAGCACAGACCATCCCTGTGCGTGAATTCACAAGACTGCTCAGGTCACGTGAGCAAGCCCTGACCCCCTTCCCCTCGGTGACCGCCGTGAAAACACACCTCGAAAGAGAGGGTGTCTTCCTTCCTCGGCCTCAGACGCACGGGGCCCGCCCTGTTCGCTCCTGCTTTCCTCGCCGTGCCCTTCGCTGTGCTTTTCTGTCCTTAGAAATGACGCAAGAAGTTTTAAAACCTGCAAACCTGACCACTTAGTCAGGGGCACTGGCTTCTCTTCCCTGAGATTGTCTAAGAAAAACAGAGAAAAAGGCAGCAGCCAACCCAGTGATAGCCATCCAATGTGACCGAATCAAAATTACACCAATTTTTTTGTCACACTGGCCAAAAATAGGCTTTCTGGTGTGCCGCAGAATTTTCTAAATTACTTTCCATCTGTTGTGGGGAGATCACCGATCTAAGTAAGGAAAAAACATTAGGGAAACGTTTGATTTGGGAAATGTTTTGATTTACCGCTTTCCTCAGTAATTCCTTCATTCAAAGACCACTCAGCGGCTGTCCTTAGTCACTCGGGCGAGGTGACCACGTGACCATGTGCACACCCGGCCGTGGCGGGAGGTCCCACTGTCTCACCCAGGGTTTGCTTCGCCAACAGCGGTCCTGTGCAGCCCGCCACCCCGCGTCCCGCACGCAGAAGTGGAGGGAGCCGACTTCCGCTGGGGCGCCAGCATCAGTTACCGCTGCGCCACCGGCTACCAGCTGTCTCAGCCCGCCATCCTGTCCTGTGAAGGCCGGGGCGTGTGGAAGGGGGAGACACCCCAGTGCCTGCGTAAGTGCCCCCACACAACATGCTCCTCGGAGCTGCAGGAGCCCCCGTAGTTGCTGTGAGGAGACAGCCCTTGTCATGTCTAGCCAGGCCATGGGGGGTGAATGTCCACCCCAGCCTGCCCTGCCCAGGGGAGACTGTCCCATTGGTCTGAGAGTTGTGCCGAGAGGTGGCCCAGAACCTAGGTGGGGGTTAGCAGGTCACCTGACCCTGGGGCCCCTACCACGGCTGACTTCCCTCTTGTTCCTGCCACAGCTGTGTTCTGTGGGGACCCGGGCACCCCTGTGGAGGGCCGGCTCAGTGGCAGAAGTTTCACCTACAAGTCTGAAGTGTCCTTCCAGTGCAAGCCACCCCTCATACTGGTGGGGTCCTTGAGCAGGACCTGCCAGGCAGACGGCTCGTGGAGCGGCGTGCAGCCCACCTGCATCGGTAATGATAACCAGGCCGCCCGGGGCAGGGGGGTCTGGGGGGGATGCTTCATTCTGAAACCAGTTACCCATGGGCACACAGTATCCCTAGGGATGATTCCCTGTGTGAGCGCTGACACGACCCCCCCTTCAATCACACAGATGAACCTGGTGTTCAAGTTAGACATCAGCTTAAGTAGCTCCTAGACAATGGTGTCTTGCGGCACAGTCCCTGCCCAGGTCATCTGACACCCACACACTTTAGGGGCACGCCAGCTGTCATTACTGCCATTCTCCGGAACAACTGCAACCAGGAGGACAGACAGCTGTGTCATCGCCCTGCCTCCCCAACACCTATCGCTTCCCCACAGAACCAGCCAGACTGGTAGCGATGACGGTTAGAATCACATGGGGAACTCATGTTCCGATGGCCTTAGAGCATGGGGACGAAACTTGCAAGTCCAAAGAGACTGTCCCCATGTCCTAAAGCCCTCGTGTGCAGATAGAGTCTCTTCTCAGATAGGAAGTCTCCTGGTGACAGCATCCGTGGCACATGAACCTGAACCGTAATCTCCCTCTCAGAGCACAGCCCCTGCAGGATCCCCGAGGTCAGGCCGGGCTAACCGTGTTCGCCGGCTCTGCAGGGCCAGAGCACGGGGGCGCTGGCGTCTGCCTGGACAGCTGATGGTTTGTGGTCCTGGATGTTCTCTGAGAAACCGAGTGATAGCCTGAAAACAAGGCAGCGCTGGACAAATACTTCCTGTGCAGCGCCCAGCCCTCTCCGGCCACAGACAGGCCCCCGGCCATCGTGCTTCTTCATGGCCGAAGTCCTGCATCCTTGGGAAAATGTCACCGTGGGTGTAGCACAGCCTTCAGTTTTGAAGCATTAAGTATATCCCCCCCCCCCGTTTTGAGGAAAACGAGTTCAGGAGAATTGAATGATGCTGTGGATGACCAAAGGAGCCGGCCCTTCGGTGAATTCTTAAACTGAGGACCATCACGGGTGGTCGTTGGAGGCAGAGCACTATGAACCCACCCGTGTGACGTGTCAGGAGAAAAACTTAAACCTCAGCACGAGAAAGGGTGCGCTAGTCTGACACAGAAAACCACACGCACAGCGGTTCAGAGTGTGAGAGAGCACTAGCCGTCGGCATCCAGAAAGTCGTCGGGAAAGATGAGAGTCTTGATTTCATTCCCGTTGTCACAGAGAACGTGCCGCACATTTGTCACAAGTTTCTCCATTCTGTAGGACCTCTGGGGGAGCGTGGTGGCGTTCCTGTCATAGCTGGTTCTCTGCTTTTGTTTTTCAATTGTGAATTTCAGACCCTGCCCACAACACCTGCCCAGACCCCGGCACGCCGCCCTTCGGCATACAGAACAGCTCTCGAGGATACGAGGTACCGCATGCTTACTTCCCTGTACCTGTGAGCACGACACGCCGTGGGCGGTAAACATACGTGCACGTTGTCATGTGACATGGACCATGTCCGATCCATGTCACACTGGCCCAAATGGAAGTCATCCTGGCCGGACTTATTTCCGGGGGGGCCATCACACCTGAGATGCGCTTATCTGAATTCACCCTGCGGTAATTGCCCTACAGGTTTGGGTGTGGAAACACGTGTGTGTTGCATTTTCCTGTCGGCCGCACTGAAGTGGCAGCTCTCAGATTAGCACCAGTCACCCCCAAATAAGCTACACGAAGCAGGACCCCATGCTGTGACCCCTGATAATGGTCCAGTGTTCCAACTCATGTATTCCAGCCCCCAAGGCCGAGAGGGCCATGTGACGTGTCTTCCCCACACAATCTCCTAAACTCTGTGAATTACCGGTGAACTCAATGTCACTGTCCCACATTCACTGGACTTTTAAATAAAAAGCACATTAACATTTCAGGAACTATTAGAGGAATCACTGAAAATGGAAGGTAATGAAGCTTAAAATGCACCTTTTCGACCCTGTCCCGTCCCCAAGGGACCCGGGGCCGTGCAGTGGCCCAGCCCTGAAAGCAGTTAACTGTGCCCCTGCCTGCATGGAGTGTAGTGTCTTCCCCTCCAGCCCCTTCCCCCGTCCCTCCTGAGACCCGAGGCCCGTCGTTGGATGGCGGAGACACACACACACCGACTCCCGATGGCGCTCCTCCCCAGGCGAAGGAAACCCTCGTGGGCCCCGGGGTTGAGTCAAGCACATCTGTTGTCAGGTCCCATGGCCGCCCAAGGCCTCGGGGACACACTGCCTGGCACACGGCAGGCCGTGCCCGGGAGGCGGGAATACGAGAGAATGCTGTGCACACGCTGTCGCTCTCACGTCCCACTCTGGCACTCCGGTCTCGGTCAGTGGGGGTCCCCGCGGTCCCTCAGCTGCCCATGTGCAGCCTGTGAGCAGGAAACCAGATGGGGGCAGTTCTGGGTGGCACACTGTGGCCCATCCGAAGCTAAGGGGGGTGGGGACACCCCTCAGCCCCCTTATGACAAAGTCACATGACACCCACATGAGTGACAGGTTGGACCTCAAAGTGAGACTGGCTGATAATTTAAAGAAGGAGTCTCCCTGGCCAGGAGGTCGGGGCCCTGTGGGACCTGAGTGCAGCGGACGAGCTGTCACTTGTTTCCGTCAGCACCGTGGGCTGCAGCTTCACACACGTGAAGGGGGCCACTTCAGCCTCGGACCATCCCTGTGTCCCGCGCTGCTGGCCACTCAGTGTCGGCGGCGGGCTCCCCTTCTCCAGCTGGCCAGGCCCCATAAACTCATGAACTCTGGGCAGTGGGCATGGCTGCACCCCCAGTGGCCCAGGCACATCCTGCCCAGAGGCCCAGGTGCTGCTCTCGTGTTCCTGATATGAGCGATCTCTCCACATGTGACCATAACTCGGCCCCTTCAAAACACATTTACCGACCCCCAGAGTACCCCAGGGCAGCTCCAGGCAAATTGAGAGACAGAAGAACAAGCACAGGAGAGATGAGGCATGAGTGGTGCTGGGCACACGGAGAAGCCACATCCCGCCCGTGCATTGTGGGACGACCAGGGGAGAGGGCGCAGACGAGGGAAGTTCGGCACAGTCCTGAGGGTGAAGCGGGCTGCTTGGCCCAGGTGTGGCAGGGAGACATGGCAGGGAGCAGTGAGGCTCTGGTGCCTGGAGCTCCCGGTGCAGGTGGGGTTTTGAAGGAAGCAGAGGGCACAGGGGCTGGTCAGTGCTCAGCAGTGTTAGCAGCAGTAGTTTGCTAATAAGTATCTGTTGCTTAAAATGGCAGTAGCAGGGAAAAACGGAGAAAAAAATTATTACCAGGTGAAGAGAGATAAGGCGGAAATGAAAGAGAAAAACTACACTTTCAACACCCAAGTAAGCCGCTCCCCGGGTGAGCACAGCTCTCCGATCTGAGCGCTCAGCGATGCCCCAGCGACCTGGGCTGGGGACCCCACACGGCTCGCCCGCGCACGTCGGTCCAAAGGGTCGGGGATCGCGGCGCGCGGCGCCTCTGAGCTCACGTGCCGTCTCCCTTCCAGGTGGGAAGCACGGTGTTTTTCAGGTGCAGGAAAGGCTACCACGTCCAAGGCTCCACCACGCGCACCTGCCTGGCCAATCTGACGTGGAGCGGGACCCAGACCGAGTGCATCCGTAAGTGCGGCCGCGAGTATTCCCCGGGCTGTGGGGCGGGCTTCCCTTCAAGGAAGGTCACGAGCTTTCTTCGTTTGTTTGATTGTTTTTAGTTCCCTAAACCAGTGTTTCTCAAAGTCTGATTCCCTAGAACCGGTGGAGTCAGCATCCCCTGGGGGCTTGGTGGGCACGGGGGTGTCTCCGCCCCCTGCCCACATCCACCAATCAGAAGCCCCGGGGCGGGGCTAGGAGGGACAGTGGCCTGGCCTCCCTGACGCTCCACGGGATGCCCGGTCCCGGGCCTGAGAAAGCGCCCTGACCCCTGGCGGCAGTGCCGGGCAGTGCAGGGCATCGTCAGGGAGGAAGCCGGCGTCCTTCCAGCACGTCCCCGTCCGGCCGCCAGGGAGGGCGCGGTGGGTGAGGCGAGGGTCCAAAGGTCGGCAGGAACAGTGGACCGGAGCGTTTGGAAGTCAGTGCGGACTGACCGGTCCCAGGGCTCCTCAGGACCAAAGTTTATGTCCTGAGTCCGCGCCTCGCCCCCACTAGCGTGGCCCCTCGCTCTCACCAGTGAACAGCATGGGAGCAGGATGCTGTAAACATCACCCAGTAATAGATGAGATGGGAGTTTTGTGTGTATCTACCAGTGTCCGGAGACGCATATTTATTTCAAAGCTATCCACTCCACCCTAAACCGCGACGCAGATTATGTATGTGGGTGTTCGTGTGCATGCACGCAGACACACACGTGTGTATGCACACCTGTGTGTGTGGCCTCCTGGTATCAGATCTTCGTCACATCGAAGTTGGCTGAAGTCCAGGATACTGTGATGCTTCCAACAGCTACATTCACAGTTGTAATACTGTAAACTTACTTTGTCATAATCTGCCATGTCCTCTGCTTGAGATGTGTGTCAGTGTATGGAGTTTGTGAAGAATGTGAAGTTACTTGAGATCTAAACATTAAAATCTTATTGATTCCTAAATTACATTTGGAAAGGAAGTGAAGCTCTTCAGTAATTCAATTACTAAGCACACATCACATTTTTACCGAAATTAATTATTCATTTAACTGAACAGTCAATTCTCTATTGGCCTTGACACAAGAATCCGTGTGTCAGCCTGTGTTTGCTCAGTTTATGGGACTGGCCTTCTAAGGAAATCCAACATATTATTGATCTTTTTTTTTAAATTACTTTATTGTTGTTCAATTACAGTTTGCATTTTCCCCCCACCACTCCCTCTACACCCCAGCCAATCCCACCCCCCTCCCCCGCTCCCATCCTCCCCCTTGGTTATGTCCATGTGTCCTTTATAGTGTTTGGTATATCCAAAATCATCTGTTCATTTCAGAGCTGTGATTTCGATTCTAAGTTTCTCCACATGATTACACACATATTTGTCGAGAGGAAGCTAGATATGTTCAGGGGTGGGCGAAGTCAGTTGATAGTTATCCATATGGAAAATAATGCAACTATTAAATAATAATACAAGAATAAATCCTGTGTTTTGCATGCTCATATCTAAACTGCTTACGTGTGCGTGTATGCATACAGATAGACAGGGAGAGAGAGGCAGAGAGGATGGCGGGGAGGGGCATACACCAGCTTTTCCTGGTGCTGGAAGGCACAGAGGGAGAGGGGAATATCAGTGATGATTCAGTTGATACTGTATTCACACTTTTAAAGTACAAAGTAACTTTAAAGCCATTTCCAAACTGTTGCCCTATTTCTTCACGTCTTTAGACACATAGGTTAAGTGCATAATAAACCGAGTTTGAGCGTTTGCTAACGGGGTGAATGCCGTTCCAGCTCACGCCTGCAGACAGCCAGAAACGCCAGCCCACGCGGACGTCAGAGCCATCGACCTCCCGACCTTCGGTTATACCCTGGTGTACACCTGCCACCCGGGATTCTTCCTGGCCGGGGGGTCCGAGCACCGGACGTGCAAAGCCGACATGAAGTGGACGGGGAAATCCCCTGTCTGTAAAAGTAAGTCGCAGATGAGCACGCCTCCTGCAGAGCAGAGAGGAAGCCCGTCACCCACCAGCCTCGTGTACCGGCGGGAGACCCCTGAGCAAACGACCCCGTGGGCGTGGCAGCGGGTGCCCAACTCTGTCCGTGCTTCCTGTGTGTGGGCCGTGTGTGCACATGTGTGCACGTGTGTGCAGTACGTGTCCGGCACTGTGGAGGCATAGGTGAAGGGGAGATGCAGGCATCACTGTGTGCTAATCACATTTTAACCCAGAGAGAAAAGCTACTTGGTTGAAGAAAAGCGGTATGAGTTAAAACAACACGTATTTTGGAAAACACGTCTTTTAACGAGAATGGGCAAGTGTCGCCAAGTACAGGGGCAGAGCCGATTAAGCTCTGTCCTTGTCAAGGCCACGCGCTGTCTGGTGGTGGAATCGAAGTTCACGTGTCCTTGACACTGGCTCTGTTTTTTTGAGATTACAGAAACGATTAGCGTGGACACGAGGCATTAATGGCTCACACATTTGTGTATTTACGAAGGAGAGTGGCAATTCCGGGCCAGACTGGTGGGTCGCCACCGCCCCCACCTCCCCCAGGCTCCTCCCTGAACTTAGACAGCAAACACACAGGCAGGGAACACCACGGGTGAAGGCAGCGAGCGAGCGTGCGCGGTAAATCCCACGACCCTAGATCTGGTGTCCTGGAGCTCACTTACAGTTCTGAAGTCAGGAATTCTTAACCCTTACCTTACGTTCCCCTTGCCCCTCTCTAACCAGAAATTGAAGTAAACAGACTAAAAAAAATGATGATTTGTAGTTTGATATAAAACTAGAAAGGCTGAGAAATTACGAGTCAAGTTTAACTTGACAGACCAAATTAAAGATTCTGCCGGAGACACAATTGGGCGTTACTCAGTGCTAGCTTGTAAGTGCATTGAGCGGGGCAGGGCCTTGTCAAGTTCAGGGAGGTCCCGAAACCTGAGTCACCGTACCACCTTTCAGTCAGGGGCAGCGCATCCCATGCGGGAGTCAGAGAACGGACCGACACAACCCTCCTTTGCAAGGCTCTCTGTTGTATCACAATGAGTGGAAACGCACAGCTTTGCCCCGGTGCTTCACCAGGAAACCTTCTTCACAAACGCAAGGGACGTCTCCAGGGAGTTGATGGGTTAGAACGGACGGGGGTGAGGCGTGCCTCTGCTGTGCGCTCGAGGAATCTGGAGAAAAGGAAAACTGCTTCGATTTGACGTTTTTTTCAAACTGATTCCAAAATACATGTTTTTGAAAATGATAATTTGTCTTTTTACTTGTAGGTAAAGGAGTGAGAGAAGTTAATGAAACAGTTACTAAAACTCCAGGTTTGTATACCAGACCAGCTATAGATTTAAATCCAATGCAGCGATTGGTCCTTTACTCTGGGCAGTGAGACAAATTTTGGCGATCAGATCTCTGACCCCCCTAGCCCGTGACCAAGTTAGCGTTTCGGTGACCGAAAACGCCAAGGCCACACTGCAAATTCCTAGCCTCTCACAGCCGTGGTTGGTTAAGGGGATAGCGCTACTTAGAAGGACGGCCTCCGGCGTGATTGCACCTCATGCCACCAAAGGCGCCTCGGGCACTGTGTGGGTGGCCGGGGCCAATGCTGCCGACAGAAAGTGATATAATGGAGAGCCTTATAAAGAGGGTTGGGATCCTTTCCTCTCCCCGAGGAAGCGGACGTGGGTGAGGCCTTTGACCCTGAGTTGAGCAGCTCAGACGTGGAGTTGGCTCTCCCCACGATTCCCCGTGCTGCAGGCACCCTCTGCCCCCCCAGACGTGAACTAGCACCCTTTGCTGCGTGCGGTGCCTGAGTAAACGCACGCTGGAACCAATTGAAAAGATGCAGCCCCGCCTCCTAAGGAAGCTGTTCACTGTGACTCCCAATCAACCGGCCTTTCTTATCTGTGGTACAAACTAGAGAGCATTTAAATGATACAGTGTTCCCCGGAATGTAATTCGAGTCAAGCTTTTTGTAAACAGCAATAGAAAATCTTTGTAAATGTGTAAGGCCACTTCCCTGGATTCCCCAGACCCGGGTTTCAACACTGGTCTCTTAGACGTAAGGATCTATTTTACACGGAAGACCCCACGGAACGCAGCAGGGCGTCCAGCCCACGTGGGGCTGTGCCGTGCAGGCTGGGTCACACTAAAACATCCTTAGACGAGGCAAAAATGTCACTCCACAAATGCACCAGGAAGTACACAAACTCCTTTTCAAAACCGTCTCCCGGCTCTTGTGCTCCGCTGTTAGTTACAAATCAAATACCGAGGGAGGCTGATGCTCCCTCCGGCTACATTGTCTCCCGCAGAAGGAGACGTGGGCGGTGTGACTCCTGTTTGCTTGTTGGAGGCGGAAACAGTGTATCCGTTTTGTTTGTTTTCCGAAGGTGCGCGCATTGCCATCGCTAGACCCCACCTCCTTCCCTCGGAGGGGCGTGCGTGCGTGTTAAACTCGGCTCTTTATCGAGGTGGCACGTTCTGACACGCCTGCTCTCTGGTGACTGCACTACTGTGCACCACCTGCAGCAAGTCCAATGACAAGCACCAAGAATGATCGATCAGCGCCGATCAATCGGTCACGTGTGAACACACAGGAGCCACGTCTGAGGCCCTGCTCTGGACCTCCACCAAGAGTCCCCTCAGTGGAGGGCTCAGTGAGCCCATTAGGAGCCCCGCCAGAGTGGGTAAATTCTGATTAGGGAAATCAAGCCGTCTTGATATTATTTTAAATGCTACTCATTTTAGTAAAGGAAGCCACGTGGAGCTTGCTGGCGAGGACCGGGCGGCCGTGAGGTTGTAGACCGGAGGCCGTGTTTAATGCCAGTTCTCAAAAAGCAAGCGCGGGAGACTCTGGCGTTGATATCTCATGTCGTTCTTACTTAATTTCTTGGATTTTCATGATCTGGAAGTCAGTCCACTCAGAACAGTAGGACGTGATGACGTCTGTCCGCCTTTGACTGTCCCACTGCCAGGATGTGTCTTACGGGTCACCCTGTCTGGGAAGACAGGGAAATGGCCAAGCAGACCCTTCAGACTGGGAGCCCTGGCCACCGGCGCCGTGCCTGTGTCCCCAGCACCGGTCGCTCTAAGTGCATCTGCTAAAAAGTGCACTTCGGAAGAAACAAATCTTTAATTCGACCTCGAAAGTCGAGCAGCGTGTTTCTTCTGATGTCAGTTGCAGGGGCCCATGTCTCGTTGTCCAGTGTGGACCCTGCCTGGGGCACATCCAAGGGACAAACAGCGCGGCCCCCAGCCCAGCTCACCTGGGGCTCCCCGGAGCACCCCCGGCCAGTGCCATGAGAAGGGCGGTGCTTCCGGCGCACGGGCTGGCCGAGACGTGGGAAAACAAGTTTAATTTTCACGGCCGGTAAACAAGAGAGACCGTCTCAGTGATCTTTGTGAGCTGTCTGGTCGCAGGCGAATTTTAATGTTTTTAAAGACTTCTTGCCTCTTCTTTCTGAATTTGTACATGCATGCGACACAGGACACTTTTCATCCAACCTTCTTCCCAGGGGTGGGACGTCTCCACAGGAGAGGGCAGGGTTAGGATTTGGGTCACTTCACACAGTGAAGACCCCACGGAACGCAGCAGGGCATCCAGCCCACGTGGGGCCGTGCCGTGCAGGCTGTGTGAGGGCAGGACAGTGCTACACGGGTCCCCTGTCCATCCTCCAAGCCTCTGTCTTTCAAAGAGAGAGCTGCTGACACGTCAGTGATCTTCTGGGGCAGCTACGGCTTTTCTCAGTAAGCACGACGCGACCTAAGCCGCTTTCGGTAGTTACGATTCCGCATGCCCTCCAGCCTCAGCAGGTCCGCTTGGCATCCGAACGTTCTCCCCCAAAGTGACAGACGTGCGCCCACCCCTCGTGGGAGCCCCCCAGGGCTCCACTTGGTTTTCACACGTGCTGCAAGGGGCCTGCGACCCGTCACCCTCGTCTTCGTCATTGTTCTTGTGTCTGGCGTCTCCCCAAACGAGTCCGCCTTCTCTGTCGTGAGAGACCCGCGTGGCTGGGTTCTGCATCCGCTGATCCGTGCCTGTGTTTCATCCCCCGCAGTTCCTTCAGATGTGTTTTTCGTCAGCTCGGTGTGGCAGGGGCATTACGAGTACTTAGGGAAAAGGCAGCCGGCGACGCTGACTGTGGACTGCTTCAACGCCACCAGCAGCAAGGTGAACGCCACCTTCCGCACCGCCGCCCAGGTGGAGCTGAAGCTGACAGGTAGGCCTGGGTTATCCTAAGAGGGGACCTGGGCTGGCAGCCCCCTGCCTGCCCCCTGCCCCTGGGAACAGGCGCCGCCTGCACTAGGACCTTTCCCGCTGTGCTGGCTGTGCGTCCATCCGCTGCGTCACCTCAGTGCCCAGGCCTGGCGATTTTCTCCTTTTGAAGATCACAAACCAGCACAGAAAAGTGAACCAATTTGCTCACGATCTTGCACATGACATGTTAAGTCAAAGATGGGAGATTTGAGCCCAGAGGTGCAACTCCCTGAGAGGTATTCTCTGATAGATCTCTCTTTTCTTTCTAACCCAGACCTTAACTCTAACCCTAGATATTCTCTCTTTCTTTGTTATGTGTTTGCTCCTGGTTTTGTGGTGTTTTAGATCTGGGGATTTGGGGGGAGGTCATCCCACTGTTGATAAAATAACGACAGCTTAGACTTGCAGGCCAAAGGTCGCTCCCTCCACCAGCCGCACACAGAGCAGGTCAGAGCTCGAGAGGTTCCGGCAGGTGCAGGCGTTCCGAGCCGCTGGGGATGGGAGGGGACCCTGGCCCATGTGCAGGCCCTTGGGTGTCCTTGTCAGCTGGCACTTGAACGGCGCCCCCCCCCCATCCTTCCTGTGCACTCAGCTTGGATGTGAGGGAGTTGCTTCTCTCATTTCCATCAGAGAACGAGCTGCTGTGTGTTCTGAAATGAACCACGGCATCATCCCCCCATCCTGTCTTCCCACATGGAGGAGACAGGTTCACCATTATGTGTTCCTGTGCCTTGGTCTCCTCCCGCGGGCAGGGGACTAGCTACGGTTACCAACAGGTCCCCACCCGTTTGTGCCGACCGCCGCATCTCTGGGCCAGAGTGTGGGACAGTCCCTCCGCCTTCATGAGGGGCTGGGTGGGGTGACTGCAGAGTCACTTCGTGCCCAAGAGCTCAGAGGCCACCTGGGTGTGTCTGTCACCCCCCAGCCACCACACCACTCACTGCATCCTGGTGGGTGAACCTCCCCACTGCACGCAGCTGCCTGCGGGCTCATGGCTGTGGGGTGAGGGTCGGACTCCCGTCCCCGTGAGTACATCATAAAAACATGTCGGATTTCAAAAATGGATATAAATGAAAGCGTGTTAGTGTTATTTTTTCTGTGGGATAAATATGTGGAAATGGTTCACCAAAGTAAGGCGGACGACACCCATTCCAGATACACCAGGACTTTAGTAGGAGGTGACTTTAAGGAAAGACGTCCCGAAGCTCAAATTTAAAAACTTGGTAACAGTTTCTCTTCTCTGTGATACCATCACCTCTGGGATATACTCCCAACCAATGGCCGCACGCCTGCGTCAGTCACCCTGGGAGCCCCGGTCACACGGGCGCCGCCCTGGTCTCCCTGCAGGTGTGTACAAGAAGGAAGAGGCCCACCTGCTCCTGAGAGCGGTCCACACGCACGGCCCCACAGACATCTTTGTCGGCAAGCTGGACGACAGCAGCTGGGGCCTGGACGGCTATGTAAGTGTCCGGGCGACGGCAGAGTTCCACAGGGTGCCCGAGGTGCGGGCGGCAGGGGACGAGCAGGGAGGGCCAGTGCTTGGAGGGGCGCAGTGGTCCCTCTGTGAAGTGACCTGGCCCTGTACCCCTCATCTTAGCACAGAAGAACCCGAGCCCCCAAATGAGGCGCCGATGGGCCAAGACAAATGGGCTGTCACTGCCGGAGGGGACACAGCAAGGACGCGGACTCAGGTCCCAAGGCCGCTGACAGCCTCTCTGAATGTCCCAAACTGCCACTCCCAGATGAGCAGGGACAGTTAGGGTGCCCCTTTGAATAGCCTTTTCTGCACCTCATGCCTGTGTTTGCGCTGTGTTGCATCACCTGACCCAAGGGTGCGCAGCCTCCTGTGACACGTGTCAGCCCACAGGCGTGACAAAGGGCGTTTTGCATAATGCAGGTTATACATGAATTCCTACATTTGTCCCTTTTACAAGGGGTAGCTCACCTGCGCATATGCTGTGAATTTATGAGACACTTTCGAGGTGAAAATGAGTCAGAATTCACGTGTTAGTTGAAGTTCACGTCTGTGCATTTAAATGTTTAACTGCGCAGTTTCACCATACGGAATGTCAAAACTAAAACATTAACTGCAATATCGGGAAAGAGGAGAGCCCCAGGCCCGTATTCTGAGTGGTCTTCTCCCTCTCCACCCTCGGCAGGTCTCGTCGGGACTGGAGCGGGGAGGGTTCGCTTTTCAAGGCAACGTCCGTGGCAAAGACTTCGGAAAGTTCAAGCTGGAGAGGCAAGGTGAGTGGCGTGCAGGCTGCTTCCCGAGGGGACCGGTGGCTGACCAGCCTTCGAACGGTCGTGCTGAGCAGTGATGGGGAGGCCGGGCGCCAGAGGGAACGCAGTCGAAATCAGCAGAGGAGGCAAAAGGGTTTTGTAACTCAATGGGAAAGAAAAGAAAGAAAACGGCCATTCAGAGCTGGGAAAACGGGGGAAATGTGCCAGGTGTGGCGTTGCCGTCCTCGCTGCAGAGAATGGGAGTGAAGGTGGGGGCGGGGAGAAAAGACAAACAATTAAAGAATTAAGCAAACTCTATTTCTAAGAAAATTGTACGCAGGCATGACTAGAGGTCACCAAAAAGCCATGAAAAGTGCACCAACTTCAAATATGTATATGATGGACTCAAAGATGGGCCATTGTTAGTGACCAAAATGTCGAAGTTTTTAAAAAACGATTCTGGGGGAAGAGCAGAGAGAGGCCCTGGGTGTCTGCCCCGGCTTTCGCCCGAGGGTTCCGCCCCCTGAACGCCCAGCAGAGGGGTGTCAAACTTCCGTTTCCTGATGCGGGTGTGTCTCACCATAGAGGAAGTGCTGAAAGGAAGAGCTTCCGGCTGTGTGCTGGATTAAATAGAAATAAGGGTTTCGTTCAGCACATCCCGTGAAGGTGACGAGGGCTACCTTCAGGTGTGGAAAGGCGTTCACACACACGTGAGAAAAAGCCTCCTAGAGACAGACACAGACAGACACAGGCTGCCCCCCCTTCTCCGTCTCTTCCTCTGCTCCTCGGGCTTTACCTCAGTGACGTAGAAGGAACACACTCGATAGTCTTGGACTCTGGGGGAGTGACTGTGTTCTGATTGTTCCTCTGGAGTCTCTCCATGCGGAGGGAGAGCAGCCATTCACCAAAACGCAGGTATCGTGTGCTTCCGTGTCTAGGAAACGCCCAGAACAGGGCAGTGGGTAGGCAGAAGGTAGATCCGTGTCTGGGTGGACTTGGGGTCAGGAGGGTAGGGGGATGTCTGCTCAGGAACCCTGGGTTTGTTCTCGGGGAGCAGACAGTGCCCCTAAATCAGATCGTGGGCATGACTGCAGCCCCAGAAACATGGCAACAAGCAGCGAGGTGGCAGACCCCGGGTGGCACGTGCCTTAAACGGGTGAGCTCTGCAGTGTGTCAGCACCTCTTGATGGCACTGCCCAAAAAGGGAAGGGCCTCGGCTGTAGCACGTGAACAGCGGCTCGCCCTCACGCCTACGTAATAATGCAGGTGCTGTGGGGGCCTGTGAGAGTAGCCAGAGCGGCTGCAGAGGGTGGTAACGATTGTGGGAACACCAGGATGGGCAGAGGAGGGGGGAAGGGAGGGAGAAGGGGAGCGAGGTGGGGAGGCAGCGGTTTGACACCGCACCTGGGCGAGGGTGTTTTCGTCACGGGGCCTAGGAAGTGACACTGAGACAAGGCCAGATCACGGCCCTGGGGGCAGTTAGGGAAGACACAGCGGCCTGGAGGCTACATGTGTGGCTAGACTCAGTGCCACTTGGTCAGACGCTGCTGGCCGGCAGCTGTGGCCAAGGCATTCACGGTGTCATTAGAGAAAAACACTGGAAACGGCCCAATGGCCTTCAGCAGTGGACTGGCCGGATAAACCCCAGTGTATTCATTGATACCACAGAGCACGGCACTCCCCCCACATCACATCCGACTCCCACGTGGTGACAGAAGAACCCCAAAACACATGGTTCTGTTTAAAGAGCCAAATATAAAGCCTGTGAATCACCTTCCCATTTCTTAGAAAAGTAATAAAAGAGACACAATCACATGTACACACAGTTCTTTCTGAAAGGTTGCTTTAAGCACCCCACGCCCACGGCATGCGGAGGCCAGGGGGACCTTTGTTTCCGGCGACCTTTTCATTATTTACTTCCGTCCCTTTTTATGCCATTTTAATTGACGCCGTGTGCATGTATTATCCTTTAAATTATTAAAACTAGGTAAATAACTAGAATTAACTGGGAGCTTCAGAAAGCCTCGTAGTTTCTGGGAAAGGCTGGCCACATCCTTCACGACACCCTGCTTCCACATTGTCCCCATCAGGGTGTGAAGTCCCTCGTGGCGTGTAGATTTTCTGGGATTTTATTGATTGGGAATCTGACACCTGTTATGGCCAAAAGTATGCCGTCTTGTTGTAGAAAATAACTTCAGCTAACTTAAGCAGAATACGAATTTGTGACAACCAGGTGAGGAGACTCCCAGGACGGTAGAACCTGGAGCAGGTGGTGAGGCAACTTCCTGGGACCCGCAGGGGGCGCTGGGGTGCCGGACACATGGCGCTGTTTTTATGTCAGAAATCTGCTCGTCCAGCACCTGCTGACCTAGGTCCAGCACGGGCCCCCGGGTCTGGGAGGAAAGCTGCCCGACCCGGCTTGGCGTGGCGGCACTTCCGTCCCGTACACGCTGCGTGCCGGCCATTGTTTCAAGCAGTAGAGAAGACCCCGCAGGTGGTCCTCACAACAAAACTGTGAAGAGGGTGCCCTTGGGGGCAATGTGCCTCTGGCTGGTGGCTGGGACTCCCCGCAGCCCTGCCTCGGAGGATGGTGCCTGTGGTGCCCTGCGCTGGCGCAGGCACCAGGAGCATCTGGCTTGTCCCTGCAGCCATGGGGATCAGGTCTAAGCCTGTTTCCCTCCCTCCAGGGTCAGTGTCCAGGGAGGGAGCATCCAAGTGGCCTAATCACATACCAGGGCCTGGGCGTGGAGATTGAGGGACAGGCGCCGGGCGTGCAGGCGTGAAGTCAGCAACCACACCAGCGTCCCATGTGCCAATGAGGAAGGGTCTCAGAAAGATGCGGCCACGGGACAAAGAGTCGGCATCGGGGTGACCTGAACGTGCATTAGAGCTTCAGGTAGCTGGGCGGAGCGCAGAGCTGCCTCAGCTAAAACCTGGGGCGAGTATTATTTGTGCCTTTCTTATGGGGAAGTTTGGGAATTTTTATTTAAAAAGCATTTAAGTAGTGTGAACACGGCATTGTTTCCTTGCGTTGAGGTTTGTAAAAAGGAAGAAAACAAGGCTTCTCGTGCACTTGAGGGTCCCGTGCGTTCTGGAACTAACTGCGCCTCCAAAAGCAGCCGCCGCCGCCGGCGCGGTTGTCAGGAACTGTGCGCAGAGTCAGGCCGTGCGGGGCGCGTGGCCCTCCGCGCCCCGGGGGCGTGACACTTAATGAAGTCCCGCTGACTGTCCCGTGGACGTCCAGGTTCTGTGTCTTGGTCACGGAGACACACGTTAACGTCTCTCTAAAGGAGTGTCAGTGGGTCCGGGTGGGGCTTAACTCCCGCTTCCTGTGGCATTTACATGCGCTCATAAAACGTGTCCCGCAGGCGTGTGTTCGTTGGGGCACGACTGACTGTCCCTTTTGTCTTCCAGACCCGCTGAGCGCCGACCAGGACCCCACGCGCCGCCGCCCGGGCACCAGCAGCGGCTCCGTGGCAGCGGCCATCCTGGTCCCCTTCTTCGCGCTGATCCTGTCGGGCTTCGCCTTTTACCTCTACAAACACAGGTACGGGGCGCGCGCAGGCGTCGGTGCAGGGGCTGCACGCCCGGCCTCCCACACGCACGTGAACTTGGCACCCCCGCGCGGCGTTGGGCCTGGCGTGCAGGGCGCTCACGCGCGGGGCTGCGGTGTCCTCCCTGCCCGCTGGCCTTCCCCGTGAGCCCCTCCGAAAACCAGCGGCGGGGGCCGGGGGCGGGTCAGGAGGTGACCTGCTAGGACTCTCGTCCCCGCGAGACGGCTGGGTTTCCGTTTCCAGCACCACGGCCAGCTCCCGGGCCTCGCGGAGAGGCCGCTTCCAGGGCTCCCTGTAGCTGCTCTCCGCTCCGTGAAACGGGACTCACAAAGTGCCCCTTGCTTTCTTCCTTTAAGAAACACAGAGTGGGTCCTTACCAGGTGCGCAGCCAGATCACACGGCCCGTCTCATGAAAAACCGCTCCAAATCTCTGCGAACTGGCATGTCTCTACCAACAGGAAAAGGGCAACCTTTGAAAAAACAAAACTTGAGTGAAATTGATCCTCTCCTTGCCTTGGCATGGAGGCCAAAAAGAAGCAAAAGTAAATTTTGAAGAAGTTACAGATTCACTTACGTTTTCTCTCTGCGGAAAATGTGTCACCTGGAGGAATTTGGCCCAGGCCAAAGTCCTTAAAATATTCTTTGGGTTACTGGCATTCCCTACAGGTAATCACAAAAAATTATGACCCTGTGAATAAGATGAAGGTATGCTAAATGAGTCTGTTTATTTACGTAGCACAGATATTTCTGTTTAATCCTGGCCCCCAAAACCACTGGTGTGAGGAGGGGTTTTTTTAATGACTCGTGGAATAGCTTTCACTATGTGCCTTCTTGAAATACAAAGTAGTAAGAATGTTACTGTATTTACAACTGTATCACAATAGCTGCTGGCAAGCATGTCTTCGCCTGTCTGTGGTTGTAACATTCTTACCTTAAAGATGTGGGCCAGGGGGAGGGCTCTCAGCTGTCTCGCCCAAATTGAAGATTGGCACTTCTGTGTCAGGGAGTGTTTTAGAAAAAAGTCCTGGGCACGCGAGACTGATGGGACTCATTCTCAAGCTTCGGTTTGGAGCTGGATGAAAATTTAGCAGATGCAGAAACAGCACCCACCACCTTCTGCAGAAAACCCGTCATTGGCAGAAGTGCTTCTCATCACGGCAATCACAAATTTTTCTCCCTTCACAAGAGTGTCTAAGCCGTGTGATGTCCTCACAGTGACACACGCACGCAGGGTGGCTTGTAAGTCCTGCAGATGCGCTTTTGCTTCTGTGGCATCCACATCAGCCCCAAGGACGCGATGCAGCTCAGGAGACTCTTCTTCCCACCTTTGGGCCTTTCGTCTGTGGGTGGGGGGCCTCCCTCCGAGGTGTCCTGGGCTGGGGCAGCCCCACCTAGGAGGGGGCACCTCCTGGTCACACAGACATCTACATGAGATGCACAACAAGTACTCTCAGCATCTCCCTTATCCTTTGTTACTTTTTTCTCTTATTCTTTACAAGGACAAGCTCACGGAATTATGCCTACTCACACGTTAGTTGAATGTTCCGTCTGACTGTATCTGAGTGTTAAGAGAAGGCAGCACAGGGGGGTCCCACTCATGCCCCCTCTGGGGTCTTCCAGCCCCAGACGCTTCCCTGTGAGCAACAGTGCTCAGCCTTCCAGCAGGTGACACGTGGGAACAGACCTCAGGCTGAGAAACCAGGGCAGAGGGCAGAGGACTGACTTTTTGTAGGAGTTTGACCCCTGTTGTCTCCGATCCTGTGCACTGGGGACCACTTTAACCTCAGCGTGACTGTCCCACCAGTGTGGCCTCACCCCCACCCGAGAGTCCGGAAGATGAAGGAAGGGTCTCCAATGTCCCAGCTGACGGGAGCCTCTCTTAGCTACTCGGCCCCTGTGTCTGAGGGCCCCTAATTAGTGCCCTGTGTCTGAGCCAGAGGAGGGCCCCCAGTCCTGCCCCCAGGGGCTCCCTAAGTCCACTGTCTTCTGAGTCACTGCCACCTGCCCAGGGATACGCGAAGCGAATGGCTCTCTCCGCTGGCTCCTCACCCTCCGCAGGTTTAAAAATTCCTTCACACACTGGCACCCCAGTTCTTCAGGGGAAACCTGTTCCTGCCATCCTGGCACCTCTCGCTAGCACCCTGTGCAGGGAGCCCCAGGCTTCCTGACTGAGGACGGCCCCTGCTGGGTTTGGGCCCCACTTCTGACTCTCGGTTGTGGGGTGTCCCTCCCAACAAGAGCTGGAGTGGGGCGGCTCCTGATCTGGGAGGTTAAGGGGAGACCTCAGCCAAGTTTCAGCTTCACGAGCCTGGGGCTGAATTTGAGTGCCAACTTCTGCTGTTGGAGAGTTTTCAAGTTCAGTGTCGGGGGGCCCCGGCACCCTGCCTTTCCGCTGATGCAGTTCTTAGTTCCCTTTTTCTTCATGGACATCTGTACTGTGAGAAAATCTGCTAGTAACCACAACAGCAGTTCCTTCACGTCAGTATCAAGTGGCGTTTGTGCTGCTCACACAAAATCGTGCTCTTACCGCCTGGCCTGGTTTCCTTACGCGGTTTCTTCCGAAAAGGGGCAGCAGCTTTACCTCTTTTGTGTCTAAGAAGCCTTCAATTCTCCAATCTTAGGTCTACCTAGAGGTTTTCTTTTAACCAGAAATAGGTACAGCAGTTGAACAACAAGGCTAGCGCCTTCCCTACAACTGACTTGGAGACAAAATCTCGTCCCAAAACTAGCTGACATGGCGATGTCGGCAATGGCAGTGAGCGAGGCGTTACATTTGTATCTGAGCTCAGTCTCTAGTCCTAGAAGACGGGCACCTCGGCTCCCGCTCGGTGGCCAGGACCACCTTCTCAAGGTCGTAAAACTTAGAGGTGGGCGGATACCCAACTGGTCTGTCCAAGGCCCGCGTCGGCAACCTTCCCAGTTTACCCGGATTATTAGCTGGAATCGGATAATTCTTTGATTTGGGTAACCATTGCAGTTTTTGAAGTTCTCTTGCTAATCTCCACCAGCCACTCAAGAGAGTGAGCCCTGCAAGGGAGAGCTGTGTGTCCCCCCGCCCTGCCCCCAGGCTGAGGTTGTGTGGCCTCTTGTCCCTGTGGTTTCCTGCAGGCAGAAGAGCCAGCTCAGGCACGGTCCCTGGCGCTGGAAGTCAGGTCCCTGACGGTGTGTGGTCTCTCCCCCCTAGAACAAGACCCAAAGTGCAGTACAACGGCTACGCCGGGCACGAGAACAGCAACGGGCAGGCCTCCTTTGAGAACCCCATGTACGACACGAACTTGAAGCCCACGGAGGCCAAGGCCGTGCGCTTCGACACGACCCTGAACACGGTGTGCACGGTGGTATAGCACCCGCCCCGAGGCGCCGACTCATAGCCATACCTCTGACGGGCAAGCAGTGATTCCTTTGGTGCCATGGACCACTCCCCACCCCTCCCGGCTTCGCCGCGCCACCTTCCCCATCCTGTACAGGAGTCATGCAGCGGGGACGTCCGGAGAGCGTGCAGAGTCTTCTGAGGACCGGCCATGCCTGGCCCATGTCTGGCTACACCCGCGTGGGGCCAAGGCACCCTGGAGGAAGCCCGCCTGCCCACCTGCCTGGTGCGTCCGCCTCGATGCCTGAGGCGTCCTGTCTCCGGAGGCCATGATGCCTTCCGATGCAGCCTGCCTGGCACACGACCACCACCTCTGGGCACAGTGGCAAAGTGGCAGCCCCACGACATGTCCGGTGTGTTTCTTCTCACCCCCATGAATGCAAATCCTCCAGAAAACAGCTCTCCTGAAGAAGACACCTCCCTGGTCACGCACACACCCACACGTGCCCCGCCAGCCTTCCCCAGACCTGGCACGCTCCGAGGGCCCCCAGCCCCCTCGGCGACCACTCCCAGGACCATCTGCAGATTCCCAGTCAGCTGTTCTATTGCAGAAGTTTTGATGCACAATTTTTTTGCACTAGTGTGTTACGAATGATTGAGCAAGATTCTGATAAAAATATACTATTTACACAGGGTTTATACACACTACCCATTGTACATAAACATCCCTTCATTTCTCAAGCCGAGCATTTCGCCGTCAGGTTAGTCAATGTGTAAGAGAGAGAGAGAAAAAATCCCCAGATATGGCACAGGTTTTAACAGAAGTACGGTATTAAAGAGATTTATTTTATTATTGCTTCTTTTAGCTACATATCTGTGTTGAACTCATTGAGAAAAAACAAAGAGGCCTTTTATTTCCCACATGTTTCCCCCTCACGTCTGCTGCTGTCTCAGCAGCACCCAGAGAAGGCTGACCGCGATCTCCACCTGCCGTGTATAAATGTGAATAGTAATTTATTTCAGATGCGTGTGGCCCCCCTGGGCGGGAGCTCACAGTGCCGTCTTCCTCGTCACACTGTGTGTCCTGTGGCTGTGCACCCCGACGTCGCATGGAGGACAGGACCCCCCAGGAGCCCGGGACCCACTGGACACCGTCGGGGTCAAAGGGCCCAGCGCTTCTGCGGAGGCCGGAAAGCACCGCTCACACTCGCCTCTCCTGGTGCTGCGTCCTCTGCGTCCGTTTGCCTTCTGTTTCGTGCTGTTCCAGATGGAAAGAAAGGCTCGGCGATGTTTCAGGGTTAGAATCGTGACTGGCAAATGATAAATTGCGGGACAGAGGAAGTAGGTGTGGTCCCCAGTGCGGATACGGATCGGAGTGTGACCTGGACGAAGAATCGGGGACGAGAAATCGGGGACGAGAAATCGGGGACGAGATTGTTTACATCCCAAAGGGAAGCCACCTTTGTTTTCGCTTGTCACCATGAGGCAGAAAGAGTCTGCAACGGGAATTCCTCTTCCGTCGTCCGGGTTCTAAGCAGCTTTCCCACTCGTGGGAAGCTCCCCTCTCACCACGCAGCTGGCACCGGGGAGCTCGGCGGGGTCCCTTCTCCCGGTCCCAGGGGCGCATTCGCCCCTGGCGTTGTCTGGCATCCTGGTTTGTCTGCTGCAGGTGGAAGTGCAGGGCTTCGAACATGGAAAATGAAAACAGGCCCCGTGTCCGGGCACTGGCTCATTGTCCCCAAACCGCTGTCCTGCTGGGTGCCCCTGCTCTGTCCTCAGCGAGGGGCGCATGTCCTTGGTTGGGAGGGCATCGCCAGCCCCTCCGGTGGCAGCTTGGCCTGTGGAATTCCAATCTCGTGTGCAATTCCCTGGGCGTTGCCTCGGCCAGCCTGGCCACAGGACAGGGGCTTGGCTTTGTCACCTGGAGTTCCCGTCCCTTCCCTTCAGACGAGATGAGGTCAGCCACAGCCCAGCCCCCCGCACACCCCGACCCAGACCGAGGGGCCAAGAGGGGCGGGCTCGTGTGTGCAGGACACGGCCCACCCCCACCGTGGGTGTGAGTACACGCAGACACATCCGTGCACCGCACACCTCTGATCGTGAGCCACTTGAACCAGGTGCGGCCGGCCGACCTCAGAGTCTGATCCAACCCCTGTGTCCCCACGTGACTGCCCTGCTGGCCCGGCGGTGACGCTTGGAACCACGGAAGGACAGGGCACACACTCCAGACCCCACCAACTGGATCGGGCACAGCTTCCCTCGTCCACGCAGGGTCACACCGCCTGTCGGGGCTCAGTGCAGAGCCCGTGGCTCAGGCACAGCCACTCCCCAAGCTGGTGCCTCCTGGGGCGAGGGCGCAGCCTCAGAGCCGTCCAGATGACTCTCCCGGCCCGAGGGGACCTCGGGGGGAGCGCCCACACTCACGCAGGTCACGTGCTTGAAGCTGTTTAGGACTGCCGCTTGTCTCACACATCTTGCCTTCCTTCAGGCTCGCTGCAATAATTTTTTTCTCCTGTGAAATATTTTGTAAACAGCGACGAAAAGCTATCATAACAAAGGGGAACTTGAAGGCTGGCGCCCCGGTCGGGACCCGTGGCCACGCTGCCCGTCCAGACACCCCACCCCGTGCTGCTGACTCGCGTTAGGTGCAAAAGACTTTTTTGTACAGAGATATATTTTTTATGAAGAATTTGTAAAATTATTAAATATGCTGTAATTTTTTGATTAATGTAGGTAAATTGTTCAAAAAAATAAATGTTTTTACAATACAAAACTGTAATTTTCCCAATAATGTACATTGTACCATCTCTAGCTGATTTTCAGTCCCGACCCCGTCACACATGTATTAATATTACTGTGGCCTGTTAAAATGAGCAGTATCTTTTTTTGTCAAAAAGAAATTATAAAGAGAGTGTAATATAGCCTGTGCATTGCCACCTACCTTTAAAGCAAATCAGAGTTCTAATTAAATATTTAATTTTACATTTCTACTTGCCCTGTGACTTTGTTGGAGCTTCCCCACGTGGGTGTCAGAGGGAGGAGCGCTCGGCGAGTCACGGATTTCGCCGTGTTTGGGGGGAGGCTCCCGGTGTCCAAGGCATGAGTGTCCCCATCACAATCAGTGAATGGCTGACTTAGGAGAGCTCAGAAGCAGGGCAGCGGCGTCACAGCTGGCAGAGTCCTTGATGGCTTGCCTTAAAGCCAATGGGAGTTTCGTTCCCCTCCAAACCCGAATCTGGCCTTTATTTTCACGATAAAAAATATTGTTCTTTTTGTAAAGTTTTTTAGAAGATTTTACTTATTTTTTTATATTTATTTATTTTTAGAGAGAGGGGAAGGGAAGAAAGAAACATCCATGTGTGGCTGTCTCTCGTGCGCCCCCTACTGGGCACCTGGCCTGCAGCACAGGCAGGTGCCCTGACTGGGAATCGAACCAGCGACCCTTTGGTTCACAGGCCGGTGCTCAATCCACACCAGCCAGGGCACATTTTATTTATTGTTTCAGAGAGAGGGGAAGGGAGGGAGAAAACATCGATCAGTGGCCTCTCCCACACGCACAAACCTGGCCCCGCATTCAGGCAGGTGCCCTGACCAGGAACCGCACCAGTGGCCTTTCAGTTCGAGGACTGGTGCTCAGTCCACTGAGCCACGCCCTCCAGGGCACTTTCTGCAGACTTTCCCAACACTGGGGAATGACCCAGCAAAATTGGGTTTAAGGGAGCATTTCAAACACCAGCCTTGAAGAAGGCCCAGAAGAAGCACCCGCCACTCCGGCCCTCACAGCCTGGAGCACCTGCCTTCTGCCCAAGTCTAAGCACCAAAGCCAAGTGCTCCGTGTGCCCTGGGTGGGGGCCCAGCCAGCACAGGTCTTACAGTTAAATGGAGTGATGTCCTCATTCTTCAGAGAGTCGGTCCATCAGGAGATGCAAAGCAGCCAGTAAAATAAGCCCCATGGTTGCTTCAAAGTAGCAAAATGCTGACACCCATCCTAGAGGCGGAGCCTCTGGGGACCAGCAAGTGTGTTCGGCTGTGTGGGTCGAGGACCTACCAGGTGCCCCACACCGTTCCCAAAACGCACGGCATTCAAAGAGCTTCTCCCCAGGTTTGACCATCTTCACCTTATAGGTGACACAGCAGAAATTCAGAGAAGTTGGTTCATTTACCCAAGAATGCACAGCTAGTCAGTACTGATAGTAGAGGTCAGTTTGCTTTTGTTTCAACATTTTTTTTTACAAAACAAAATATTTTTTACATGCTGAAATTCATCAATGTTTTCTTTTTCTGCAATTGAAATTGTTCTTCTACCCGTCTGTCAATATTTTTGTGCTTCCTTTGGTTAACAGTGAGCGCAGTTAGGAATTCTAGGGGGAAAACACTCCGCATCAGCAGTTTCCACCTTCCCCGAATGACACCTGCGTGATCAGCCGTGCGGCTGGAATACGGAGCTCTGCTCCTGTCCCGTGGCCTTTGCCCCCCACCCTGAACTCGCTCACACCTGAGCTTTCCTCTCACGTGACTGTCTGTCCCCCTGCTTCCCGGAGTCTGTCTCCCCGAGCCCTGGAGTTTTGACCCTTCGTTCCCCTCCCCACTCCAGCCCCTGGCCTGGATCTGTGAGGGTGAGGATGATTTCCCACGTCGGTTAGGGAAAGGAAGAGCGGAGACAGAGTCCGACATCCAGACCCTGAGGAGGGGGCACAGGGGGCATGGTGGCCCCCTATTCCCGGTAGAGGGTCTGCAGGTCCTAGCACTTCTTCGGGACCCAGAACCTCTCTGAAGGGCTAGGTCCTGGCTTTCTTTATTCTGTCCCAGGGAAAGGTTTGGGCATGTGGATAAGGAG
This sequence comes from Macrotus californicus, assembly GCA_007922815.1. Taxonomy (NCBI): domain Eukaryota; kingdom Metazoa; phylum Chordata; class Mammalia; order Chiroptera; family Phyllostomidae; genus Macrotus; species Macrotus californicus. Next base: position 27,060 of record VMDR010000025.1, read on the forward strand.
CACAGAGCTGAGTGATGTCACCACATTTTCATGGATTTAGTAAACATGGCTGGTAGGTAGGCCGCTTTGCCCTGCAGGGTCGGTGCAGCAGACAGAGGGTTTTCACCCGAGGGGACTCGGGCCTCCAGCTGCCTCACCAGAGGTACCAGGTGCGGTGACTGCAGGTGCTCCAGGCCCAGGAGCAGCCCGCCTCCAGCCTGGGGAGCGACCTGGGCCTCCCTCTTTCGGCTCTGTGGGCAGCCACCCACAGAGAGGTGAGGGTCTGAAGCATTAACAAAGGCTGTTTTTCCAAGACTGCAAAGAGTAACCATTTTTAAAATGTCAAAGAAACGAAAAACATCCGTTTTACCGTATTTTTTACTTGGTGCAGGAGGTGTGCACAGAATAGGCGCCCTCTGGTGCCTACTTGGGGGAATTTCAGAGGGCCTGTCGGGATCAGCTGGGGAGAGCCTTGGGGCACGTGTCCCCCCCACCGACAGGGAGTGGTGATGCCGTGGTGGGCGGAGCAGCTAGGTTGCCACGGCGGCCATGTTTTGAGACCCATGTGTATCGAATCAACCAGTTGGCCCCTTACGCTCACGAAAGGCTACAGGCCAATTGTATCTCCATGAAGCTCAGGAAACTATTCCCTCGAGTCAGCAATTCCACTTTAAATAGCACATCAGGTAATGCTGCTCACCTGTGTCCTCGAAGGACCCGGGAGGGTAGAGCCCTGGGAGCAGGGTGAAGGCCAGAGATGGAGAGAAATTGAATACACGTGGGACATCGATGTCACGGAGCATTCCACCATTAGAAAAAGATTTGGGAGGCTCAGGGTTATGCACGAGAAAAAGCGTCACCCAGAGCTCAGCAAAAGGCTCCGTGCAGGGCGTGCAGGGCGTGAGGGGAAGGCAATCTAAGAGAGGGTAGCAGCACTTGGTTCCGCTGCGGGAGCCAGACAGGATGGAGGGGACAAGTGAGAAAGACTTCCAGCCTGAAAACGCAGGTGAGTTCCCGATTTGACACTGGATGCGTGTCCCCCGACGGAAGAAAAGGCAGAAACCTGCTGTCAGGCCAGGGTACCGCTCTCAAACTCGATCGGGTTGCCCCTACAGGACGATCAGGAACCCTGATTTTGGACCCAGGATCTCTCTTGTTGCCTTTGCTCTCAGAAACCAGCCGAGGAACAGCAAGGAGGAAAAGGCTCATGAATAGTCCCTTAGGTTAGGAAGGGCCTGGGACCACGTGAAGATCTTACTGTTTTCTTCCCTAAATCGGCATGGCTTTCTCTTCCTGTGTTCCTGGAAATTCATGTTCACTGGAAAAGTCTGGCTAAACTAAGATCAATTTTCTGCTTGATAGGCTATATGCTGAAAAATTAAAGATAGCATTGGACACAAAAAATAATGTTCAAAAAGATATTAAAATATAGCTATTAGAAACAGAAACTGGGCCAGCTGATATTATTGAAAAAAAATCCAAATTCAGGTTTGTTCTCCATCGGATGCTGGTGCATTTTATCCTGGAAAAATGCCCTGACTGGCCACAACTAACCTTGAGCAGCTCCTCACTGGAGAGTCCTTTAGGGCTCGCTCAGGTTGTCAAATCCATTCGCAGAGCACCTACTAACTGTCAAAGCCTGGAGAAGCACCCAAGAGCTCAAAATAAATAAAGCTGGGCCCAGGCTCCCAAGGAGTCATACACCAAGCAGAGAGGCAGAAGCATAAATACGCAATTGCAGCCGAGCACAGCAGATACGTCTTTCTGTGTTCGCACAGCGGGCAGAACAGGCAGAGAGGGTCCCCCGGGAGGACTTTCCCAGGGGCTGCCAACTGTGGCAGGGGCACGTCTTTCATCTTGACCCTCACATCATTGTGAGTCCTTCATAGATGCAACTAAAAGTGTGCAACTCAAGTCACATTCCCATCGATACTCAAATTCTATTCGCTCAGTGGCTCCCTCCTGCAACTTTTTAGCTCATGAGTCCCGAAAAATATAGACCCTGGATATTTGGGGCATCCCTAGAGCTCACGTTACATGTGCTTCCAAGGTTTTCCACTTCACGTATTCTGGGATGTTTCTTGACTTCTCTGGAAACTTGTTTTTTATTAACAGCTCATCTAAGTAGAGAGAAATGCTCTCCCTGGGCTCACCTTTGCCTTCATGACTGCAGACTGGCTGCCATTGCTCCAGCCATCATGGCCTCATCAAAGGCTGACAGCCCCAGTATGTGGAGTAGGAGAGGGCTGACAATGGCCGCACTTTTGTATCAAGAAAGCCCCAAATATCATAGCAGCTCTGCGGCTCTCTCACGACCCTTATTGACTTCCATTTTCATCTCATTAGCCAGATTCTGGCCCCAAGCACCCCTTCCCCACAGATGCAAAGGAAGCTAGGGAAACAGAGAAGGAAAATTTTCAATATTATCGTAATCCATCACCTCGGGGGGAGTCAGAAATTCCCCAATTTGAACTTGGGTTTTGATGATAACCAAAAGGGAAATGAACTGCTTTAAAACGTGTTTCCCTTTGAGAATAAATGAATGACCTCACACCTCCCCTGCAAATAGAAGCCGACCCCCCACCTGTAACCGTGGGGAGGGATGCTCCTGCTCCTGCTCTCAGCTGCTCTGCCTCATTGTGGGTCTCCTGACACCTCCCACTCCCACTCACCCCCAACTGTTTGGTTAATTTGGGGCTTTAGAACACAGCAGCCCACAGAAACGGTGAGTTTATGAACCCACACGCTCACTGGTGTAACTAGCTCTCTTTCAGGTAGGTCAGCGGCGATCCAGGTGTGTCCTAAGCTTGCATTGGGAAGCACTGAACTCACCTTTCTCTGCACCTATTGTTCTGAGGAAATGGGTGTGGGTGTGTGTGTGAGAGAGAGACCCAAACAGACGTTCTGAAAAGAAGGGTAGAAGCATCACAACGGTGAGTGTCCCTGTGCTCCTTTGTGTGGTGGCACGTGGCCTTCACTCCTGTGAGCAATGTGGCAGCTGGGGCAGAAAGCCAGCACACTGCTGCCCCTGTCACGGCGTCAGCCGCCGGGCCCTGATCGCGGCTCCCTCCGCCTTTGTTTCGAGTCCCGGGGAGAAAACCAGATTCTGAGCCTCTTGTGTCTGTGTTTGACCCAGGTTCTAGCGGGAAATCTGAAAGATTTAAAAAAAAAAAATAGTCCTGAACTGTAGAACTCTGTAGCAATTTTATTTTGATATTTTCAAATATCAAAACATTGAATTTTTTAAGATTTAATTCGACATGTACTTATGCATGTGTGCATCCATCATGTGCAAACAAGGCTCAGCGGGAGCCGTCTCTAGAGTTGCGACTACCTGGACAGACAGCCGTCTCCTGCTCATGGGTGTGCTGGCCTTGCACACCGGTCATGGGAGTGTGGAGCCAAGGGGTTCTCGCCCTGCACAGGGGCAGCGAGGCAGCGGCAGGCCGTCCACAGAGGCGCTGCTGTGACAGATTCCGTGGACACTGCCAGCCCGCTCCCAGGCTGCCGAGCTCCGGGAGGCCGGGGCTCTCCCCACGTGCCCAAGCTGGGCAGGCAGGTCGGTGTGGGCATCGATCGTCAGAATCCTGTCGGTGGAGTCTGGCCTTTCACATTGGAGACGAACAAGCCCCAAAGCCTCACTCTGGAAGAAAACAGCACGCAAGCCTGTGGACTGGGTAGAAAATGAATACACACACAGACATACTGAGGTGAGTCTAATGAGCAAAAGCAAGTGGATGTTTGTGAGTCACAATTTAAAATAAAATTGGAGACATAAGCACTATGCACCCATGAAAGTGTTAAGTGTGCGGACCTGGTGACAATGGAGTATAATTAGGGGGCAGTGCAAAAATTTGCATTGATCTGTGCTCCCAATATACCTGGAAACTCGCTGCTCGACTCGGCACAGACGACCCAGAGGCTCGCCCACTGGATCGCAGCAGGTTACGGCTGCTTTATTTCCTTCTTCACTGCTCTGTTGGGTTCCAGTGTGTCCACATGAAAAACAGAATAAAATGTAGAAAAACCGCTTAAAAGCAGTGAAAGGAAAATCACCTCCAGACACCAAACATGCTTGCAACTGCTGAAAATTCGGTTTCTTGTCGAAGACATGTCCACGGCCCTCGTGCCCCAGGCAACAGAAACCTCGCAAACGGCACGTGGGTGGTGTGTGCATCCTGTTTACGTAGCAGTGTGTGCGGCTGAAATTCAGGTGCGCCCCTGCAGGGTTTATAGGGGGGATAGAATATTCGCCTGTGCTGGTGAGGGTTTAAAAGGGTGCGGCCAGTTTGAAAAGCAGTCTGACAGTTTATTAACATTAAAACGCGCTTACCTGTGGTTTTATACCCAAGGGAATGGCAACACAGGGCTCCCCCGTGAATGTTTCTGGCAGCGTTTTCCATACCAGCCCCGAAGTGGGAAGCATCCGAGTGTGGACCGTGAGTGGGTAAATCAGATGCGGTATTCTCACACAGACGCTGGCTCAGAACAAAGAAACCACCGAGAGAGGGCGGCGAAATGGTGAGCCGCAAGAACAGCAGCTGGGAGATAAAAGCCAGGCTCAGAAGCTCCCAGACGGTTCATCCCGCATACATGGAGGGTCTATCAGCCCAAGGGGTGTCTTCTCACACTGCACGGTGGCAATGCCGCACAACTAGTCACACTTACCGACCTCCTTAAACTGTGCGTGAGGTCAGCCTAACAGAATACGAGTTACACTTCAGTGAAGCTTTTGTAAAAAAAAAAAAAAAAAGATTGGATGGACATTTCCATTTCCTTTCTTAGGCTCTGCACTGGACCAACTTCGGTAAGTCAGAGTTGACGGCGGCGGGAGTCACCATGTGAAAGGGCACAGTGACAAAGACTCCCTGACCACAGGGAGCGCTGGTGTTCACGGCAGAATAAACGCCCCATGCTAGCCCTGCGTGGGAGTTGGCGGCATCTGGTGGGCTCATGTACTTTTCAGTTTTGCTGCAGAGTTTCCAAGATTCAGCACCTCAGACACCTCCCTCTGAAGCCACTGCTGTCTGCACGGAAGGCTGACCCACTAAGGTTCAAGCCACAGAAAGCAGCGACTGGGAGAAAGCCCCCGGGACTGAGGAGATGAGCTGTTTCTGCAGGGGCCCACGGCAGAGGGGGCGCCTGCCTTTACCACATCCCAGTGCCGCTGCAGTGTGGACTCGGGCAGCCAGAGGTGGCCCTGCCGTGCCCTCACTGCCGACCACGGGGGCACTGGGCTTGATTTATTGTGAGCTGGGAAATAAGCCCGTCTTTGCATCAATGGGGCACACCATGTGTGACGCTGACAGATGGATGCGCCACACAGGAGCCCAGGAGGGTCCACCTCTGGAACATGCGGTGAATGGAAAGCGGTTGAGTGTCCAGTGGAGAGCGTTTACATTGCGATGACAGTTAGGAAAGGCTGTCCATCAGCTTCTCCTTTTGAGCCTCCGCTGGGCACATGATGAAGTTCGATGGTTCCTCCGGACTTCCAGGGATACCAGAACGCAAAGAAGCAAGGGAAACTTCAGGCTGTAACAGGGACAAGGGAGCTGTTGACATCAGAGGACTGTGCACTCCCCACGCGGGTCCGTGCATCTCATCTCCACTTTCCGCCACCTGTTGGTGCCTCAGTCCATGACCTTCGCCCTTTGTGTCCTTAGAGGGGATGCCCATCGGGCAGGGACATCCTCAGGGGTGCTTTCCGAGGGCCCGCAGTCCCGTGATGGAAGACGCAGTGTTTAGACCCCGGATATCCTCACTCACTTCTCCCTGGGAAGGTCAGGGTCACCTGTGTCATTTTCAAAAACACCTCACTGGTCCAAGACGGTGGTGCAGGAGGTGGAGGCCACATTCACCTCCTCCCAGGACCGAACTCGAAGTGCAACCGAACTACCGAAGAGCCATCCTGAAAAACCCACTGAGCACTCCCTGGAGAGAAGCCTTATAGCCAAGCACTTACATAAGAGGCCACCTTTCCACAGTGAGACTGGTAGGGACTGCAGAGGAGACACGAGAGGGCTGGCTGGGCTCCCATGGGTGGTAGCAGAAGTGCTGGAAGGGTATTTCACAGCCAGTGGGGGGCTCCCCTGGAGAAGTGTGGGGTCTAAACCCCATGCTGGGTTCCCCAGCCTAGAACACCAAAGCCAGGAAAGGATCCCAAATAACATCTGGCAGTGAAAGTGGCACAGTTTTGGTCTGCAGGGAGAGATGGCCAGAGATGCAGACACCCTCTTAAAGGGCCCACACAGAATTCTGTTTGCAGCCCCATAGCCTGGACTCCAGCAGAGAGAGGACAGAGTGGACTAGGCACACACAAGGAGAGTCTGGGGCTGGGGGCTCTGGGGAGACAACTGAACAGTCAGCCACCAGGACCCCTGTGCTGAGTCACTCCCTAAACTGCAGAAGCCACCTCTCTCAGGCCAAGCAGTCCCCTCCAAGTGGCATCAGCCTGAGGGGAAGCAACAGCCCCGCCCACAGGAACTGCTCTGCCCCACCCTGTGGAGATAAGTGGGGCTGCTGAGGAGCACAGCTGGAGGAAATTTCAGAGGTCAAACCCAACAGAAGTCCTACAGGTGACGGCAGATCTCTGGGAGCCATGAGACATCAGCTGACCCTCCCCAGAGCCTGGATCTCTCTGCACAAACCCGGGCCCAGCAGGGGGAGCCACGAATTGTGGATCGTCGACAGGTCCAAATAGGTGGCCTAGGGACAGTCACAGGCAGCATCCAACAAAGGTCTGAACCAGAGTCTTCACAGATTCACCTAAGACACAGAAACACACACAAAGAGGCAGCCAAAGCGGGACAACAAAGAAAAGGCCCCAAGTGAAGGAATGAGAGGATTCTCCAGAGGGAGCGCTGAATGAAATGGTGACAAGTAATTTATCAGATAGATTAATGATGATGCGAATACTCAACAACATGAAAAAAGACACAGAGACCATGAAAAAGGACCAGTCAGAAATAAAGAATAAGCATCTGAAATAGATAATACACTGGAAGGCATGAACAGTACGTTAGATGAAGCAGAGGGCTGAATGAGTGATTTGGAAGACAAGGTAGAAAAAACTCCCTAGCACAGCAGCGAACAGGAAGAATAACTTTTTAAAAATGAGGAGAGTTTAAGAAACTTTCGGGATGACGTGCAGCATGACAACATCTGAATCATGGAAAATGGAAATACCAAGAAGAGAATAGAGTGAGCAAAGGATTGAGAGCCGATGTGAAGAAGTAACAACTGAAAACTTCCCTTTTCTGGTGAAGGAAGACACACAAGTCCAGGAAGAGCAGAGAGTCCCCAGCCAGATGGAACCAGACAGGCCCACAGCAAGACACATCACAATTAAAATAGAGTCTAAAAAAATACATGCAAAATATCAATGCATCCAAGAGCTGGTTCTTTGAAAAGATACACAAGACTGAAAAATATTTAACCAGATTCAGCAAGAAAAAGAGAAAAGACCAAACAGGAGTCTTCGGGGCGAGGCAGGGCACTCAGCCTCTCCTCCACGTCGAGAATCTCCCCTGAAGTCAAACGGGGACCTCCCTGTCTCCGGTCTTCCTGCTCCCTGGCACTCTCCCCTCTGCTAGGAATAATCCCACACCGTGGTGGAACCTCCTGACCCTTCCAGAACCAGCTCAAGCAGTGTGTTTTCAGGGATCCGCTCCTCGACAAAACCCATCGAAGCTGCATTCACTCTCACCGCCTGGCAAGGAGCTCAGTTTCCTTCACTCCCTGAGGCTCTCTGTGTGTTCCTGCCAAGGACTCTGGAACTCGGGAAGGGGCCTCACATCTAAATGCAGAGCTGGGTCGCCCGCCCAGGCAGGTAGAGAGTGCTCAATACATTTTACTGAAACATTTAAAAAGTAGCGTAGGAGCTCCTGGCCCTGGTTGTAAAACCCACCCCCATATTCCAGCCCCAGACAGATGAACGTGTATAAAGAGAGCACATGGCCAAAAGGACCTCTGAACGTCTACACTTTTCATTTTATACTCTTTGTATCCTCAAGTTCATGTTAAATTTTGTGTTTTGCATGACTGCCTGGGTAGACATTGAAAGTAAAGTTTAAGTCGGCTGCACTTTGTTTCGGTGTGATGATGTTTAAACACAATGAGTGCTACACTCGACCAGTTCATCTGCTAGAAACGCCAGCACGGGAAGCTCGCACAGGCTCTGAGACAGGCCCGCCTCAGAGAGACGAACAAGAGGGAATGGAGCTGAACTTGCCAAGTGCTGAAGCTGAGAGAGAGCAGGATACTGTTCGTTTGCTGTGACCACGGATGGGCCAGCCCCTGGGGGGCTCCCAGAAAGGAAATGGTGACATCTTCTTGGCTCTAATGGGGACAGGACACTTCCTGATCCTATGGCTCTGTTATAAAATAGCTCAGAAACACAGAGCCCACTCTCCGTGTCGACTGCACAGAACACGAGTCTGTTTTGGTGAACCAACCACCGAACACACAGGGAGACCCTTTCAGGTCAGGGTTACTATAGATCCGTTCAGGGTGGGCTTCGGCTGTGTCGTGAACTATTCAGCCACTTACCCGTGTTACCCGATGACTGAGCGTCCTCAGTGTGTAAATAAATCACTTCTCTGTTCGTTTTCTTGCAAATCTACAAGCTAGTTAGCTAATTAAAGATAAATGAAAATTTGCAGAGCTGGCATAGAAAGGACTCCCGCCTCTAGCCAGGCGGCTTAAATGACATTGTCTAGAAGTCATTGCCTTCAGAACGGCATTTTGCTATTCAACTGGAGGGTTTCCATTACTCATCGGTTGACCTTTTTATTTCATTGTGCACTAATTAGCTGCATAATTTAATTATGCATAAAGCGCTAATTGATGGCATTCACGATGTCCAAATGGACCTCTCAATCAGCAGGAACACACTGTGATTATTACATGGCTTTGTGGTGATTTGCTCCAAATAAGCGAGCGTACCTCACGCACGGTGTGCCTTTATTCCTGAAGACAACCGGGGTCCCAGGATTGTCCTCACCCGATGGGCTTCCCATCACATTCAGACCTGTGCTGGCCACCCTGCCCTATTAGCCCAGCGGTCACACAGGTGTTTGCGTGCGCTGCCTCCCACGTCTGTCTTCCTGCTGCTCTCACTGCGCTTCATAAAACATCGGAAACCTTGGTACAGTTTGTTTGGTTGCTTTGAGCAATAGCCACAAATGGAAGTAATTGGAGTTTTCGGAAATATATGAACTCCCTACACCCATTAGGATATCATTGCGCTCCTTACTGCTTCATTTTTAATTTGGTTTTTATTTCTAGTAAGATTACACTTGCCCCACATTTAAAGAGCCAATGCCTTTTGCAAGGTAGAGCAGCTCTGACAGGTGACCACATTCAATTCTTTAAATATTCTTCCTATTTACCTCTCTAAGTATAATTATTATTTTAACTGCTAATAATTGATTTTCATTCTGTGACAACATTTACTGCGTTTTGATTATAGAAGATGGTTGGTACCTCACTGCCTCCGCTCCCACACAATACCTTACCTTTCTCCTGCTTCCCTTCCTTTCACTTTTTTAAAGATGTGTTTAGTTATTTATTTTTAGAGAGGGGGAGGGAGGGAGAAAGAGAGGGAGGGAAACATCAGTGTGTGGTTGCCTCTCGCACACCCTCTGTTAGGGACCTGGCCTGCAACCCAGGCATGTGCCCTGACTGGGAATCGAACCCTGGACCCTTTGGTTCACAGGCAGATGCTCAACCCACTGAGCCACAGCAACCAGGGCTCCCTTCCCTTTCTCTAACTTCACTTTGACCAGTGCTGACTGTGTCCTTGTGACAACGCAAAGACAACTCACCGTGAAGCCATGCACGTCACCAGACTGCCTTCCATTTTCTGAACGTCTCCCCTCCACCCTGGACGGACTTAGCACCCTGTTTATGCAGCTCTGTGAGGGGTGATTTCCTTTCACCCTGGCATTCTGGCAGCTTCCTTTTGGATGATAAACATCACCTGGAGATTTCAGACCTGGTCCCATTTGGGCTACTGTCCCTCTCGGCCACCTGCACAGGCAGCCCCTGGGTCTCCAGAACGCAGCTGAGGGCCACCTCCCTCGGTTCCTTGATTGGTTCCCGGGCTCTCTCAGTCCCCACCCTCTTTCCTCTGGGCTCGCTGCCTTGATGGGAGTGCACCTCCCCCCGCCCCCCATGCACCCCCAGCACAAGCATCCAGGGTCACACAGTGAGAGCTCATTGTCCCAGACGGTCTGCTACGTCACCAGACTTACTGACTGCGGCTTTGTGCCCAATCCTAATTCCTCACGCTGTGAAGGCAGCGTTCCATGTTCTCCTGGCCTTCACTGACGAATGGAGAACCCAGTGCTGTATGTTCGTTAAAGACTCAGGCCATCAAGAGGATACAACAGTTACAAACACTCAAGGGACCCTCACGGCACCGAAAGCCAAACCAGCAGAAACGAGGGGAAAAGAGACAACTTCGCAGTAAAGTTGCAAAAGCCGGTGCCCCACCTCCAATGTTCAGCAGAGAGAGAAGGCGGAAGGCCAGCAAAAGAGAGGCCGACAGCACCGGAGAGCGAGTCCACCTAAGGCCACGCTGGGGAACCCTGCAGAGGGACACACGGACACACGCTTCTCCGGTGCCCACGGAGCACCCACCAGGAGGGACACTGCAACAGGCCACGAAACAGTCTCAGAAAACTTGGGGAGACTGAAACCCAAAGAATCTTCTCTAACCTCGGCAGAATGAATGAGAGGCTAATAACACATACTGTCTCTTTTTTCTTTTTTTGTCTCTTGTAGCATCTTTCAAACTAATATCTATTTTGTGTGCTGTTAGTGCGGCCTCCTCTGCCCCTCTGGGTTAGCACTTGCATGGTATAGTGCAATGTCCCTCACTGCACATTTGCACGTTCAACCTCTTTGTGTCTTTGAATCTGAAGTGTCTGTGACTTTATTTGAGCCCATTGCTAGGAAGCAAAACCTCAAGGAGCTGAGGGAACGCTCCGGAGAATGGCAGTTTTTCACCTTAATACCATCAGAAGAGGCGTAAGGGGTTCTGTGAAGCCCACGGGTAATGGATTAGGGAGGCGGGAAGAAGCAAAGCGGGGAACCTCTGGGACTGGGTAGAAAGTCAAGTGATAGACACATCTTTCACACAGTGGGTGCAGGGCAGTGACAGCCCCCAGTGACCACGATAACAGTAACAATGAGGGGGGTGGTGCTTCCCCCCCCACCACCAGGTGTAGTGCCTGTGCTTTGAGGGGTCCAGAGAAAGGAAATCGGACATCCCAAAGGCGTGGTATCAGAGGCACAGAAAGACAACAGACAGCCTCCATTCAGGTCAAGACTGACCTTTGTTAGGGAAAGACACCGGCCTGGGACATGACTACCTGCCATGACCTGCTTTCCGTTAGAAAGTTTCTAATTTCAGAGCCTCCTAGGCGGTGACTTTTGGTCTCTGCGTCTGCAGGACCACCACACAGGCCCCACTGAGCCGGTCAGTGTGTGGCCACTTTGCGCCCACACAGGGTGCCCAGTGAGGCTCAGGCACTAGTCTGGAGGTTGCTGTGCAGGGGTTGTGTGGGCGTGTCACTATAGGGTGAACGCATCAACGTTCACACACTTGCTAACACTTCTTACACCACGGTTTCGTGTTTCAAACCAGTTTCAGACATTTCTCAGCCTCATCTCCTCGCTCTCTCCCCACCTCTCTTGGGTCTTTTTAAAGAGATTGACCCTACTTTGCTTCTGTAGATCTCCTGTCTGAATACCCGACTGGTCTTTCTCTGTAGCATTTTTTGCTTTTAAGAATTTTATTTTAAGAAATAAGCATTTTTAGAACAACTTTACATTTACAGAAAAAGGAACTGATAGTCCCCAGCTCTGTCACCCTGACACCCAGTGCCCCTCCTTAGGAGCCCCGCGTTAGGGTGCCATGGTCACAACGAAGGGGCCAACGCCGATAAGCCACTTAGCTGACGCCCCCGGTTCACTCCGATGCGGTTGACGTCCTGTCTCGGCAGCGGGGTCCCACCCGGGAGGGGGCGTCCTGCTTCGCTGCCCTGACGGTGTCTGGGACTGTCCTCCTTCTCGGTGACCTCTGCTCAGTCCGACGCTGCGGGAATGTGACGCTTTCTCACGACACCCCTGGGACTGCGGGCTTGGGTGGAGAGGTGGCGGCAGAAAAGGGGCGTTTCTACACGTCACACACGGGCCGCACGTCACGCCGCACAGCACGTGGGGCGCGGCTGCCACCTTCTGGGCAAACGTCCTGGGGCCAAGGTTTGGCCCTAAACGGAGTCTTTATTCCAAAGCAGCCACCGCAGCCTGTTGGGGCCAGCTTTAACCACTCTGGCCTGTGGACTAGCGCCAAACTCTGACACCTGCGTTCGTCTAGCTCTTCCCGGGGAGTCCTCAGGTATCTTGCTCCCACAGGGTCAGTTTACAAACTAAAACACGATCTACGAATGCTGCACCGTTTTGGAAAAACGGCAGGCTTCTGCCTCAGGGCCCGTCCCCTGCAGAACACCGAGGAACAACCCGCCACCCTCTGCCAGGCCAGCCCGACCCCAGGCTGCGCCCGGAGCTCCTTCCCACGCAAAATACCCTCCACCGGGAGACGCCGCGGCCGCACGATCGTCCTGCAGGAAGACGGGCCGGGGGTCAGAGCGAGCCCGAGCGAGACCCCCGGGAGCCAGAGAGCCCTGGGCCCTGCGCCCGTGGGCCCGCCCTCCCTCTATCGCCATTGGCTCTGCGGCCTCGGCGTCCCAGCCAACCGCGTCCCAGGCCGCCCACCACCGCGGCGGCAGACTCCTCCCACCGCCCCTCCCCTCTGCCCCCAGCTGGCTGAGTTCTCGCGGGTCTCTGTGTAGCAACAGGACTCCCGACCTTGGAGCTTGAACTTGACCGCCAGCTGAGATTGTGTTTGCAGGGCGCTCCACCGCGTGAGCGCTTCCTCAGCCTCCCCCACGCTGCTCTCCCTGGAAGGGAGTCCCAGCGCGTGGCGGACGGCCCCACAGGTTACAGGCGACACGCCGCGTCTCTCCTACCAACGCGTGTACACGCGCGTGTTCACACTGCGCTCTCACCCAGCGCTACCGTATTCTGCTCCACGCCCTTGCCGGGATTACGGTGCTGTCCACGTCCTGCATCACAGCCCTCTTCAGTGACTGTGTCGTGACAGCTCACTGTCCCTTCCATCTGCAGTTCCTTCATTGAAAAGATTTCCGCCACCTTTGTGCAGGCTTAGTTGTCGCTGGGAGGCCTGTTTTGAAAAGGCGTCTTTCCAGGCTTCTGCCCATGTTGGAGGGGGTTGACCGCTTTCTTATGGGTGACTCTTACAGCCGCTTTGTCTCTGTGACAGAAGTCTCCTGTCTGCTGAGTCGTTCACAAATAGTTTCTCTAGGGATACGGCTTGTCTTTGGATTCCTTTCATGGTGACTTTCGCAGAGCTGAAGGTTTTAAGTTTAACACATTTCACTGGTGACTCATTCAGCCCTGGATCCACACTGGCACTGTCGCTGTCCCGGTTGGCCGTGTTGGGTGATGGGGCTTCGATGGTGGTGGTGGTGGTGCCAACCCCCTGAAGGTGAACTGGAGCAGAACGTTCCCAGATAAGCACCCTGCCTGCTTCCTGATGTAGCTCGAGGCGGGGTCTTACGCATGAAACATCACTCACACAAACCCAGCATCAATGTTGCCGTAGAACCGAAGAGCAGAAAACCGCCCTTGAGAGATGCACCATTAAAGGGACCTGAATTAGAAGTGTCCGGGAACAAGTTCACTTTTACCACCACCACCACCACCACCCCCCCGCCACACACACACACACCACGAGCCTCTCATGTGGGCACATTTTACTGGGATTTAACAGTCTTGCTGGCTTTGACTTTGAACTCTGGGTCCGCAGAGCCACGAACATAGGCATCCAAGTTGTTTCACGGATCGATAAGTTCTTGCTAATGTCTGTATTTATTTCATGAGGAATGGAGAATTTAAACTCTCAAAGCACACCAAATTTTAGCTTTTGGACTCTAAAAAACTGATTTTTTTTTCTATATAGAATATACAGAAATCGGTCCTTAGGTGAAGAGTACCTCCCAGCGCGTTGGGGTTGGCAGGAAGAAGGGATCTTGAATTGACTGGTGGCTCGGTTTCCGTCAGCAAGATGCGCTTGCCTGTATCAGAGACCCAGCGCAAAGGGGTCGTTTGCTTCCGCGCAGACCGGCGGCTCACCTGCGAGGCGGGACACTTTTCCGGCGGGGCAGACTCAGGCTGAGAGACGTTTGATGGGCCTCACCCGGCTCATTGATCCCCTGCTGCCCCGAAGCCACCTCGGAGCCCCGGCTACTGCCTGTTTCCAAAGGAACAGCGCCTGCGTGGACTCGGCACTGCGGGGCTATCCAAAGGGGACACCGGGAGGCCCTGCGTGCCCCACGCGGTGCCCCAAAACCCAGTGTGCCTGCCGGATCATAGCGTCCGTGCCAGTTTTCTTTGTTTTTGCCTGTTTGCTTCTGATTGAACCTGCGTCCTCAGGTGCTCGGTGATGGCCTGGCTAGGGAGTGCCTCTGGCTGCCGGAGCCTCTCCACCTCCCCGCGCGGTCTGATGCCGAACTGAGGACGCAGCTCCCGCCGTTCTCGGCCTGCGCCGAAGGTCCTCCTCCGCCTCCTTCGCTCAGGGACCGTCGGACTGGGGGGCAGAGCGGTGCGGACCCGCAGGGCTGCGGCCGCCCCTCTTCCAACACCCCCAAACCCGGTCTTCCCGACTCGTCTCCATTAAGATGATAGACTTTGATCAGGGAAGGCGCTTTTAGGGGCTGCCACCGCTCATTCTTCTGGACAGAATAGTTCGAGTTTAAGGCGGAGTCCCGGGGCCAGCGGTGGCCTCCTGAAGAGAAGGGGTGTGGCTCTCACCCGGCCCTGCTTCAACCCCGCGGGCTGCGTCTGCCGGCAAACGCCGGGTGTCCTTGGTCACCCCGCGGGCCAGCCCGGACATCCGGTCACATCCCAAGTTCAGCCTCCGCTTTGGTCTCAGGCCCCACTCGCCTCGCACACGAGTGGGAGTCCCGGGCTCCGCCGTCTTCCCCACGTTCAAACACTGCCGTGTGTGCCACAGGTGGCGTTGGCGTCTCTCTCGCTTCCGTTGTCAGGTGTGACTGTGACACTCGGGAGGAGAGGATCTGTCGTGCGTCCTCGTGTACTGAAGGCCTCACACTCGGCCATCCCGTTGTGCGCTCTTCTCCCTGGTGCTCTGAGATTCCCCCTGGAATCACTGCTCTCGTCTTTGAGGAATCTACACTAGCCATGCTCGGTGGGTGTGTCTGTTAGCGACACAGTGGCTTCCCTGTCGTCTGGTGAGGTGCTTCTTTGCACTCCATTCCCAGGACACCCCCACGAGGCACGGAGTGGCAGTGGAAGCTTCTGCAGCAGGAGCCTCCCGGGTGGCCGCACACCACGCGCTGTCTCCCGGGAGGGGCAGAGCCTTTCCGCCAGGCTCGCATCGCCACACCCTGTCCCCAGGCACGAGTCACAAAAACCGCACCTGCGCGCAAGGAGATGCGGTGAAGAAGATCCGGCCACGCAGGACGCCAGAGAGGGGTACGGAGATCACCCCCAAAAAACTTCATCTATGATATGTGTTCTTGTTAAAAAAATAAAATGAATAACTTTAAAAACTATGAAGACCTTACTGAGACAAATGCTTATTGTTCCATGCTTACCACACTTTATTGCCACTACGTTTTAATATGATTTTGTACACTTTTGCTGAACTTCAGGAATATACACATTTTGAGAATAAAATGGCCCAGACTCCAATGGTTGTTTTTCTTTGAAATTTATTATAAGTAAAATTGTAAAGCTTAAATTAGTTGAAATTATGTATTGCTATTTCTATGTAACAAGTAAAATTATAATCTTCCCTTTAAAAATATTTATGTCTGGTTGTACATACATACAAAAGCTTTCAATGTACCCCAAGAAGTTGAAATTTCTATTTCTGTATCGTATCATAATTTTCTTTACAGGGTAAGCAAATAAGTCCACAGCAATGATTATAATTATAGTGGATTATGTGTTATAATATCTATGTCCTTACGGAGATAACTTCAAAAGGATAAACATCAAAGGAAATGATAGTTTAAAACATTCACAATAGAATGCCTTAGAAAAATTAACCAATGCAAATGAATTGTTTTAGAAATGTCTAATTAAGCAAATGCCTAAAATCTAAACTAGTTAATAGTCCAGAACATGCTTAATTGTCTATTTCAGTTTAAGACCAATTAGCTATGGATAATTTAACAATAGCTGTAACCATATGTAAAATTTCAAATTACCTATAGAAGATACACTATCATTCCAATTGTCTGTGATTTTTTCCTGAGTGTAATACTGGTATGAAAGAAATAATGCAGCTCAATTTTCTACATACATCTTTATTAGAATGTACTGAATTTGTCGGGGTGACATCGGTTAATAAAATTGTGCAGACCTCAGGTGTGCCATCCTGGAACACATCATCTGCGTGTTGTATTGTGTGTCCACCACCCAAAGTCGAGTCTCCTGGCACCACCGTTTGTCTTCCCGAACACTGCTCCTCCCCCATCCCCTGCCCTCTGGTAAAATCTTCATGCCCTTACCTGTTTCTTCGAGGTTTCCCCTTTGCTCGGTCCCTTCCCCCCTTCCACCCAGTCTCCCCCACCCCCTCCAGTCTGACAGCTTCAGCCAGCTCTCCATATCCAGGCCTCTGCTTCTGTTTGGCTTGTTAGTTCAGTTTGTTCATTAGGTCCCACACGAAAGTGAAATCATATGGTACTTGTCTCTCTCTGACTGGCTTATTTCACTCAGCATAACGACATTTCCTCATTTCAATCAACAGTTCGTCTGCTTGTTATGCACGCTAAGCCCAATGAAAATGGAAATCTTTCCACAGAACAGGCCATCCTCTAGTGGCCTCTGTCAACTAGATATGTAGATATTTGATATCTTCCCTATGAATTTTTAATACTCTAAACTCCATGTCATCTGGCTTTTCTGCAGAGAGCAGTAATTTACGCATGCAAATCTGCTCTTCACTCTGCGTCCACGAGGGAAGCAAGGGGACGAGTTATGATGAGCACATTGAACTCCCACCTTAACCATGATTGGCACTGGTGGTCCTTTCACATGACGGATTTCCAAGGTGTTACAATAGAATGAAATAGTATTCATGTTAATGAGCATCGCTGTATTTTGAAAAATTACGAAGCAAAAAAGTCCTATCTAAAAGGAAAATGGGATGCCATCTAACCCAGGAGGAATCACATATTGTGCTGGCAGAAAATTGAAATAAAGTTAAATCTTACAAGCGTGATAGGAGAACCTGGCAACTGCCATGCACACACACGCACACACAAGAAGTTTAAGACGCAGACTTTCTTCTGGTTGAGGAAGAATGAACACCGTTTCCTGTCGACCGTAGGAGGGTGTCCAACGAGGAGGCACGGTGCACGCTAACAGGGGAAATACCACCCTTCAACAGGGATTTTGTGGGTGGTTTCTGACAAAATGAAGCCTCCTGAGCTTTCTTGTACTCAACTGACACCCAAGTTTCTCACACATCTGTTAGGTCAACTTCACCGACCCTCTGAGCTTCCCGTCCTGCCCCATTTCATGGAGAAAATACCCACCCCAGGCCTACATGTGGTTCCTGCGGCCCACCCCGCCCTGACCTCCCCCACCTCCCCCATTGCTCAGAGCTGGGACCAACTGTCTGTGAAACCGAGCCAACCAGGACACATCTTTTGCCATCTTTAAAGGTGTTGGAGGGAGGGAGAATCAGAGACAAGGGCCTCCTTGGCTCAGAAGTTCCAGGGCTGGGTGGTCAGTACCTTCTGCCTGGAGAAGCTGGAGAACTTGAACCTGACACATGGAAGAAGGGAAGGAGGTGAGGGCGTGAAGACGGAGGCCCATTGTACCAGATCCATTCTGAGGAACTATGTACCCTTCCTTTTCTGTGGTTCTGCATTTTTTTAGCTTATTTGAGTTGGGCTCTGTCACCTGCCTCCAGAAACCCTGGCACATGTCCCCAGGGCAGGAACCAGGGGCCACGGCTCCTAGGAGGGAAACTATGGAAGTAGAATGGTTCCCACCTTGCTCCTCGGGCAGAAGGAGGCAGCTCTGCCATCTGCTTACAGCGCGGAATCTGAGAAAGACCAAGGTGCTTATCCGGCGGCAGCTCACTCTTCCCCTCGTGGCGTGTTGGAAGAGACGTAGGAGGGAAGTCACCTTGCACAGAGGTGACCCTCCTGAGTAAAGGGAGCCAATGGGGACGTAAAGTGCCTGCTGAGTGCAGCCCACGGCACAGGAGAGCGGCCCCTGGGTTAGGAGCTGAGCGAGCAGGACGGGCAGGATGCTGCATTTGGGCAACCAAGGAAAACGTCCAAGAGTCAGCGGGAAAGATGGCTGCCTCTCCTACATGACTTGATTTGGCATCAGAAGGGCACAGGGACCCTTGGCGGGACTGATGCTGGGAATGCCATGGGGGCTGGCAGGGCCGGGCGGAGACTGAGAAAACTGAAATCCTTCCCAGAAACCCGCCTGTCTCCCCAGGGAAGACCCCACGGCCCCACAGCAGGCTGCTGGAGACCCCCACCTGCCCAGCACCCTAACTGCCCCGACGAGGATCTGACCTGAGTGGTCCATACACAGAGGGACAGAGCAGCCGAAGCTGATGCATGTGGTTGGTCACAGTCTCGCCAGCCATGCAGTAGGGGCTGATTTGTGTTTCCGCTGCTTCACCCCATCTGGCGCCCGGCTCACGGGATGTGCAGGAGGGTGCCAGTCATCAGAAGACATGGATGCCAGGTGGGAGCCCCGAGGATGCTGGAGGTTCAGGCGTGAAACTGTCTTTTCCTCAAGTGAGCGAACCCCGGGCCTGCTGTGAAGTGGGGCATCTTCAGCCCCGTTTCCTCGCCGTCAGCTCAGCCCCTGGGTGGCGGAGCAGGATCTTTCCTTTCTGGGGCCTGCTTTCCATGACGGATGCTGAGCGTAACAGGCTTTTTTTCTCAAAATATTTTCACCCAAGGGTGTTTATTGATGAGAGACAGAGAAACACCGATCGGTTGCCTCCCTACGCATCCAACCTAGGATGGAACCCACAACAGAGGCACGTGCCCTGACCAGGAGTCGGGCCTGCGGCCTTTCAGTGCAACAGAGGACGCTCCACCCACGGGAGCCCCTGCCCCTGCCAGGGCCGTGACAGGCTTCGGGTGGCTCACGGCAGAGAAGCCCCGTGGTTCTCTGCACGATCAGACACGTAAGCTGATGCTGCTCTTCAGGAACTCTGTGCCCATCAGCGGCCTGGCGCCCTCACAGTGATGCTCAGGACCCAGGGTGGCCTTGACCCACCTCCGTGGTCCCGCCTGTGGACCCGGTCACTGCACCAGCCCAGACGGGCTACTCTCTGGGATCAACAGCATCTCCTACTATGCTCCTTCCCCATTTCCACACTGGGCGCTTCTCACTGGGCTGGTACCTTGTACTCAAAACCTGCTTTAGGTCTCAAAAGAGAAAAATGAATGTTTAATATTAATTAGCGCAGAAACACACTATAACATTGTTGTGCTTCATATTGTTGTTCGATATTCTGTTGTATTACTGGCATTGATGATTATATCACGTTACTGTTGTGTATCATTACGGAGCAATGCTGGAGAAGTGTGCAAGCTGAGATCGGGGAGGCTGCTTTGTACCTGTCCGGTCACTGCACACAACCAAGGCACGGGGTCTGTCCAGAAGGTGGCCAGCGTGCACCACGAAAAGCAAAGACATTTACTGAAGAAGACACAAGATACAAGAGACACTGTACAGAGGACAATGACACCTCAGTCCCCTTCAAAGTAGGCACCTTGGGACCTCACACAGTTTTCCCAGTCACCATCAGCTGCCCCGTCGTATTTTCCTGAATCTCATCAACGGTCTGAAATCTCTTCCCTTTCAAAGGTGATTTTAGTTTTGGGAAAAGCCAGAAGTCTCAGGGCACCAAATCTGGGCTGTAGCGGGGGCTGAGTCACCTGGGTGATTTGATGTTTCACCAAAAAACTCTGCACAAGACGTGATACATGAGCGAGCTCTTTATCATGAGGTACTATCTGCTGACCAGTCATTTTCTTTGTCCATGTCCTGTGTCCTGTGTCCTGGGCGGCTTTCTTTATCTGTGTCCTGGGTGGCTCGCTGTCTGTCCCTGGAACACAAGGGCTCGGACACCACTTTCATTGCTCGTGGTCCCTTCTGGGGCACCAAGGCCAATCCTTGTGGTCTCCTGGATGCGGGGGAGGGGAGGGGGCGAACCTGTGGTTCCTGGAACAATAGCTTTTTCCCTGCATTACCTATGAGGCTTACTAACTGTCACCTTCAACTGAAATTTCCCCATTCTTGAGTCCCCCCATCGGAGATGGCCCCCCCATCGGTCCCTGAGCTAACAGTTCCAGGCACAGTTCAACACTTCGTTATTCAGGAAGTAAGGCCCGCTGGTGTTTCACCTTCTAGTTAATTCCAAGAACAATGTTTTTAAAAGATCAGCATACACACACATACACACTGAGGCAGATGGAGAAAACGATTTCTCCTCGGCACCATGCTGCCTGCTCCAACAGGACGCCCCCCAGTCCACTCTGGGGTCACCTGCTGTCCCGAGGGCCAGAAGGACGGGAGGGGCATGGAGTGAGCCCCTCACCCTCAGCTCTCAGTCCCTGAGACTCCAGTCTCCACTGCAAACATACCTCAGAACCGTCAGGGAAGCTACCGTGTAGGCGGTGGGGGTGCTGGGAGCTTTTCCGTGACTAGAAGGATAATTCTGAACACGCTACGGATGGAATGCAGATGAGGCCCTCTGCAAGCGCTGAGGAGGAGCCAGACCTTGTTCGAGGCCTTTACCAGGCTAATCAGTGAGCCCCCACAAATTGCGAACAAACTGAGGAATCTAAAGGAACGCAGGAAAAACCCCAAAGACCAGGCAGCTGAAAGGACGCCCTCGGGGTTTCCTCATTAGCAGGTTGTCCTGACTGTGCGGACGCGTTTTTAGAGTTTGCTTGTGCAAACCATTAGAGTCAGAGCCGGGACGTTGGCCGACTCCCACTCACCAAACAGAGGAAACCTAACTGTCAAAAACACGGCCCAAAGCATTCTCCCCTGGTCTTCTTACGTCTCCCTGCCAGTGGTCTGGTTTTCGCTCCGGCGGAATTATCTCTTCACAAAGCCTTTTCAGAGCCAAGAAAAGACCCTGCGAAGTAACATGCTTCTGTGACCGGGGTCTCCAATTTGTTCCCAACCCCTGCAGCTCAGAACAGGAGCCCTGCACCCCACGGTGCATGGCTCACGGGGTAGGTCAGATACACACAAAACATGGACTGCCTGCTGACTCCACTCCGTGGCAAGACCCATGTCAGATGCTCTGGGGACATGCATCCCAGGCGTGTCTCTGAAAAAATGCAGCACAGCCAGCCTGTGTGGTATGTCTTTGCGTGTGAGGGCGGGGAGAAGAGGGCTCTGGGAATGCTGGGGAAAGAGAGGACTCTGGAAACACGTGCATAATGTAGCAATCTTTAAAATAACTGTGCTCCTAAAATATCCACAACGGTAAAGCTGCGCATTATGGGCTCGACTGTTCGGGGCCGGGCCCAGGGCTCCAGAGTCTTCTTTCCCTCTGGAGGCCAGTTCTCAGGGCACCAGCGGGGGGACACCAGACATCTGTCCCCCGAATTTCCAGCAGAGGCGGTGTTTGTAGAGGGCCTAAAAGTGCCCGGCGCTGTTGTGGGATCTGAGTTTACACCTGGGTTCCATCAGCCTGGGAAAGGCTCTCAGGGACATCCCCAATTAGCCCAGGAAGGACGTTCAGAGCATGAGCTCCTCAAAGGCCAGTCACTCAGCACCTAACCTGTCCTCGCTGCAGTCAGACCAGGGGGCAGAGTGTCGCCACGCTTGCAGGAATGTTTCTGGTGTTAGTGAAACCGGCAGGATTTCAGAATGTCGGTTAGGAGTGGTGGGCACACCCAGCTGAGGACAATCACAGGCCCTGCAACGCCAGGGGTGGAGTCTCTGATGCTGCACTTGGTTCTAGAGGCCGGTGACCGTGGGTCGCCTTCCACCACTTGGGAGCTCAGCCCACCTCCAACCCCAGACCTGCTTCTCACTGGGATCACCAGGCTTCCAGGTGAGGAGCGGCCCACTTCCCAGGGCAGGATGTGGAGGGCCCCGGGTCAGGTGGCTCCCACATCCTCACCGCCTCCATCACTACCCTGGTCTCTGTTCAGTGACCCCCCCTTCGGCCATGCTGGGGTCTTTTCCCTGGGCTGGGGGCAGCTGTAGGATGGGGCGGATTCTGAACTCTCAGTTTAGGAAAGAGACGCCCATCCCCTACCCCTCACACTTCAGGCACAGGGCATGCAGACGAGTTCCCACCCATGGCCCATCCCCTGCTGCCCGGTGCAGACAGCAGGGCTGGAGACCAATGGACAACAGGGTACCACACCCCTCATCTACACACCAATGTCCCCACTAGAGTCACTCTCACGGGACGGAAGGCGGAAAAGTGTCCTCTCAAGACTGGCCGCCCTCGTCCAAGCTCACGCCGAGCACCTTCACATCCCTCTCCTGCCCCCACCTGCAATGGAGCTGGTGGCTTCAGTAAGCCCTGGCGGGACTCAGGGCCAAGTCTTGTCTCTCCCCCGCTGCTTCCTTTCCTCCCGCACCAGCTCCTGTCTCCTCTGTGATGAAAGCCAATCAGAAAAGGTGACAACGAGCCACCCAGGCAGAGGAGCATGTGTTTTCTCTCCTGTGAGCCAAGGAGATGCCCATGAGGCAGTGAAAGGGTGACACACCCTCTGAAACCCGTGTTTGGGGGCCGCGGGCCTGCTTTCTCTCACTGCCAGAGGCTTTGCTTGAACGACGTCCATGCAAAGGTGAGGAGCATCAGCATGCTGGTCCCAGAGAATTCAACTATGAGCCTTTGGGGCCAAGCAGCTGCTCATCCCTGTGTGCCCTGCACTCCCATCTCGGATGCTCAGACACCAGAAGTGAGCGTTTTCTGCATGCCAAACAATTTTCTGACAGCATCTGAGTGTCCCGCAGTTTAACTCAACCCTCACACTGTCTTCCTAGACTTAACATCTGACTTTACGGGTTAAAGGCTCAGTCCTATGACGCCGTCCCCTCTCCCCACCCCCACAGCCTTCACACACAAGTCCTGGTCATCACCTGTGCTCCTGACCAAAGTCCCCAAGATCCACTCCTTGAGTTGGGTTTGTCAGAGTGACTCACAGGACTTGGGAAACATCACACTCACCAGATCACAGGTTTCTTAAAAAGGCTGTAGCTCAGCACGGCTGGATAGAAGGGGCAGGCAGGGCGAGGGAGGGGGAAGGGGCCCGAAGCTTCCAGGTCCTCTCTGGGCTCACTCTCCCGGCACCTCCACAAGTCCACCAAGTCCCAAGCTGGACCGACCCTCTCTTCTGGGGCGCCACGATGCCAGCAAGATCGACTAGATCATTGACCAGTGGAGGTTAAGTCAGTCCTTCTCACCGCCCAGGAGGGGGTGGGTGGGATGGAGAGCTGGAGCCCTCTAAACACAGTCCCCTCAGCAGGCCACCACCCCCATCCTTAGGGACCCTACAAAAATCACCTTGGCAACACAAGGTCAGGTGTGGTGGGAAGGGGATTGTTACAAATAACAACAGACCCCATTATGCTGTGACCCCTCAGGAAGCCCCAGGGGTTTGGGGAGCTCTCTGCCAGAGCTGGAGAACAAGGCCCAATACACCCGTTTACTTCTTATGATGAATCAGCACCACAGGGCAAATAGATCTGCTTGAGAACAGTGGGGAGTCTTCCTGTAAGCAATGGGAACCCCTCTTCTTCAGGGTCTCAGTCAGGGGGCCCTTGTCAGAGGCCTGCTGTTTGGGAAAGATGGCAAGGAGCAGGGCGTGGCCAAGCGCCCTGTGCTTTTGTGGGCAATGTCGGGAAGGCTCTCGAAAGTTGTACAAAAATAGAGACCCAGTGCAGGGCAGGGGAAGGATGGCAGAGAGGGAGCGGAGAGATGACCAGCTCCCAAGTTCAGCATTGTGCTTCCTGGCTCCCTCAGCTTGTTCCACGCCTCTGTCTGCAGCTGTTGTGAGCAGGTGGGCATTCCCAGTTCGCAGAAGGAGGGCTGGCGGGGCAGCCACTGGGCGGTTCCTAAGGCCGAACCTGCTTCCCTTCGGGTGTCTCCAGCCGCCTGGGCCATGGCGCCCAACACCTCGGAGAGCCCAGCCTGTGGTCCTGTCCACAGGACGCAGGATAACAACGGGTCCACAGAAGGGGCTGCTTGGTGAATCTGTGTTCTTTGTGGCTCTGGGGGTCCTTTGGGGGCCTCACATGCATGAAGATGAAATGTAGCCTCATGCTATTTCTGCTCCTTACAGCTCTCACAAACGGAGGTCTGAGTTGGCGTTTATCTCCTAAGACCGTTTTTTAAAGACACTGCTTTCCTGAGATGCCCTGCTCCGATGCCATCCCACCCAGGGGCATTTCCCAAAACGTCAGGTGCGACTGACTCCACACGGTCGCTGCGGCAACGGACTCTGAGTCCACTGCTTCCATTTTCAAACGCAACTTGAATTTCCTCTACAATGCTTTGCAAAAATAGATCAAATACACATGATTAGCTCTCTTGTTGTTCAAGTGGACATGTCCCCAAGACACACTGTCATCCTGAAAATTGGAACCAACCGTTTCCACAATATTCAAAACAGCAGATCCTGTCCTCTCTAAAATCTGGTAAATCTTTTAGAAAATGATAAACCTCCACCTCTCATGAAGGCCTTGCTCACGGGTTTTAACGGCCGTATGAATTGACTAAAATGAAGGTGATGTGATTTTAGGGGCATTTTAAGCTGAGAGCGTGGTTACCTGCATCTGAAGCACAATGGCCTGTCAGGGACACAGCACACAGAATACCACTAAATGACGGGTACACTTTCTGCTCACTCCCAGTACTTGGTATTTAGATTCAGTACAAAGCTGAGGTCACACCAAAGGTAATGAAAATACTAATTGAAACACACTTCCCTAAGCTGTTTATTCCCTAAGAGTTTATTCACCAGAGTAGGTAGACAATCACAAATGAAACAATTCTCAATAAACGCTATAATTTTTTAAAAGAAATATGGTGACTGAACATAAGGAAGCCTTCCCTTGACCTAAAGCAGCTACGGGGATGCTGCATCTGAAACTTGTGCTCTCCCACTGAGAGGCCTGTATCCAGTCTGCAGGTTGGCCCTTTAAAAAGTCTCAAGTTCCTGACATAATTAAATCATTCTTGAAACGATGTGACCTGGAGTCGCAACAATTTTTTTAAAAATTAACATCTAACATATCCAAGTATGTATGAAGTTAGTGTCCACATTGCATTTCCCTGTGAAATATTAAAATTTGCATCTTACTCTTCAAAGTGAAAAAGATGGCCAGTCGGCACCAGGAACACACCTGGCGGAAGAGTTCGATTCTGCGGGAGCAGGCGAGTAAGGCAGCGCGTCCTGCAGAAGCCTCTGCAGGAAGAGAACACACCGGCCGGGCCCTGAGTCCTGGTCCAGCCTGGGCTGCACTTGGGGCTCTCTCCCTGGGCACCTGGGGCACCTAGCCACCCTACAAGCACCCTGCCAAAGGCGTTAAATTACACCCTCTTCTGAGCGTGGTTGTGCCCAGAGTCTGCGAGAAAGGCTGGCTCTCATTCCCGGGAAGGTCTGAGACCAGGTTTTCACTGGGGTATCCGGGGGGAGGCGGTGGGGGGGGGGGCGCGTCTGCTTCCCATCCATTCCCACAAAGTCCCGCCCTCACTGTCCCCTGGGGGAGCAGCTGGATTTGGTCATGGACGTTGCTAACTAACTCCCTCTCCCTAGGCTTTCGGTTGCTTTGCAAAGAGGAAGTTCATTGATTTAGCTTTGCGATTTTTAGCATCTCTAACTCAAGGCCTCACGTACCTCGAAGCTCCGTAAGTATTGAATAAATAACACAAAAACGGTCTTCATCAGCATGAATTATCAATCAGCTTGGGAATCTAATTCATGCCAGCCCCGCGCCTGAGAGGGTAGAATAATCTCTCGCTGCAAACGTGAGGAGCGGCCTGTGTGATTTTCAGTGCAAAGAATCCCTAATTCATGACGGGCGGTTTTCCAAAAGCTTTTGTGTAATTTGAAAAATGAGACGTAAAATGGAGGCAATTTATCACAGAAACAACACCAAAGGAGAGCAGTGAGTTTCGTGGGTCGAAGCTTAACCCAAGTCAGCTGACCTGCTGCGGAGCTTCTGGAAGGAGAGGCTGGAGAAGGGGGTCCCTAAGGTCACTTAGCGGTCCCCAAAGAACACAAGTACGCCAACCATGAAAACACCAATTTCTCTTTTTCAGCTCTCCTTTTGGGGGCATTACTGTGTCTGAGGAAGGGAGAAAATAGCCTAGATGGTCTTCTTTTCTTAAATCTAAAACAAAATGAAAGCAAAACACAGAGGCAGCGGCTCTTGTCTCCTGGGGCAGAAAACGAAAGGGCTTTCGAGTCCCTGACAGGACAGCAGGGATTCTGGGAAGGAGAGCAGCTCCCTCCTGGGGTTCTGATGGGACGGGGCTCTGGCCGCCAATGACAGGACTCCTGTTCTCCAGACACTGATTTCCAGATTGCTCTTGAAAACTGAGTCGGATTAGCAGACCAGCTCTCTGCTTTCAGCACCGATATCTGAGCAGAGGGGAGAGGCCATAAAATCCAGGATGGTAAGGAAAGCAAAGATGAGAATCGCCAACGTCCCCTTTTTCTCAGGAGGAGGAGGTGTTCCCGCTCAAATAGCTCCGGGAGTGCTCTCGAATGGCTAAAAGCTGGACAGGCACACACCAGGCAGCAATAACCAGAGTTTCAGGAACAACGGGTGGGTCTCTTTCCCACCATCAGAGCAGTGGGCCAGATCCCCAAGTGCTGCCCAGGTACCTATCTGCCATTTGTCATCCAGACCCAAAATATCACCATGAACTTAAGCAAATACTCAGCCTCTTTGGAGCTGAGCATTTCCAGCCTAATGAGGTTGCCTTTTAAGGCAGCAAATGTCCGATACCTCGAATCTCGAGGATTTTTGATTTGAAATGAGAGAACAAATGTGAATGTCCCCTAAAATGACACATGCTGGCAATGAAACAGTGTGACGTCACTCCAAGTTTTAACATTAGCTTTCTCCAGGAGTTGACATGTATTAGTTATTTGATTTTTTTTGGTTGTTTCCTGCTCTCATTAAAGGATGATGTATTTGTTCTGGAAAAATCGAAAGCACGCACTCATTTCTCAAGATCCAACACCCGCGGCTCAGAAATGTATTATTTTTCCTTCTTGCCTTTCAGGAAAGTCAGCTTTCTGGAGAGCGTCCAAGCTGGCTCCTCAGGACACACCACGAGGGAGGTTTCACACAGGCCCCTCCGGAAGCACATCCCCATGGAACCTTCTGGAACTCGCCCGTGAGAAGGCCAGCAGTGACCCCCCCTGCACCCGTCTCAGGGCCCTGTGCATTTGACTCCACCTTGTTCATCTGCGGACACGGCTGCCGTCCGTGCTGAAGGAAGAAGATATCAGTGTATTTAGCACACCACGCCTTATTTAGGAAACGGATCTGCTTCTTCCCTCACTGACTCGGAAGTCAGAAGTGTGCAAACAAGCCGTGGACCCGCACACCACCGTCAAAGGCATACTCTCTTAAGGAAAGTCTAAGTGACCCCTTACTAAATCAAGTTCAAGCGTGATTGGCGGCCAAAGTACATTCAACAGAGAGGGGCCCTTTTCATCCCTGCTGGAGACAGGACTAACTCAAAGTTGTGCCTCTTCCTTTCTTCACTCTCTCCCCCTATTTATATTTCTAAGACCCTGAGTAAAGGCTTTCATCTGGAAATTCACAGACGGACCTCCTTAAAATGCATGGCCGACGATCTGAATATCCATTTGGGCAGATGTTCCTAAAATTTCCTCTGTTCGCGGTTATTTGAATTCCTCTCAGATAAGTTCAAAGGCGTTTCAGAACACACAGCCTGCGTACAGCCTCCAACACTGAGCCACAGTGGCGAAGCCTCACATTCATTAAATGGGCCACATGTGTGACGTGGAACGGAATGGAAGATGCGCCCGGGAATGGTACGGAGTGAGCTGGACCTTGCCACTCGAAACAAGGAAAGTCGGTTGAGATGAAATAGTCTGGTGCTGACTCTTGTCAAGTTTGAAATTGCCCGTATATTCCATCAGATGCAATTAAATCAATGCAGTCATCCCTTGGGGGCCACAGGGAGCTGATGCCCGGACCCCTGCAGACGCCCAGATCTGGGGGCTCCAGCCCCTCATGCGAAGACAGAGATAAGCTACCCACATCCCCCTGATCACTTGAATCATGTCTACGTCGCTTGTAATACCCACTGCGATGTAAGTGCTACGTGAGCAGTGCCGTGCTGTACTGCTTAGAGACCAGCATCCTGGAATTGTTTTCCTGTATTTTTGATCCACAGGTAGTTGAATGCATGGTCTTGGGACCCATGAATATGAAGGACTAACTGTAATTTTACCTTGCTTGATTCTATTCTATTCTATTCTATTCTGTTCCACCCACCCTACCCTGCCCAACTTACACAGAACAGGTGCTCCATGTGCTCCCAGTGAGGTCCTGGAACTTGTGGAAAACAGGTGACCCTTGTGACAGCAGCTGTCAGGAAGTCGGTGTGTTCGTGCTTCTGTGTCGTTGGGGCACCCTGAAACGAATGTCACTGGGACCTGGTTCAAGGACCGACCCTAGAAAACACCGCAGACAGCAACACATCTGCCTCCCTGAACATACACACTCCCATTCAGGGAGAATGAGCCTGGGAGCCACGGGGACACGCCGGAGCCCATAGCTCAGAGATGCTTGTCTTGTTGCCCCTGCTGGACACTTATTTTGGTCCAAAGGGTGCAAATCCAGGGTCCCTCCCTTGCGGTCCCCAGGGAAGTTTGCACTCTGGGGGCAGGCTTTCCGCCCTCCCTGGGGCGGGGCGCAGCTGCCCCTGTCCTGTCTGACTCCCAGATCCACACGTAGAGGATTCCCCCACCTGTGCTGTGGATGGGCCAGGACATGTGCAGGGGACATCGGCTCAAACCCCCTCAGTCCCAACTGGGGACACGGATGGCAGGGAGGCCCATGGAGTTTTGGCTTTGTAGGAAATGACCGCCTGTCCTTGTGCCGGAAACCACTTTCGGGATAATTCAAATGGACTGACGGACGGACGGACGGACGGACGGATGATAGGCCAGTACAGATGCTGACTCTAAGGCTGGAGGAAAAGTGTTCCGGAAGGCAAACTGCCCATCTAAGGAAAACAGCAAGTTTGGGGAAGATTCGGGGACACGTATGTCACAAATGGTAGAGCGTTCCCTGAATAGACACCTCGGAGTTGCCGTTTCAAATGAGGGTTAACAAGGATCCCTGGGAGGAAGCGGGGGCAGGAGGAGGCACCACCAGCCAGAGGGAATAACGGGGACGATGGGGGCCAGGCCTCCACCGCCAGTGTCCAGGGAGACAGACACCATGTTTGGGGCAGCACTGAATTCAAATTTGAGAAACGTGTGTCGTTTTGAATTAATTGGGAGCCATTTCAGATCATCGAGAGAATGACATGATCTGAGATTTAATCTTTTTCTCAAAGAATTTGTCTCCCATGTCTGAGTAAACCTGGCATTTTATATGCTCACATGGATTATCTAACTGAAAACTAAACTAGTTATTTCAAACTAGCGAAAAGCACTTGATCTTTCGTGTCCGTCCAATCACCCAACGCCTTTAAGAGAAACCGTTTCGAGCTGCGTGGTTGAGAAAGACTGCCGGAGGGCTGACCCCCACCCACAATGCTCTGAACTCGGGAGTCTGCAACATCGGCAATCTCAGAAACACCGGACCACGAACAGCCCACGGCCGCCCCCAGTGGCCCTTATCTTGTTAGTGGCCCCGTAACAAGGCCCCACAGACAAAGGGGCTTAAAACCAGACTTGTGTTTTCTCACAGTTCTGCAGGCTGCAAACCCAAGGTCAAGGTGTCAGGTCAGCGGGGCTGGTCCCTCCAAGGCCCCTCCCCTCCATTTGCAGACCTCACTGAGTCCTCAGGCCACGCGGCCTTTCCTCTGTCCAGCATGTCCCTGGTGTTTGTCCCTCTTCTGACAAGGACGTCGGCCTGATGGGATCATGGTCCATCCTGACGTCGTCACCTCTCCCAAGGCTCCGTCTCCAGGCAGTCACATGGGTTAGGGCATCCACACATGATTTTAGGGAGACACACACGTGGTGTCTCATGCACTTGTGATCATTAAACCCTGGTTCCTGGCGCACCCAAGCTTGTTCGCCCGCGTGCACAGGGCTGTTGGGTCACCGTGTCTTCAAGTGCCCTCAGCACTGGCGTGGAGCAGGCCTGTCACTCCAGCACGGTGTGCGTTTCCGAAGGATGGAAGGAGAAGGCTATGCTTCAGCAGGGTGGTCAGAGTCTCTCCTTTTCCTTTTAAACCCTTCGTCTTGCCCATTTTTTCTGGAAGCTCAGTGGGAAATGAACAGATGGACAGATTTCCCATGGAAGTGGTTGGAACATCTTCAAGAAATATAGAAAAGAAAGTAACTTCCCAACTTTGTTTTTTTTTCTTATAAGAACAACAGACATCAAGGTTTGGGGACATTTGGCTTACATTGTCATAACACAATTACGGGATTAATTTTCTCTTCTTCAGAACTCTGAAGTGGACTGCCTTTACTTTTTCTCTTCTCCGTAACAACATTCCAGTCATTGAAATTCTCTTTTTGCCCCCAAATTAGGACCTCCTTTCTGTAGGCACCAGGGTACGTGGTGGGAACCACTAGCTCACCACGTGGTCTGGTGGCCACCATGTGACCCAAGGTGACCCTGGAGAAGGAGAGGCTGTGAGACCAACAGGAAGAAGAGGAGCTGGTCTTTGTCCCCGTCAACTGGGGACACGTGTGAGATAACCCCGGAACTCCTCCGAGCAGCCAAGCGCATCTGCAAAGGAGCGTTGCTCATTAAATGACTACGGGCCTCATTCTGATGCCAGACAGAAGACTTAGGAATTAGAAAATGCAAATTACCAGCGGAGAAATTAAAACCAATCAATTTTGTTTCATCATGTCTGCAAATGTACCCCTCTCTGATGACACGTGACCGTACAGAACGGGGGACTCGCTAAGACGGAATCTGCCGAGAGGGTGCATTTGCTGCGTCCGTCAGAAAAATCAGTGTAAGAGAACATCTCCACCACACGGTGGGGAGCTTCCTCCCAAAAACAATTCCTGCAAAGAGCCAAGTGAATCTTTGCAGCTTTCATCAATATTGTTTTTGTGGGCCTCTAAGAGGGGAAATGCTTTCCCGGATTTGGGAGAAGAAAATTCAGCAGAAAAGCACAGATTTCTCCGGCTTCTGCTATAACAACGGAACAGTGATGGAGAGACCCGCTAAAAGGTTACGGGGGAGGAGGGCACAGGGCAAGAAAGGTATCTGGTTTGGAGCAAACTTCAGGCAGTTTTGGGTTTTCCCTTCTTAAGCCATGGAGCTAGAGAACCTGGAATACAAGAAATGCAAACATGCATTAAGTGAACGAAAGGGAACCACCAAGACCCCTGTTTCTGGCCACAGCGAGGGCGCCCCTGTGTGACCCGCCCTCTCCACTGCCACAGCTGCAGGACCTAGAGATCCAGAGACATGGCAACCGGACCACCCACCAGCACATGCTGGGAGGAGGCTCGGTGAGCCCCCAGATGGTTCTGGGGACACAGCCGTCCTGCGCAGGGCAGACCCCACCAAGGGTGCACCATCTGAGGGACAGTTGTTGGCAGGTCCATGAACACACACAATGACTGTTAGCAGCATAGCAGGAGATGGAAAACCCACAGTTAGAGCGGGCACTGGAATCACAGAGAGAACCAGCAGGTGGGAAGCTGCAGCTCTGGGGGCCTGGTGACAGCCCCCTTGGTGTGTCGTGACAACTAAGCACCTGCCCGTGTCTCCCACATGCCACACCCAACGATACCCAGCAATGCCAGAGTGCAGCTTCTTCCGCATGTGCCCCGAGCATTTACTGGTGCTTTCCCCGGGGGGTCCACCGAACCACCCTCACATTTTGAGACTGGACGTCATTCGGGCCCCGTTGCTTGAACAACGTGGACTGAGCTGGAAATCAGTGACGACAGGACAATAAGCAGAAATTCACCCACAGGTGAGTGAGCGAGCAAAGCACTTGAAATAATCCCTAATTAAGAATTCAAAGCAGATTCTAGAAAAAAAAAAAAACATTTTAAATAAATCACAGTGAAATCTCAAAATGTCAGCGAGTGTAGACAAAAGTAAGTAAACGCTCAGAGGAAAGTTTATAACAACAAATGTATTGGGAAAAAGATTAAAAGATGGCCGGAGTTAAATGTCGAACCTTCCCCCTCAAGACTCTGGGAAAATGGCAGCAAACAAACAGGACATAAAGGTGCGTGACGGACACAGTCAGGGTGAGAGCGGAAGTCAGCTACACGGGAGGGCCCAGGGGCTTTACCTGAGTGACAGCCGCAGGGCCTACTTGAAGGTGCATTCACTCAGCTGCCACCTACCAGTTTTCGAATAATGTCACACAGGTGTTTGAGCTCCGACTCCCACACAGAGCAGCACCAGGCACGTGACAGGAAGTGGCTCACACAGATGGGTGTGTCCCAGGGACAAGCAGTGGGTTGGGACATCAGGATGTGCAGACTCACGCGGTTCTCCAGATACACCGGGGAGCTGCGCACTGCTGTCCCCTCGGATCCTTCGAGAACTGACCAACAGGCACACACTCCCAGGGGCGCCCCTGTCACCCTCCGAAGAGAAGCAGAGCCAGATTCTAACCTCGACAGCCTGCTTCCTGCACGTGGTCCCTTCGCCTCCCTCTCACTCTTCACACACAAGTGCAACTTCGTGCGGTGGGCTCTTGGGCCGACCACATTACTTCTCCCCCTGACTTCACAGACTGCTCTAGCGCACGGGAGTCCACATAGCAGTGAACTCATCTTGTGATTTCGCCCTTGACCTAGTCTTCCGAGAAGGGAATAGCATGCTTCCACCTTCGATTAACCCTAATTAACACAGCACCTAACACGGGACAGTATCCGTCTGTCTGTGGGTCTGTGGGTCTGTGCGTCTGTGTATGTATATATGTATCTGTGTGTCTGTGTGTCTGTGAGTCTTTGTATCTGTGTGTCTGTGTGTCCATGTGTCTGTGGGTCTGTGCGTCTGTGCGTCTGTGTATGTATATATGTATCTGTGTATCTGTGTGTCTGTGTGTCTGTGTGTCTGTGTATCTGTGTATCTGTGTCCGTGTGTCTGTGTATCTATGTATCTGTGTATCTGTGTGTCCATGTATCTGTGTGACTGTGTGTCCGTGTGTCTGTGTATCTGTGTGTCTGTGTCCGTGTGTCTGTGTGTCCGTGTATCTGTATGACTGTGTGTCCGTGTGTCTGTGTATCTGTGTATCCATGCATGTATGCATCTGTGTATCTATGTGCCCGTGTATCTGTGTCTATGTATCTTTGTGCATATCTATGTATCCATGTACCCATGTGTGTGTGTGTATTTGTGTACCATGTACCCATCTTCTACCTATGTGTCCACTCACCTCTCATCCACTCTCCCTGCCCGTGTATATTTACTGAGGAAGGAAGGACGACTTGTGTCTATGAGTCCTTCACCTCAATGTCAAAGGAGCTTTTGAAAAGAAACCAAGTCATCTCTGACAGGAAATGAAAGTGTTCTGAGTCACTGAGGCAGTAGGCCCTCAGACACATTTGAGGGTCGTTGTATTCTTTATGTGACAGTCCCTGTTGTCGGTCATTTATGTTCATCTTCTGGACTGAGGGGAAGTCCGTCGGCGGCTCGCATATCAAGTGGTCTCCACAGCAAAAGATTGTTGTCCACAGTCCTAATGATCAGCGAGATTTGTTTTCAATGAACCAACCACTCCGTGTCCTGTCCCACAAAGAGCTAAAAATGTCACACAGAGGGTGAAATGCACCAATTCTGAGCTTTATTCTCACTCAGCTAAGCGTTGCCCATTCCTCTTCGGTCAGCAAGATCTGGGGACCGGGTCCAGCCTGCCTGAGTACAGATAGAGAATGTCAGTTATAATTTTGCTCATCTTCCAAAGGATCAGACCCGAGGTTAATAGAATCACACTGAATAATGAAGGAGAATGTCCAGACACATTTTATTCAAAAAACATGACCTCTTAAAATTCAATTATATATGTCCTCAGTAAAGAAGTTTAACTCAATTATACTGACTCATCAAAATAGTGTAAAATAAATCATTCCTGTCTGTATTCATTATGGCATTATTCTGAAATTGGCTCAGTCTTACAATTATCCTAGAAAACACATCGCTATCTTTAGTTTGATATTAACCTTTTAGACTAGTGGTCAGTCAAGATTTTTGCAGAGAATGCTACCTCGTTTTAAGTGGTAACAATCCACTAACAAAAAATGTAGAAATATTTTCTCCATTACTTTCAGGCGCACTGAAGAGAGGGGCCAGATTCGTAGTTAGTGACACAGAATCATTACATCTTACGGGCCTATTTTTTCCAATGTTTCTCTGTGTTCCCATGGCAATACTATTCTGCCACCCAGGGGACCTCCTCCTTTGTGTGATGGGGACTCCCCCTGTCACCTGCCCTCCGCTTTCTTCGCTTGGACATGCATCTGCTGCAGAAGTTGCCCGGCGCCTTGGTCCCTGCACATTCCAGAGAGGACTTTCCTCTTCTCACCTCTGACGGTGCCTGGGTTTTCATTCCAGTTGGGAATATTTCCACCTCACCCCCCACCCTTGCCCAGCTGAACCCCCAGTGTTCACTCAGGATCCCATTAAGAGAAAACCTTTTCTCTTCCCAGAAATCATCCCGGCCCCTGGGCTGAGCTCCAAGGTGTCCGGCCTTCCCTGCGATTCCCTCGGCTGGGTCAGAGGGTGACGTTTTTACACGGAGTCCATTTACTTCTGTATTTTAAATTCCCTGGGTCCTGTCCATCTGCACCACTCGGTGATCAGGTTCCTGAGTAGATGGCCTGGTGACACGCCTGTCACACTCTAGCCCCGCAGTGAGCAGAGTGCTCAGCACAGTGGGCTTGATGGCATCAGATGGGCACAGGGAGAGCGTGTTGCGGGCGTCTCCTGGTGGACCCCTGTGTCTGCCAGCGCTGCCCCCACCACCTCCCTGGAACCCCCTGAGGTGCCTCCTGACCTGAGCCTCACGCCCCCCCAACAGTTATACCTTAACTGCTCTGTGTTTGGGCTTATTTGTTTCCAGGTTAAAAGATCAGCTCCTTCAAAAGTTATTCAGTAATCCATGTACCAAATATATTCAACTTCAGAACAGCTGTACAAGTGATAGTTTTTTATAAAGAATTATCATAATGAAGGCAAGTCATTGTTTTCCCTTAAGGTTTTTAGAAATTACAGTTTGCGCCAATTGCATTTCTATTTCTAAATGCCTTAATGAAGAACCATGCAAAGCTCCAAATATGAAACAATAGGTCACACATCTATATTGGGACATTTATTTTACAGGTTTATTATAGAAACAAAAATGCTTCAGTACCTGTCGCATTTGAAGCTCCTTTGTTTTTTTTTTTGAGTATTACTTACAAGGGGCAATTTTCTTTAAAGCATTTTTTCTTTAACTTGTTTTCCCACTGACGTCCACTCTGAATATCAGTCTTGATCACAAAGGCACGTTTAAATCTGCATCTAGCAAATGACCATTGTCAGCTCTCTCCTCACGGCAGCTCCTAGGGAAATGCCCACCATGCACCTGGGCAGCCCCAGCCATCGGCTCCGAGATGGAGGTGACCACGTTCCGTTCTCCCCGTCCTTCTGGTTGCTCCCAGCTCGCCCAGCGAACCTGTCAGAAACCCCACAACAGTCCCACGGTGACATCTCAGTTCCTGCATTTTAACTGTCACAGAATTCAGGCATAGTGTTTTTACCAGTTACGTTTGGGAGGAGATCTCAAGTTGGAATTACTACAAAGTTGGTCCTTGAGGACCACCCTGTATCCACACCCATCCCTGGTGACACAAGACCAGGGCAGGGCCACTGAGATGCCCTTGTTCCCTACAGTACCTTCCCAAACCCTGCTCTGTCCCCTCCCCTGTGCCTGTCCCCTCTCCTCACACAGGACAGCACACCAGCCTGGTCAGGGCCTCGGCACGCGTTGGCCTGTGTTTCAGCAGACTTGAGGCCCCCGTCTCTTCGCTGTCCCCCTCTTCCTGTTCCTGCCACACGGCCAGGGTCTGGGACAGGGAGACTCAGCCCTCATCCTGCTCTCTGCTGTCCCTCCAGCAGGTGACTGGCCTCCCGCCTTTTCAGCGGTCTGGTGGCTACGCGGTGGGTGTCTGCGGCCGGCCCTGGGCAGGTGGCCCCCCGGGAGCTGCCCTCATACCACAGCAGCTGCTGACAGCATGCCGATCTGGTAGCCACAGGCAGGTCGGCGGGGGGGCCAGCGTCTCTCCAGGACAAGAGCGCCGAGCTGCATTTTCTGGACCCACGGGTCACAGTGCCCGAGAGGGGGCTTCCCGTGCTCGCTCAACTCTCGGTAAGGTGGTCCTTTGTTGTCAGCTTACCTGTGCAGCCTGATGGTCGTGAGGATGAGGCAGAGCCCCGGAACCAGGCAGCAGGAGCGCAAGCCCGGAATCTCGGAAACCTCTGGAAAGCTCTCACTGCACATCAGGGTTTGGCCGTTGGCCAGCCATTCAACTTTAATCAGCCCGTGATCGAAGCTAGAAAACCTTCAACTTCCCCTCCAGCTCTAAACTTCTGAGAATCTATGAACTGTGAACAGGAAGAAATAAATGGACAGGAAACACAAGAGTCTTAATTATAATTGTCAGTTGTTATGTGTTATGATACATTAATTAATCTTAATATTAAATTTCAAGAGCCCAACTGATGACATTAACATATTTTCTGCCATACTTTGAAAGATTATTCATATGTAGAACTTTTAATTTGTCACCAAGGGTTGACTTTTCCCCAGATATTTTTATATAATCCCCGTGCACATGTTGTTGTGAATTAATATTTAATTAAAATATATAATCATGGTTTAATTCCTTGTTTGTTTTCCTAAGCTTCTCGTTATTTATTACTACACAACAGAGCATAATATTTGCATTTTAATTAACGCTCCGGACTTAATAACCATTTGTCATTGCCTTCATATCTGCTCACGAACAATAGTTAATTCTCTAATCTGGTAATCTGCACATCTGCTCCCGGATTGCTTTATTTTGTGGTCTTTCACAGTCCTGAGAAAATATTTACAGAGGCTTTCTCTCTTCGCTAAATGCTGCTTAAAATCATTACTCTGTGCTTCAGAAAAGCTCACCATATTAAGTTGTGATATCCACTGGTTTGCTTAGAATTTATGTAACCCAGGGCGAATGCGGTCACATAAGAAATTAGTGGGGTGTGACCCGAACCCCGTAAGTGATTCAGACACTTCGTCACTTTTTACAGCAGAATCCGGGCAGTTCACGAGACACCAAAACAATATGGCTCTGAAGTAAGCTCCAATCCAGAGCCCCCATCTGGGCGCTTCGTCCTGGTAACGCCTCAGCTCTGAACGTCCCTCAATAAGACCTCGCCAGGCGCGACCTTCAGGGAGGGAGGTCGCACACCGTGCTGTCGGCACTCATGCCCAGCCTGCCCGCCCACACAGGCTGCTGTCCATTTTTGGAAGACTTTCGGGGACAGTTATTTTTTAAAAGACTTTGATAAAGTGACACCGTCTCATTTAATTTTTAAAACATCCCCATCCTGGCCACACCAGTGTAACACGAACCCACGCCCTCACCTTCACCTTCACCTTCTCCCACTGCCCTCCAGGCTGCCGTTGTTTGAAACGTGCGCTTCACTGCAAGTTCATAGGCAGTGAAAACTCGGCTGCCGTTGCTTCCAGTCCACGAAATATCACCGTTTGTTAGGAGTAGCTTCTGTGAGGACAGGTGCAGTCACTCACCTGCTGAGCCAGCCCGAGCTGGAGTCGCTGCTGAGGATGCAGAGGCCTGGACACAGTCAAGGGGGTGAATCCCTCCCGGTCCTGGCTCAGTGGCCCCACCGTGCTGGAGAACAGTTGATCCTCTGCCCACAAGCTCTCCCTCAGGGACGCTACCCTCCCGGTCCATCCCGAGTGCTCAGAGTGGCTCACTGTCACTGCCTTGACTCCTCCCTCCCGGTCCATCCCGAGTGCTCAGAGTGGCTCACTGTCACTGCCCTGACTCCTCACGTCCTGCACTGCATCCCCGAGGCCCCAGGATGGAAATGAGGTGCCAGCCCACCCACCAGTCTGTCTGAGACGTTCCTGACCGACACCACCAGCTGACGACTCCTCGCTTCTGTTACTGTTTTTTTTTTTTTAAGATTTTATTTATTTATTTTTAGAGAGAGGGGAAGGGAGGGAGAAAGAGAGGGAGAGAAACATCAATGTGTGGTTGCCTCTCACTTGGCCCCCACTGTGGACCTGGCCTGCAACCCAGGCATGCACCCTGACTGGGAATCGAACTGGCGACCCTCTGGTTCGCAGCCCACACTCAATCCACTGAGCTACACCAGCCAGGGCCTGTTCCTGTTGATAGGGGCTGAAAGCTGTTCCCTCCTCTGGGGTCCGCCGCACTTGACCAAGACCTCCAGCCCACTCACCAGCTAACTGAAGTTTGAGAAGCAAAGACCTCGGGAGGTCAAGACAGAACAATCAAACCGCCACTCATCAGTGCACTTTTTCCCTTCAGGTTCACCCATTTCAACAGTCCGCCATTCCCTGGATCATCCGGTTAGATCCACCAACAAATTAACTTCTTCGAATACTAGTACTAGATCCCTATTTTTTTGTCTTGTGAATCAAAGTGTCCTCACTGAACCCTCACAACGAAACGAAGACAGAACTTGCACTGCCTTTTCATGCAGCAGCAAATCCAACAGCAGGAAGGTAACACAGTTCACTAAGTCCCACCTCCAACCGGAGGCATCTTGGAAAACAAAGCAAGATGAGCTGACCCTATTCCGAGCCTTTCCTCTGGCCCGCAGTATCTGTGAAATGCACGTGTGAGGCCCAACCTTCCCACCAGGAAAGGACGGTCTAGTCCCCAAGGGGCCTGCATCACCATGGTAACGTGCACCCAGCACAGGGATGGGGTTCCCCCCCCCCTGGGCGGAGCTCCCACCCTGAAGTCCCTGCTCCCTGCATCAGCAGCTGTGGCTCCTGGTGGGGTTTCCATCTGGAGCTAATAGACCCAATTGATTTCTCTTGGAAGTACATCTGCAATCCCTTTAGGGTATTAAAGTCCCTCAGGCAAATCCTGAGGAAGGAGAAGGCAGAGAGAAGAGTGGAATCACTGATCTAATTTGCAGATTAAAGTCCCTGCCATTTCCTGGGTTTAACCTTTTAAGACCATTTATCTCAGAAACCACAGCCCTCGCCCAACACCAGCAATAAAGAACATCTTCAAACGTAAAACTTCCAAGGACTTGCATTGTTATAAATTCACTTTTCAATGAGTGTTTCTAAAAGATCCTATCTACTTGAAGGTCCCCTGTCTTTCAATAAAAAAAAAAAAAAAACCACTGAAAAAATTAACATCTCTGAAGAGAGACTTCCATGGGCACCAGGTTAATTTGGTTCAGTCTTGCTTTGAACAATGTCTTATTGTTCCCAGTTCCTTTATTGAGTTTTTTAAAGAGGAATTCACTAGGAATCTCAGCCACAAAATACAAATCTCTCCAGGTTGCTGTACACATTTGATCTGGAGGGTTGTTTCCTAGTAAATGACAGAACCCACTAAAGGAGATACCCCCCCCATTTTTTGTCAATGTGCTTGTTTAGGGAGCTGCCGTGTGTCCCCAGGAGGACACGGGAGGGGTCAGCAGTCCCACCTGCACTGTGAGTGGCCGACTTCCCCCTCCAAACGCCCACCCAACTCTGCTGTCTTCACCTCGTCCTCCATTGGCTTCCCCCAAATCAACATCCCCACTCCCTGCCCATCTCACACTGACCCGCGCGCCCCTGCACACGCACGTGCTTGGGAAAGCCCTGCCCAGAGCTCACGACATCCCCTGCAGATCTTACACGCTGCCCTCAGTCATCGCAATCACCCAGGTTTGCTCTTGCTCCTGGGGGAGGCAGTATCCCTAGGACACTGGACATTCGGCGCCGGGTCTTTGCCGCGGAGACCAATTTCACCGAGAGCTTCCAGGCTCGGCAACTGAACAACGTCCCTGAAATGACAACCCCGGATTAAGAGCAGTGAGCGTCTCACTGTGAATGGCGCGGAATGCGAGAAACCCTTGAGACAATGGTCTCCCAGCTCGGGGACCCTGGAGGTGGCACAGGACAGAAACACAAGTCAACCACGAGAAAGCAGAAATGGAGCTCGCTGATCGCGGAACTGGGACTCAGGAGGGTCTGGAGCACAGCACACTTGTCGACTGAGAAACTCTCATGGCGACCTTCCCTCTCCTTCTCCCTCTCCCCCCAACCCCATATCTAATGTCTCTTTATTTGTATGTTTAAACTTGTTTTCTTCTAGTTCAGGTCAGTTTCCACATGTCGGCCAGAGGGAGGCGGATGCAGACCTGTGTCACTCCGTGCACAGCTGTCACAGAAGATGTGAGACTTCCCCTCTTGTCCGTTTGTCTGTTCAAGAGACAGGGCCTGCTCAGGTGTGTGGTCCTGCAGGGCACGTTGTTATGACCGAGCAGGCCCCAGGCCGGGGGGCGGCCACTGCCTCACCTCCCGGGTAATGGTCTAAGTCCGAGAGAAGGGAAAACGTGTAAGAACGCCCCTGTGCACCACGGCCCATGCACAGCCCCTCAGGAGGGGACAGTCCCCTCCTGTGAAACGCAGCAGTTTGATGAGAGCGGCTGTGGGAAGGTATTTCCACGGTGAAAAATTCTGAAGAGAGGGCAGCTGCCCGACTCATCCAGGAAGAGTGGCGGGTTCCTTCACTCAGTCCCATCCGTCACAGGCGCGAGCCCAGGCCAGGCTGGGTGCTGAAACATGACAAACGACACTGCAGAGGACCTTTCCTTGCTGCTCTCTAGAGAACGACAGGCAATTTTCCCTCGTTGTCCAAACCCACACCACGGCTTCAAAGTCTGACATTCATGAATATGTCACATCACCGTTTTTTCTGGGTGGTTTGAAAGTGTCACCGTTCATTGTCCCTGCTTTTCATTTCTACAAACACTCCTCATTTCTAGCTTTGTGGAACACTTCAATATTTTAACTGCCTTGCCAGAGACACGTCGGTGCGGTGTTTGGTGAGCTGGGGCTGCCTGTCAGCGTGAGTCCGGAACAGCCCTCTACCAAGCGGCCCTGGACTTCAGATGGGGGGCTGAGACCATCTTTCTTTCTTCGCTGTGATTCGTGGATTTGCTTGTCTTCTCTCTCTCTGTGTCTCCATCTCTCTGGCCCTCTCCCTCCCTCAAAACACACGTGCAAACACAAACATTCACAAATGAGCCACAAGAATGTGCACACGCCAAGCAGACTCTTCTGATTCACATTCACAATTCCTGATTCACGAGTAGTGATTTTTTTTTGTGTTCACCTATTGGCATAAAATCTCCCTTGTCATTCCTACCACTGGTCCCATTGACCATATGTGTCTGCAGTATCTCTATGACGAGCATCAACAACCCAGCATAAGAATTCATTATATAATCAATACAAAGTCCATCCATTTGGCTAATACCTATATGCATCTAGGCTACGTCTGGCTAGAAAGACATTTATTACACATCATTTACACTGAGAAACAGTTATCAGAGCATTACAGAAACCATCTCCCTGACAGAGATGTTAAAAATGCTATTTTTTGTGTGTTTGGGGGTTGAGTTGTAAAAATACTCACGTACAGTTGGTCTGCCCTGTCTGCAGTGGACCAAACATTTGTATTCTTAAAAATTCAAGTGCTGAAACCGACCCCCCAAGGCGATGGGGTTGGGAGGCCAGGGGGTGGGGCCTGTGGGAGGTGAATAGGTCAGGGGGTGGAGCCCCCAGGATGGGATTAGTGCCCTCCAGATCAGAGACCAGAGACATTGCTCCCTGTGAAGATAGGGTAGGAAGCCAGCCCTCAGTAAGTCAGAAGAGGTTCGCCAGGGACCACCCTGCAGCTCTGACGTCGGCCTTCCAGCTTCCAGGCCGCGATACATAAGTGAGGGTTTCGTTTTGCCAGGCTGAGCCGAGGCGCTGCCCATCCTAAGACGCCATCATCACCTTCTGTGGGGGCCTCCCCGTCCAGCCTGCTCCCTCGCTGAGGTTGTCTGCAGTTCGACTTCCTCTGCATTTGGGGTTCTAGTTTTTTCCTCCAGGCCGAATCGCCACTGAACCAACTGTAGCTCAAAGACTCCATTAATTCTCTTAACTATTGTCCCAATTAATCCACATCATGTTTAATCTACTTAACATACTGTTTCCTTCCTGCTGGACAAAGATCTATAACACATGCCTACTCTGGTTCATAACTTCTAGCCTCACAGCCTTCAACCAACTGCTCGGTCCACGGGCAGAGCTCCCTGTCACGGGAATCTAGCCCTGTACGCACAGGGACACGGCCCACGCACCCTGCAGGGGGCGAATCCGCCTGCTCACTCTCAGAAAGCTGTCAATCTCCACGCGCATGTCTCCATCATTTTTCATTGTCCAGC
This sequence comes from Macrotus californicus, assembly GCA_007922815.1. Classification (NCBI taxonomy): domain Eukaryota; kingdom Metazoa; phylum Chordata; class Mammalia; order Chiroptera; family Phyllostomidae; genus Macrotus; species Macrotus californicus. The sequence goes on from VMDR010000025.1 coordinate 69,795, forward strand.
ACAATCAATGATAAACACGTAGCCCTTTCTTCAACCAGATAGCCGAGCACTGCACCGAGCCCTCCCCCCACACACCCTGGAACATCTAACCCCAACCCTTTCTAGAAGGTTCGCACATTTAACAAAATAGGTTCCATGCTGCATTCCGTTCCCCAGAATTGCTTAGAATAGTTACATTCGATATTATTTATCGTACAAAAAAATTGCAGTCTGGAAATTTAAAAAAATCTTTGAGGACAAATATTTATCAACCTTAGAGAGTTGGGAGAGCCTGTCTCCCCCCTTGAAACACCCTGCAAGGAGGCGCAGGCCCACGTGGAGGCCCATCCCGGCCACCTGGGGCCCCAGGGTGCCAGCGTGGCACGTGCGAAGGGCGCAGCACGGCTCACGTGCACAGGAACGCCCCACGCGGTCAGCACCCGGTCCCCCAGTGTTATTTGTTAGTGACCTGCACTCACCCAGCGGAAGGATCTGCGACTTCGTCCAGGCAGGAGGCAGGCAGGCAGGCAGTGCGCCCTGGTTGAATGGGTAGTTTTAAAAAATTACAGATATTTTAAAGGCATGTGTGGACATTCACTGAAAAGATTACAGCTTAAGCGTATGCACGGACACACATATAACTAGTGTTTAAACCACCCCACTCATCACAGGCACGGCTCTCTCAACGAAATTCATTGCACCTCCCACTCGCCGGACTAGGGGCGTGGAGAAAGGATGACCTACCAGCCTCAGAAAGGAGGGTGTTTCACACGTCTTCCTTTGAAATCCCTGTGCTAGTGTTTTTACGCCCAGTTTTGGTTGTTTTTCAATGTATTCTCTTCTAGCTGGAGACAGGTTCAGACTTCAAGCTCACACACATCACATTGAACCTGAGGGCATCGCTTTCTTTGTGCTGATTATTTCACGCCTTTCTCTCGCACGTCTTTCACATTTCAATGGTGAATAGAGTGCACAAGCCACGCCCTCGAAGCCACAGGTGCGGTGGTCTCTGAAGAGCACGAGGGCCACGTGAAAGCCTGGCCCAGCGCGGTCTACTTGAAGTCAGCCCCCGAGGCGGTTTCCGTCTCAGTCCTGTTTCTCAGGGGACTGACTTTCCGGGGCGTGGTGGACCCGGCCTCGGTTCACTGAGAAGCTTCTGACTCTGCTCCTTCTGCCCGTGTGCAGTTCCACATGTGGGGAGCCGGGAGGGCTCCCTCCACCCGGACAACAAGTGACCACACCAAAAACTCAACAAGGCTGCAGTCACGGGGCAAACAACTGCCCCAAACTGGAGAGAGCCACACAGAAGCACAGGGAGTCCCGGCTCAGCTCTGCAGGACCCGGTGGTGGGGGCGGGGGGGTGGACAGGGAAGCCCAGGTGTGCCTGAGAAAGTCTTGGGGGTCCCCAGGGGCCTAATTGAGACCTAGAAACCCCAGGAGGACCCCCACTTTGTGAGCTTCACCTCCAGGAGCTCAACCAGGCTCCCCCTGACAGGGTAATGCCACGCAGAATGCTCACACAAATAACCTGAAGACGCCTTCTGTCTGCACAGTCTGGGACAGGGAGCGGCTGAATTGAGCACAGGAAGTGACCCCACGGGAATATAGAAATAGAGCCGACGGCTCTGAGGACAGAACCTAGGCGGGGGGTCACACCCTGGATTCTCCGGGGCCTGTGGCATCTGGTCCACAGCCCAGGGCCAGACTCCACACGCACAGAGCAGGCCAGCGCCAGGCCTGGTCACAGACGCCTGATGCTTCGGGGTTTGTGTAACCTTTGGCTTTTGGGGATTAGTAAGGTGAATTGGAAGTAAAACTGGAGAGAAAAACACGATTTTTAGGTGTCATTTTCAGCTGCACAGATACAAACTTACGGAGGGAAAGTGATGAAGATCGAATGCTGACCACGTCTAAGAACTGCGTTTCACCTACAGAGCACAAATCGGAGAGTCTTGTCACACGTAGCAGACATGCTGCTGTTCTGTACCTGGTGAGTGGCCCCAAGGACATGGTGGTTTCCTCCGTGTGATGTGAGAGGTTGCGTTCAGGTGACGCGGGCTAGAGAGGGAAGACCCTCCGAATGCAGAGAAAAAATGTAAGCCATGCAAAAAGCGCAATAACAGTAAAAGTTGCAGATCTGCACACGGACTTTGTGAGCCATACATGGTAAAAGATGCACAGTAATAAAAAGCTTAAAACGCCTATACATTTTAAAATGCACTGGTAAGGATCATTCACATGTTGGCATCGAGTTACTGTTGGCATCAGCTGAATCCGTATTTTTAAGATTTCTTTCTTTCTTTCTTTCTTTTTTTTTGCTAGACCAAGAACCACACAAAGGGCTGCAGGTCTGGCAGGTGCTGATGTGCCGACATGTCAACCCCAGCCAAGGTGATGCGGATAACTGGTGCACGGGAAGCCACGTGATGGGACGCCAGCTACTGGCCATGTTTACACACGTGTGCCCAACAGAAACACCTGCGTGTTAGCATTTCCTGTGAGCCCACATCATGGCACCCCTTAAAAACACGCAGCCCAGGAGTCCGAGTCGGTTCATCATTCCTCTGGGGACCCACCAGGATTCTGGGTTAGGGAATAACTGGTTTTCCCGATAACGCCATGCAGCCTCAGCCTCCCTGGAAAGGATGCCCACAAACCTGGACAGGTTCTTCTTGCTCACCTCGGAGTGGCTGAGGGTTTGCCCGGGAGCTCCGTGTTCTGTCGGTGCGTCCAGGGCACAGCGCATCTGCTCAAGGGAACCTGCAGCCCTGCTATGCAGTTCAGCTCAGCTGTGCGAAGCAGGCTCACCTGCAACCCACTCAGGTGAGGCGGGAGGGTACCTTCCACCCTAGCAGAGGCTCAGACTTGAATCAGACCCACAGACCCTTATCAACTCACGAGCAAAGTATTTCAAAAGCTACCAATAACGTGCAGGCAGCTGGTTCACAGCTGCTCCCTTTCCATTGTAATTTCTCCTGGACGCAATTTTAATGTACCCAAAAGTCAGAAACAGAGTTGCCCTAATGCAACATTTTTATAACATTGACCTCTTGCTAAGTAAATTGGATGGCGTCCCATTTTCTCAATGAGAAACTTATCCTCCGGTTTTCAGAAGTTTCCATGATCGACCTTCAGCCTGGCTCTCCAGACTCATTTGCTCCTCCATCGCTACCAGTTTTGTCTTTTCCAACAAAACTGTGCTCTTTGTTTGAAAAAAACACCACTGTCTATTCCATCACTAACCTGTGACCGTGAAAGTGGTCTTCATCCTTCACACCCGACATGCTTCCCTCCTTCCCTCTACCTGAAACGGCTTCTTCGTAGCCTTTTCTGACATCAGCAGCCTTGCGTATTCCTCCCGGAAATCAACTCAGGGCCCGAACGCCTGCGCCGTTCACTGGGTGGGTGAGCGGGACCCGGGCGATTGCTCCCGCGTGCCCAAGCCTTTTCTTTCCAGCGATGTTCTGAGCTCTTACTCGGAGGGGTTTGAAGCTTGTTCCAAAATTCTGCAGAATTAGCTACCGTAGTAATCAGGAGGACCTGTGGAAACAAGCTTTACTAACTCATTTCATGGGGCTTTTAAATCCTCTACTCAAGTCCAAAGCTGGAAAGTAAAGGGCTTTACTTATGTAAAGTTTATGGGTAGCACAGTAAATTTCAAAGGTCAAATTTCAACATTAATCTTATAGCCAAAACACCTCATAAAAATAAATGAGGTAAGTAATAATGGAATCTAAAGATGAAAGTGGCATAAATTATTTTAGGATCCTGAATATCTTATGGTACATTTTTTTTTTTTTTAGTATTACAGTTGTGGGAATAAAAAACCTTTTTTCTGATGCTGTTGCCAGGGAACGAGTGATGTATAACCTCACCCACGCTGCCTCCACATTTGTTGTGAGGAGTGTGATTCGACCGTTCTCTGTGACAATCACCAGCGTGGGAAGCATGCTCGATTCCATTCTCAGTGTCCTGTTCTATCTGATTAGGTGCTACGGACGTGCCCGTGGTGTGAGTGACAAATGATGACCCGAGCTCCAGGTGCGTGAGACATGATCTCAACCATCCTCGGAAATACGGAATGAAAAGTGGAGGGATTTTCCGGAAGTGAGTAGAAATGTCCAAGGAAAGCAGGACAGAGTCGGGGCCATGTAACACTCAGGACATCGGCCCTGCCTATTTCTGTTCTTTATGAAAAAGGGACCACGTGCCACACCCCTTCCTCCTGGACGGTGCTGTGGTTGCCCGCGTGTCTCGGAGCCTCTGAGTGCCAGAGCGTCGTCCTCGGTTGCCTCATTCCCTGGTGGGTGGGTGGACCCATGTTTGATGCTTTATCCCCCTTTGAACGGGGACTTTTTCATTGTCCCGTGTGTTGTGGACAAAGCTGCTGTAAACCTGTCTGCGTGGTGGGCAGACGCCCCTGTTCTGGACCCACAGCAGGAGTGTGACCCTGGGCCCGGAGCCGGACGCCCGCCTGTCCAGCGTATCCGGCTGGCTCACCAGCAGGCTTCGCCCTCTCGTGCCATGTGGTTCTTACTGATCCAAGGGTAGTTCAGAGTGAAGTCCTGGTGACATGCTGAGCACTTGAAAAAGCGTTTTCATCAAACAATGCAATTACAGTGTGGATGCCGGAATTCATATTTTTCCTATTTAAGAGGCTTTCATTATCAGGGAAATAAGCCATCTCATAATGGACCACCTGCAAATAATGCTAAATTCAGGGCTTTGTTCCATACATTTAATGCATTTTTGTCCTAAGACAGATCCTCAAAGTGACAGCTGATTGTGCCAGAAAGCATCTTTAAAAGAGTATTGTAAGTGAGAAACACTCTGATAGTTTATTTAGAATAGGATAGTTCAGAGTTAAATTTGATATGCATAATGGTGATGATTGGAATAGATTCACAGAGTTATAATACGTTCTATTTTGTGGATAAAATGTAGAAGGAAATATTAATAGAAAAATCTTAATAATATTTCTTGCTTCTTTTGAGGAAGGAAAATTCTGAAGAAAAGACTCTTTGTACTCCAGTGCACACAAAGAATATAAATCTGGGCACAAATGGCTCCTAACCACGGCAGCAGAGGCGACTTCGCTGGGTGTCAGGCCAACTCGTGTTTGGGGACAGCTCAGCAGGACCTGCCCCATGCCCCAGTAGACGCGGGGCTCCCTCGCAGGCAAGGTGAAAACCACGGGTGATCAGGGTGAGTCCGCGGGCTCTGGAGACCGTGGCCACATGCCGAGGTCATCTTTGTTGCTGCTTCACACAGAAATCCCAGGGCGCTTCAAGGTCTCATGAGGTTTCCAGTCATCTGAGGATGTTGTCAGACACTGATTATCGAAATATGAGAGAAAGTAGAACAATAAGTTTGCTGGCATTATGAATTCTAATATTTGTGGAAACATCATACTACACGCAAGATGTATAGAGACGCTAACTTACAGAAGAAATGGATGAAACATAATCTCCTATCAAAATCAGCTCATCCTCTTAGACCCTTCTCCCATTTAGGTTCTTTGAAAAGAAGCTAAATTTGATTGTAATAAACGTTTAAGGAAAACTTATATATTCTTGTTATATCATAGTAGTATTTAATTACGGCTACTTTCTTTTTTAAAAGATTTTATTTATTTTTAGAGAAAGGATGGGAGAAAGAGTGGGAGAGAAACATCAATGTGTGGTTGCCTCTCACACCCCCTACTGGGGACCTGGCCCACAACCCAGCCATGTGCCTTGACTGGGAATCGAACCGATGACCCTTTGGTTCACAGGCTGGCACTCAATCCACTGAGCCACACCAGCCAGGGCTAATTATCGCTACTTTCTAATGTAATTAATAAAGAATGTTAATTTGTTTTTAAAAACAGGAAAGAGTTTTTAAAATTTCCTTAGGAATTAGTGTGCTTCTAGCCATTTTTTTTTTTTTTTGAGAATGCTTTGTCCTTGCCCCATCTCTGAGTGAAGCATAAGCGGCCACCACGTTGCAGTTCCAACCTCTGGAACACTCGGAAGTCCAGCCGAGCAGGCCCTCCCTGCACACCTCACGGGACACGTGTGTGTGATGCCAGCCTTTGTGCCGTGACTACCAATGACTCCTGTACAAGCTCATTGTATGTGTTAACATGTTCTCTTTTGAATGGATTTGTTATACACAATTATATATAACAGTCTTTTCTTACATAGTAACAATCTTTGGGGGAGAGTTTTAGAAACACTAAGAAAATTAATGAAAAATTCCAACAACTTTCAAGGATGATTTTCAGCCATCTAAACAAGATGATTTTTTTAGCTAAAGTAATTACATATAAGTTTTTAAGGCCCAAATCATGTTGCTGAATCACAGAATTATCACCGCCCATTACAGCTGAGGGCTTCTCCCTGGTGGTCCCAGGACCACGCAGAGCATGCAGCTCTGTGAGGCATATTGATTACTGTGGGGAAAACGTATGGAGTACAGGAATTTATAACACACGGGGTTAAAAATAGTATTTGGAACCAAGAGGGTCTGCATGGACAGCTGATGATTTGGTAGTTTTGGTCCCACGGTGCAGCTGGTAGCTCCCGACTCTCTCTGTCAAATCAGAAAAATTGATTGTGCGTAAAAACTATTCTCTTCAGAAACCACCAGCATCTGAGTGACGACTCAACAGGAATCTTAATGAAGAGTGATAATTCTTGCCGATGTTTACTTTTCTGTGGCAGGTCACAGAGCACAAAGATATGCACCTTTGACTCCTCGTTTAAATAGCACCGAGGCCGTAGCTCTGGCTGACCTCAACACGCTCTCCGGACTTTAAATCTGTCCTGCAAGCCACTGAAAGGACTTCATGGAGGAGGAGCTGACATTTGAGCGGACTGGTGGAAAACGGGCATCTTTGACCTGTGAGTGAGTGCTTGTCCCACTGTGGTCCCTTGAAAAGTCAGCTGCACCATGACCCCATCTCAGGCTCTCCCCTGGGCTGTCTCCCCCCAGACTCCGCCCCACACACAACTCCTACCTGGTTCCCTGACCTGTTTCTGTCTGAGGACGTTTCTCAATTCTTGCCAAGGCTATCGGAAAGCTCACAGTGGGAAACCCAAGGGAACGGTGGAAATACAAACCCACAACATGTATGCATGTGTGTCCCTGATGTGGCCGTCACAGGGACCAGAAATCAGTAAAATTCAGTGTCTTCTGAGCACATAACAGATGGGGAGTTCCAGGAATGAAGGAGAAACCAGACTCCGGTAGCGTCTGTAGGACAAGGTGAGGCCTCCACCTACCTGTGAAGACGGAGACTTGCTGGGTTGTGGTACCCGGACAAAGAGGGGCAGGAGAGAACATTCTGGCAAGTAGAAACACCGCCCACCAGGGCGCGTGTCTCCGTGAGAGCATGCCCGGGGCCCGAAGAAATGTAAATCCGTGTACCAGCACTTTTGTCAATATGCCAGGTTACCTTCCCACTCTGATTTCAGGGCTGTCTCTTCTTTCCGTCATTTTCCAGAGTGCGCCCCTCAACAGCGATGCCTTCTGCTAAGGGCGGTCCCGCGCAGAGGGTGGGTCGGTGCTGGTGGAGGGAGGGATGCGGAACCCAGGACGCGCGTCTCTCGGCGAGACTTCCCCGCGTTCCTTGTGTGAGAAAGAGAGGACAGACACCAGGCACTAAGAGACATTTCGGTACTTAAACGTCATTAGTAGTGTTAGTATGACATGAGAAGGGTCCTATAACTGAAAAATTATTCACCAAATTGAATTCTAAGAAACATGAGTTTTAAATGATAAATCACGTATCAGTTGGAATTCTAATTTTTGACTTTTCCTTTCCCCTGGTTTTGTGGGAGCTGGCAGAGGGCATGGAGAGCCAGAGAGAACACACTTTTTGTTACTTTTAACCTAAAAATAACCTGTGGTTTTCACAAGTGCAGAAACATACTTCTATTCCTTCTCCTGAAGTTGCTAAGTCCCACAGATTCTGGGAGCGGCATTTCCCTCCAGCCACACGCCCTGGAAACACTGGGCACTGCGTGTTCCCGCATCCTATACATGTGCATGTGCACCCGATGGCGTGGGAAGAGGCTGACAGCGGCAGGTGTCTGAACTGTGCTGGGGGAATCGAGACTTCTGACGGCAATAACAGCACAGCACGCTTGGCAGAGAAGGACATGGAGGGACCCACATCACCACGTGACCCAGATGGCGTAGCTCACGTGTTCCATTTCTCGGTCCACGCTTACTCTCCTGGTGACCCCCAGTCTTGTGGCTTTCCGTGGGACCTGCTGATGGATGTGCAGCTCTGGCCCAGGCCTCTCTACTCAGTTTCATATGGAAGAGTCTGCCATCTTCATGAGAAGTTCCCTTTGCAGCTCAAGTTCAAGGGCAACCATCACAGACACCTTGACACAACTCTATGGGTGGAAAAGCCTGTTTTGCAGCAGCTAAAAACCATTAAATCACTTTTAGCCATCACGTCCTGGGGGTCATTCGTCCACTCTTTTGTGGGATTCTTTAATAAAACTTGGAGACATCATCTATGCTGACAAAGAAGAAAAAACGATTTATCCCCTCTAAAATAATGTTAGGGGTGATGATGTGTAGTCACAATCACACTGTTAGAATACAAGGGGGTGTCGAATGACCGACTTATGATCTACTGTGTCACGAGGACAGGACTTCTCAAAAGACCTGAATGAACCTGCTAATGCTGGAGAAAGAGTTAGGAAGCCAGATGGAAAGAACCACAGCCACAAAATATACTTAAGTAAAGAACCGAATTTCATCGCAAAGTGGAGAGAGGAAAAATGGCACTCTCCATCCTGATGAAAGACGTCTCATGAAGTAGCAAGATCGACGCCTGTGGGCCCCGAGGCGGTTCAGACGGAGACCCGAAGGCCCAGCTGCACCAGGACTGCCCCTCCTATACCCGCCCGCCCCCCACCTTCATCCTGGCCTCGCAGCTCAGCCACCCCATCAGCCCGAGATCACGCCTGGGGCCTGTGGACGGGGGCTACGCCTTGGGAAAGCCCTCCAGAAAGATTTCCGTGGAGAGGTATCGTTTAGATAAATAAAAACCCTATTTCAATAATTAGTTATTGTGTTCCACAAACTATAATTCTCCCCCCCCTTGGGTCTACACTGGCTCTGGGTCAAGCTCTTGTCTGCCCTCCTGTCCCAGCCTCTGCTGGGCCCGGCTCCCAGTCCAGGGTTCTGCTGGGCTCTCTGCTCTGGTGACACAGAGCAGCTTTCTCTGGGGACCCCTCCAGTCTGGGAAAGTCTGGGTGGGGGCTACCAGGTCAGCCCACATTCACCAACGACCGCCCCGCCCCCGCCCCGTTGAGTTTGCTTTGACGGCGCTACCACATTAGATCAGACCCGCAGAGAAAAATCTCACACAGCAAAAGCAGGAGCTTGGGGGAGAGATGTTTTCTCCTTTCAGCTTCTCTTTACAGATGTGCTTCTCTTGAGAGCTTTCTGGGGTTTACTGCTGTTTACGCCCCTGTCCCAGGCTGTCCGTGGACCTGGAGATATATGCATCAGGCCACGTACACTCTGTCATTGTCACCCGGGACCCACCAGTCACAGTGACCTGAAGGAGGGGTTTGAGGCAGCGTATTTGAGTCAGCAGCCCTGGGAATGGATAAACACTGTCTGTTCACCTCAAAATATGGCTCAGCATGATTCAAAGAGAGGTAATTAAAAGCATCCCATCGACCCCTCTCCGAAGGAGAGAGGCGGTCACTCTATTCTGAGGCTGACACACAGACAGATGGAGGTACACTGTCACTTAAATGGGGTCAGGCCAGGATGTGGCTCTGCCAACCCCATGTCTGTCACTAGGGTCTCAGGCCCAGGCGCCGCCTCCTTACGGGGTGGGAGGCACTTCACCTGACTGGTGGGCTCTGACAGTGCCTCAGCTGTCCCTGCCCATCGCCACCTTCAAGTGTCCTTCCAGCTCTCCTCCTGAGGCCTGTCCTTGGGCAGCTGTTAATGTCACATCACTTTCCCATGGACAGAGACACAGGAGGTCATCCTCCATCTTCCCAATGTCTCCAGAACTCGGGCCTTTGGGGTCAGCTCTCCCCACGACACAGCTGCTCTGGGACCGTCAGCCCAGGCAGGAGGGATTTAGTCTGTTCATGTCCCTGGGCACCACAGCCAGCACCGACTCCACGGAAACCCCACCTCACACGCACACCTAGTTCTCTTTGTCTCTCTCTGTCTCTGTCTCTCTCTCTGTCTCTCTGTCTCTGTCTCTTTCTGTGTGTCTCTCATTAACATTGTCAACAGCAAGGTGGGTATAAAATGCAAATAAAAATGAACTCAGAAAAAAAAGTCAATTTTGGAATTTATACTGGTTCTAATAAAATACTGGGGTGGGTTGAAAAGCCACTTGCCGTGAAACCATCCACGATGAAACAGGGATCTACCCCACTCCCACACCTCCGCCGCACCGCGCATGCCTGCTCGTGAGAACCGGCCAGCGCAAACACTCGGTAAGGAATAACAACGAGATACCACTTCCTGTGACGGGTGCAGGAGTCTCCACGATCTCAGGAACTTGAGAGAAAATTGTTTAAAACAAAACGATGCCTTATACCCAAATGTGGACAACTTTTTATCAAAATAAATTAGTCTTTTAAAATGATACTTTGCAGCTCAGCCTAGCGAGGTGTGCGCTGGCCACAGGCAGCCCACCACACGGGACGCGCCGAGGCCCTTGCAGATGCACAGCACTCCCGTGTCAGTCTCTCAGCTCAGCGACGGGCGTGTGCAGCTGGGACATGTACCCATTCGTTATGAAAGAAGCTCATATTAAATGTCCACAGGACCACAGCTTTCACACCATCGAACCCAACCATGTCGTTTAAAATGCCTTACCTGTGCTGCTGTTTCTAGAGGTCGGGGTTCAGCTCTACTTTCCACAATACGGAGACTTGTGGGAATTATTTATCACAGCTAAATACATTTTTTAAAGCTCCAAATATTTTTGTAGTTGTGGACCTACATGGGGGGATGGCTTCTTTCCTCTGAGCTGAGTCTTCTCTTCTCAGAGTCTGCAGGCTTGTGGAGTCAGCAGTCCCAACCACCCGGTCCTTGCTGATGCGAAGGCCTAGCAGCTTAGTTCATTGCCCTCTGGTGCCAGGGCAGAGAAGCTCTCAAACTTTGCCTGAAAACATGTCATTCACTTCTATGAAGGAGAGATGTAGGGAGCGTTCACGCCTTCATGTGTACTAATGCCACTGACGTCACTGCTCACCCGCACGCCCATGGTAAGAGAAGCACTAGAGGAGAAACAGCAAGGATTAAGAGGCAAAACACCCAAGGACTGGCCAGACCCCGCCCGTGCCCACAGAGACCTCCCAGCGCCTCTTCCAGGCCTCACCTTGGGAGTCTTCCCACAGGGACCCTGGGCCTGAGATGAAAGCCCTTCCTACCGCCCCGCACAGCTCAGCACCCCTTGCCCCTGTGTTTTTGCTTCGACTGGTTTTTCTGTCTTGTGAAGGTTTATCTGTTGCCCATCAACAGTGGGCTGGAACTCAGCTTTCAAAGACTAACCTAACTGCACCTTTAAAAATGGTGTGTCTTGTTTTAAAATATTTCGAAAGCGTTGGCACTGCTCGCCGATGCCCAGGTCTACGTGGGAGTCACTTCTGTGTGAGTTTCGTCCTTTCTTGGCGGCAAGCGGCTGGTGACAGACTGTCCCACACGTGTACTTGGTGTGGTCATTCGGTGCTTTCGCACAGCGGGGAAGCCAGTGTCTCCTGCAGCGGCTGCAGGGAGCGGGGCTGGCACAGGAATCTCGGGACTGAACGACACACCAACGGTCTCTACATTCCTAAGGACAGGCTGTGCATAATTCGCAGTCCTGTTAATGAAACGCAGGCTGCGGCGCTTTACTTTTACAAGCCTGGTAGTGAACACAATAAATACTATTAAACGCTACACTTGCCACAGCGCCAGCTCTGTTGATAAGGTCTTGCTGACCGGGACTGCTTTCACCGAATTTGCTGAGAAAATTGCTTTTCACGGAAACTGTGTTTTAGAAGTCGAATGCATCTCACAGGTGGCCGTCGGGTGATCAGGAGCTCGCTCCGGCGGCAGACTCCGCTCCACACACACTAAGTAACAGATGCGGCAAATCCCCGACGCGAGCCGACAGACAGATTCTGTATGGGAGGGCTGCGGTCCACTTCCGATCCGAGAAAGCCATCGGAGCTTTGCAGAGGCCAGCTGGCTCCATTTCTGCCACCGCCGCCTTGTGACACACACTTATTTTCTCAGCTGGTATGAGGTGACAGGCAATTAGCCCCTGGGCTTCACAGCAGAGACACAGGGAGGGGACGCTCCCCGGTGAGTCAAGGGGCAGATCACATGAGGGAGGGCCTCCCTGAGCTCAGCCAGGGAAGGAGCCGCTCCCATTCTCCAGGGCAAGGTTTCAGGTCTCAGGAAGCACCGCTGCCTCCCACTAGCTGCCTGGGGGCTCGTGGGTTTCCCGTTTCCCACGGAGCTGTCAGCCCCGACGCCCGCGCTGGGACTCAGGGACGGTGCCCAGTGTGGCAGGCACGGGCCTGCTCTTCAAAACCAGCTCGTCCCACAGAGAAACCAGGCTCTCTGAAGGGGATGGATACATCTCTCTGTGCAATGAAAACCATAAATATGAGTTCATTTCTTTAGCCATTTTGAGAATGCTGATCAGGAAGCTCTTTTTTCCATACTTTTTTTTATTATTATTATAAAACTGCAACAGTGACATCCAGTGTCTGGTGGAATTAATGGCAAGTCGTCCCCGAGGACAGCTCGGACCTCGTGTTTTGAGGAGAGATGCTTGTGCTCATTTTTTGGTAGGAACATGGACACAGAACTATGCCAGTCATCAAGGTGGTTTTGTTGACTTGGGGGGACTTCCAGCACCCCTCATAGTCATCAAGGTAGTTTTGTTGACTTGGGGGTGCTGCCAGCACCCCTCATAGGCGGGCACACAGATGGCTCCGTGGGCGTTCACACTGAAAACCTGTCTGGAAAATACACAAAATTGTCATGATTCAGAGAAGATAAATTTGTGCAAGTAGAAATCTCTCTTGAATTCAGTAAAAATAAACTACAGACACTCACAAATTAATGTAGTGAGACCATAGAACACAGAGTCGGTTTATAAAAATTAATTATATTTCTATATACTAGCAAATGGAAAGTATAATTTTTAAAAAGTGCCATTTTCTATAGCATGAAGCCGAATACCCTAGAAACCGCTCTAAATAAGTGCTCGAAAAAATTAGAAGGTCTGAATACATGAAGAGAAACACTACTTTCGTGGTATTTCTTATAAATAGTCGGAAACTAACGTACCTTTCAAAGATACCGGTTCTCCCCGACTTGACCGACAGATTGAGAGTGCTCCTGGTTGCAATCCCAACAGACTTTTCCGAGAAGTCCACAAGGTGGACCTAGGGTCATGCGGAGACACAGGAGTCCAGGACAGTAGTCATGAAAAAGCAAAAAGGCGGGGCTTGTCCTGCCATGGTGACACGGTGGTGTGTGCAGTGTGGCCAGCGGGGGGCGGGGGCAGACACAGAGCCACACCTGCACCTGCTCAGCTGATGTTTGACAAAAGCAAGAAAAGGTCATTCGATGGAAAAGGCGAGGTCTTCCAAACAGGTGGAACCAGACTGCAAGATACTGGTATGGAGTGAAAATTAACCTTGACCTCTGACCACTCCGTACATAAAGCACCACTGGAAGTGGGTCAACGGCTTCAACATACCATCGAGAACCCCGAGACTTCCAGAAAAACACATCACAACCCTGCTTCAGGCGAACATTTCTAGGACACACACACACACACAAATAACTACTAAAACGAATAAATCTGGCTTCACCAGCATTTAAAATGCTGTCCTTTGCCACTAAGCAAGGAACAGGCAATCCACAGATTCAGGGGGAAATCATCTGCAATGTCATGTTTATCTGAGCGAGAGACTTGTGTGTACCCACAGAGTCCGAAACACCCCCAATGAGAAAATTTTAAAAACCCTGTAAACAGAAAGTCAGCACACGACTGGAGCGAGACTTCGCAAAGAGAGGTACCAGCAGCGGACAAGGGCCTGACGAGGTGCAAATTCGGTCCACCAGGAAGAAGCACCCCTGTTCACTGCCAGGCTCGCAGCAAAAGTGTGTGCGGTGCCAGGTCCCGGGCAGGAGGTGGGACAAGGACTGGGAAACAGCCACGGTGCCCTCCACCATCAAACACTCGGCTCACCTGCCCCTCCCCCTCTGCTCTGGGAGGTGCTCAAGAGACAGGAAAACCGAGGCACAGAGGACTTGAACGCAAACGGTCACGGAAGCCTTGTTCCCACGAGCCTGCGCTGGAAAGAGCCCAGTGAGCACTGTCACCACAGAGGAGTGCCCGCGCTCGCCAGGGACCGCAGCAGCAGTAACAGGTGCCCACTGCGCACCACGTGGGGGAACACCCGCTGCTGTGGGGACCGCAGCTGCAGGGGCAGATAACCAGATGCGTAGGCGGGTCCGTGGACCCCGCCCCCAGAAGACCTCATGGCGGGTGCAGGAACAGATCCATGAAGCAGGCACTTCTGGGGGAGGTGCTGGGTGGTGGCAGGCCCGAGAAATCCTAATGCCTTCATAGAAATGTCCTGTGCTCCATTCTCGGTGCTGTGCCCTTTGGCCAAAACTCACCTGGTTTAGTCTCCAGTTTCCCATCTGTAATAAACAGGAATGGACAGACACCCCAAGGGCTGGTTTTTGACTTGCAGATGTTTTTATTCTCGAGCAGGAGGATTTTGCCACCCTGGGTCCTTTGGCAATATCTGGGGACCATTGTCTGCTTGTCAGAACCTGGGGAAAGGGTGTGCCACTTGGGCAGAAGCCGGAGATGCTGCCAAACATCACAAAGGCTGATGTGCCCCAGCACGGAAGGGTGACCGCTCTGAACGCCAGCAGCACTGTGCTTTCCCTCACGGTCCTTTTGCTCTTCCAGATTGAAACGTGTTACCTGCAGGGGTGTCGGACCTGCAGCCCACAGGCCACGTGCAGTCCACGGCGGCTGTGAATATGGCCCAACACAAAAGCGTACATTTACTTAGAACCTATTTTTTGCTCATCAGTTTTCGTTAGTGTTTGTGTATTTAATGTGTGGCCCAGAGACACCAAGAGGCTGGACACGGCTTTACGCATCTGCCACCTGCAGGATGACTTGTGGTATTTAACTAGTTCGTCTGCATAGCAAGCCGAGACCCCTGAGAATCAGCACAGACAGATTCTCCCTCCTGTTTGTTACCGATCTCACTCATACCACTGCTCAGGGGAACCTCTTTGTCCCGCTGGTTTCTGATGGCAAACATAATAGATGTCAAATTATAGTGTAGGGTCCGTTACAGATGATTCCACTTCTTTTTGAAAAGGTCATTGTACCACGCTTTTGAAAAGTATCACTTTTCTCAGTGTTTTGCTTTCTGGCAGTGACTCGGGCATTTTTCTGTCTGGAATGGGCTGCACACACCATAAAATCCAGATTGTGGTGAGTTCTTGTGTCTGGCACAGAGTCACAGAGTTGAATTGTTTAAACGGTCTGTGTAAAATTTTCCTTAGTTTTTTCTTTCCCCTCTCATCCTTCCTGGTAAATTTTAAAATTTTGTCACATATCCATATCGAGAATTAACCAAAATCCAAATGTCTTTTAGAAGTTGAGTAAATGCACTTTTTTTGGTACTCTAGATGTAAAACTGGCACAGGATTTAGAGAAAACGAGCAGATCTAAAATGCGTGCAGAAATTGATGCTCAGTGTTGTGAACCTTCCCTCTGAGAGCTTCTCCATTTGCTTGGGAAATGTGTTTCTCTTACAGCTAACACAAGGCGAATTCGGCTTCTGTCTACGTGATGATCAACTGCGATTGCCGGGCTCCAAATAAACGCTGGCATTACAGTCGATTGCAAACTAAATCGGGAATATTTCTATCTTGTTTCATCGATGGAGACACTTCGTGGGACGTCTTTGGTCTTGCTCTTGTGACTCAGTAAGTTTTGGTGAAATCGTGCAGACAGCAGCCTGTTCAGAAAGAAATTCTTAAGTGCTAATTGCAGAAATACCCCTCGGAGGAGAGTTTGCATGCCAAGTCTGGAGTAAACTGTTCCAAAGACTCGTTGTGGAGTGGGGATTTTCTTTGATTTTTCTGTCTCCCCCTGGAAACACTCCCCACCCCGAGCCGCTCCCCTGCTGCAGACAGACCTGCGCGGAGCCTGCGGTGCAGTTTCTCACGCCACCACCAGGTGCCGCTGTTCCAGCGGAGCATTTGTTCCGGACTCTGCGGGTTTCCTCTTGCCCAGATTCTTCAGGGGCCTTGAAAGGGGTGGTCAAGACACGTGACCCCCACCTCCTAATCCAAGCGAGGCCCAGTGTGCGCCCCGCTGTGGACCCCGAATCCACAGATCTTCTTTGATTAGCTGTTTAATTTTACAACCCAGCAGAGCTGGGCTGGGACCTAACCTAGAATGGTCCACTCCTGAACCTGATGATCAACAGTTAATCGAGTTCACCTGACAGTCCCAGGTTGACTGTCCCTTCAGGGACGCCACCAGCACCCAGTGGGGCAGCTGTTCTCTTGAACCATCAGAACACACGGAGTCACTTACCTCCTGCTCCACAATCAATCAGGGCCACCCAAGCCTCAGGGCTGTTCAGAGGGACCGGGGTTCTGAAGGGGGGACCGCCCGGTGATGCTAACTGGTAACTGTGACTCTCAGACGGGCGGCAGAGGTTCCAGGAGAGTTCCGAGCTCCTTCTTACACAGAGCCAGCCACCCTGACCGAGCAGCAGGAAAAGGCTGGGCGGGGCCTCTCGCCCTCCGTGAGGGCCGGTTGCAGACAGCGGGGCAGGCGGTGGCACCGTGTTCCACCCAGAAACTCGGGAATTTGAGCCATGATGGAGTGTGGCGACTAGAAGAGGTAAAGACGCCCTCTGGGGAGCGTTAACACAAAGGGGGAAGTCACACATGTGGCCCATCTTTGTGGCGGAATGAGGCCTGCAGCAACCGGATGCAAACAAGCAAAGGATGTGTCCAGAGCCTGCTGTTCCCAGGCCACACGTCCTCTCCTGTGCTGGACAGAGACTCGGAGACAGGCCGAAGGATGGGGGCTCATGAGAAGGGAGGGTTCCGGCACTTCGGGGAGCTGATGGAGGCTGTGGCCTGGGGGGTGTCGGGCATCCTCGGGGTGTCTTAGGGTGAGTCTGTGGCTGCTTCTGGCTGGGCCTAGGCGAGAAGTAGGGACAAACGAGGGGCGCTGGTTCAAGTCCTGTTCGTTTGGGGCCGTGGTCACCGGGCTGTTGTTGGGCCTCCTGGG
This sequence comes from Macrotus californicus, assembly GCA_007922815.1. Lineage (NCBI taxonomy): Eukaryota > Metazoa > Chordata > Mammalia > Chiroptera > Phyllostomidae > Macrotus > Macrotus californicus. The sequence continues at coordinate 87,106 of VMDR010000025.1, forward strand.
CAGTTACTGGAGATGAAGGTCTGACTTCCTACACGTCTGACCTCTGCAGAATGACTCCCGGGGCGGGTGTCTACCTCTGTGCCCACACACACCTGAGGACGCTTCCCCACTTGGGACCGCGCTTCGGGACCCATGGGGTGGAAGGGGCCAGGGCACGGCCCAGTTTCAGGCTCAGCCACCTTCGTGGGATGCTGTCCACACCCAGGATGCATCAAATGCTCCACATTTGGTCCAAGCGAAGCCCTCGGGGCCAACGTTTGCTTTCCTGAATCAGAACAGGAATACTATCGGTCCCTGGTGCACCCTCCTATCTCTTCTGAGAATTGCCATCTCCCAACCTTGCTCTGCTCCTCCCCCCACCCCATTTTCTGTCCCCCAGCCTGTGCCCTCTGGTGGGGCTGCTTTAGGCAATTTCTTCTGCAGATTTTTTCTTTCTAATTGTTATATTAAGTCCAATGGGATCCATTCGTTCACGGACTCCTCCGGATCATCAGTGATGGATATAATTAATCACATCACCAAGTGTCTATTTAGAATGGCACGGCAGATGCTGACGCTCTTAAAAGTCATCCATCCCCGAAGTGCCATTTTTCTTACGCGGCCTCCAGAAGACATACGGTTTGAGCTCACATCTTTCTGTTGCATGTATTTCTTCACCACAAATATACACACAAATAGAACACAGACATTTAAAGGTGCCTGGTGTTCCCCAGGGGAGCGCCCAGAGCCGAGAGAGCAGAGCACCATCGTGGGTAGAGGTAGGACTGAAGGTCACAGCCACACGAGGAATGTCAAATGTCACGTGCAAACCCCCACTGCCCTCCCATCCCTCACGAAGGAGCAAGTCAGGAGCGTGATGTGCCCCCCACACCAATCGACGGGATCAGATAACCACGGGTGGCCCACTGTCTGCACCACATTTCCTACTGCTCTGGCTCCCACGACGGACGGTGCTCTTCTTGTGTGACTGTCATCAGTGCAAATGTCCCCTGTACTTCCCTGCTCCTCCATTTCTGCGTCCATTCCCAGCTGGAGTTGTGAGTCCACGGTTCATAGCTTACAGCTGCAAAATCTCTACAAGCGTTTTAAAATCAAGGACTACGTCACGTGCCTCCGTGTTCCCTTCACAGCTCCGCAGGCAGCCCTGTCTCGCACGCAGGAAGTGTCCCATTAACATCCTCTGGTTAATTAGCGCCGAGAGGGGCGGCTCCCTCAGGACACATCAGATCCTCCTGAGCAATCAGCCCTTCACTTCCACCGTGTCACACAGCACGGACCCAGCAATACTGATGCAAGATCTCTTTTCTCTTTGAACGAGGGACCACGGAAATGAACAACGCCCTCCGAAGGAACTGTGTTTCCGAGTCTGTCGGGGTAGGGTACAGAAGAGCCAGCAGCACGCTGGTAAGTGATTGGTCACTGGTTCAGTGACCTGGAAAGAGTCGCCGCTGGTAACTCGAAGTTTCCTTTCCTGTCGTTTCAACACCTGGTTTCCGCTGCTGTGCATGGGCCTGAAATTAAATACACAACAGTTAAGTCCCAGCTGTAGGGACAGCTGGGCGGTGTGACAGGTCATGAAGGGGAAGGGCAGGCGGGCAGCTTGTCAAAGATCGGTCCCCTCACCCCATCTTGACTGAGTGCAGTGACAGCGAGCCTTCTGAAGTGGCTGACAAATCTGTTGGGAGACCTTGAAAAGAGGCTGCCTCCAAAACACCCATGCCAGGTGGGGCAGGCGTAGGGTTATGGACGTCCGTGGGGAGAAGAACGCCCTGGTTAATAGTAACCACCCAGTATGAGCGCTCTCCTGCACGCACAGCTGCGACCCTGCGACCCCCCCCCACCCTGTGTGTTAGACGGCACGAGCCCGCTCTTCAAGGGCCCTCTTACTAAAGGGCGATGGATCTGTGACCTCCCAGATCTTCCAGTTTCTGCACAAAACATGGTCTAACTTACTGACATGGAACCTGCCGGCAACAGATGGGAAAAGAACACGTGACTCTGATGTTTCCACCTTCTCACAAGACAGACTTAGAAAACGCGCCACGATAAGTCAGTGCATTGAGCAGGCCTCGCACACCCGCTCACTTCCACCTGCCCCACTTCTAGGGGGTGGCCACAGCACCTTCCGTTCCTCCTCAGAAGGAGTTCTCACTATTACATCTCTCCGTCGTGTCCGCCGGCCACGTCCTCGCCTGGCCGAGGCCAGCGCACCTCTCCTCGTGGCACCTTCTGGGAAAGCCTGTCCATCCCAGCAGGCTCACGCTTCTGGAAAGAGCTGCCAAGTCAGAGTTACTTTGCTTTGATCACAAGCCACATCTTTAAATCCACCCACACGACAGTTTCGTGGTGCAGTCTACCCCGCAATAAAACTCTCCGTAAATGCCTCGGAGTCATCGGCGACAGGATCATGCTCTTGTGCTGGAGGACGTTCGACAGACAGTGACCTCATTGGGCTGGAGCAGAGAACCAAGGGAAAACCCTGGGAAATGCTGCAAAATCAAACACGCTGAGGCAAACATAGGGGTCGGGGCAGAGTACACTGCCAACCCTTCATGAAAGTGATGTGTCACGGTTTTTTAGAGTCAGTCACAGCCAGCACAGGGACACAGACCGCACAGGTCTGTCCTCTGCCAGGACAGGCACAGCCAGAGCTGGGCTGAGTGTCATTCGGAGCATTGGGCACTTGCAGACTCTCCCCGGGACCATCAGCTGGCCCGCAGCACGGGGCAGTCACCACCCGGAGCTGATGGCCTGATCCCAGCTGGGGCTCTGGGTGCTCAGCCAACACCCCACCCCTGGTGATATGAGGGGAACCCCGATTTCTGAGAGGAAACCCTTCATCTGCCCAGGTCCTGAGAGGGGGTCCCATGGTTGGTTGAGAAAGGGACAACTTTCCCCATTCAATGACCACCGGAGAAAACTATCTTTTCCCTTTTTTTGAGAATATACATAGTCAGAAGTTTAGAACTATGGTGAAGTGAAGGGCTCGTTTTTCCAGCACTCATGCCTTAGTGGTGGCCTCTCCCTGCGGCCACTGCATGCCATGTCCTTATCAGAAGCCCCTCCTGGCTGCAGTTGATGAGTCCAGAGCTGGGAGGCTGGGTCTAAACAGTGATTCAATCATAAAACGCGAGAGTTATTTCCCTCCCTGTGTCCAGGACCCAGAGAAGAAACCCGTCCGAGCATGCGACCAGCAACTCGGATGGAGAGGAACACGTCACTGGACAGTGGGCAAGGCCGGCTCCCCGGGCCATGCAGGGCCCACCTCACAGCTGCTGGCCACATCTGCAGGGCAACTTCACAGCCTCCCGTCCACGACTCTTCCCCCGCCGCCTGTACCAGCTAGGTTCCCTGTGACTCTCCGCCCCAAGCCCTACATTTTCAAGGATATTTAAGTGACACCTTTTCAGAGCCAGCAGTTCTTCCTGCAGATGTAAGCAGTTCCTCAGCCGATGACAGCGATGTGGGACAGCGATGATTCTGCCAGAAAAACACCCCTCTTCTCTCTGGCCTCGTTCTTGCCCGGCATGTTCAGGAGGACGCATGGCACCGGGCTTTGCCCCTGTGGGTTCGTGACCTGGAGGCCAAAGCTCAACTGTTCTCCTGCAGGAAACCACTGAGAACCCAAGGACCGGACTGTGCAAGGTGCAAGTGGCACACTCAGCAACGCGGACGCAGAGCAGAAGGGCAGTTCCTCAGGGTCGCAGCAGAAACAGGGAGCCCGCCGTGGAGCATTCTGTTGAAGCAGCAGCAAAGATGCCTCGTCAGCCCGGTGTTCATGGGTTCCTTTTGGATTCCTTTGTCCCGGCCGCTAAACATGCCTCGCCCCCAGCTTTCGGGAGAAGCTCCTCCAGCCATGGCCAGTTGTGGGCCTTTACCTTACACCCGAGAGAGAGAGGGGCACTTTCCTTTGGTTCAAGGTGCACCTGGGGCGGTTCGGATGACCAGCTGGGGTTTTCCCTTGTACTGGACGCATGTGCACACCTGCACATCAACTTTAACTTACTTTCTGTCCCTGCAGCCCCCATCAGGCCACCATTTGTTCCCGTCACCTCACCGGTGTGGAGACAGACTCCCAGTGTCTCCGGGTTATGGCAGCTAACGTCACCTCCACTCGCACACGTCAGAGTGGGTCAGGATGCCAGCCACGCCAGGCTTCTTCTGTGGCACAGCCCCACACGCAGGTCATGGAAGTGTTCCCTGGGTACCCGCTCGGTGTTGAAATCAGCCACAGGGCTCCCCGGGAGGGGCTCGGAACCCGTGACACCCGGCTCAGGAGACAGCAGCGGGTTTTTGTCAATTGTTACAAAGGTGCTACCAGCTTTTGTGTTTTCCTGTGTCGGTGCTTCGTGGGGAAACTGCCCTGTCCCTGGAGGAGGCTGTCTTATGGAGCTCGGGCAACTCTTCCGATGGCCCGCACCATGCTGCTGTGTCAGAATGGGTTGCCGGGCGCCATCACCGCCACCAAATCCGCAGGTGCTTTGCCATGGGCCCCACGGATGAGCACAGTGAGAACCACACGCTGGTGGTTGTTCAGGCCCAGGAATGCTGGTGTGGAAATAATGCTCAGAGTTCAGAGCCTGCTTGGGTTTTAATGCTGAGGAGGAGCCTGGGAACCTGTATTTTAAATGAGCCTCACGGTCAATTCTGATGCAGTGGCCCAAGACTCCCCTGGGGACTGACTTGAGGACATCCATCCCTGGCAGGTGACGCTTACTTGGACACAACCAGCTGCAGTTCCTCCATCATTTTAGGGCCAGAAGGCACGTGAAGGTGGCATTTGTCACAGACATGGCCTCGAGGCATGTGTGGGAAAGTGATTTCTAGATCGTAGACTTTAAAAATGATTAAGAAGCTGCATTTTTACCGGTAAGTAGGGTTTATTGAGGTAGACTTTGTATGAAGCAAAATCCACCTTTTATAGTTGTTATCGTTATAAATCTTGACAGGTAGTCATGTAACCACTGACGGGCAGTCACCCCAAATGTGCCCTGCGTTTGCCGTCGGTCCTCTGCATCCTGGCCCCCAGCCCGTGGCCGCCCCTGCATCTGCCTCTTGTCCTGGCACCACAAAACTAAGTCACACCCACTGCCCCTTCATGTCTGGCTCCTTTTGCAGAGGAGAACGGGGTCTGTCCCTGCTGTTCCCCAGACCCTCGCAGTTCAGACTCAGGTTGTTCAGGTGTAAATGGCACCCATGAATTAGGAGACTGGCCGTGGTTTCCACCGAGTGTGAGGAAGTGGAATAAATGAAAAGAATCAGGGAGACCGAAGAGGCCTACCAGTCAATGCGAGGGGGAAGCGACATCCCAGCAGAAGCTGAGCTGATAGAGCCCATGTGACAAGGTTCTTGTCAATGGACCTACCATATTTCTGTCCCTTTTCTGAGGGAACAAACTCATTAGACTAAACCCAGTGCACACAGAATTCACAGAGAGACCTAGGAGGCACGGGATTCTGGGTGAGCGCGGGGGCGCTGCCAGGTGCGTGAGCATTCTGCTGCATCTGCCTGGGAGCCTTTGATGGTGGGGACAGGGGACAACTGTCCGGCAGACACAGCTTCAGCCAAAGCCCCGCGAGTCCATCTGGGCACGCCAGAGAGCCATGGGCCCGCTTTGTTCTTTTTAGGTTGGAAACCTTGAAGCGCCCTCTGGCCCGTTCACGGTGCAGGCATCAGGGCAGAATGAATCCTGTTTGCAAAACTGAACCGCAGAATTGTCTTTTCAGACAAGTTAAAATTCTGCAAAAATCAGTGTTCACAGAGATTCAACTATTCTTTTTGAAAAGAAAATGTTCCCCAAATTAGTGCAAGCCTTTGGCGAATTTTCAGAGACTGGAAAGTTGGCTTCCTCAATTTTCGCCCGTGTCCTTGTCTTTTGTGAAGGAGAGAATTTTCATCGGTCCTGGCTCCACGTCTTTGACGCCATCATTTAACTAGTAAACTTTTACGCCCTGTTCACAAATTACACCTTAAAACCAGCCATTCCAGACACAAATAAGTACCATTTCATACGGCTACTTGAGGAATGAAAGAAGTGGAACAGCTTTTCTCCCGACCATAAGTGCCCACCAGCCACCGTTCCTCCCAGAGCTCTGATTTCTGGCACCGTCCACACTTCAGCAGCATGCGTCTCCAGGTGAAGTTTCTGTGACGTAGTTAGAGCATCTTTTAACGGTCAGTGTAGTGGACATTTAACTGTCTCAAGGCTGTATTCCACTCAAGTGTTCAGTTTGAGCTCCCACCCAGGAAGCTGTGACTAAACGCAGGTGACAGACCGATGCGCGTGGCGTGACTGATTTCTGAAACAAGCTTGTGGGCCCCGTCTCCTACTCAATCTGAGTATCTCACTTTCCCCAAGAAGAGCCCCCACCCCTGGTGGTTAAATAGGCCATCCGTGAGTGCGTTCACCGTGTAAAGAGGAAAGGCTGGATGTCACCTTCAATGTCCCAGCCGCTTCACTGCTGCGGGTCACTTTGCAACGAGGGTGCTGTCTGGACAGTAGAGGCATCACTTCAGGGTGCGGGGACCTTACCCTACATTCCTGAGTTGTGTGAGCCCCCCATTACAACAACTTCATTCCCCCCCCGTTCCTCTGCACGCACATTCGGAAATAATGTGCGTGGGACACGCTCGGAGACTTGGAGATGTCCCATTGTGTGAAGTTGGAGCAGTTCGCCTCCCCGGGACCCACTTTTAGCGGCATCCGCTATTGTGCTGCTTATCAGCCAGCTGCAGGCTGGGCTGAGCGCGCCCGCTGAAAATTATATTCCCTGGTTGACAAATGTTCTCTCTCCTTCGAAAATTTCGAGGGTACCTGTGAGGTTTGGGGCTTGAAAAACACTCCACAATATCTTAGTTATTTCAGCCCCCAACCAGATGTAATGAAATTTTAATTACATTTTAAAACTGTATTTTTTATGCCGCTCCCTTGAAGACAGGACATTTAACATAATTTTTTACCATGGCCGTGTCACGAGTTATTTCATATTTCTAGATCACAAGATTGCAGAAATAAAGCAGTTTGACTCTCGCGCCTTCCAATACTTCTGTGGGACTCTTCCAAAGACAAGCCCATGTAATTGCGGCGCTTCCTTTATAGGACTGTCCCCGTTGGCCGACGAGGCGGGCACAACGCCGGCCGCACTGGCTGAGAGCAGGTCACACAGGGTTTTAAAGTCGACAGTTGATGATGTCCGGCTCTCTTCTTGAATTTCTACTTTTTCTCTGTCCCTTGGTACGGGTCCTTTCAGTCAGCTTTCAACCAAACTCCATTCTGTCCCATCTTTGAAAGAATGGGGAAAAAGGAAGTAAAACCTTTTTCTGAACTGGATTCCGTGCCTCTTCCTGCTCCCAAGCCGAGTCTTTACCTCGGTCTCTGCAACCAAACTCCTGAGACACCATCGCTGCTCAGCGTCTTCGTGATGTCATTCCCACCGGCCTGAGCCAGTGACCCCCAGCGCTGACCACGCCGCCCCACAGAAACTGCTCTGATCTCCCGTAACTGCTCCCGCTTCCCTAGAGCCCTTTCCTCCCTCGGCTTCAGGACAAAGACCCGCCTGCGGCCGGCACCTCCCTTCGCCCCTTTGGGGGGGCCCTTCCGTGGACTGTGTAGGAAGGAAGTACAGCCGTCAGAGTTGTGCCTCAGTTTCTCCTTCTACCAGTATGTCCTTTTCCCTGAGAACCGCAGCTGATTCAAAGCCTTTCCTGCCACTGATGTGGGGAATCCAGGCCTCCCCCCGAGCCGGCGCCCCCAGCCCACCAGACCTGTGTGTCTCCTGCTCCAACTGCGTAAGGTCAGACCTCGCCTTTCCAAACCGACCTGATCTCCGCCCACCTCATTAACAACTTGAAAACGACCACCCCCGCCCAGTCACCCAGACTGATGTACAGGGAAATGATTTTATTTCCTCTCTCTCCTTCAACACACCTATCCAATTAATCATCGAGGCTTGTTTGATGTCGGCTCCCAACGCTCCTGAACGCACCCACAGCTCGTACCCGCTGCCACGTCCTCGTCCCTGCCCATCCTTCTGAGGTGGGGACACTGGCCTCTGCCAACCGTCTGCTTTTGCAGAGCTGACTTGGATACCTCAGTGTGTCCCTCTCCTTGTTCCCACCCCTCATCAGGCTACGCTTCCTTCTGTCGGTCCGTGCCTTCACTGCGGGCTACACTATTCAGCTCCTTGTGGCTGCCAACTGTACGTTCCTTTTCCTGTTCTTATTTCCGCTCTGTGAAGGCTCTTTCATTTCTGGGAAGCCACTGAGTCTTTTCCCGGCATCTTGGTCCTCACACCTGTTCCCACGCCTGCACATGCCCTCGTCTGTACCGTGCTCTAGTGCTTAACGTTCGGCCTGGCCTTCAAGGACATGCCGCTCCCTCGGAAGGGCCCCTTGAGCCCTAAGGTCTGAGTTCGCTACGTTTCATGCCAGGAAGTGCATTTAAGTGACAGAATCATTAAAAAGCAGAGAAAGAGGTTCCAGTTTCTGCTTCCAGGAAATGGGCCCCAAACTTCCCCACAGCAATGGCAGACGCAGTCCTCCGTCCTGGGCTTGGCTTACCTGCCAACACACTGGTGCCCACTCGACGTCGGGTCCAGGTCCGGAGCCACCCTTGGTGCCGGCCTCCCCGGGAACCTCTCCGTCCAGGCTCTCGTCCACTGGGCCCCATCGGGACTCTGACCAGGGAGGCCCAGGACGATGGCGAGCATGCTCATTTTTGAGTCCTTTCTGTCCCAGAGGACTCACTGGGCCGAAGAGTCCCCCCACGTGTGATGGGCGCTCGAAAGGGGCCAGTCAACCAGGAAATGCGATCGGTGGTCCCTGCGACTGCTTCCTCCCACAGCCGAGCCCGTTGCTGCCCAGCCTCCCTTCGGGAGGTCCGTGCAGCGTTTGTGCCGAGGGGGGTTCCCAGTCAGTGTTAACGCCAGTGGCGAGGACACATCACCCTTCGCTGTGGTGACGTCCTTCTTCACGCGAAGGCCCCGCCATTCCCACACTCGAGAGCCGAGTCCCTCCCTCGGCAGAGAGCCCGGGTCATTTTCAATCAGCGCAGCAAACACCCGAAAAACCCATGACGAAATTGTTCGTCCCCGTTTGTGTTGTGACAAATCCACCCCTTTCCAACGCTGGCACAGGGCAAAAATGTGAGTCCAGACGCTCACTCCCAGACAGGCTGACGTCCACAAGGAGGTCTGAGCCCTTCCTGAAGGGCTGTCCTTACACAGCTGTTGGTCACGGAAGCCAGGGCCCCAGTCGTGCCGAGGCAGCAGGCGCTGTGACTACTGACCAGATGGGCACGGCCCCGGTCCCTCTGCACCCTTGACACTTCAGCCACTTACAGGGAAATGCAGCAAAGGAGAGCGTTCACCCAGCTTTTCACGGAGCCTCGTTTGCAGATAACTGATCTTACAAAGATCAAAGCACATCCACAAGGCCTTTCGTTAACATCAGAAGTTCAACTGTGAGTTCATCAGTGACGAGCCTTGTCTCCTAAGGGCCCTCCGGGGGAGTAAAACGTTAGGGAGAGAAGACACGCAGGCCCGGCGACGTCACCTTCATAAGCCCTGAGCTACAGTCTCGCCAGGTTTTGACAGAAAGTAATTACTTCCTTTATTTTGCCCCAGGGCTAAATTTCTAATGAAAAAAAAAGAAGAAGGAAAAATCAGAGTCTCTGAGCGCATGTTGAGTTAAATGGGGGAATGAGTGGGGGAGCTTTATTTCTAAACAGTCCTATAAACTCAAACCGAGATTAATTGCTTACTTACATGCTGAAATTAAGAATGAAGAGAAGTGTTTTCTTCCATCTAAATTGCTGCTTTAAATTATAACGCACATGCCCACACATTATGTTGTTTTAAGAATTATGAATAATTCAGCTCGACTTCATGATGATTAAATATTTGAGAGGAAAGAGGGGGAAGAAGTTATATTTACTGAGAAGTGGATTTTTACTGCAGCAAATGTTGGTGTCTGAAATAGAACTTTGCCCCACGTGTGGGCTTCCTGGTTCAGGGGCTGGTGGAAAATTCTCAGGGCTGATGGCAAATGAAGGCCCGTCAGCACACCTGTGTCGTGTCTGAGGCCCAGGAGCGAAGGATCCCTCCTGCCTTCACAGAGGGGAAAAGTGTGGGACAGGACTCTGAGTGGTTCAGTGGACATGGATGTTACAAACCCGTGGTCAGGTGACACCCGTGTGACTCAGAGCTTTACTGCCACTCCACTGGGGACAGACCTCACATACCTGCATGATTTCATCCACTAACGCTCTAGGGCCCCAGGTCCAGGAGAAAGACTACGGGCCCAGGTAAGTTCTTCTAGAAACTGAGTAGAGACAGAGAGGAAAGGAGCCCTGGGAAATGCCACCGGCTAGAAACCTGGAAAAGGCATCGAACCCGTGAAAACCCACAGAGAAGAAACATCAGTCCAGGAAGAAGCAGATTCGAACAAGATCCAGAGCCTTCTAACAGAACTGGAACGTGTCCGAGTGTCAATTAAAACCTTCACACAAAGCACCAGAGAGACTTCCAACCGAAGAGCAAAAACACAGCGGAGGTACGGCCACATCACGACGAGGCAGATGCTGGAATTACCCAACGAGCCTTTATAGCATCCGTGAAAAAAACGCTCCAACAGGCCACTCACGGAAACACTTCAAACGGGAAAATAGAAAACTCCAGCAATGGAACACTCTCAGCGAAGACACACGCAGAACCAATGGAAAGTTTAGAAGCAGAAAGTAGAATAATCAAATTTCAGCTCTCAGGGGACAAGTGCATCGTCAGAGCTTCAGGGACACAGCAAACAGCCGGTGAACTAGAACCAAAAACAATGGAAATAACCTAATTTGAGCAACAGAGAGAAAAATAGGCTAAAAAGGTAATATTAATAGAATTGAGCCTCAGGAACACATGAGACTATAAAAAAAAATCTAATGTTTGTGCTGTTGAAATCCCAGAAGAGGAAATAGAGGCTGGACCTTAACAAGAGCTTGAGATGCTAATGGCAGAAACTTCCCAAATATGACAAGACACAGAACCTACAGGTTCAAGAGCAAGCAAACCCCAAACAGCAGAAACGCAACAAGCTTCATGGCAAGACATCATAATTAAATGTCTGAGAAACAAAAAGTCTTGAAAGCAACCAAAGGAAAAGAAATCACATATTTTCTACAGGTGCAAAACAATTCAAATGACAACAGAGTTTTTACCGGAATCTAAACAGTCCCTAAGTCAAAGATGAAGTTGCACGGTAAACCTAAAAGTACACTGAACTCAATGCAAATTAAAAATCTACAACCTTATTATTAAAGCGGGGGGAACACAGAGAAAGCGGTCTGGGGAAGAAAACGAACGGCATTAACTGCAACACCACACACACACCTTCATTAGCAGAGGAAACGTCTCAGATCCACCACATCACCCCAAAACCCTGGAAGAAATGCAGAATGAACTCAAAGAAGCTGCACACTGGAAAATAATAAAGATAAAAATGGAAAGCAAAGAAACCGATAACAGAAAACAGTAGGGACTATCAGAATTGGTTCTTTGATAAGATCAATAAATGCAATAAACCCATAATGAGACATAAAATCAAAGAAAGAGAACAAATCACTGTTACAAGGAATCCAAAAGGGTAACAACAGTGCATGCTCCGTGACCAACCGCAGAAACACGTTTGCCGAACTAGGTGGAACGGGCTGCTTTCCTGCCAAACACAGATTACCTCCACTCACCCAGTATGAGGCGGATAATATAAATAGCCCTATAAACCTTTTACATTTGGTGTGTGATTTAAGATAAATAAATAAAAGAAATCTGCAGGCCCAGGTAATTTCAATGGAAAACGCTACAAAATTTTCCCAGAAAAATGAACGAGCACTCCACACCCTCTCTTCTTCCTAACAGAAGAGGCGGCAACCCGGCTGCTGCATTTCAGGAAGTGACGTCACCCTGCTGCCCAGCCCAAAGCACAGACAGTGAAGCTGCAGACCAGCGTCCCTCCCGAGTCCACACGCAGAAGTTCCGGAGTCTAACCGTGACAAATGGCAGAACAAACGGCAGTATATCTATTCCATGAAACGCTACTTAGCAATACACAGGGAAAATACAAAGGCAGCAAACAAACAAAACCCCAGAATGTCACAGGCCTGATTTCCACGAGCAACCCCAGAGGGTGAAATTCTGGACGTGGAGGGCAGGCGCGGTGGCCTCCAGACACAGAGCAGGCGGGGAGGGAAGCGAGTCCCGGAACAGCACGTCTGCATCATAGCCACTTCAGGACGGCGCTCTGCAGACGGCAAGACCTGCCCCTGGGGGGGAACGCGTAAATAACACAGGCCGTACACACGGTTTCTTTCAGCTGTGTGCGAGCATGCAATTATCTCAAAACGAAAAGCTTAATTAGAACAGAAAAGCCGTCACAATTCTCCTGTAGCAGTTTGCCCTCCGGCTAAAAGCACCAGCGTGTCTTGATTCACACACCACATGCCACACACGTGTGTCCTCAAGCGCCCAGGAGCTGGCCCTCCCCCACCCCATCCTCCGTGTTCCTGTCTCCTTGACTTGCTTTTTCTTGCTTTTGCCTATTACTTAAAAATATCCCAAATAAAATTTAACATTTACTCAACTGATTTTTATTTTACGTAAGAGATTTACACAGTGCGTTTTTCATGTTAGGGTTTTATTTTCAAACCAAAGCTTTTCTCTCAAAATCACATCTAATAAATACGGACACAAACAGGTGGCTTCTGGCTCCAACTCATGCTTAGAAAAAACTCAGTTACAGACACTGACGATGTCTGTCTAAAAATCAAGAATCTAATTTTACCGCAGCGAGATTACGGTCTGCTTTTCAACAAAAACGTCCTTCCTTGGGAATGTAGACACGGGCCTCCCCCCGCACGGCAGGGTTGGACAGCGCACTGAGCGCTCTGTCTTGAGGTCCGCAGACAAACACCGGAAACAACAGCAGCGCCTGCCTCGTCCGCTGCGGAGAGGAACGAACGAGAAAGGCTCCCAAACACCCAAGACTGTGCATCATGCGTACAAAGGCTTTTGTGAGCGTTGTTGCTGTTGATAAAAACAGAAAAAGCAACCAAGATACCTTTTCTCGCCTAAAAATCTGTTCTGTGAACAGAAAGACATGCCAAGTACCTTAAAAACCACTTTTCCTTCACGTCGTCGGCCTCCATGGTGGCTGGTGTCCAGTGGCCTTTCCCACACCTGCCGTCCTGCCTTTTCCTGACCCTCAGCCTCAGAGCCACGTCCTCTGGGACACGTGGCTGCCGCCCTGGTGGCCTCTGCACTGAGGGCCTGGTGCTGTCTGCTGGCCTGGTGACCACCTTTTCCACCTGTTGGTGACCAGGTCATTTGCAGGCAGACGGCCGCTGAGCGCCTCCCAACGACTCCACCTGACCGCCACTGTGCGATTCACGGTGACCGATTCACGGTGACCGATTCACGGATGCCGCTCAACAACCTCCTTCTCACCACCTGGAGTCACGCTGTGTGAGCAGCTGCTCGTCGTTCCCCACCCCAGTCCTGCTGTCTGCCCCCGGCACCGTCCACACCACCCCGCACAGCCCTCCCTGGAAGGCCACCGAGCCTCGTCATCCCCCCACTTTCCCTCCCCTCCACGGGAGGCTGATGGTTTTCAGCAGTTACTGCTGAATGTTCTCTGAGACCCTCTTGTGCGCCACTCAGCCCTTTGAACTCTGCTATAGTTCCATGTCCAAAGGACGACGTAGGATTTATCTTCATATTTTGAAAAGTCCATATAAAACAATTTCAGGAGATTTGAAGAATCTTTGGTGACTTACCCACCTGGCTCACGATGACAGACCTGGGTTTTGAATCCACAGTGGGTTCTGGAGCCTGTGAGCCTAAACAGCCCTCTCGTGCCACCCAGTGGGTAGGATCTTCTCTTCCAGTACGCGAGATCTTCCTAAAATCCATGTTCCCCCCCCATTCATGGTCACACACAGAGCCTATTTATAGAATCCCATCAATTTAGAATAATACCGAAATAAAGCATTGGGAATAGACGTCAACAAAGTAAATATATTTGCAGAAATTGGACCTCCAGAAGAATACAAAGAAAGCCGTGCTGAAAGTAATCTGCTAGAGAAATAGACGGTTTAATTCAGAACTTTTCCAAATGTACTTAAAATGTATATATTTCCGAGGGATTTAATTTCTTCCCTAAAAAGAATGAATTTATAAAAGAAAACAAATACTTTACCGCCTATAAATATTGGTTAAAATAAACATATCAGACTTTTAGACCCTTGTAGTCAGAATAGATGGTTTTTGTTTGAACCACATCTGCTCAAAGGGTTTTGTGCTTTGTTGCTCTTTCTAAAATGTGTTTGTGACAAAAATGATATTGGAGAAGTTGATAGAAATCCATGTGGACTCACAGTTTAAAGCCACCATATATCTGTGTGGAGCAAATGTATTGGCAGCTCGGAATAACATGTCTGGGAGAAAAATGGGAGTTGCCCACAAAGTCAGTCTGCGGGGCAATGGTTTTTTTACTGTGTGATTTATTGAAAGCATCGTATGCCCACGTCAACACCCACAGCAGCTCAAGTTTAGGCTCCTGATGACTTACAGACGCAGAAAATTTAGTGAAATTTAAAGGGAAACCCCGATTGCATTTTACTTACCAATAAATGTTTGCTGTGATGTAATGTGTTGAATCAATCTCATGTGAAGCGGAGTCAAGTTGGGTGATCACAGTGTGTGTGCGGGTGAGTGTGCACACACACTTTTCCTTTCAAGCCTACACTTTAGCAAGTAACAGATTGTTTAAAGGAGCAATGACTACTTATGGAAATGCTTTTGTTTTCAAAGTTTACATTTTCATGGACATTTTTAAAGGTTCAAGTTGGTGATGTGGAGGTAGGGGGGAGACTCAGCCTTCGATTCTTGATGGGAGGAATGCCCAGGTCCCACAGCAGGGGACCGCAGGAGGCGGAAGGTACTAGAACAAACCTCCTGGGAACCAAAGTCGACCACTTTCTTCCCTGCCTCCCGCAACCAGGGTCCAGGCTCAGAGGGATGGAGCGCATCTCGTACAGCCTCTGTGTAGCCCTGTCCGAGGTGCTGAACGCAGATGCTGAGGACGCCTGCAGAACCACACGGCCCGCCCGTTCTTCCCTTCCCGGCTACTCCGTTTCGTCTTCAGAACAGCCTTTTAGGTCTTTACCAAATGATGCAGCCTATAGCACACGGTATACGGCAGATCACTGGCAAGGAAATAAAAATGGAAAGAACGAAATGAAACGTTTCTGTACCACGGTCTAGAGTCAACCACTATTAATTATGTGACAGACGTCTGCTCTTTGAGATGTAACTCACCAGGCTTCCTTATAAAATAAAATCCAGTGTTCTTACGTGGTTCGACCCTCAGTACCGTTGTAAGTGTTCTTCCCTCCTTTAGTATTACATAAGTGTTCATTCACATAACGTGAAGCTCTTCGTGGATGTAATTGTTATAGCATCTGGTCAAAGACATATACCAAGAATAGTTTTCTATTAAGCATGAAACTATAAAGATGCAGAAAGTTAACTGCAGGTGTGAGTATTTGTTGAGAACTCCGTGCATGAGAGGAAAGATGTCCGACTCACTTGGCTGGGGGAAGGTGCCATGGAGGGGTGGGAATTAACCGTGGCCCCTTCCACCAGGGGCACAGAAGTCCTTGTTTCGACGTGTCTGCAGCAGACTTCGGCTGTGCTGAGGAATCGCTTCCACTTCTCTTCTTTAAGAGAAGAAAAAGTCCACACCTTCCACATCTCCGCCTTCCGAAAGGAGCTGTATGGTGAACATACACAAGTCACTGAAAACCACCGACAATGAAACGGTTTCACGAGCCACCTCAGTTCGATGGATGGATGTTGTCATGTCTGAGTTCTCTCCATAGATTTCCCTCTGAGTTCAGAGCAAAACCGACCTCTGAGTCACAGGCTGACAAAGCACATGCAGCCTCAAGGTGAGACCTGTCAAAGCTGCAATTTTTCATCTCATGGAAAAAAGAAATCACATCTTCCAAACCTTTGGGAGATACCTTCAATACAAAATTGTAAATATAAATAAAGGAAGAAAAGGGTTTTTGATCATCCACAGAAAGTTGCTTTTGAGAAACAAGGGGGATTTATTTTTACTTGAAGCAAATTCATTTTCATTAGAAGAAAAGAGTATTCACTTTACTTAAATAATTTTCAAATAATTTAATGATACCTATGTGAGAAACAAACAAAACACAGAATAGCTTTAAAACTTTAACTTACATGGCTGCTAGTGTTTGAAGGTTGTCCCCTAAAATCCATGTGTAGAAGTCCTGAGAACGTGACCTCACTTGGGGATTGGGTCACAGCACATATAATCAGTTATGGTGAGGTCACAGTGGGGCACTGTGATAACTGCATCCTTTTGGAAAGGAACACCCCTGAGGACAACGCCATGTGAAGGTAAAGGCAGAGAGGGGCGCTGCTTCCGCTGGCTGGGAGACACCAGTGAGCACCCACACACACGAAGGCTGGGGAAGGCCTGGGGTGGGTTGCCCTCACAGCCTCGGGATCTGCCCACAATGCACCTGGGAGTCTGGACCCCCAGGATGCTGAGCAAACATGGTGTGGGGACTTTGTGACAGCAGCTCCGGCACACTAATGCCCTGGCCAGCTGCCATTTCCATTTATGTCCTTCTGGGAGAGCTTTCCGAGACCAGAACCAGAGCCCCGGCAGAGGAGTGTGCACCGCTGCCATCGCATCGCCGACGTGGGACCACAGAGAGGCACAGGGAAGCGGGTAGGGATCTGCAACTGAATTGGACAAGGACCCACACCTAGGAGGTCTCAATCCTGAGTTTCCTAGAATGTCCCTGTTATGAAACCTTTCTGAACAGAAGACAACAGTAACAGCCGGACCAGAAACCCATGCAGTTTGGGGACACGCCCCCTCCAACCCAGTCAGGGTTAGGAATTTTTGTTCCTCTCCCTTCAGAGCTGCGGTGGCTTTCGTTGAGAGCACCCGGCCAGCTGGAGTCATCAGGTTGAACCACTCGCTGTCTGAGAACGATCACGCAGAGCACCGAGAGGGATTTCCGTGAAGTGTGGCGATTCTCAATTTATAGTTTTATCTGAAGATGCAAACGTGTATTCATATGATTCTCTCTCTTTTTTGTTAACCCTGTTTCAGGAAGCCTTGCTTATCTGAGAGAATATTTGCCACTCCTTCCAGCTCGCCTCCTTCCTACTAGGTACTTGCAAATGTTAACGATGGATGTGAATGAACATTAGTTTCATTTTTAACAGGCACCACGAACGTTGACAAAAAGGGTCCAGATGGTTGCTTGACCCAACTCCTCAAGCGACAATGAGCATGACCTTAAATTCTGTATGTGAATATTTTTATCGCGTTGACTGTTACTGAAGCACGGCAAAAGCTATGCCTTCCCAGGGTGACAGAGTCTACGGTACAAGGACAGACAAAAGCCACCCAGGCATCTTCTAAGCAGAAGGAGAGTAGGGGAAGGAGATAAAGGTCAAGTTCACCAGGGTCCTCAGCACCCTCCTGGGTGATGTCCTGTCCTGGTCTGAGGAGACCCTGCCCCACCCCCACCGCCATGAATTAATGAAGGGTCCCCGAATTTCTTCCAAGGGCGGGTGACCTTCTCGATGACCGGACCAGCTCCATGTGGGAAGCAGCCACAACATGATCTCAGGACCAAAATGAAACAGACAGGTTGTGTGTCTGAGGCCACTTCCACGCCACGCAGGGATCCAAGGGGGGGTGACTATCAAACGCACTGGCTTCCATCTTACTTCAGAGCGCTGTTGCAGGTCCCCAGGAGGTGCCAGTCCCTCCACAAAGGCTTCGAGGCCCCCTGGGTGTCAGCAGTGCCACCCTGCTGGGGAAGATCACCCGACCCCGCAGGGCACCAGCTTCAAGGGACTGAGGGTAAGGGTTTACTGAGACAATCAGGCTGTGATGCCCGCATAGCCAAGGCAGAGTCAGCAGAGAGAGACCCTGAGAGTCGGTGTCTCCTGTTCCCACCAGAAGTCGTCTGCACGTCTCCACAGATCCATCCTGATGTTCCACAAGCTGTTGTCATCCGCTGCAGGCTGTCCCTGTTTACAGGCCACAGCTTGTCCACCCACCCACCCCACTTCCACTGGACACAGCTTTGAACCACAAGGGGGGCTGGGAGGGTGGCCCTTCCCTGGGTGGCCATGCATCCTCAAAAAGCCAGGGACAGCAGGTAAAGTGAGGAAGGGATGGGGCATAAGCATACTGTCACCCCAGGGATGCAGGGACCCCTCTTCCTTGGTCTCTTCAGCATGAATTCATCGCCTCCATCACTGGCCAAAGCCACAGACAATGTGAAGCCTTCCCCGAGCTTACGTGGCCCCCAAACACATTGCTCTGCTCAAGCACACCCGAGAGAACTCAAGGCTCCCAGAGAATTCACCGTTTGTCCTACCATCCGTCCGTAAGGCCTGGCGGCAAACCCGATGCTTCCACGGGAACCAGCCTCTCCTCTTTCCCTGCCCCCAACTTCTGAGCCCCGCTCACCCTCTTCTGAAAATGCCAGGGCCCCCCCCCCCACAAACCGAGGCTGAGTTCAATTCACTCTACACCCTTCCCTGCTGCATAGTAACAACAGATGAACACCATCCTTCCCACTTACCTAGTGTCTGGCTTTGTGAGCGCCCGTGAAGGTGAAGACAAGGTCAGAGGGAGAAGGAGACCCAGGCAGTGTGTCACAGAGGAGCCCTGGCATGGGCCACCAAGGAGGGAGAATCCAGAACCCAGGAACATCTGCATTCCCAACACGCCTCTGTGCTTCTAGCAATGCACAGGGGCAGAGACCCGGGCGACCATGGCACTGGGGCTCTTGCCCTTTAACGAAGGCTCTCCTTGACTTGGCCTGAGGCTGGGGTTCCCCAGACAGAAAGCTGAGCAGCAGCAGCTGAGCAGGCGAGTGGTCCAGGCAAGGGATTCAGCAGAGGCGGGGGTCACTGGGCAGGTGTCTCCACTTTCCCCCAGTGCTGTGGGATGTCAGGTTTACTAGGAATTTTCCTGATGCTTAATAGAAAAAAGTTTTTTCATATATGAATACAAATCTCGGGTCACTTCTGCTCCTTTGCAGCGGGCCTCGGGCTCTTCCCTCCGTGTTCTCGATGAATAACTTCAGGGACTACAGCTCGCTCTTGGTGAGCACCAAATGTCTCAAGCGACATCCCTTCCCTGGCGACTCCCCCTCTGTGCTGTAAGATTCTAGATGGCAAGACTGAGTCTTATTCCGTGTTGTTCCCCAAGCAATCAGCAGAGCGTCGAATCCGTGGTATATGCCCAATAAATATTCATCGGACAAATGGATTCTTACATCACACTCTTGTCATGGTAGACTCGCATGTTTCCCAAATGATGACATTCTCTACACATCAGGTAAGCCACATGGCTCCTGTAATGATGTTTCACTGTTGAGAAAGATCTGGGGGTTTATTTTATCTTTTCAAAACTCTAGGATCACTGATGAGTTCACGACATGATGCCAGGTAGACAAGGCGTGTCTAATTCCTTCATCGGCTCCTCGGCTCAGGGCTTCAGCCAGGAGCTGTGTTGCAAAGAAGAGAATCGATCCAGGGAGACAGGCCGAGCCTGAGCTGCCTGGTGTGGAAGAAGCTGAGCTGGCGTTCGCCTGGAAAACCGGTCACTCCACTCCGATTGGGCCGGTGTCCGGGGTTGGGTCCCAGGGCAGCCAGGAGGCTGGAGCTTCCCACTGAGTGTTTCGGTTTATAATCTCCACCAGAACCGTTGAGCTAACTGTTGTTTATGGCAGCGATAAGCCAAGACTGTTTCTAAAAATAGATCACAATACAGACTTGGCTTATTCCCCTGACGGGCCTCCTACCTGCCTCTCAAAATGAAGACAGAGTTCTGCTCACATTGAGTCGAGAAATAAATACCTGGTTCCATAACAATTGATGCCAGAAGATCTTTATTTTAATGCTGCTGATATAATTTTAATAACTGGGTTTTTAATGGAACTGTTCCATTTCTGGCACCACAGAAGCAGTAAGTTATTCTGGAATATTCTCCCTTTTATTCCTCTTAAAACCCACTTCTTCTTTAAAATCCAGCGTGTCTCACTGTGAGTCCACCTGGGTGACTGATTTCTAAAGAGTCTCTTTCCGTTTACTCTGGGTCACGAATAGCTGGGAAGGTCGCTGAGGCTGGTGCCCCTACATGGGAGGGCGCCTGCCATGTTTACAAGTCGTTCCAAGTCGGCTTGACTGAGTTTCTGTGACAAAAATATCCTTTTTTTTCAGAAATGACAGTCTGTGCTCTCGAATATTGTAGGTTTTACGAAACACCACTTAGTGTAAATGCCACATGAAAAGTGAACTTCCTGTAAAGCACGGAGCTTTGGGGAGAAGGCACGTTATAGGCACATTCACTCTGTGCAGAGGAGACGCTGCAGTGAACATGACTTCCTACTTTCCTGCTCCCCCGGAGCCTCTTTGTCGTGATGCCTCAAAAACACGCAGGCACGCAGGGGCCGTGCCCCACAGCCAGAGCAGGTGGAGGGTGTCCCACAAATACGGTGGGAAATGAGATTCCAGTTGTCATCGGTTCCCCGGGTCTTCTACCAAATTCCCTCCTGGTCAGCTCCTATTCGAAGAGTCCACAACACCTGGTAAGAGTCTGAGCCCTTCAGAATAAAAGTTCAGTCTCCGAGTTACAGCCTGTCTCCGGCGAGTTCACAGCATTTCTTCACCAGCAACGGTTCGGGGTTGGGTCCCTTCTTTTGCATCTGCCGCTTCACTGATTTACGAAAAGGCTCACGGTGCAAGGACCATGGTGACATTCGCACGGAATGCTCGTTCACAGCACCTTCTGTTCGGAGTCTTCCGTAACTTTCCTCCTGAGCCTGGACTTACAGGCTGGGGCAAAAGCAGGTTTGCAGTTGTTCGCAAGGGAAATAACATGACTAGTGAATAAGAACACAAGAATGAACTCCGTTTCGCATCCTCACAGTGTCAACATGCTTTTGCCTACCCTGTACAGAAATTTTGTGCGCTTCTCTGGTTTGAAAAAGGAGGTTTCAGGGAAGTATCTCAATCAAAGAATTATTTAAAATATTTTCAATCACCCAACTTTCTACTCAAGACTTCATTTCGATGTCCCAGCCCAGCGGCGGAAGGGACAGTCCTGCCCCAGCCAGAGGAGGGCAACCCCGCAAGGACACGCCTGGAGCGCGAGCAGAAGGGGGAGCGGGACGCAGCTCCTTTCAGAAGGGCCGCGGGCGCAGGGGACCTCCTGACAGGAAACCGCCTCTCCCCCGCAGGCTGGCACAGGCTCAGGGTCACCACGACACTGGACCTACTGTGTTCCCCCCGCAACCCCCCACCAACCACAAATGCACTGGCTGCAGTCCCGAAGACCACCGCGCGGCGGCGCTGTTTCCTCGGGCCAAGGCCAAGGGCAGGGCCAGCACTCCGTGCGGCCTCAGTAACGAGGATGGACGCGGGACGGGTCCACGCAGGTGGAGGGACTCGTGCATCACGCACTGTCTTTTTCTCGGCACCTTGGCGAGGACGTGAACATGCCCATGCGGGGCTCAGAGCGGGTCGGGCTCGGCTGCTCGACTTCCCGGCCTCGGTGCTCAGTCGCGCGCGGTCTCTGGGCCGCGGGGCGTCTCCTGGGCCCTCGGGCCCTTCTCCGCGCGGGACCCTCTGGCCGCAGTGAGCGTGTGGGGCTCTGGCCTCGCCCTGGCTGCCCGCGGGTGCAGCTGGGCCCTCGCCCCTGGGGCTCCCCGCGGGCCGTCCTGGGCCGGACGCACTTGCAGCTGGAAACCTGGGACCCGCTCCGGGCGCTCTGAGGTCACCATGCCCTCAAGGCCCACGTGGAGCCAAAATAAGGTCCAGGTGAAGCTACTTAGGAACATCCAGCTTGAAAGGTCTTTTGAAGAGGATTTCTAAATGGATAAATCTGTTCCTTTCTTTTATTTTTCCACTCAAGTACTTTCGTGGGGTCTTTTCATGATGGGAATCTATCAAATATTTTATAAAATAATTGATTAGCTAAAAAAATCATAATAAATTACTATAACCACATATATCCATGCATTATTAATTTATAATTAAATATATATACCTCATAAATAAATACAGGTATATTTAATTGTATGGAATGAGAATAACCAACATAAAATTGCGAAATAAACATCACATTTGAACCCAAAATTACACATCCATTTCACCTCATGGCTGTTTTGCTTTTCTCACGTTTTCTCTCTCAGATGTGTATTTCACCCAGAATCATGAGTGACTGTTTTAAACTATTTAATATTTTTTCAGTTGTGAAAATAGGAATGTTTTTCTCTTTCAAAATGTCGCTTTGACACGAGACAGACTGTACCTCTCATCGCAACGTAAGCCCCAGATGTTAACGTAGCTATTAAACTCTCAGCCCATCGCTGCAGGTACAGCGATGCAGAAGCTTTCCCCGGCAGCTTTGAAATACAATTTTAAGTGAGTTTGTGGGTCTGCGTCTGTATTTCTCAACTACACGAGCCAATCGCGAGGCACAGGCTCTCAGTGCCCTCATCCCAGAACAGTAGCTGAGCGCTTTGTGTTCTTCCTTCACCAAGATCCGTTTCGTACTCCGCTGCCTCTAGAGTCTCGTACGCTTCGTTATTTGGACCACACAACGGGCCGAGAAGAACAACAGAAGCCAGACTGAAATGAGCATAATCAACCTAAAACTGAGAAATCAATATCACATCTGAGCCCAGAATCACACACCCATTCCACCCCGCAGCGATTCGGCCTCGCTCACATTCCGCAGTGCTCGTGAAGAATTCAGAATCTGCCGTATAACTACTTTAAAATATTTTTATTACAAGGAGAAGGCGCATTTGGAAAATTTTACTCCTTTTTACAGCTAATTTTATGGCAGAATTTACCTTTTTAATTTGTATTTGTATATTTATTTCCTGTTTAAAAATGCCACAACACGGAAAGGCTTACGACAAGGCTTTAAAAGTAGGATAAAATAAGATTCATCATAAACATATTTTACAAGTTGGAGATTCTGGGGTTTATGAGTAACACGCTGAGGCTCACTCTGACGGCTCCTTGATGAAGGAAAGTGTGTGACTGAGAATGCAGATCAGCCTGGCCGGACCCCCAAGTGTCGTCTCTGACTAAGTCACTCACCAAAAATCTCCACGTCTGCATGAACGTGAAGAGGAGGAGGAAAATGAAGACTCTGCTGCTCTGTAAGAGCTTCACGGACCAAACGCCTGAGCTGGAAATGAAACGCAGAGCATCTCCAGCTGGTTTGTTCGTGGGTCTGAAAAAGTAAGAAGACTCCCTCAGCATTGATGATGGCAAAAACTGCTACTTTCTTCCCGTTGTAGCTCAAACAAAAGCTTCATTTTGGGGGGATGAGGAAACACTGCTCGTATGTATCAATAAAATGAAGTCCAGAGGAACTACATAGCATCTGAGTCGGATCTGGTGGCCCAGGGCACAGTGACAACAATGACCAACACTTATTTACTGCGTACTGTGTGCTACAGAGGACACCAATAAACCCCATGGTGAGGGTGGATAGATGATAACGCACCTACGTGAGCTGCTGACCGCAAGCCCAGCTGGCTCAGCTCAAGGCACAGGGAACCGGCATCATGAATGCTGCCCACGTGCCTCAGCTCCCCCACGCTAAGTTACCACTCTTAATTTCATGTCACTCCGCTCCTTCTTCATTCCACCCCTTTTCGTGCTTATGCACTCACTGCTCTCACTGGTGTTGCTTATTTTCAACACGGGCTTTCATTTGCTAGAGCAATTTTAGGTTCGCAGGAATGAGAAGAGCGGGCGGCAGAGGTTGAACTTCCTGCCCCCATCAGAGGAGGGCGCCCTGTCCCTCCTTCCAGCTGCTCCAGAAGGGGCCCCAGGCTAGAGGCAGGCACGGGGATTATCGTGTCAGCGGGCAGAAGGGAACACGGACTCCAGAGCTTTGCTGCAATAACCCACAGCTGGTTTCCAAGTCTGTGTTTGAGTCCCTAGAGGCAATGCAGCTTTCCACTGTATATTAATTGAATGGTAATCAGGCAATATTATCTATACTATATTGATTACTGTGGACATATTAAGGCATCCACTGAGGCCTGTATGTGGTCAGCATTAATGCATGATCTAATGCCCTTTACAATAAATGCATCTGTTTCTATTCATCCAGTGACATCTTGTATAGTTTAAGCATGCATACTTCATCTAACCCTAACCCTTCAGCAACACAAGAAAGTGAAAATGAATTAATTTCTTTTCTCCTCACCATCATCAACCACAGTATTCGGGTATTATAGTTTTTTCTTGTTCTATTCTATTTTTATAGGTTTATTAAGATATGATTCATACATAATGTTGCACAAATCTTTCCAATGTCTTTCCAACATATCTTTCCAACATATCTTCATGTTCTGCCTTTTAAAAACACGTATACTTAAACAAATATAATAATCATTTTTACTAATTTCTTTGCTCAGAAATACTTCTTATATCACACGACTTCCCACTAGTTCTGATTCTCTTGTAGTTTAACTTGACCATTCAGTAGGTCTCCCGAGGACATCTGTGCATTTGTCCTGACGCAGCTGGGTCGGGATAAGAAATGCCTGCCTCCCAGACCGACGGGCCCGGGAAAGGGAGGGACAGCGAGTGTCCTGAACAAATCACAGAGTCTGCCTCGTTCTTCTCTTGTATGTTCCCTCCTAGGTTACCATTCCAGTCCCTTAAATCTCGGTCCTATGACTTAGCATTGCCCTCTTTGTCTGTCTTTTAAATTGATGTGGATCTATTTTGCATCAAGAAGTCATACGATTGCACCAAAAACAATGGGTATAAGAGAAAACAGTATTTGCAAATATAACAAAACCCTCTCAAAGCTGAAAATACATCTGGAAGTCAGGTTAATAATTAATGAGCACTCTTTGAAGTTACCTTACATAATAAATCCTCTTAAAATAGAGTTTCTCTGGATTAATACCAGGGCTATCACATTTAAAAGTTCTATCTTAAAAAGCCTATCTTTTGCTTTTGTAGAAATTGGATTTGATTTTCTGTTTAAAAAATAAATATAGCACAGTGAAAATGATGACTTCCTGTCAACTTCATACAATTTTCAATGTGATTTATTTCAAAGCAAAATATCATCTCCTGTCCACAAGACATAATAAACACCTAATAAAATTTAATAAAATACATTATTTCCTATCACCATGTGGTAATTGCCAAATTAACTGGTACCACCACTAAGTCATCGTCCTCATTTTCTTTTTAGGTACTTTTACGGCTGATACTTGTTGGGACTTGACAATTTATAGGTCAGATTAAAGTCTCAGGAATTCGTTGACAGAAATTCAATTTTAGTTTAAAATAGTTCACACTGAGCTTCTGTCTTATCAGGGCAGCAAAGCTCATAGAGTCAGGTTTCCGACTTCCGTGGCCCAGAAAGTGACTTGTGCCAACACAGGAATTAACACGCGGCTTTGGAGGAAAGCCTTCGCCAGCCAGACCCGAGAGCAGGTCCTAACAAAATCGCAGAAGATGCGCAGTCACTGTCAGAGAAAAAGGTAGTGTTTTTACAGAGACGAACGTATACTTGAAAAAATAGTTTTTAGTTAAATGTATTTTCTGACACTGGTTAATAAAACCACAGGGTTCAGGGGTACAGTTCCAGCACACATCATCTGTACACTCTATTTTGTGTGCCCACCACCCAAAGCCAATAGGGGGATGGGCCTGGAGAGGCGGAGAGCTGGGGCAGTCCCTTCACTGCGTCCCTGCCCCTGGCCCCCCAGGACTGGACACACACTCACACCCACAGGACTGTCCATGGGGCGCTAACCCCCAAATACACTCCTCTCTGCCCAGGACCCCACTCTGTGCCCCCAGGGACTAGCCTGTTTCCCTCTCTTTGTCTCCCCCTGCTCCTGCTTCATTTTTAAGTTCCTACAAGTCAGTACATAGTAAAGACTTCACTTAAAAAATGAAATCTAAATTAGCTTTACGGAAAGTTGTGTGGGGGGCCTTGCATCCTCAGAGCTCCATGGTCCCAAAGACTGACCGCCACGCCCCTCCCACGGCAGGGCCAGGGCTCCCACCACATCCAAGCGGGGCACTCCATGGGGTCCAGGACGGGCCTGCAGGGTGCAGGGACCCGCGTCCTCCTCAGGCCAGAAGACCTCACCTGCCCTCCCATCTCTGAGACACACTTTGTCCTCAGTGTGTTGGAGACACTTCATCAAAGTTGCCAAGAAAAATGACTGCTTTTCTCGTTTCCTTTGTTCTTATAGGAATTTGGACAAAACTACCACCAGGAAGGGTTTCCCCTTCCACTGAAAGGCCGTGGGTTAATTATAACAATTGGTTTACTTTTCCATGAGAAACACTCAGAAAATTTGAAGGTGAATAGTTTTGAAAGTTCATACTGAAATACCTCCTATTAATTTGAGGAATGAATTGAATGAATTGAATCCATTAGGAGAAGCGATGATGAGATAATAATAAAATAGCAATATTATTGTAGCATTATAGTAAAATGAGAAAATATGTTAACTGTTCATATAAAATAATGGTGACTCACTAAACATGACATTTTCCTTTTCACATATTCTTTTTGTTAAAATTCAAAACTATTTCCCTTAGCATAATGCTCTCCAGATCCATCCACGCTGTTGCAAAGGGTAGAAGGTCCTTCTTTGTTTCTGCTGCGTAGAATTCCACTGTGTAAATGTACCACAGTTTTTTGATCCACTCATTGACTGATGGGCACTTAGGTTGCTTTTTGCACTTGGCTATTATATGCGAAAAACCTCAGTAAAAAGGTCAGCAAGTCAAATCTAATAAATATATATGTTTTTTGTATTATTACACTTTTTTTAAATAGTAAGTTTTTATAAACGGCAGAGCCTTGAACAGAGATGATCACATAACAAGCAAAAGTAAAAAAGTTGATTGAGAAGAACTTACGCAGCATTTACATCATAGTTCCATTGTTTCTTTCTTTTTTCCACGTGGGAACATAGTAAAGAGCAGGGAAGGGGAGCGCATGGTGAGACTGCAGGGCCCGGGCGCCGGCTGGACACCGGGAACAAGGGCGTGTCCTCATTCAAATTGCTTCTTGGGTGCGGAGATGGGTCACATTGAATCGGCGTCCACCCTGCCAACCTCACGGTGAGAGCAATTCTCTCTGTAAAGACTGATTTCTCATCAGGTCACATTCTGAGGAACTGGGGGTCAGGACCCCAATTTTCTTGATGGGGGGAACAATTCAACTCGAAATAGCAATGGGCAGGAATAGAAAGGTTAATTGATATATTATTTGCCCTAGGCATTTCTGCAAGTTAAAAATAAATTTCTTATATAAACCTTTTAACTTACTATGTTCCTAACCTTGATGGGTGTCAAATGGACAGAAATGAGACCTGGTAGCTCTTCCCTGAGCTCTGCATTTTAACAGTAATCAAACTGCTAAATGTTTTTAGTTATCCCAATGTGCTATTCCTGCTTTTTCTTAATCAAAACCATTTTACCCAGCACATTTTCTCCATTGATACGTGAGGATTTTTTTAATTTTTGACATAGAATTATCATACCAAATTAGCAACAGTTCAACACATCAGCTTAAACAAAGATACACAGTCACACAGGAAACGGCCCACCAAACGGCACCCCACGTTTCCAGTCACTCCACTCATTAAAGCGCGGGCTTCCCCTTGCCTGTCACTCTTCTGTCTTGCAGCTGCCCACCCCTTTCTCATTGCAAACCCTACTACCCTCTCGTGACAGTGAAAATGGCTTCTTCAACAGCATTAGTTAGCGCCCCTCCCTTCTGTATTTCATTCTCCCTGCAGTCTGAATGCCCCGTTCCACCCAGGTCTGTGCTTCACAAAACTGCACTTACACTTTCAAGGTCATCCAGGCTTCATGGACGTGTCCTGATTTACACCAACGTTCTCATGAACCTGAGAAGCCACCGTTCTGGAGAGCGGGCCTCACTGCAGATACCTGCCTCGCTCCCAGGTGTGCTCGGAGGCGGCAGGAATGACGCCGCTTCTGGAAGAGACAGAGGGAGAGACGGTGTCTGCTGTCCAGCAACACTGTCCTCCAGCCACCGGGGAGCCTTCACTTGAGGAAAGGTGTGATGAGCCTGCAGTTCTCGGGACACAGAAGCAAAGATCTATCCTGGAGGCCTGCCTCACCTCCAGGAAACAGTGGTGCGCGCTTAGCTACGATGGATTGGGTAGGCGGTGCCTCGTGAATTAGATCGAGTATGTGGAGCGAAGCGCCTGCCGGCGGCCACTTCAGCTATAATTGAAATTACCAGACTCCTGCCTCCCTCCAGCAACTTACCTTTAAGCTATTCCACAGACATTAACTCATTATTAGTGGGTGAGGCACGGACGGTGAGACACGAATGGATTTCTGTCCTTGAAAGATGTCCTGGGAAGAGACCTAATAAAGGGCCCAAGGGTAACATTGACTAATAGTAGTCTCTGCAGGGTCACTGGGGGCCATGCAGTGACTGTCACTGAACGTCCTGCACATGACGCCTCCAGAAGGCGTCACCACGAGGCAGGGCCAGCCAGAGGCTTTCCCCAGTGACACCATCTTCAAAACCTTGAGCTGCAAACCAGCTCATCACAAGCTTCAGAAATAATTCAATCACACAGACCTATTCAAGCACAATTTTGACACCCACCAGCTGTACTCAGGCTATGTAGGTCTGCACATATTTTTTCTATTAAAAAAGCTTCTTCATGTAAAGTTTACTTTCAGACTTTAAGAATGTCTTAAGCATAAAAATTTAGTTGGCTAATAAATCAGGCTTGTAACTAATCATTTCCTGATAAACAGACGTCACTAAATACACAGCAGGTGCACTTACCAAACCACTGAGTCCCCCCAGGGCAGAGGACCGCTCCAAAAACACTAATGTCCCATCTTTATTAAATCATCCAACAATTACCAAGCACAACTTCTGCAGATCCAGTGTTGTCTGTGCGTGTGCTGGGGACAGACCCGTGAAGGGTCACGTTGCCACCCATGGGTCCATGTTAGTGGACGGTGTGGACAGCCTCGGCTGGGACAGGCCCGGGCAATTAGCAAAAAGAGAATAGCACCTAATGAACACACAGCACGGGTGTGTCTTCAAGCCCACAAAAATTTACGGAACTGAGAACTTCTGCCACAGTCACATATCACCCCCGGGCTGTCACTGGTTTTAACTGTGTGAAGAAGACAGTCTTACTGGGAAGCCGTGGGGACTCGGTCCCTCTCCCACCTTCTTCCTGGGAGTATGAGCTGACAGTACGTTTCAGAGAGTGGGTGATGTCTAGCGAATCACTGGAAGTATCTATTTTATAGCCTGGCATCTCCATTGCCAACATTTTGTCCTCTAGAAATATCTCCTCAAGTGTGAGAACCCACACACGAGAAGGCAGCCACATTTATATTAGTGACGTGTTAGAAGTAACTCAAGTGTCCATCAGAGCTCGACAAAACACAGTGCATCACAGCCCAGCCCCGCAAGGGGCTCCAAGCTGCATGTGGAAGGAGGGAGGGGCAGTTCTGGCTCCTGACGCGGGCAGGGCTCGGGCAGAGCGGCCGGAAACAAATCCCAGCTTGCCGCCCACCAGGCAAATACTTCAGAATAGCTAACAGAAAATGACATTTTGTACAGAATTCATTCTTTATAACAACCATACTACGCACTTGTACGTCTAGAAGGAAAAATTGAAGGGATGTTCCAAGGGTTAGACAAGAGTCACTTCTCAGGGGCTGCAACGAGCTGGGAAGCTCACGGGTGTGTGGTCCGTGTTCAGATTTTGCAGTGCTTGAATGTGGGGGGTTTCGCACACTCTCATCCGCACGATGTGAGAACATCACAGGAGAGTAGACGTTGGCGGAAGAATAGATTCATACACTCATTTCTGTTCAGGCTCCGGCTGCCCCGTTCTCTTCCTCCCCCAGCCACGTGTCTCTGCAGGTGGCCGATGGCTCTGCCGCCACTTTGTTCAGAAGATGAAGCACACACAGCCCTTGCCCCAACCCTCTCGCACCCCGTGCTCCTTGACATGCGGCATCGACAGGAGGACCCCGGGAGGCATCACCTCCCTGACATTCGTGCACCTGAATATGCTGGCATTTTCACACCATTACCATGAATTCCCACGACTCTTCCAGGATAAACAACAGCAATTAGGACAAGCGAACCGGGGTCAAAGGCCTGTGAATGTTCAGATCCATATCCAATCTGCTGACAAGGCCGAGCCCAGCCGAGTGTCTGGCCTGCCCCAAACTGGGAAGCGGAGGGACTGGTGGGCGTGTTCATTTTCCAGAGGGCCATTCCCGCTCACACTGGCATTCTTCCCCAAGGCAGGTCTCTGCTCGGGCTCCAAATCCAGAGGCCACATAGGAGGAGCAATGCAGGAAGAGGTGACTACGCCTCGTTTCACAGTTTTATAAACTATGAGAACCAGAACGACAGGCTTCACTTTCCACAAAGGCTTGGGAGTAACTGCCCTGCTCGCACGGGGGCAAGATGCCCCGGGACCCCCTGGCTGCCCCGTGGCCCACCAGTGCCACCCTCAAAGGTGGTGTCCACCTTGTTCCCGGTCCTTCTTTCTGCTGTTGAAAACCTGTGTCCATGATGTGATCTTCCCAATATATTCTCTTTCTCTATAGATTTTTACTATTGTGTTATGCCGAGCTTCTGACCTGTCACTTTGCCAGCCAGACTTCGGTTTGCAAAGGACAACGTGTCTCAGGCTGCTGAGCGCTCCGACCAACAACTGCATGTCCTTTACAAGAGCACCTGGGAAACTGGCTGAGGTGGAGCGTGTTTTCCATCCATCACAATGTATGACGGTAGGGTAAGTAGCATATGACCAGATCCATAACCTTTTGATGAAGAGTGTCCACTGAAATCGCCCCTCCCCGCCTTATCCGAGAGAAAGGTGCTGGGAGACCCTGAGCAGGCTGGAGCTCCCTGTACCACTGCCGAGACACCTGCGAGTTATTTCCAGCGGTGAGCCCCCGAGACCTCGAGCCCTGTGCTCTGCTCCTGCTCTCCAAACAGCGAGCAAGCACACCACCCACCCCAGTCCAAAGCAAACGTTTGGGTGAAATGCACGCAACCCAGTCATGCAGGGCTGCCCTTTTGTTCCTGTGACGCAAGCAGGTGAAGGCGATTTGTCCCAGTACCTGACTCCTGCCCCAGAGGAGCACAGCACGGAAGCAGTTACTTGCTCCCACGGTCACACAGGTTCTGCAGGCTGGTGGCTTGGCCAGGTGGTCCTCTCCTGGTTTCTCTGTGTCTGTAGCGAGAAAGTGGTGGGGCCACGGGGTCCTGCTGGCTGGCTCTCAGCGGGACCTCCGCCAAGACCGTTACCTGGACACCCATGTGGCCTCGCGCTGTGGTCTGCACCTGCTCACACGGGGGCCCTGGGGCTCATCCCAAGCATCCAGAGAGAGGGTGGGCGCTACACGGCCTTTCTCACCTGGCTTTCCACACCTGAGGGGGCTCATTTCCTCAAGTTCTTTCAGGCAGCCTGGAAATCCCTCCCAGGCCCCAGGCCAGGCCTGCAGGCCCCTTCTCCCCAGGGGGAAAGCCCAAGGCGCTGCATGTGTGATAGCCAGCACTGCAGTTCTTAAGTGCAGGGCAGGACCGGGCACACGGGGGTGCGAGAGGATTGACCTCATGCCCGGGCAACGCAATCTTGTTTATACCGGCGTCAGCCTCGGTCACTGACAGGCCTCTAACCTGGAGTGGCCTCATCTGCCGATTTCCACGCTGCCGTCTCACTCACCATCCCCTGCACCATGAAGTGTCCCAGCCAACTCTCAGTCCCCCTTCTTGAGAATGGTGGGCCAGGCAGGGGAGGACGTGGGGCCTCCATGCTGTGGAGGGTTGTCAGGGTACCACGTGGTGGCTCCCGGGGTGAAGTTATTGGGCCAGCATTTGCCCCGAACGGCATGGTGACGATAAAGATGCGAGTGACACAATTTGCTCCGGTCGTTATTTTTTCTCAAGGTCCACACCTTTGTCGTGTCACATCAAACACGCTCCGTGACTGTGGGGACGCTACACGAGGTAACAGAGACATCTCTGCACCATGAATGCAAAGAACACAGGAGGGCAATTGTCACCACCGTTCCCACGCTCGTGACTGGTGATAACTGAGCACGAGGGGTGTTTTTACTGTGGGACAAGTGAAACTCTTCCTGTGATCCCTGTGCTTGGTCTTCCAGGCATTTACAGAGTCAGGTGCACACGGTGACAGCAATGACAATAACGCTGCCACCAGACATGCATTGTGCATCGTGGCGTTCGAGCCACAAGACCAACTCGTGTTTACGAAGCTATTGGGTGACTGGACTTGGGTGCCAAACATCATCTGACAAGAATAGACCCTGTTTCACACCGCCCTGCCCTCAATGGTCCTGCTGCGGGATCCTGTCCCCAGCCCACTCCTGGGGCCCCTGGGGCGCAGACAGGGCCGGGCGCTTCGGAAAGTCTCTGGGGTCTTGGGGAGGTGCAATCAAGAGCCTTGTGGGTGATGCCCCTTCTAGCCCTCTGGGACTGAGGTGGGCTGGGTCTCTCAGGAGGAGGCCGACTAGAAAGACGTGACAGGAGCAGAGCTCCGGTCCCCTCGTTGGACCACCCCTGCTGGCCACACACGAAGGCAAAGATGAACTTTTGGAAGGAGATTACCACAAGGGCCTGTGCTGTAAAGCAGAGAAGTCCAGAAACGAAAAGTCTCTGAAATAAAAAAAGAGTCGTCCTGTCCAACACAGAGCTGGCCTCAGTTTTATCAGTTTGCTGAGCGAGTTTGCGGATGGAGTGGGTGGGTTCCGGTCTCCCAGGTTAAAGGAACAACTGTGAGAGGCCACAGCTGTGTTTGATGTCATTTCCTGACTAAGCTGACACTCCAGTGGGGAGCATCTCAAGGTGACAGGCAAAACCACGGACACTGGGCCACCTGCAGCCTGATGTCCCCATCCAACCGGCCTCCTCTCTCCCAGTTGGATCCAAGCCCTGCCACCAAACCTGCCCATCTGACACTTTGGGACAGAGAACTTGCGCATCAGACCCGGTCCCCAGGTGTCCCAGACTCGCTCAGCTCCGCCTGCCTGCCGAGCCATGTGGCTGGTATTTTGGCTAGCAGACCAGACAGACGCACCGGGCCCAGACAGAACAACACAGGTCCGACCAGCTGCAGCTCATGCGAGACACTGCGCTGGGGGCTTCCATGCGTCCCTGTTCTTACTTACATGAAGCTCATTCCTGTCGAAGGCTAGAGAGACATAGTTTACGGGGAGGTCAGGTAACCCAGTGGGGCTACCAGCCATGGACGGTGCAGGGGAGCCGGAGACCGTGAAGCTCTCACAGTTCCCATGACACCTGCAGTGAGCGAGGGAGAATCGGGGACCTGACTAGAGATGCGTGTGAACGTGCGTGTACAGGTGTTGTGTGTCTGCATGTGTCTGTTCATGCATGTGTAGGTATGCATGTGTGATTGTGCATGTGTGTGAAGGTGGTGTGTGCATGTTTATATGCACATAGAGTTGGTGTGTGGGTGCATGTGTCTGTTCATGTGTGCACATGTGGTTGTGTGTAGGGGGTATGTGCATGTGTGTGAGTGGTGCGTGCGCTGTGTGTGCATGTGTGTGGGTGGGCGTGTGTGCCCATGTGCGTGTGTATGCATGCCCCACTTGGGCTTTCGCACTCCTTTGACCTCCCTGGAACTCTCTCCTGCCATCCAGAGCAGCCCCCCGTGTTTGGCAAGGCCGCTTCTCCGCACGTCAGAGCTGTTAATCTCATGTCACACTCCTGTCTCCAAAAACAGCATGTTGTCGCGGGGAATTAGCATCCTCTGCCTGCTTCTCGGGAAACAATTTCTACTCCAACCGCGGACACAGCCGAACTCTTGTGACTGAAACCCTTCTCCCAAGAAAGCCACATGATAACATGTGGGCCGCACAGCTGGTCCCCCGTCACTTCGGCACATCGTTGGCATTCTTTGAACTTACCCACTACTTCATTGCTTTGACATCTGGTGGGACCCGGGCTGCAGCCATTTTTCAAAGGTCCCCAGATTATACCAGTGCTCAGACAGGATGGGCACCTCCATAAAGATAAAATGTGCCTTCATATCGATGCTTTAGAACTGGTGGGTAGTCAGATTCTCTGGAATGAAGCATGTGGGGCCCTGTTCCCGATATTTTCTGTAAGATCTATGGGTGAATCCGGATATTCAGCATGGACCAAACATAACTACTTCAGAGGGATGTTAAAAGCAGCAAATTGATCTCCCTCCAATCCATGATGGCACTCGGTCGCCATGACAACCACCAGGGTGGGTGGAGCCGAGGAGGTCTCTGGGGGCCCACCCGCGCGGCCCCCTCACTCTTACCTGCTGTTTCCCCGGGAGTGAGTCTTCCCCGGGTTCATCACAGCCTCCCTCTCAGCTCCGCTCCAGATGCTTCTCGCTCTCGCACTCAGCGCCCCCTTTCTCTCCCGTGGCCCATGCTCTTCTCCTTTTGCCTGCTGGAGACATCTAGCTCTGCAAGTCCGTGGTTTAGCCGGGATGGACACCGGAGCCACAGGCAGACACTGTCCCCAGGCAGCCCGAGGGAAGCTCCTGGACACGGCACAGACACAGCGACGCTTCAGAACGGGAGCCGGGCGAGTCGGCACCGTGGTCCAGCCTGACACGTTGGCCACAAATACGCTCCAACCGCAGACCCCGGAGCATGTGTCCTTGAAGGGCCAGACGAGGAGATCCATTCTCACACACAACACGGCGTCCCATCGGACACATTCCAACTTCACGGAAACAGCACGTTGGACGTGGGTCTGGTGTTCACGCGAAGAATCACAGGACCGCCCACCCATGAATGAGGATGCTGCACGGTGGGGTCAAACAGGCAGTTTTCCTTCGGGACACGAAGTGACTTCCTAAGAAGGCGAAGTAAACACCCAGCTCCCACGCTGGAAAAACATCTGCATAAAGATACGCACACACATATATAATTAATATAAATATGCCTCATTATGTTTCATACTATATACTGCATTACACTTCACCCGTGAAATGGTGACTGACTTCAAACAAGACATGCTTACTCATTTGACCCCAACGACACGCAGTTAAAGCACATACTAGTATTTTATGTCCAAATGTATTGGTGATTAAGAGTAAACCTCCATTAAAAAATAGATGGGAACACGTTTCTAAAGATCATGCAGCAATAAAATATTTGAACGGATGACAGTGTGAGCAGGAACGGAACATGTTGACAACTTTTTTAATCACCAAAGCACACGGAAAGTGCAGATTCATGGCTTCGAGAGACCTCACGCCGGTCGTGGCGTAAAGGGACACGCGTAAAACAAGTGTGGCAAAGCGATGTGCACGTGGGGCACAAAACGGGAAAACACATGGGCTCTGACGAACTGCGGCACGTTCGAACACGTTATAGCCACAGAGAAAGCAAGAGTCACAGAAGTCACAGCACATTCGTCTTCACAGCGTGGGTGTCGGAGGAGACCAGCGCCCGGGACCCAGGCCCTGCAGCCAAGTCAGGGGTGAGCTGCTCCGCGTCACGCGTCATCAGAGAGGCGGAAGCCAAGTCCACATGAGACCTCGCCCCACACCTGTCAGGACGGCCATGGCCAACCCATCCACAAACAGCAAGTGCTGGCCAGGACCTGGGGAAGCGGGAACCTAGGGCGCTGCATGTGGCAAAGCAGCCTGGTGCAGCCGCTGTGGACAGCAGTGTGGAGTCTCCTCAGAACAATAAAACGTAACTGCCTTTTGACCCAGCGATTCCATGTCTGGCCATGTATCTGAAGAAATCCCAAACACGGGTTTGGAAGAATATATGCACCGCTATGTCCATTGCAGACCTGTCTAGATAGCCAAGATTCGGAAGCTGCCCAGGTGCCCATCAGCTGACAATCAGATAACGCACATGAATCCACGAGTCGTCGTGGCGACGGACAGGGAGCTGCCCCTGGGATGAAACGCCTGGGAGCCCAGAGATGCTGTCGCTGGGGGGTCGGCGACTCCTTCGCTGTGTGATACTCATCACCACGGGTGGAGTCACCGCATCGCAGCGCTACACAGTGTGCAGTGCATGTGGGTGGGGATGCGTGGTGGGTGCGCTTGAAACTGGCCTTGTCGCCATGGAGACCATCTCCCCGTCAAGGCCCACGTCTGCACTGGGAGTGCCAGCGTTACTAACACATTTTGGGGGGTTGGCGGACAGACCTGTGGCAAACCTGTGAAAAGGCAAGGCGCACCCCGGCCCTGCCCCAGCCCCAGGCTTTCATTGCCCCGAGCCTGCGGGGGCGGGGAAGCCCGGAGGGGCCCTGTGTCCACCTTGGGCACAGGCACACCGTGCCGAGGGTCCCAACGCCTTCCATGGTTTTCCTTCTGAGTGCGGTCCTTCCTCATGGCTCACTGTGCTGTGTTTTGAGGTTTTTGTTTTTAAGTCTCTCGCCATTATCCGAGCCAGTTTCCGTCTCCTATTCTCTCTCTCTTCTATGACACTTGTCCCCTGAGTGGGGACTGCATCTGCCCCAATTTTTCAGCAGGTACTAGGCCTCACACCCCCTGAAAGGAGAAACACAGAGCAGTGGATGGGTCGGCTCTTCAGTCTGCGTGGGTAGTTCACCTTCTTTCCCGACGGTGAGCAAGGGAGGGTCTCAGTATTCATTCTGATGCTTTTTATCTGCACATTTATTTATTGTAATTTCTACAGCATTTGGAGTGCTAGGGTTTTAATAAATAACCTCACTTTCCATTACTCTTTTGGCATCTTCTCATTAGTGCCGAGCATTATGATTTGAGTGATTTCAGGATATTAATTGGATGCTATATTGATAATGTATTATTCATGCTGCTCTTTTGAAAAGGAGAGTTGAATTTCTAAATACGCATTCATTTATTAAAAGGAGATGATGTACACAAAACCAAATGCCAAATATTTTCAAATAAAATTATTCAGAATCAAATACCGGTCCAATTTTCTGATTTCTTTCCTTCTGGGAAGAAAACGTTCTATTGCCAAACACCTGAGTTCTAATGTAAACTGTTAATATTAAATGTTCCTGTCTCTTTTTATCTTGACTGTTGAAAGCGACTCCGTGTAACTTAATATCTTATCATCTGATGCTCGAACACTACAGCCCAAACACTTTCCCCTTTTCCACTGCACTCAAAACAGGTACGGCCCGACATTCCAAAGGCAGAGTCAGGTTTGTAACTGCAGTCGACAGTTAGACACGGAGGCGTGACACCCAGGAGAGGGCCTTGGGGTGCAGGTAGACTTGGGAATGGAGAGTGTACGTGACTTCCAGAAAAATACAGTTTCAAAAGCGTGTGTGATGGTCCCCTGGTGGGACCATCAAGGTGGGGACTGAGAAATGCTGCTTCTGTCTGTGAACAGGGAGTCACGTGTGGCCTGCTGATGTTGGGGTGGGTAGCAGAGCTGCGGGAGGAAGGGTGGCAGTGCACACAGGCCTCGGCTTCCAGCAGGTCACCGTGAAGGGGAGGAGAAAGAAGACAAGCCACAAGACCAGGGCTGTGTGTTCAGGCTACAGTCACAGATACCACCACTGGATGGCTTACAAACAAAAGGTCACTCACCATAGTCCCAGAGGCTGGAAATCCCAGACAAAGCTGCCCCAGTGGTCCCGTTCTGGGGTGGGGCCTCTCCCTGTGCCCCCTGAGGTTGAAGACAATGGGCATCTGCCAGGCACACCTGTGCTCAATACCAACAGGGGCTGGTCCACGTGGAAGCGGCCCAGACGCACCGGGGGTGAGAATCAGCTCACCTGGTAGCTGTGGTGTTTGCTCCTCTGCTCTACTCAGAAGAGAACACCTCTCCAGTCCCCGGGATAGGAGGGGTTTGCTCCTCAGAGCGGGGCCCCCCCCAGACACTGGACACGGGCTTATCTCACCAACTGTTCACTTCAAAGAGGTGGCTCCCGGGCCCTGATGAGTGTGTTCCTGGGTCACAGATCTGGCAGAGATCCTACAGAATATTCAATAGAATTTGCGTCATTATATGTACAAGGTCTGGCATGAATAACGCCCCTTTTTTATCACAAAATCTTTTATTACAAAATCATAAGCAGGCAATTCTGTAACTTCACAATCTTAGACTCAAGCACCCCACGTGACATTTTAGGTGAAATGTTCAAATTAAAACTATAAATTATTACACCCATATGATTACCCTACCAACCCCTCTCAAGCAGGCCTCACTTCTGCCAGACCCTGAATATAATATTATATTAAAGGAAAAACACTTACAGGTTTCCTAAAATAGCCTGAGAGGAAGGGAGGGGGGTGGAAATTCTCCCCCTGTGTCCAACGGGGGAGCTGAGCCTCTTACTTTCAGTGCATAGATTTGAATAACAAGTGACAAGAGGGAAACTGCATGACAGGGACAGCGATGGACCCAGAGCTTCCAAGGGGCCCAGGAAGTGAAGACACAAATCCCAGGATCCGGCTGGATCCTGCTCTGGCTAGCGACTCCCAGCACGAACACGTGATCCCTACAGGACAGTGACTTTCAGCCGCCCGCCACCAAGATTTTTATAGCGCGTGACACCTGACTGTGCAGTCAGGGGCACAGACCTCTCTTCCCTCGGAGTCGGATGAAAAAGGACAGCAGCTGATACAACAGCCTCTGCTGTGAGTGAATGAAAATTAGAGCTATTTTTTGTCAGATCTGCAAAAACTATATTTTTGGTGTGTCGCAGAATTTTAGTAATCAGTTTACCTCTGCCGTGAGAGGAACGAGGTAGGAAATCCCCACTCCAGGGGTCTGAAAGTTGTGGGGGGGGTGACTGTAGCCATAGCAACAGCAGCAGCTCTCCAGCACACACCCAGCTACACGGGTGCACACCGCACCTCCAAGGCCCCGAGAGGAAAGAAGTGGCCACCTCCAGACCTGCAGACGGTCCCCTCGGTCACTACTGTCCTGTACGGCGTGTGTGTCTCTGAGCAGAAGCAGGACGAGGCATGTGACGGCCGGGACAACAACCCACAAGCAAGCAACGAAGGAATCACCAGAAGATGAATCAGACATGACAAGGGAATCATGGAAACAGCCAGAGAACAAAGAAATGCCACATTTAGAAGAAAATGGATAAGGATTAGTGCAAATTTTGCGTCAGAATCCCTATTAGCTGAAAGGGAGCTAAGTTACACGTTTAATGCTCTAGATCATTGAAAACCCTACTGGTTTTTACCCCAAATTCTATGGCCAGAGAAAGTCTTGCAGAAATGACTGAGAAATAAAGTCTTTCTTAGAAAAAAAATGTTTTAATTTTTTTTTTAAAGAGAATTAATTTCCAGGAACAGGAAACCGAGTCTGTAAGAAATGTTAAAGGGAGCCCTTTAGTCTGATGTAATGGATCATCCTGAGACTTGGGTCTGCTCAAGGAAATGCAGGACACAGAGACGGACGGAATAAAATTAAATGTATTAGTATTCCTCCTCTAACACGCTCTTAAAGAGAACTCACTCAAGCCAGAATGGCAGCGTCAGCATATGTGAGAGTAGAGGGTATGAGAAAATAGCTCAAATAATGCGAGGGAGACATTGAGAAAATGCCATTGGAAAGTCTTGGCTGGTGGAGTGCAATTAATTCAGGATGGCTCTGTAACCCCAAGCGATCTCCTGAAAAAGCAAGTAAATACAAGACGTGTAAGTAGTAGGTCCATCGAGGCAAGAGAAAGGACTCAAAGCTAATGCTTCAGTAAAATAGGAAGGAAAAGAAGAGCAGAGGGTTCAACAATAGCAAACAACCAAAACAACCTAAGAAACAATAGGTTTTAATCCAAACCTATGAGCAATCACATTACAGGAGAATGGTATAAACCCACCAATAACATAAGGTCAGATTGGCTTAAAAACGAAAGACTGTGCTGGTTGCAGGGAACCAACTTTAAATATGTAGAGCTAGGGTAAAGGAAAAGGGTGGAGCAAGATGGAAACGCACACAGTAACCAGATGAAGGCAAAACACACCAGAGCCAGCAGCTTGTGAGACACAGAGTGGGAGCCGGCATGAGAAACGCTAGGATCTCCAGGAAGATGTGGTGTATTAGACTAGTGTTGCCTAGCAACCGAGCTTCCAAATACTGAGGCAGTGATGGGGACCTGAAAGAAGAAAGGGGGGACCCAATAAGCGTGGAGACCTCGTACTTCTATCAGGAACTGATGAGCAGTGAGCTGGGCCGTGGCGGGGGTGGGAGGCAGCCAAGCCCCCGCCAGGCTGCCGGATTCCCGTCTACAGGACACTCAGCCCAACCACCCAGAACACACCTGTTCCTCTCAGATTTGCAGGGAATCCCCAAGGGGGCTGGCGGTGCCAGCGGGCCAGGAAACAAACTTCACCGTGTTTAAAAGAAAAAAAGTCGCTCAAGGTATGTTGTTAAATCATCATGAAATTAAACTAAAAATCAATGACATGAAGAATCTTAAATATCCCCAAATATTTGGAAAGTAAACATACAACTTCAAATAACTCATGGGAGAAGGGAAAAAAGTGAATGCAAATTTAAAAATAACCCAGGATGCAGCGCCGGCAGGGGCTACAGTGCTGAGAGCAGAAGCCCAGCGACCAAGGGGCTGGGTGTCCCCAGAACGGAAGGGAGAGGAGCAGCAGCCCTGCAGGCCCTGAACCACTCAGCCTGTAGCCAACCGGCACGGGAGCAGGAAGGAAGGCGGAGCTCCAAGGACCTGTAGTTAAAAACCGAGGAAGTAACCTGTGGGTGGGCAGAGAATATTCATGAAGAAAGGCAGACGTGCCTGAGGGGACAGGTGCCCTGGTCACTGCAAGGCCGAGAGGAGCTGACATCGGGCAGGGCAGTGTCGAGGACCCCAGATCTCATGCGGCTTCCTTGGTGAAGAAGGTCAAGGGTGCAGGTGCTGAGACAGGTGCCCTTCCTGTCCCTGAGCATTCAAGACGTGCAGGTGGCAAAGTCCAGGGAGGCCTCTCACGGGTGCTCGCATAGCCACAAGCGCCTGTCTGCCTGCGCGCCCGTCTCCTTGCCCGCGCCCATCAGCGTGACCACAGAGATCGCCCAGGATGAGCCTGCTGTGCACGATCCCGTTCCCTTTTGAAATTCGGTTCTTACTAGTCAAGTGTCCATTCAACCACATCACGTTATCCTCTAAAAAGCATATATGTGGCTATAGAAATACCATTCAAGAAGGTAATTTCCATTTCAGAGTCTTTAGCAAATTGTTCCAGTATCACTTTGACCTTATATTATAGAAAAGTATGTGCCTTGTTTTCTAAGAGCAAACTGCGTTTGTGCTGGGACTTCCTTGCAGGTGTGTGGTCTGTAATCGTTAGCGGGCTTCCTGCTCTCCTCCGCTCAACTGAACGGCAATTCCATCACAATCTCTGGTTAACAATAGCAAATAGTGTTCACTATCATAATTGTGTATCTGTGCACATGCATGTGGGTGTAGTTTGAACTGCCACGCTTGTCTCCCCCTAAGATGATGGTACTTTGCATATGGGTCATCTTTTCTCTGATCTGTTTGAAAATATAATTTTCCTAAGAACTGTGAGTTTTTCAGATAACACAAGGGAAGCACCTGGGAAGAGAGTGATGCAGATGTGCTGGGCTATTCACAGCCCCACCCTCACCAGGCCAAACTCAC
Source organism: Macrotus californicus (assembly GCA_007922815.1). Classification (NCBI taxonomy): domain Eukaryota; kingdom Metazoa; phylum Chordata; class Mammalia; order Chiroptera; family Phyllostomidae; genus Macrotus; species Macrotus californicus. The sequence goes on from VMDR010000025.1 coordinate 128,878, forward strand.
AGGCTTTTCTTTAGGGCCAAATGCCCTTCAGAGCCAACAATTCAGCGCACGTGAGACTGTGAGCCGAGGTCCAGTGTCTGCCGTCACCATGGAGACCTTGGTGCAATGCCTAGCACTATTTCCCTTCAGAGCAGGACTAGCACCTGGGGAGTGATCATGGAGGACACTTGGAGGGGATTCTAGGGAGAGCTCCTAATCTTCAGACACCCAGACGCAGAAGAGGCAGGGTGGGGTGGGTGTTGTTACAGTCCGGCCCCCCCGGGCCAGCTGGGAGCTCCACGTGGGCTGGCCCTGTGAGGGCCCAGACCTTAGAGGAGGGCAGACCCAGAGCAGAATGACAGAATCTGAGTGGTAAGAAGGGACTGACTCCTTGAGGGCTGGAAGATATGGACAGGGGGAGCCACACCCCATCCACCAGCGTAACTGCAAATAGCCGGGCCCCCACCTGCTGGATCTGAGCCGGAGCATTCCACGGGGCCCAGGCCCAAGCTGCTGGTGGAAAGAGCAACAACCACAAGAAGCGTGACCACAACATTCTAAATAAAGTACAGGTCATGGAGAAAATATCAACACAGAAGAAAACAGAGATTTAGAGACAGCAGCTCAGAGAACAGTTTCTACAACTAAAATCAAACAATTTCCAAACTAATTACCTAGCAGATTATAATTAGCAAACATTCCATAAATTAAGAGTAGAAAACTACTATTTAGGTCAGAATCAGTTGCTCAAGTACAATTAAGAGATCAAAATAAAGAAATATCTCAAAACCCAAAGCACAGAACTGAAATAAATGGGTCCATGAAGGAAGATAGAACAGATGTGGAGGGCAGGTCAGAAAGGTTAACTGCAAAATAACAAAAGTTCCAAAACACTAACGGAATGATAAAAGGAAGCCGTCCGTACTGTGACGAGGCTCTCCTGGGTGCAGAGGTAGCTTGCGTCCTGCAGTTGAAAACGCAGTGATGTTCAGTGAAAAATTTTAAAGAAAAAGGAGAGTGAATATGATTCCAAATGGAAAGATCAATTATTCGCAAGGGACAGAAATAATCAGGCAGACACTCCACTTACGGTCTGAAACACTGAAAGCCAGAAAACAGTGGAATGAAAACTACAGGGGAAACTATAGAGGGAAAGTCTCTACCGCTCTGAATTGCATACCCAGCCAAGACACCTGTGACATCACTCCTTCCGTGACCCACGTGAGGAAAGCCACAAGGAAACCAGAATTCTCAAGGACAAATAAAAGTCCCTGGGGGCGGGTGTGATTGAAGGATGGAGCACAAAAAGAAGATGAACAGGAGACAAAGGAGGAAGAGCAGGCAGAGGGACAGGAGGTGGTGATGGAGCAGAGCTTGCTTCTTAGTAGGATGGGCAGATAATGACAGTGCACATGTGAAGTGCAGATTATTTAAGTGGAAGTGAGCGCCTGCAAGAGAAAATCTAATAATATCCTAGAAATAAAATAGATAACATATAGAAAAGGGAAATCAGGAGTTTGAGAGAGTTGGGGACACACAGAGAGCAGGTCCTAAAGGTCCCATGTGTCATGGTTTGAAGAGGGGCGAATGAGATCGCTCTAAAGGACCAGTTTATACTGGGAGAGGTGACACAAACACAGGGAGCAGGAAATGCCTCGCATGCTAGACATAGTTAGTAATATCTTTACATATAACGGCAGAAAAATGAAAGTTTGAAATGTGAGTATCGACTTTAGTTCCAGTCAAGATAGAGTAACACACAAAAAACCTTCCCACCAGAAATGACTTAAAAAACTGAATGTAATATAAGACCCCACAGTTCCCTCGGCATGAACGTTGGGCCACAGAAGAGAGAAGGGAGCCCACGAGGGGCGCGCTGCACCTGCTACTCTGACCCCCAGGCGGTCCGGGCAGTCAGGGGTAAGGGCAGCTCCGGTGGAGTCCAGTGTCTCCCAGAGCTGAGGGCACAAGGGAGGGTCAAGGAGCAGAGTTCTCAGCAGAACCTCTGAAAAGGACAGGGTTTCGAAGGGGACTCTGGGGATTCGGGGGCTCCACCCCCTCACCCACACCAATATTCAGCTGAGTCCTGGTCAGTGAGAGCCCCAGGTGAGAAGGTGAGAGGGGACAGTGCTCAGATCCCACACAATGCCCAGAGCAATGCCTTCCCAACAGCCAGAGCAGAAACTCATTTTTCTTGGGGCGTTGGCTAGAGAACAAAGAAGTCTCACCCCAACAGACAGGAAGACTAATCTCAAACCGTGCGCTTCCCTGGTCCCACCTGCACAGGTCAAAGCAGGTCTCAAAAAGATCAAAATTAGTGAGTAACAACGGGATCCTAGAACACAGCTCAACAATACTTTTAGGAATACAAAAAACACCCAGTACCCAACCAGGTAAAATTTACAATGTCTGGCATCCAATCAAAAACTACCAGGCACAAGCATTATAGAAAAACCAACTCTTAAATGTAAGGTATATTTCTTTAAAAGGAGAAAATCTTTAGAATCTAGGGGTTGGCACATTTGCATTTAATGCCAAAAGTACAATCCATTGAAGGAAACGCTGATAAACTAGACTTTATCAAAATTAAACATTTTTCTCCACAAATGAGAATGCAAAGACAGAAATACAAGCTACAGGTGAGAGAAAATACCTGCAAACCACGTTTTCAACCAAGACCCAGCACCTGAACTATGTAAAGACCCCCTGGTGTCAACAGTGAGAACATCCAGAATCCAACTGGAAAACAGACAAAAGACACGGACAGACGGGGACCAAACTATGGGGGAGGAAAGCCTTTCGGCAGAAGAAAGATGAACCTGGCAGGAACCGTCGAGGACAGTGAAGGGACAGGATTCGTCCCACCTGGAAGCTAAGGTGTTAAAGTTGTCTCAGGCTCAGGGCCGTGATGCTCTGCCCACACCAGACCTCTGGTGCAAGCCCAGAAGAAGGACAAATCAGTAAATTTGATCCAAACAAGTATCATCAGTCAGAGCTACAATAGTATTATGAAACAGTAATTCCAAAATTCTCTTTTGTTCTCTGGGATTGACACCAAGATATATCCAATAGCATCAATAAAGAGGATAAAGAGAATCAGAATGTTTTTTTCCTGTTGGCAGAGTGGGAATAGGTATAGGAACAAGGAAACCTAAACCCCACCCCCACCCCAGGAACTGGAACAGAAATCCCACATTATTGGTAATTAGATAGAAGACAGGGAGATGACAGATACGGACACAGTGATGGGCGGCATGCACACACGCACACGAACCCATGCGTCCTGCCTCTGTCCATCAAAACAGCCTGGAGCCTGCAGCGTTTTAGCGGCCACGGGCCACCTGAGCCCATGGTCTGGGCAAACAAATGGCCTTCTCCATCCAAGGAGTCAGGGTTCCTTGGAAAAGCAGCTGACTCCAGAGCTGGAATAGGGAGAGGAGAAGTGGAACTTTCCACATCGTGTTGTCCCAGAAAATAAAGTCTTGGTGAACCACAGGGACACGCCGAAAAGACCAAGGGTGCCCCAGGAGGGGTTCCTACTGACCAAATCTGGAGGAAAAGGAGCGTGAAGTAAATAGTAACAGTACAAGGTTATCCCAGTGGATAAAGTAGATATAAAATAGAGGAATAATGATAGATGAGCCCAGGTGCCCATTCTGATATAAATAAATGATAGTCACCTCATAAATATGGAGAATGAGGGACTTAGAAAATTATCAACAACGTCTGAAATTAGCAGGTGAAGGTTTGAGGACAAATAGAATATTTACATCATTTCAAACTGTCTTTCCACAAATTACTCATTAACCAAAAGGGGAGAGTCCTCACTTTCTGTGTTCACTACTTTGCACTAAGAGGTGCTCAGCACCTCCTTCGCGGTGTCTTGCCAAAAAGACACCGCCTCTATTTACACCTGAGGAAATTTCAGACAAATCTCTATTGTGGTACATCTCGCAAAATAATTTTCAATAGTCCTCAAAAGTGTCATAAAAACCAACAAAGGCAAGAAAAGCTTGGACATTTTCTAGATGGAAAGAGAATAAAGAGACTCAACAGGCTGGGCGCGTGTGGGGAGAGAGGTTAGGATGGAGCTCCGAAAGCTGTTACTGAGACCTGTGAATAGGAAATGAAGGTGAGTAGAAGCCTACATTGTATCAAAACTAAATTTCCCTGTTCTGAGAGCAGCTCCCGGATGTGGAAAACGGGCTTGTTCTCAGGAAACGCACACTGAGGAGAGCGAGAGAGGACGTGACCGCTCCAGTTCTGAAGTGGTTCAGAAAACATGTGTGCGTGCACATGCATGTGTGAGTGAGTGTGAGTGAGTGTGAGTGTGTGGAACTCTGTGCACGTGTACCTGTGTGACTGTGTCTACATGTATGTGCACACGTGTTGGGGGGGTGTTTGGAGGAAGAGAGAAGGGCAAGGAAAGGGAGCAAATACATGAATCAGAATCTGGCCAAGGGTGTATGAGTTTCTCTTCCTATTACTAGAACATTTTGGTGCACTTAAAATTTTATCAGAGTAGGAAGTTCCAAAATGAAGGTAAAATATCAGAAGGAAGCCCTAACCCCCAGTGTCTATAAATCCAGTCTCCACACTTCCAATTTCTCATCGCCCTCGGTGTTCCTGCAGACTGGTTCACGTCATCTATAAAAGTTCAGCTATATGGAGTGTGGCGATCAATGATTGCAGTAGATTGCCTATTGGTTATCTTGATCGATCGATGAGTGGTTCTTAAGGCAGACACAAAAATCATCGAAGGCCAGGTGTTTTAGATCAAACATCAAAAATATAGTCACTACTTAATGACAAATAGTGTTCTTGGGGTCTAGCTTTCTATTAGATTTTTTAGAATTATTTTAGCTTTCCCTTGACATAAATTTGACTGAATACATTAATCTAACATGTCCTTTTTGCAAAGTTCAGCTGCTGGATTTGTAGGCTTCTCTTCCAAAACAAGTTAAGTGTTCTCTGCCTTGGCCTGCTAGCTGTTTATTCAAAAGTACCAAGCACGGTCTCATATGAGTGTTAACTTATACTCTGCCTTGAATGGGCTGCCCTGTGTGTCTTTTGCTCTCTTAATTTCCTTCTATTTATGGTACAAATTCAAGGGAAGCCCATTATCCAGTTGTTTACCTGAAATCAGAGCATTTGTTCAGACGCAGCGTGAGGTCTGAAGAGAGACACTCAAACCGCACCCACTTTTCCTGATTGCACAGCGGTATCTTTCTCAGGCCTGGGCGGGCTGTTGGCAGCCTGGACACACGGAATTTAAAACAAAATCTTTCCTTTAACCCTCTGTGTTTGGGAGAAGTGCGAAGGCTCCAACGTTTACATGCCATCTGAAGGCCGGCTTTGATGGAAAGGCGGCCGCAGGGCTCTGGCATCTGCCCTCCATGTGTTGAATCCCGCCTGCTTCTGCAGCTGGAAATGTCCTGAGTGCGTGTCATGCCTCCAGTGTGCAGACCGTCAGGAGCACTAGGGCTCGGCCGAATGATGTGTAGGAAATGGGAGGCTCTTACCAAACCATCCCAGGAAAAAAAATGCCTTAAGTTCTTGAAGTTCGTACCTGTCTATGAAGCAGAAAGAGTTAAAGGACTAAAATAATCATTTATGATAAGAACTTGCTAAATTAGAGATTTTCTGCAAGCCAAACATGGTACATGAGGAAGTGGTGAGGACCGAGGCCCTCGGCTGTCCGAGTCCCCTGGTGCAGAAATCAGTAGTGTCCTCCCCAGGTCCAGCTGGGAATCAGCCTCGCTGACCTCTGACACTGAGTTTCTGAGAAACGACAGCCTTTAGAAGTGTCTCTATTTGCAATTAGAAATAAAGTAGGTAAATGCAATCAAAAGCAGGCACTGATGCCCAAACCATCCGCCCTCTTGACCTAGAAGCGCTGACGTGAAGGACACAGAAGGAGAGCGCTCACACGCAGGCGTCCACTCGCGTCTGCAGGCCTGGAAACAGAGCTCGGGCTGTTGTACACTGTTTTCTGTAAGCAGATAATGTGGCAGAACGTGCCCCCTGTTGTGAATGGGGTTTCTGTAACACGCACTCTTTGGGTGCCTGTGTGTGTCAGACGCTCTGGAGCACGGCCCGAGTCAAAGACAAGTGTGTGAGAAACACAGGATTCGGAGAAATAAGACAGGAAGTGATCCCAACATACTATGACCCAGTTAACACACACTCCGTTCTAGATCCTTTCCTTCCACAGAAAGCCATTACGGGCAGTCAGAGGACCCTCCCTCTGAGTTTGTGCACTCAGGTAGACACCGGCCGTCTGGGATTCACTCTACATAGGTCGGCAGGACTCACTGGCCTGTTAGATTTCCCCTCATGTGAATGACCTTGTTGTCCACCCAAGAAGCTAACTTCTTATCGGCCAAGTGAAGTAAGCTGTTCACGTGAGTTAAAAATCCATGCACTGCTCCTGCTTTATTCTAACACGGCCTTCACTTTGCCCCCTGCACACCACACTCTCCTGGGTTTTCCTCCAAGCACCTGGGTTCCATTTTGAATTGGAAAAATCTTGAGTCGACCCAGGCAGTTCACGTGACTTTGTTAATCAGAAGGAAAGAATCAACACACAGAAGAAACAAACTTCCGAAAGAGACTGAACAGCAGAAGGGAAAAATCAAAGCTATTGCTTTTATCTTCGTACGAACTAAGAATTGCAATTAATCCCTTTGGAAACTCAATTTTTCAGGCATATTTCCTGTCTCACATACTTCATTACAGCCACAACGTGTGCAAAGAGAGAGGAAAAGGTTTGAAACAAATTTTAGTCAATACTCATTGTTCCCTACACTGTCCCCTACACCCACCTATGTCAGGAAAGGTTAATGGGCTTCGAAGGGCGATTCTCACCTAAGTCGCCAGGTAGGGAGATTTTTATCAGGAACTGGGAATTTAATTCTGTGTAGGATAAAAGAAAGACCATATAAGACTGCAGATGCCTTCTCACACAAAAGGACAAAGAGATTCCCTTTGAATAAGAAGATTAAAACGCGCTTTTAAATTTTACCTTTCACGAAATGAGAATTTAGGGCACCTTTCCGGTTTTGGGATTGACCGTATACAGTGCTCCGGAATCCACATCAAGCAGCCTTTGTTTTTAACTATTTCAGGGACGGTAAAATGCAGAGTCACACCCAAGGCCTGACCTCTAGGGAAGCCACAGACAGATCTTCACTTGCTGAGGAGACAGTGTCACCTGGGGGCTATCCTGGGGGTGCATGGCCCATCCCCAGCGGGCCACCCTCCAAAGCCCTGGAGTCAGCTAGTAGGAGCTGAGGGGTCTGTGGAAGGCACTTCTTACCAAAATCCCCCCCAAGTTGCCTGCCACCATTCCCCAGCATTCCCCACTGAGGCCCATGCGAACTGCACCTTATGATTAAAAAGGAATTATCAGAGTAACAATAAGTGCGGGTCCACAGGGAGTGAGCACGTTCCAGGACCACCTACCCTCAGTGCCCTGCACCCAACCTGCTGCAGGCAATGCAGGCACTGCTCCTGGCACCACCATCGGGGCCTCTACCCCTCCCACAGCATTCTGCACCCAACGGGCAGGAGTGACTCACGCCTGGCACCATGTCCCTGTTGCACCCAGTGGCCTTTGTTGCCAGAGACACACAGCAACAGGCCACAGAGCAGATTTGTTCTGTGTACGTTTAGTGACTTCTCCATCTGCCATTTGTAGAGAGCTCGGAGTTGCTACTCAGTGGACTTGGGGTCGGACCATTGCCTGAACAATGGAAGTCAGAGCCAGGACTCTGGGGAAGGTGGAGGGAGGGAATGGTCGATGGCCAGAGTTTAGGGAAATCAGGAGGTTGACGTTGGACAAATATGCCTGCTGACGCCTGTTAGGCGTGAAAGTGAAGACAACCCAGTGAGACCCTTATTGCAGGAAGACAGACTGGATGTGAACATCATGTAGTGGGCCCAGAGCAGGGCTGGGGACAGGTGTGCTCTGGAGAAACAGAGACGGACCTGCGGTTCCGGATGAGAGTTCCTGGTGGGCGACGGAGAAGAAAACCCTAAAGAGACCCTCCAGGCTGGCATCCTATGGGTGACCTCTCTGGCCAACCACAGGGGCGGTTAGCTTTGCCCAGCTGGCCCTTGGGGGAGGCTGGCCACCCCAGCAGACAGATATCCTTTCTCTGGAGGGAGTTAAGTCAAGGACTTAGGGTCTCTTGGGAAGCAACACTCACAGGCTCATTGTCCTGACATCTCAGCAGTTAGAGAATCTCAGCACGTGGGTATAGAAGCCTCTTCTGAGAAGATTCCTACAAACCGGAGTCTAGAAAGGATGAAATACATGGGGATTTGGGGGAGAGAAAGGAGGAATTTTCTCAATTACTATGTAGAGGGCTTCTTATCACATGTTTTTATGTTGAATGAAACCTGCCAGAGAGGAAGGGAAAGGGATGCAGGTGGACAGGCCAGAGCGCAGGTGGAAGTGAGGGTTGGTCTTAGAGACACAGCGGCAGGTCATGGGTGCAGGTGGGGAACAAGACACCGTCCTTAGCCTTTTCAGGTTCATGTTACCAACCCAGAGTGGGAAGAGACTCGGGGACACACGGTGCGGAATGCTCTGAACAGCTGAGATGCTGGACTCAGAGACCAGAAGTCATGAAAGGCAAGGACCTACATCCAAGATTACTCTATCCAGCTAAGCTATCATTTAGAATGGAAGGGCAGATAAAGTGCTTCCCAGGTAAGGTCAAATTCAAGGAGTTCATCATCACCAAGCCCTTATCATATGAAATGTTAAAGGGAGTTATCTAAGAAAAAGAAGATACAAAATAGGAACAGTAAAATGTCACAACTATTAACAATCGAACATAAAAAAACAAAAACAAACTAAGCAAACAACTAGAACAGGAACAGAATCACAGAAATGGAGATTACACAGAGGGTTATCATCAGGGGAGTGGGTGAGGAGAGAGGGGGAAAAGGTACAGGGAATAAGAAGCATAAATGGTAGGTAGAAGACAGACAGGGGGAGGTTAAGAATAGTATAGGACATGTAGAAGCCAAAGAACTTATATATATGACCCATGCCCATGAACTAAAGCGGGGGCGGGGGGGGGTGTGCAGGGTGGAGGGAAATAAAGGGGGAAAAATGGGACAACTGTAATAACATAATCAATAAAATATATTTTTAAAAAGAATGAAGGAACTCCAGTTGAAATTTACTTCACATGATACTGATTTCCTTATGTTTGAAGACATTCTCCACACTTTTAGCTTTCTACCAAACTCCCTTATATTTCTCTCCGTTTGCCTTTCATTTCCTCAACTGTCATTGGGTAAACCTCACTTCGGAATGACCCACTGTGCTGCATCGTTCTACATAATTTTCTTCCTTTCTCCCCCAAAGCAGTGTGTGGATGCTTTAAAGGATCCAGTCAGGGCCACTTATTTGTGTGGGTTTAGCAAGTCCCGCCACATGTCACAGCGCCACCTGCCCCCCACCACACACACCCAGAGTGTGGCTACGCAAGGTGGCCCGGGGCACTGGCAGTGACTCTGAGATGCAGAACCAGAGCGTGGCGCTGAGTGAAACAGGCCAGTTGGAGAACGACAGGGACCACGTGACTTCACTCATATGCAGAGTCGAATGGCAAAGGAAACCGACAAACACAACAGAGACAGACTCACAGATGCAGAGAACAGACCGACGGCTGTCAGAGGGGAGGGGGCTGAGGGGCTGGGTGAAGAGGATGCAGGGACTGAGGACAAAAACACTCACTCAGAGAACAGCTGGGTGCCGACCAGAGGGAAGGGGTGGAGGTAGAAGAAAGTGAAGAGGGAGGAATGGTCTCGGAAGGAGGCTGACGCTTGACTTGGGGCGGCGAACACACAGTACTACACACAGATGATGTGCTATAAAGTGCACGCCTGAAACTTGTGGGACTTTATTAACCAATGTGACCTCAATAAATTCAATTAAAAAATTAAAGAAGAAATTGCCAATTCACCTGAATCCAGTGGGAAAAAAATAATAGAGATATTGCAGAAATTTTCTAGTTACTATAGCAACAAGAATAGATTTTTTACTATTTATAGATCCCACATACTAGACTTGATTATACATATTATATTTCCATTTTTATATATCCAAATTAATAACATGTTCCAGCTGAAATTTTCTCCTTCCCTGCTTTTATCATGCAGGAGAAAATGAAACTGGTTTTAAAAATTAGGATTAAATGAGCCTTTAAATTATCGAAAAAAGAAACGCAGAACTGGCGGTCAGATGCTCCGTTTTCCCAGGAAATCCTGGCTGCACAGCTGCGCACCTGTGCGTCTCTGCCCGCCCACGCACAGCACACCTGTGTGGCTGGCACAGCCCCCCTCCCATCGGCCGGCTGCTCTGCCGCACAGTGTTCCCCTCTGTCTCAGCGCCTGAGCACTGAGTGCAGGCCACAGGGGCTTGTCGGGGGTGCAGAGGGGTCCGAGCAGGGGCCCGAGGGTGACCCTCAGCTCCAGCCCCAGCTCTGCTCCTGGTGGGCCTGTGCCCTCAGCTGCAGGATTCCGTGCACAGGCGTTTGAACGCCCCGTGCGGTGAAGCAGTTGAAAAGAGAGGACACACCCAGCTCTCAGGTCACCCACCAGGTGGTGAGCACTCGGGAGACATTGAGTGATGTCCTTATTATTCAAATTTTAAAAAAGAAAACATGAGGTTTCTTTGGGCCTAATTCATACCTCAGTCCAGGGTCCTAAATGTCTCAGTTAAGAGATGTGGTATTGCTACATCTTCACCTGAGGAAGGGACTAAATAAAATATGAATATCACCTCAAGTACATGCCTGAGTTTAGCAACAGATCGATTCTAGATGAACACAAAGGGAGGTCCTGGCCAGGTGGCTCAGTTGGCGAGAGGGTGGTCCCAGTGCACCCAGGTTGCAGGTTTGACCCCCGTTGGGGCACTTTCACCAGTGAACCGATGATGCATCAGTAAGTGCAACAGCAAACCAGTGTTTTCCTCTCCCTCTTCCCCATCCCTGTCAAATCCAGAGATGAAAATGAGCAAACACAACAGCAAAGGGAGGCCGCCTCACTGAGGCACAGGAGGGCGGGCAGACCTGCTGCAGCTGCAGCCGGTTCCCCACCACCAGCCCATGGACTTGGACTCGTGGTCATCGAGCTGACACCAATGCGGACGCATCCAACCCCACAGGGTCGCTCTGTCCTAAAATAAGAGTGGATGCAGCCCAGCTGTAAAAACAATCAATAGAAACAGATATATGTCTGGTCACACGCTATGAATACACTTCATGAGTCAATCATTTTGCTCTGAGAAAGAACAGAACAGAAAGGTCCACAGCCTGGGGTGCTGTGCCCCCGAGGAAATGACAGGAAGTGAGGACACTGAGCCAGGCAGAGACAGGAGAGCGGCTGCTTCCTGCCGGGCATGTGACTGAGAAGCTCTAGCTCCAGAAGCTGCGAACCCCTGACCCCTGAGGTGACGGGGCGCACTGCAAAGCCACCCACCTGCAGAAACACATCGTGATTTCGGCACCCACAGGGCAGAAAACCCTACCTGTCCACTTTACATGTCAAAGCGTATCATCAAAAGCACTGAGTTGCAACCCTCTTATCCAGAATTTGACTCTCCCCGGAACTCACTGAACTGGTTTCCACGCGCATTTTGGTAGATTTGACGTGGCCGCAAATTCTTGCCTGCATCCCACTTGAAGAGGGGTCTAATTTTCCTCTTCCGGAGCTGGGTTGGCCTTAATGATTGTTCTCTGCCAAGTGTCGTGGCAGTGGGACACCGTGGAATTTCCAAGTCAGAGCATGAAAGCATCACACAGAGTTCCCATGGGCGCCTGGGAGCACTCACTCCGAGAACAGCTGCCTCCGCAGATGTTCAGCATCCAGAACCCAGGGCACCGCCATAGCGCACATCGGGATCCCTCAGACAGCCCAGGGCCCAGGCCCGGGGGCGGAGAAGCCAATGCACCCGCAGCTTTATTGAGGGGTGACTGATGTGCAAGCCTGCACCTAGTCAGCGTTCACAATTGGGTTGTTTGGAGAGAGACAAAGATCCAGAAACCACCACCACAGTCAAGGTCATGGGCGTGTCCCTCACGTCTGCAGGTTTCCCGGTGCTTCTTCATGGCTGGACTTTGTTTGCGTTGTCCTTGTAAGAACACAACAGGAGATCCATGCGCCTAACAAGGGTTTGGTATTCAGTTTGCTTCTGTGACTCAGGCACTGTGTGGCCGAGCGACCTCTAGAGCTGGGTGCCCTGCACAGCACAGCGGAAACTCTGTGTCTGCTGACCGACATCGCTCCCTTCCCCTCCCCCCACCCCTGGCTACCACCCTTCTGCCCTCTGCTCCTGTGACATTGGCTAGGTCACATTCCTCCTATCACTGAGACGCTGCAGTATCTGCCCTTCTGTGGCTGGCGTGTTTCACTCAGCTTGATGTGCTCCAGGTTCATTCACAAGCGTGCGGGAGGATTCCCTTGTCTTTTTAAGGCTGAATAATGCTCCGTCTTGTGTGTGAACCACATTTTCTTTGTCCACTCACCGGTCCGTGGACACACATGTCCCTACCGTGACTGTGGTTGGTAAGGCTTTCATGACACAGGGTGCAGATACCTCTTCAACACACAGGTTCCACTTCCTCCAGGTGAGCGCCCAGAGATGGGATCCCAGAATCATGAGGCAGGTCAATATTTAGGGTTTTGGGGAGACTCCATCCTGTTTTCCACAGTGGCGGCACCACTTTTAAATTCTCACCAACCGTATACAAACTAAATACCAGGGAAATGTCATTCAAAACCACAGAGAAGCCACTCTGAACATTCCGGAATCAACAGATGCAAAATGGAAAACAGGAGAACCAGCTGGGTGCCACTTCTGAGGCGCCCAGCCCCGTCCCCACAGGAGGCCTCACTACCAAGCAGGAGGGACAGGGGACAGGGCACGGTGACCTGCTGAGAACTACCCGCCGCCCCCACCCACACAACTGGCATTGTGTCCTGAGACAGGGTGGTTTCGTTCCTCCAGTTTGGGGTGCCTCTAGAGTGGATAAGCCAGACACCCACCTTCGCCCACACTCTCTGTAACACTCCACAGGAGGGACACTCACGCGTCTTCCCTCCCACTGCCCTCACCTGTGTCTCCGCGGGGACTTCTTGTTGCGTATGCGCATCGCCAGCCGCTCCAGCTCGGTGGGATCTAGACTCTCCATGTAAGATCGAGTGTTGAAGACCCACACACGTATGTAGAGGAAATTACTGTTTACTATCAAGAAAAAGTCACGTTTACTTTTCACGTCCAACTTCAAACTGTCAAAATCCTTATAAAAGACAAAACAGCTCAAAACGCCAAATGTATTTCTGATCACAGTCAATTAGAGTTTCTAAGCCTTCATTCAGACTGCCCCTTAATTTCTTCAAGCACATTAATTTCTTTTTTAAGACTTTAATTCCCCTTGTCGTTTCTTGAATTCCTATCTGCTGCTTCTGCATAATCTCCACGCTTGCGCCCTCTCTTCCACTCGGGCTGCATGGCATTGAAGCCGGAGCAAACCCTGTACTCTGAGGGTCGGAAACGGGGGTGGCGGTGGCCCTTCCTTCACCCCGTTTCGGGGGGCCACCTGTCTGCTAGAGGAGGGAAGGCAACGCATCGTGACTATCGGAGAATACACTTTGAAAGGAAATGAGAGAAAGGTTTTAATCAATAAGAATTAACACACTCAGATATGTTGCCAATTAGAAGTGTGGCATGCATTTGTATGAACTGAGAATACAATTTTACTTTAGGGTAATACACCTCAAAGACAGGCATTTTGATGCAAATGCTCACGCCAACAATCAGAGCAAGGGGGACTGCACAATACACTCAACCTGCCACCAGCGTCACGGGGCTTTAAATGGTGTCTCAGACAAAGTGTGGTGCAGCCCCCACAGAACACAAAACCTCGGCCCTTCGGTGTGGCAAGTTCGCCATCTATTGATCGGAGGATGCCTTTTTCTCTTCCAAGTAAAAGGAAATTCTGCATGTGGATGTGGCAGCATCTAAAATAGCGATGCCAATGTTTTAAAGCAAAGCCGTTCAATAGGTAGCTTCCCGGTACCCGGCCCTCGGCAAAGCCTGGCTGCTCCTGCCTCCCAAACCGCCCCCCAGCCCAGCAGGGAAACTGAGACGCCCACACCAGTCCTCTGAGAACGGAGGGGACGCGTCTTGATCCAGGGGGAGGTACGCACAGCAGTGGGGCTCAGGGTCTTGGGGAGCAGCCGACCCACCCCTGCCCGGGCTCACCGTCCCCACGGCACCTTCCTGCTGCAGAGGCTCCAGGCATCCATCTTCCTTGTGCTCGGGCGATGGGAAGGGCCACTTTAGGGGGCCGTCTGGTGTTACCATTTTGGATGAGGTACAAACAAAGTTCTCCAATGAAGAAGGGACCCCAACAGTAGGGGGCCGGTCCCGCTGTGAGGGACAGACCCGCGTGCCCCTGTGGCAGGGGCTGAGGACCCGTGGGAGCCAATACCCACCCCGCCAGTGAGGGCTGGAGATAACCCAGATCACATCCCACCTCGGAGTGTATATCGTAATTTGGCAACTCAGCAAGTCTAATTTCTTATTGCTCAGTTAAAACAAATATTTAGCCACATATTCATTCAGTAACTCCTCCCAAACAGCCTAGCACAGGCCCTCATAACCGGACTGCCAGGCGCCGGGGCCCACAGCAGGGTCTGTCTGCTGTTTGCGAACTCACGTGGCACGCATCTACGTAGGCGAAGATTGCAAAGGCCACAGTCTTCGCGCCAGAACTGTCCTCGGTGGTTCCGTGACGGGCTGACTAGCTACATAAACTAGTAAGAACGGAAGGCTAAATGAAGGTCAGTGACATCAGAGGGGAGCCGACGGGCCTGTCCCCTCCTGGAGTTCCAGGGGCCCGTGAAGAAGCAGCACAGAAACGGCACTTGCTCGGGGGCCCACCGGCCTGGGTGTGGGCGGCCCGGGCCCCGCTGGGCTCTGTGTTGAGCCGACCACTGGCAGGGCAGCACCGGCCTGGCTGGGCCCTCCCTGCAGTCCTTGGAGGAAGCTCCCAGCTGACCGCCCTTGGCCTCAGTGGGCTCCTGGGGGCAGCCACCCCCTTCTCCCCAGGCCCCTCCTCCACCGCCAATAAGAGCACGCTGAAGCCTGCTCTCGCCCAGGGGACCCACTCTCCCCTCCTCCAGCGGTTCCACCTGTGTGTCCTTGAGCCACCTCATAAAAACCTGCGCCCCCAGGTCACAGGTGTGTGAAATCCCACCTGCGTTTCTCTCTGTAGTCCTCACCTTGGAAAGTCCCTGATGAGCTCTTGGGCTAACAGGGTTTCTCATTCTTTGCCCTGACATCTGCCTTCGGCTGCTAACGCCACCCACCACTTTGTCAAGACTTCAGACCCCACACTGTCCCAGCCCCATCCCTCGGTGGAGATGTCCCACGATCATGGAGCTCATGGAGCGCAGACTTGGCTTTCCTCACTGAGAGCAGGGAGAGCGGCCCCTCTAAAATCCCCGCCGGCGCATCCCCACACCTGGGGTATTTGGAGGTGAGTGCTGTCGGCCCGTCTCCTTTGCCATGGAAACCAGTCTGTTTGATTAGCTCTCCACAGGCCGGACACTCTGGGACCCCATCTCGCCACTGCGAAGGCCGAGTCGTGAGGATTCTGTCCTCCACTCCTTCCCCTTCTGCGCTGATCCTCTCGCCGGCAGCCCCGACTCAGTTTAGACCTTTTGTCTCTGACTGACCTGCTCACACGCGCGTTCTCCGCTGTGGCCAGCGAGAGATGTGGTCAGGGAGACTGGGGGGAGTGCCCCCTGTGCCCTTCGCCTTCTGGCTCCACCTCCCTGGGCACCCAGACCCTCCCACCACCTCACCCCACCCTGTGGGGTTTCTGGTTTTCCTGGACAGAAGGGTGGCTGTGCATCTTCTACCATTTCTCGTCACACCTCACAACAGGGCTGAAGCTGGAAGGGAAGGATTTATCTCGTACGCCCCCTTCTAAAGGTGACCCCTACGCACGGCTGCCTGATTCTGTTCACTCTCCCACGGCTGCCGCAAGAGGGTGTTCTGTGTGAGTGAGAGGGTCAGCCGGGAAGGGCCTCCCTCCACGCCCCCCGCCAACCCCGCATTTAGAATCAAAGTGTTTCAATGCAGGATGCTCACTATGTAAAGCGATGGAGACTCCTTTCCATGGGAAGAATTTAAGAATGTCCCTTATCCATAACTTTTCGGAAGACGTATTGATAGCCTTCTCCTCACATAAGGAATTCCAGAGAAGGGCACCCATTCCTTCTTTCGTGATCCTGTGGCTCAGCACCGACGGTTTGTTCTTCATGCACTAAGTATTTTATAAACGCATCCAAAGCTGCAGTGGCACAGCCATCAGAGGGGAAGTTGGGGCCGCAACTTTAATGCCATCCTAGGGCGGGGGTGGCCCTGCTGAGCTGTGCTCCTGTGGAAATGAAACCATGCAGCCACTCATTCCAAACGGAGGCGCCTGCGAGGTGACATATCTGCTGCGTGGAACTCAATTATCGCCTTCCTGCAGAATGCAGTGATTTAATCACCTTCGCTGTCAATAAAGTTTAGGCAGATAAATTGAAGAAGACAGTGCCAAGTTTGAAAGTATACGATCCCTTAAAACTTTACCCTGGTCAGCCTTACAGTAAAATGTCTTTCTGAGTGCAGACACTAAGGATGTTCACTAAAGTGCCGTGACACCGGCCGTAAATGCACGAGCAGTCAGTTACGGGTTTTAGTCACTACAATTCTAGACGTTTCCTGTGTCCATAAAAATGCCATTCTTATTCTTTTGTTGATATTTCATATATATTTATGTGGCTATGAGGACTAACCAAGTTAGGGGAAGCCCTGTTGTCACCTCAGACCATCGTCACTTCCATTTGTGACAATACTTTGGACATATTGCTCAAATGTTAAAGTCTGTGGATGTTTGCCCAGGTGCAGACTATGAATCGTGTGACTCAAAGCCCATCTTTCCTTTTTCCCAATCACGTGGTCAGTGTGAATATGAGCTTTGTGTCCTGCATTTCCTTTGACTGGAAACTAACGTGCACCCGAAAACCAGAGTCAAGCGGGTTTGATCCAGGAATGCCGTCGGGGGCCGGGGCCAAGATCACCTGTCTCCGACGGTGCCTGACTTGCAAGCACAGCCTGTGCCGCGGCCCCCGGGCGGACTCCACTGGGCTCTGGAGAGGGACTCAGTGGAGACCAGCCACAGAATCACAATGATGGAAATCGGGAAATGCGGTCTGAACCAGGAGCAGGAGCAAAGCTGCCCTCGCACTGGGAACAGCTTGGGAAGACGCTGGAGAGGGAGCAAAAAGCATCGCGATGCAGAACAATGAGTGCGGATGCAACCACGTGAAGAGGAGGGGCTGTTCAAGTCCTC
Source organism: Macrotus californicus (assembly GCA_007922815.1). Lineage (NCBI taxonomy): Eukaryota > Metazoa > Chordata > Mammalia > Chiroptera > Phyllostomidae > Macrotus > Macrotus californicus. The sequence goes on from VMDR010000025.1 coordinate 146,286, forward strand.
GTCGAGGGAGGAAGGAGCACAGCCCTTGTGTCTGCTTAACTATTGAACCGGCAGAAAGGAGACGGATCCTGGGCACAGAGGTTGTCCTGATGGCTGCCAGAGGGGAGGGGTTTGGGGGGAGGGATTAAGGAGGACCAGCTGGTAGTTCCAGAGCAGCCCTGGGGATGTGAAGTGCAGCACAGCGGAGAGAGTGGCCCAAGAACTTATATGCATGGGGACCTGGGCACATGGGTGACAGTGTGGGGATGGCCTGAGGGAGTGGTGGTGGGGGTGGGACATCGAGGGGAAATTTGGGACAACTGTAATAGCATGAACAATAAATAAATAACCTTTCAAATAGAAAGTGAATATAGAACTAAGACAAACCAGCGTGAGATGGTGATTCTGGCCGAGAGGCTCATGGCTGCCCACCCCGACAAAGCCCACCCGCAGCAGTGAGCTGAGAAGAGACTTGACCCCTTGGTTTTCCGGCTGGGGCTCACTCACCCTTACCCACGGAAATTTGCAGTTGAAAGTGGTGGTCACGGCCCTCTCCATAGCTTTGTAATAAGCTTGTCTTTTTAGTACCTTTGAGAAATGTGCACCTTAAATAAACAGTATCTTAATTCCACTGTTTCTTTTATCTCTGTTTGCCTTTTTCTTACAATAATTTCCATCACATCAAATTGGATCCTGGAGACGTGGCCCTGTATTGGGTCCGATCCTACGTTTGTTAACATCTGTCATTTTTCTATGTCTTTTTTCTGTTGTTTTCGCCGTGTGCTTCAGCCACCGTGCCTAGAGCATCTGCGGGGTTCTTCGGTAGATGGTGGGATTCTTTACCAAGTTTTGCTCTGAGCTCCATGTGTGCCTACGCTGCGTGGGTATTTCGATAACACCACTGTGACTCATTCACACTGAAACGCGGTGATGGATGTCCGGTCCTTTCCAGTTGGGAGGGATGCTCAGGGGAGGGGTGGGGGGAAGACAGGCTCAGAGCCCTCCCCATCTGAATGCAGCCACACACGGGTCCCTCCCACCTCCAGGTTAAACGACGCATCCCTCAACCCCTCTTGGTAGGATGTGACTGTTTGTCACCAGGCTTGCAGTGGAGTCCCAAAATGCTACTTGAGCATAACCTTTTGCATATCAGGTTCCATTATGTCTTTTTTATGATAAACATGTCAAAATAATTTCATTTACTTCAGGCACAAACTCAATTTCTTCGGTGAGCCACTGTGCCCGATGGAGTCCTTCAGGTTCAGAGAAGCCTCATGGATTCCATTCTCTCCCTGGAATGAAGAACACGGACAGCAACATAACAATTTAAATGCAATTTTGTTTTTTAATCACATTATTATTGAGAATATAATGAAAACTAAAGTATTCCAAGTGGAATAGCTTTATCAGTTCAAGTGCTTGCCTCAAGTCCAGATACATATTCCCTAATCAGCAACCTGCGTAATGAAAATTCTGTTTAGCATCAGATTACCTCATTGCCACTCTTCACACAGAAGCTATGACTGCGTCCCTGCATGCATTTTTATTTACTATTTTGCATTACTCATTTCAGTCCTTTTTCTGACAATCTGCAATGTTCATCTGTAATTTCACGATTTATAAATTAAGCAACCAGTTAAAATATTTCCAATCCTGTAGTATTTTGAAGGTACAGTATTTTTCTTCCTGTTTAACCATTTCACACGATAAAGCCTGGACACACAACATCAAACTGGACTGGGCCACGACCGCGTACGGCGTAGCTTACCCGGAAACCGAGCCCTCAGTTTTGCTGATCTTTGGTAAGACGGTCCCTGAGCCCGACAGCCTCTCTCTGTCGGTGTGGCTTGTACATGCTAACAATAATAACAAAATAAGGAACTGGGAGAGCTCCACTCATGGGGCCCCCACCTGCTCCAAGTCCCTGCCCATCTGGCTCACTCAGCATTGTCACGGTCACCTGCAGAGACGGGGGAGGGCACACCCACCAAGCCAGACGTCCGCCTTCTCATTTGGCCTTTGGAGAAGGACACGGGTCTGCCCACATGAAGCTTCACGGCAGCAATGGTTCTGAGGAAATAGCCTGACTTCTTCCCAGGACGCAGAGCTCGGCCCCCCGACTCAGAGCCCATCCTCTGGACACTGGGTTATTAGCTCATAAAATAGTGCACAGGTCCTGTTGTCACTTAATTAGAAAACAGGACATTTACTGCTCCTTTTTGCTGAGTTTTACTCAATGCCTCCAGGTTTATTGCTCTTTGCCTTCCAAAAGGAAAAAATAATTTATTCTGGCTTGATCAGCATGCCCATATCAATGACTACGACTAAAATGTCTACATTGGACTGTCGTATGTGTTACCATGGACTCAGATTCTAAACACGTATCACAGGACTTGACTAACAAATTGATTTAGACATACGACCCTGGTCGTCCCCAGCCTTTCAGAACATGCAAAAAGAAACACATGCAAGTCACATTAACACACCAGTTCACACACATTGGAGCTCCCTTGAGATTTGAGGGTGAGCCCGAGAACCGATTCCTTCTTGTCTTGCCAGCAAGGACCCCGTGGGCAGAAGCAAATGCTCAGGTGCTGGGTGACCTGGAACAGCCTTCTGCAGGGAGCTCCTGCAGATGAGGCATCCTCGGGGCTCAGCAGCATCCTGAGGACTCAGAGCAGGCGAGCAGGGCAGCTTCCTCCCTGGGGGGAGGGGGGTGGGCTTTGACCTCCCGGCCTGCAGAAACCCCACCTCTGTAAGTTTGCAAGTCGCCCCGTCTGCTGTGTGGCCATAGAGCCGCCCCACAGGCAAAGGGGCTCCTGCAACTGGCTTCTCCCACCCCAGGCAGGTTTGACACTTAGTTGTGACAAGGAGGAAGCCTCCAAACCACCGCAGACAAGGTCACTGTCGATTCCTCCTTCTGCTGATGGGCCGCTCCCCAGTGTCTCACTGTGAGCATGCGGAGTTACACGTCTCTTGCATTGTACGTGCGGACGCGCCTCTGGGACACACACAGGGAACGGGACTGATGTGTCATGGTGTCTTCAGGTGCACCAGACGGTCCCTCTCATCAGTCCAAATGTTCGTTAGCAGGCCCTGGCATCATCTAAGTGGGGCGGTGAGCTCCCCTCACCACGGAACATCTAGCACAGGCGACGCCGCGGAACATCTAGCTCAGGCGATGCCGCGGAACATCTAGCACAGGTGACACCAGCAAGGCTGCTACTCTCACCTTCAGTCTGTTGTATGTAGTGTCACATCTACTACATTCTGAATTTGCTGGTCCCCGTGTGCCCATCAGGTGGACCTGCTTCTCTCGTCTGGGGACATGACTGCCTCTTTCGTGTCCCTTACCCTTCTTCTCCCACCAGGTTACTGGTGGTGTTTGTGAGTCTGTGTCCAGATTTGTGTGAATTCCTCGCCAGACGGGGTCTGAACCTTTATCTGAGGGTTAGGGTTCTGGTGAAAGCAGAATGCCGGGAGCTGGCCTGTGAAGTGGTCGCACACCCAGAAAGTCCACTTCCTTCCTGTGATGGCTTCTGGAACTTATATCCAGGGACACATGACACCAGGGAGCCAGCACTCAGAGCTAAGTCTCGCCCCTGGTTTCATTGGGTTGGGGGCTGTGAGGGGTTCATGGGAATCCTGGGTCACACGGGACACCAGGCAGTCCCAGAGGTTTTGCTTAGTGGCGCAGGGACACGGGGACATGGGGACACAGGGACGTCCATCCACAGACAGCCTGAGGCTGAGTAATGACCTTTCAACCACTTCCAGCAGCGTTTCCCAGACAGACGCTGTGAGGACAACACTCCGCAGTGACTGGTGACGGTAGGGAAGCGAGGCAGCGCACGCCAGTCCGCCTTGAGGGCAGGGGCATGCTGACAAGCCCAGCTCGGTGGCCGTGCGTCCCTAGTCACGTTATTCGGGAGAACGGTCTGCGCCGCCGATGGGCTCTGTTCTCGCATCTTCTGGAGAGAGACCCGCGTGGCGCTGCCGGTGCAGAAATTGACTTTCCCCCTGGACTCTCTTCCCACAGAGTAACAAATGTTCTTGAATTGCAACTGAGACACTCTGTAGACCTCAAAATCAAAGCAAAGAAACAAGTTACAAACATAAATAAGCGGCTGCAATAGACACAGTTCATTTGTAGTCCAAGGACGTCAACGCATTTTGTTTGGAGAGAAAACGGCTCCCTGCGGCTCAGGCTGGCAGCCAGCGGTCGGCCGGCCTGGTTCCGGGCCTCGTCTCTGATTCTGGCGTCTGCCAGAAAGACTCCACTCCGCCCCTGTGTACGTGTCATAAAGGCCAGGAGACGCTGGCAAGCCCAGCCTTCTAATTGTATATACTTCATATATCACATGTACGCATCACATGTTAACTCATCACATGGATGTTACATCGTTGCATCGATGCGTTATGTATGGGTGATTTGTGTCATTCCTACATTGTTACATGATACACGTACATGTCACTTACCTTTATCAAGCAGATGCTGTGTCCCTGGTTTACCTGGATGCACAATGTCATCTGCGTTTCCTCATCGCTGTCCCCTGATGGGCCATCACGAGCACATGTGACACATCGTCCACAGTGGGGCTGACAAAATGCTGCTACTTCAGAAGTCTCCCAGAACAGCTTTTCGCGTCCCCTCCCTTCATTGCTGGATGGGGCCGGGTGAGTTTCTCCAGGGGGTGGCCTGGCTGCCGGACGCCGATGGGGCACTGAAGCTGGTTCCGGAACCTAACGCTGCGAAGGCGGCTGCACCGCCTCCCTCTGCTTCACCCTCTCTGTGCTGCAACTGCTGCCTTCCTCCCTTCCAAACGTCATTTTCCTCCACTTCCTTTACTGCCCGTGTTTCTGAGAACAGAGAGGCCTGCCTTTCCACACGGCTGATGTCAGTCCGCCCACCCAAGCCTCGGGCCACCTCCCTGCAGCCCCTGGGGCAGGCGCACACCCACGACCCTCCCCGCAACCCAGCCCAGGGACCTTAGCATCTGCTGGGGGCCTGGGCCATCGAAGAAGAGGGCGGAAGCGAGACAGGGAAGTTCAGGAGAGAATCCGAGGTTCGTCATCACTTTCACATCGACTCACCACAGGGGTGCGTTCTGAACTTCAGAGGACAAAGCCCAGGGCACGCGGCACTTTCTTACCTTAACACCGACTACTACTTCCTGCTGAAATCTCTACATTATGCTGGAGTTTGACCCTCATTTACAGATTTTAGAATGGATTATGGTATATGGGTTGCTACATCTTTCAAATTTACGTTATTTTCATATTGTCATTTGTAAGTGCTAGTTGTTGTCATGACTTGGACCTTAGATTCGGCACTTCCCCTAGAATGATACTAACAAACATTTCAGCCAGTACAGCAAAAGACAGCCTGCACAGATATTAAGTGCATTCCCACTGTCCAAGCAGGTGATCCAACCATTTCTACAACCTGGTACCGTGGTAACCTGGTGCCCCCTGGAGCCCCGTCAAGGCTGGTCGCTGTGAAGTTACCACCCACAGAGCCCGTCCTCACTCACTTGTCCCCGAACAGAAACACGGTCACCTGCCGGCAGTGTGTCATCAGCTCCATTGTTTACCCTCGGGGACCACAGCAGCAGGCGCCCAGTCAGCAGCCCCGCCTAATCAAGGGGCGTTTGTAGCCCGTGGCGGAGCGTCCTCAGGATCGATCTCAGTCACAGGAAACTGTTTTGTGAAGGCAGAAATGGAGCTGATGACGTGTCACCTGCTGCAGGACGGGGACAGAAGCCATTCCTTCAGCATTCTGTTCGGAAACCGTGCCAGCTGGCACCTACATGGGGCTTCGGAGACACGGACATTGTCACAGGGCTGGTGTGCAGGGTGACCTGCGGATGAGGGCCCGGTACCCCGCCCCCAAGGCCCAGCCCCATTCCCACAGCTGCCTCGGGCTTGCTGGTGCTGCACAGCTGGGCCCAGGAAGCGTCCCCTGCAGGGGTCTGTCCAGGCTCTGGAGGGTCACACGGACTGAAGAGAGCCCCACAGGCGCCCGGTACTTCCCTTTGACCCTCACGCACATTTTTTCTTCTAAGGACATGGAGCCTTAACGATGTTTGCGGGGCTCAACCTCAGGAAAACTTAAACTCCAGCGTGAGGTAAAGTTCAAGACTCAGCGAACATAAACCCGTGTGAGAAGTTTCGGTGGCGCACGCTCTGAGTCGAAAACTAGCACAGCTCAGTGTTAACCACGAAGTGCGGCGTTGACAACATACCCACCGTTTAATTGAGTCAGTAATTATTAAACATGCACGTAGCCAGCAGCTCTCCTGGGCACTCTAAGGTGCTATGTTTATATTTTAATATCGTATCTCAATTTCTCTTTCAAGTCACTGGGATAAACTCAGAGGAATTTTATATTACTTGTCTTTAGAAATATCTGGGTATGTCCGCACATGCAGGCTTTCTGTGAACCCAATATCGATTATTTTAAATGGAATGAGGCATCGCACTGCGTACAGGATGACCATGAGTTTGGATACAAGTCCGTCAGCCTAGTGACACCCGCACTCCACCCAGTTTGGGGGACCTTGTACAGCATCTCCGCCCCTGCCCCCACAAAATGGCTGGAATGAAACGGAAAACCAGAGCCTCAGCCTCGGCCTCGTGTCTGTCAGGGCTTTACCCAAGCACCAAAGGAACATCAGTCTGGAGAGCAGGGAGCCAGAACAACGGTGGCCTCAGATGACACCGTGCGGGCTTGCACGGCGTGTTTCTGGCACTGCTGATCCACCACATGCACCACCTAGTGTCCCCCCTCCATCTGCCTGGGCTCAGCCAGGCTGCTTTCTTCTCTGTCCCTGGGAACCAAAGAGGCACCACAACCATGTAACCTCGAAGGGGACCTCACAGGACAGGTTCCCAGTGACGGTGTCAGTGAGCGTGTGGGGCGGCCACAGGTCCATTTGTTTTTTTCCATAAGATGCTCTGGGAACGTTTAGTCATCTCTAACTTTGTTCAAGGCAATTTGGCTACATTGCATTGTGACAGCTGTCATATCAGCAACATTTTCGGCGTATGATGCCTTATTATTTCGAGAAAGGTAAAAACATGGCTGAAGTACGAAAAAAGATCGGAGCGGTGTGTGGAGGCGCTGTGACGGATGGAATGCATCACAGGTGGTTTGCAAAGTCTCCTGCTCGAGATCTCCCACTGGACGACGCTCCGCGGTCGGGAGGACCAGCGGAAGTTGATAGCGGTCCAGCAGAGACAATGATCGAAAACAGTCCATGTTACACCACGCGGGAGAGAGCCGGCACACTCAGAGCATCCAGATGAATGAAGTTATCGGTGACAATGGGAAGTGCGTCTTTAATTTTACGGAAAAACCACACAGGTTTTTCGGCCGACCTGACACAGTGCACACTCGTGTGATAAGGAATGACCACACCACACGCCTCCACACGAACTTGCAGAAAGCTTGTGCGTGTTCACACGCCAGTCTCTAGCATGATGCAAATGTCCACGCATGCTTTAGGTTCAGATTTTCTGTGACTGGTAACCCTTCCTTACTTCCTGGATTCAGGACCTAATTCGAAGCAGGTTAAACTCTGAAGGGCACGTGACAGGATCACTTACCCGGGGTCTCGGGTAAAAGCCCCTGCCCATCCCGATGACTTCACAGTGGAGCAGCTGGCAGGGGTGGGACCCCACTTCCACAACCCGGTTTGCTTGTCTGAACTTGTTGGGAAAAGCTGTTCGGGGTGGAGGAAAATCTCCTATAGACTAGTCCTTGGATGTGGAAGGTCCAATCTGGTCCACAAGTGTCCTGTTAGGTTGGGGACCCGTGCGAAACCCCTCACCTGGCCCTGACGCCCACAAGCCCAGCACCAGTGTAGAGCAGGGCCGTCAAACTCATTGTCACCAGGGGCCACATCAGCCTCGCGGTGGCCTTGAAAGGGCTGAATGTAACTTTAGGACTGTATAAAGGTAACTGCTCCTTAGCAGTTAAGTGAGAGCTCGGCACTGCTGCCAGGTAAACACCAGGTGCCTCACCAGATAAAACAAGGTGGAGGGCCAGATTCGGCCCACAGGCCTCGTGTCTGCCACCTGTGAGTTAGAGTCAGAACTGACAGCCCCACTCGCAGTCCCCTCACAGGCTCAGGGAAAGGCAGGAATGTACCTCCCCGAGGCAGGGGACAGGCTTTCTTCAAGGGCTCTCCTTGTCTGTGTGTCTCTCTCATGGGCAAGAAAGAAAGAAGACAGGAAGGAACCTTTTCTGAGCAGAGACGGTCCCAAGGTGACCCCGTGAATGCACATTGTGTTCCTCATTCAGACTGTAAGAAGCAGGGGCCCATCTGCCATCTCTGAGCCCACTCTGCAGCGTGTTCATCCTCTGAAGTTCCCCCTGGGACTTCTCCTCCCTCCCTCGGGTGAAGCAGTCACAATGAGTGAGTCCCCACACACTCCAAAGGGGTCACCAGGTTGACTGTTCCTTGGTCCCCTATGCAGCTCACCCACACAAGCCTCCTCCAGGGGAGATGGGGCTGCATGTCCCACCACCAGTCCTGCCCTCCCTTCCCTCCCAGGTCTCTCCGGTCGCCCCCATTGTTGACATTTCTAGTCACGGGTCACTGGACACCCTTCCCCGTAAGTTCCCTCAGAGAACTGCATAGCTGCTCGGTGCCGAAAACGAGTCTCACGAGGATTTCCATCCAAAACGTCCCTGGGCGAGACTCAACCGTCCTCAGAGCTCTGAGAATCCTCCATAAACCCACTTCCCAGTTCCCAAGTCCCTGCATTTGCGTTCTACTCAATGCACAAGATCCTTAACCGGCCTCATCACCATAGCATGTGTGGTTAGACGTGAAGAACAGGCATTTTTCCTGAGGGGGGGGGCACCGGGGAGTCGGGAGGGAGCCTACAGGGGTCTTTTTATAAAGGCTGCCAAGTGACAAGCCTGAGGCTCCGACCGCCATTGTTTTAGTGAAGAGCACACCCCAGGCATCATCTCAAAGTCACCTCGACGATCTGGGATTTCCATTGAATCTGAGGGACCCAAGAACGACTTTGAAACACGTCTGAAAAGGGGGAGAAAGCAGCTTTGACAATAGCTTTAAATCAGTGCCATACTCACCTGAAAATAACACAGTTTTGAGCGATGAAGACCGTCTGTTCAGAGAGCAGCTTCGGGCGTCCAGGGTCCCCTCTGTGTTCTCAGGGTTCTGTGCACAGCTGTGTGTGAAGCGGGCAGGTTAGTTCAGACAGATGAGGTGGGACTCCACATTCGCATTCACTCACCATTAGATACGTTAAGAAATAATATGCTTATTTTTCCCTCCACATGGAAGCCCACCTCCTTGCCTTTGCCAAGTCTGCTTCCCCTTGACTGAGAAGGGGGCTGTAACCACCACGTGGCCGTGGAGAGTGAGAAGGGTGTCTGTGAGGTCCCAGCTCTGGTGGCACAGGCGCGTGCTGGGGCCCTGAGTGTGCCGGCTGAGACCCCACGAGCAAGGATGAGTGGAATCCACTCCTCTGGTGAACGAACCGGCACCATCCCCACCGTATGACCCACATGAAGGGCCTCTGAATGGTGCTCGTGAGCCACACGGTGACACCCTAGGGGCTTGGGGTGCCTCATTAGGCCCCCGGGAGGGTGGATGTTCAGAGGGTGACCTGGGTGGCTGTGGGCTCCATCTGTCCGTGGTTTTGGCTGAGTGTCCAGTTTTCTGTCTGCCGCCCACCCCAGGGCCGAGGCCAGAGCAGCCTGGGCCGGGCTGCTTCTGAGCACGTCCATCGGCATTTCCAGGTTGTGGCCTTTCTGCTCCAAGTCAGGACGAAAGAGGGCACAGAAGACCCAGGAGCTCGCCCCGTGCCATTCCCTGCGCCCTCAGGCCTGAGCACCGTGACTGTTCTCCTGCTCCTCGGAATCAGCTTCTTGTTTTACAGCCTGGGCTACACTTGGAGGGGGGCAGGGGAAGCACTCCTGCCCACTACTCCCTAATGTGAAAGCCTAGAGAGAGAATTCAAAGGCACCAAAAAAAAAAACCCCTAAATTTAACTCAACTTAATTCAGGAGCGCTGCTATTTGCATCATTTGCCACTGTTTTAAATTGCTGATCAGAAGAGCAGCGCTCAACCCCGAATTAATGAGCGTGTGCCCGAGGGACGCAAGCCGATGTAAATATTAGCTTTGATAAAAGGTCACCCGTGAGGCAAATTTGCAGCAAATCAACAGGGATTCGTTTCAGACTCACATGACGATGACTTAGGGATTAGCAGCTCCTTGGGATCGATGCAGATTCCCGAAGGGAAAGTTCTCTCCAAAGTCCACGCGGGTCGTTGTTTTTGAAGACAGTCTGCTGGGCATGGTGAAAGGTGGTAGGAAACCGAGATGGAGCTGATATCTTCTAAGTGCACTGATTGAAATAAGTAAATAAACAAACAAGCAAACAAGCAAATAAATAAACACCAGCACCTGATCAGGGAGGTTGCCAGACGGGTGTGGGCCGTGCGTGGGCCGTGGGGGGCGAGCTGCACAGAGGAGAGGGGGCCAGGGGCAGGGCACGTCAGCGGGCAGGCGCGGGCAGAGATGGAGACAGCTTGAATGTCCCCCAGGACCCCAGCAACCCAGGGTGTCCGCACCAAGACCCCACACAGAGAACTTCACTGCTTGAAAACTGAGTGGATTGCAACACAGTGGCCTTCCGAGCCTTCAGAGCACTCTGCGACCCCGGATCCCCCATCCCCGGTGATTTGTGCAGCTGTCAAAAGCATCCCTGAAAGGTATGAATGCTTTGTTTTGAGAACGGGAGACATCATTGCCAAGCTTCATTGCAAATTCAAGAGGGCACTGCCATAGTTACGTTAATTGCCCCTGAATTATTTACCTAAAGGTATTCCTTCGCTGACACTTTAAGGTCAGATCCAACACGGTGGTGAACTACCAAGCCACACATTTATTGACAGGAAAATGCTTAATTCGTGTTTAAAATTTGATCAATGTGAGGCTAAATGTTTTATTAATAGGGAACAATCTAAGTATGCGGGCAATGCCCGACCGCGGCCCCATCAGGAGGTCTGGCGCGCGCTCCTCCAGCAGCGTGGCTCATACATCAGAGCAGACGCCCAACCCTTCCACGGGAAACACGAGGCTGTATAATGCGGGGAGGCGTTTGCAGTGGGGCTTGTTTCTCAGCTCGCTCCAACGGCAGACTTCGACTTCTCTCGTAAGATGCAGAAAATTCACACACGCGACTTTTTGTTGAATCACGGCTCCCGAGCACAGGCAGAACCTCACGGGTGGGCACGCACACAGACCCCCGTGCTCCGTGTGCTTGGCGTCATCGGCACTGGTTCAGCCTGTGACTGCAGGGAACTGTTCATGGCTGCGAAGCTTTTGCAGGATACAGGAATGACCTAGTGTGGGACAAGGACAATATCTGTCCTTTTGTCCCCCGAGGGAGGCTGATGGGAAATGACAGGGAATCTACTCCATCTTTCTCATCATCCGCAGCAGAAACCTGACGTCCCCTGGGAAGCTCTCCACCTGGAGGGAAAATGCAGACTTGGTCCTCATTCCCGCAGACTGAGCTAGCACACAGCGGGGTAGAAGTGGTCTGCTCGGTGAAGGTGCCGGGAAAATAGGGCAGGCGCATGGGAAACACTGAACCAGAACCTTCTTACCCTCACACAAGAATAAACTCCAAATGGATCTCAGGCTTACGTGTTAGACTCGAAACCATAGAAATCCCTAAAGAAAACACAGGCTGTAAAATCTCTGACATTTATCATAGCAATATTTTTTCTGATATGTCACCCCGGGCAAGGGAAACAAAGAAATATTAACAAATGGGACTATAGCAAACAAAAGGTCTTTGCACAGCAAAGGAAACTTTCGACAAAATGAAAACACAAACCTCGGAATGGAAGAACGTACCGTGCATCTGATGAGGGGTTAACGTCCAAAATTTATAAAGAACTTCTAAAACTCAGCACCAAAAAAACCTCGAACAATCCAGTTAAAAAAAGGGGAAAGTACCTGAATAGACACTTCTCCAGAGAGGACAAGCAGATGGCAACAGACAGAAGAAAGGATGCTCAATGTCACTGATCATCAGAGAAACGCACATTAAAACCACACCTGTCAGAATGGCCATCATCAATAAATCAACAAACATCAAGTGCCGGCGAGGACGTGGAGAAACGGGAACCCCACTACAGTGTGGGTGGGAATGCAGACTGGTGTAGCCACCGAGGACAGCTGCATGGAGCATCCTGAAGAAGTTAAAAATGGACCTGCCTTATGACCCAGCGATTGCACTTCTGAGAATAGATCCAAAGAAACCCGAAGCACTAATTCAAAAGAATATGCTGTATTTTGCCATGTATAGTTCGCACCCATGTTTTTGGCCCAAACTTTCAGGGAAAAAAAAATCTTTCATTTTAATGTTTTAATTCAATTTTTTATTTATTTGTATTTAGAAGCAAAACCAATCCTCATATTCCAGGGTATTATTTTGAATATGGATATCATCATTGCTTTCTAGAGTTATACTTTTAACGATAAACATAAATGAAAGAATTAAAAACATTTATATGGATACAGAATTAGTACTCCCCATGTATAATGCACATCCTTATTTTTCCCTCAGAAACTTGGCCAAAGAAGTGCGCATTATACACAGCAAAATATGGTAAGCACCCCAAGTTCATTGCCATGTTATGTACAGTCGCCAAGATTCGGAAGCTGCCCAAGTGCCCGTCGTGGGTGGGTGGATTAAAAAGCTGTGGGACATTGACGCAGCGGAAAGCTAGTCGGCCATAAGGGATGGCAATCTTACCTTTTGTGACGGCGTGGACGGACCTGCAGAGCAGTCTGCTCAGTGAGACAAGCCAGCCAGAGAAGGACACCGGTCTGTGACCTCAAGTGCCACAGGCATTTCCAGCACCAGCCTATCCTGCAGATCTCAGACCTGCCGGTGCCCTGAGTCACAAAGTCACAGACACCAACTTCTCACACTGAATCTAGGCACACACACGCATCTGCCAATCAGCAGGTAAATAAGCTCTGTCCCTACATAAGCACACTGCCTGTGTGTGAACAGCACGTGGACGGGGGAGCAAGAGAAAGAAGGGGACACTGCTGAATAAAAACCCCACAAGTGCCCTCTGATCCCTGGCAGAAGTGCCAGGCACCTTGGACCCTGTCGGTGCCATGTGGGTGGGTCTGCGAGGGTGGAGCGTTCGGAGGTCACTTTAACCAGACCTGCAGGGTTCGGCTACCCCAGAGTGCGAGGCCACGTGACGGGCGACGGAAGGAACGGGGTGGGCAACTTCGCTTCCCCACACTCACCAAGTCACCACCTGGGTCTCTCAGAACACACGTGAGAGAGCAGATTTCTCTCCTTTCAGAGACTCGCCATAGCATCGCAGCCTGGGCTCGAATACAAAAAAAAAAATGTCGTGAAACGTGACATCTTTAGATTCTATGGACTCCAGTAACTCAGCTGTAAAACTAAGTACGAGTTGTATTCTTTTTAAAGGGTGCCGTAGGTTTAGTCGGAGCCCTGTTTGAAGCAACTAGGCTGATACAATTAAATGTGATCCTTTTTTCACGATTGTGTGTGGCCGTGAAGGATCTCGGAGACTGTCCACGAAGAGTGGTTACTTCTGCAGCTCCCCCGGGGTCTCCGTCGGGGCGGTGATTCTCCGAGGCCGCCCCATGAGCAGGGGCGCAGGGGGCTCCGGCCTCCCCGTGGTTTCTGAGGGGCCTCCACCTTCAGGGCGTCTGGTCCCCCAAGCAGGAGCCCCCGGGTCCCTTACGGGCTCTGGAAACTGAAATTGAAAAGATAAGAATCACCTCAGCGGGAGAAAAATCTCATGGTAATAAAAAGAGGCTGAGCACCAAATCTCATTAAAGCTGCTTGAAAGAACAGGCCCCAGCAAAACACAGTTTTCATCTTGATGTCTCAGCGAGAAGCACCAAGCTTGTCTCAGAAGCGATGTCACCGCTTACCGTAGGGCTCTGCGGGATTCGTCAGCCGATGGGGACAAGGCCAGCACCGAGACAGGACACATCAAAAAATCCACGTCAGAGAACTCCTTCACTGTCGGATTGCTGTACAAATTCCTGAATAAAATGATAGATTCCTGTGACTTTTCTTGATTCCAATAATTCGAAGTCCCCCAAATCATTCTTTCTGACAGTGTTCCCCGGGCCCAGTGAGGAATCCAGAATATATTCAATAACTGAGCTTCCTCTCTCTTGCTTCATTCCATTTAATTAAAGCTCTTAGAGAGAGCACTCAAGGCCCCACCCCACATAAGAACGGACGACAGTTAAATAATTCAGGAGCCCCACTTGCTCTCAGGTCTTGTAGAAGGGAGACTGAGCTCCCACCGAGCAGGTTCAAGCTTCCTCGAAGGAACAATAAGCAGCCATTTCACCAGACAAATGAGGGAGGTCCCAGGTGGCCATAGGAGCCCCATGGCCCTGCGCTTGCCAGTTCTCTCAGTTCCGGAGTGTTCTGGACGATCTTGTTTCTCCCAACGCAGCCGAGTTCTACGTAAGTTACGCTATAGTGAGCAGAACTGTGTGGAATGCAGACACTTCTTTCTTTGATGTCCAAGGTACTTGTAAATAAAAGTGCTCACCATACAAATGATCGTTGAATTTTCAACACAAAAAATGTTCGATTGTAGATGAGTGTTGGAAGGCTTCTTGGGGACAATGTCCTCTAGGACCACCCGCCGTGGGTGGGACGCTGAGTGGACAGAACACTTGAGATGCCAGCGAGGATTTTAAAGTGGAATTTGTTTCATTTCTTATTAAGGCCTTGCTGGTTTGTATTAGAAATTCCAAACCTATTTTTTTCAATATGCAGAATTAAACGGCCACATCCTTCCAGCTAAGCACACAGGCAGACACACAAGGCATTATTCCTTCGATTTATCCAGAATAACAGGCATTTTAAGTTACAAATCCCACAGAGAGGTGGTCACTGAATTATTTACCTGGCAACTACCGCCCAATGAATGGTGCTTTAAGCCAACACCGCGTCGGTGAAGAGGTCATGTCCACAGTTGCATCCACAGCCCTCGGAGACACGCCAGTCCGTGTTTCTTCACGTGGGGCACTCGGAGGTCGACCCCGCTAGTCCTCAGTGATTCCCAGACAGACTCCAAATGGAGTCCCGGGGCTGGGGGGCTCACGCGGGACAACGGGGGGTCTTCGTGCTAACTTTCTCGCTAATTACGTGTGATTTGTGCCTTGCTTCCCTCGTTGGTCAAATCACTGCTAGAAACAACGCCCTGAGAAAGCCACAGCTGGGTGGGCCCGACAGTGGCCTGAGGATGGCAGCGGATGGTTTTCGTTCTGGTGCTGACGAGCCCCAGCTCGGTGGGTCGTGCTACGGGCCTTTGCGACTTACACTGGGGACCACTTTGATGCGTTTTGTCTGAATTTCTATTACTTCTGGAAGGCACGGTGGCTCTGTGTAAGCTCTCCAGGCTCGCTGTGCCCGCGGGTGGGACGTGACTCCCATGCTCAGGGCCCGGTGGGCTAGCCCCGTGCAAACCTAGCAGAGTGCTGAGTGCCTGTGCACCAGCTCGGGGACTGCAGGTGGCCTTTGCCAGCCCGAGGAAGGGGTCCTTCACCCACCAGCCAACAGCCTTTGCTCGGGACAGAAAGGCCTGTGGCCTGCCTTCGAGCTGAAGTGGAGAGACTGCGTCAGAGACAAGTGTTTTATAACCGGACAGGTCAGTATTAGCTATTCCAACTCAGAAGAAGCTTCCGAAGCACAACTTGGCAACCTGAACACTTTAAATCCAGCATGCACGTCACACAGAAGATTTCATCTTCCTGTTTGCAAGGTCAGGCACCTGTCTGTCAATTCTGCCAGTCAGCCTGCAGGTACAGCTCTGAGAGAAGCAGAACCCCAGCACGCACCGGGGCTCCCGAGGCCTCTGTTGTAACTTCCCCTTGTCAGGACGTCAGAAGATAAGACTCAGCTCTGTCTGCAGTTAGTGGGCTTTGCACTGGCCTGGGAAGGCACCTTCATGGGGCCAAGAAAACACGGGCATCGGCTGTTGGCCTTGGACTGGCATTCACCAGGTATTTCCACCCAGAGGCCATGTCTCCTGTTTCTGAAATGTTCCTCCTTGTTCAAACGCATAGTTGGGCTGTGCTTTCCAGAGTCTGGAACGGTTTTTGCAAATTTTTGTAACTTAAAATTTGCAGATGTTGGGAGAATTCTATTCTTCAGGCTTTAGAGTGAATGCTTGCTTTATGGGGACTTACATAATACTTATTATTCTAAAAAATAGCAACTGAGGATCCTTTGTGAGTAGTTCAAAGTCCCGAAAGTACATTACAGAATTGGAATAAAAAGCAATGAGAATTAACAATTATTTAATCGGTTGGGCCACTTTTTGTTCACTTTTTGCAGTGTGGCTTTGCCATCCTTTCTATGGTCTTCTCAGAAAATGAGTAGCCAGGACTTTGCTCTGGAGTCTGCAGTGTGCCTGGGTCCCCGGACCCCTCCGCTGGCTGTCTCCTCTAGACTCACAACCGAGCACGTGAACAGTGGAGTCCCCCAGTGAGATCATCTCGGCCTCATTTCTTACTCATAACCCTTTTAATTCAACAATACATGATTTGTCTATGGACTTGCTTATCAAAATCAAATGGAATTTCCAGACATAAAGAGTGCATGGATCCGCCTAGCCAAGCTGCTCTGAGCAAGATACTACCGTGGAAATAAAATAACAGTAAATAAAGTCAACTGATGACATTTCTGAATTTCTGAATTCTTAAAAATAAGTAACGGTCAAGTTTTCCCAAAGGAAGGAGCGGCATGTACATTAGAACTCTAAACAATATGGCAAAACATGCTTCATCACATGTGTGCATAGCGTGCACGCTGGGGGGGTGAGACTGAAACAAGAACACACGCCTGGGTGTGTATATGAATGTGTGTGTGTGGGGAGACACAAATCGTGCATGGCCATACCCAGTGTCTCCCTGGACACACACACACCACTGACTCGGGGACACAGTGAAGAGGTCAGGGTGCTGTCCCTCACAGATAAAAATTCCTGCTGAGTTTCTGGCTCCCCCAGATTTAACTGTGACTGGCCAGCCACTGACCAGAAGCCCTACCTCTACCATAAACAGTTGACTAACATATATTTTGTGTGAGATATATATATATATATAACCATATATATTACATACTATCTTCTTACAATAAAGTGAGCTAGAGAAGAAAATGTTATTAAGAAAACCACAAGGAAGAGAAAATATCTTTCTAGGATTTACCGACAATGTCCACGTGGAAGTGGACCCACTGTGTGAACCCTTGTTGTTCAAGGGTCCACTGTGTGTGTGCATTCGGGAGAGAAAGTCCATGCAATTATGAAATACGTTTCTAATCACCAGATGGACAGAGAGAGAGAGCCACTCCCAGGCTCCGGATGAGGTGGTCTGCCAAGGAGCTCAGACTACGACAGTCAGATCCAGGTCTGACTCCAGGTCTGACAGGAGTCGCGCCCACCCCCCAGCCCTCCCTCCGGCAGCGGCGAGACCCCCGCGAGTTTCAGAGAGATGCCAACTGACTCATCTGTAAGGCCTGGACTCCTTTGGCGCTGCTCTGAACACAAAGTGAACGTTTCAAAACTCGCATTTCAGTTACTTTGTACCAAGAATCTCAAATTCTACCAAACTAACATTGGTACAGAGAGAAACAAAAACAAAGAAGTTACAAAGAGTTCAAAATTAGAATACCCCCTAAAAAGCATTAAAAACCAAGGAAACGTGCACCTCCCCATGGTGATGGGAACTGTCAGGAGGGAGAGCACCCCCCAGTCCATGGGGCGCCTCAACACACCAAAAGGCTGAGGAGGGAGAACTCCCGTCTGCCTGAGCTGGGACACGCGCTCTCCTGCCCTCGGATACTGGTGCCCCTGGCTCCGGGGCCTGGGGCCTTGGACTGAGCTGACCCGCGGCTCCCTGCGTCCTCAGCTGGCAGGTCACTGGCTGCACAGGCTCCACGTGAGCGCCTTCCCACAGTAAAAGTGAGCAGGCTGTCTCTGCACATATCCGTTATCCCTCTGCGTAGGCGGAGCGCGTCGGGCCTTCAGGTGGGGCTGAGCATCGTGTCCACCGCCGGGGTGTACCAACGACAGAAAGGCGGAGGTCGAGGCCACAGCGAAAGTGGGGCCGAGCAGGACGAGCCAGACGGAGCACGGCCAACCCGGAGGTGAGTTCTGTTTCCTGGGCCTGCTGTGAGAGAGCTGGAAATGAGCGAGCATGGCAAGTAGGGAAAGGCACTTTATGAGTGAGTTGTGAGCCATATTTAAGGGAAAAAGTGAAAGACAAATGAAAGACCTTCGAAGCAAAGTAAGGAATACGAGCCAAGAAATATCTTCACAAATACTTCCAGTAGCAGGGAGAAGGGAAAGCGCCGCAGAATTGCAAAGAACGCCTGTCGGGAAGGTTAAGTCTCCTGAACGGGGCACAGGCGAACAGCAACATACTTCAGAGGACATTAACTCGCAGGCCTTTCAGGGTACAATGCTGATCTCCGAATTACAAATGCCGTGCCTGCGGGATTTTAGCTGGAAACAGAATTTGGTTGATCCCAGAGATTTCTATTAAATTTCAGTTACAGGCAAATTTAACATACATTAATGCCTTCATCTCCCGGATATTCTTAAAGCCGGCATAGATACCAAATTTGCTGAAACCCATCAAGCGTGAACGGTGAAGGTGGTTATTCATGCCACCGTCGGCCGAAGGCATCTTTGCTTCTGTTGATATACACATGTACACGGAAATGAATATATCAGGAGGCAGGACAGCTGGGGAGCTCATCATTAAATGTAAGAAAATTCCACCTGGAGGCTGGTATTGAAATTACGGAAATACCTTGAAATTTTCCCGTCCAGTGGAAAAGCCCTTATGGGGCAAGCACCATAAGTAACTCGTCTTCGCCAGCGTCCACCTGGGCTGGCACCTGCTAACTGTTGAGTGCTCACTCACGGACCACATCTCCTGCTCCACACCGTGCCCACAGGGGACACATGTGATCTGTCTGTACCCAGGCCGCAGGGGTTAGAGACAGACCTCGAGAGCTTCCTGCTGGGGCATCTCTAGAGAACACGCTGTTTCGGGTGAGTGTGGGAACTCTACTCCGCAAAGCCATCCCAGCCAGTGTGCAGGGTGCACAGGGAGAAATGGGACCCCATAAGTGGGGTCACTCACAGTCGGGGCTCAGCCATGCAGCACTTAGTCACACAGACACCTGCCCAGGTGTGTCCAGGCTCTGACTTAATTTCAACCCGGGTAGGCCTTCGGTGTCATTGTCAGCTTCCTAGCTGCCTCTGAGGGGTGGTCGGGAGTGAGGGTCAGGGATGAGGGTCACTGCCCTCACCGAACAAGGGACAATGGGGCAGGTGGCCCCCGCCCCCAGGAGCTGGGGGCAGTTCCATGGAAAGACCACATTTCAGAATTTCAGAATTTCAGAATTGAACTCCAGAGGTCATGCTTCCCCCTCCTTCCCCAACCTTTTCTAAGAATAGGCTCTGTTCACACGTATAGAGCACGGCCTACCCGTGTAGATCTCTGTAATGCACTCACGCGGGTGCACAGAACACGGCACACCCATGTGGGTCCCCGTAACACATTCACGCGGGGTCCCTCATGTAGCGAAGGAAACCAGGGCCAACTGAGTCAGCTCCTGTCATCGCTGTTAGAGTTGGTGTGACGGCCCTTGCCTAGTCAGGGACAGGACACGTCGAGTCAGTGCCTGAAGTGAAGAACCTGTAATGAATCAGACAGCCCAGGCACAGGCCCCTGTCTACGCCACCCTAAGTGACAGTCACAAAACCAAAAAGCATTTTCTCCTGGACACCTGGAGTCAAGACCCAGCACCATCCACCCCACGGGAAGCACAGAAGTCCTCGTACAAAGGACGGATGACTGCACACCAGCCCCTGCGAACACCACTGTCCCGGGCGGGTGGCTCCCCTCACTGGGAGGTCTTTAAGCTCCTCACCCACACAGCCACTCAGGGAATGTTCCGTGTGTGCCAAACACCGGCTGGGCACTAACCAGACAGATGTGCTGGGGACTCAGGAGTGAATGTGCAAGCACGACACAGCAGGTGGATGTGATGGGGCACACGTGCAAAGTGAGAGGGTCCTGAGGGCAGAACACGCCGTGCTGCTTTCAGCGGCCTCCATTCATTAACATTGGCCCAGCACCTACTGTTTCTGTGCTGCGGAAAGTTGGCCTCTGGCACGGGACAGCCAGGTGGCCCGGGTCGAGGCCTGCGCTTCTCCGATCGCCCGTCTGTCTGCTCACAGTGCGTCTCACGCCGAGCCCGCGCCGCCTTGCGCACGCCGAGGAGAGCCCGGGGAACCAGGGCCTGCTTGACAAGCACCTTATTTATTTACTTTCCTGCTTTTTAGAGAAGGAGAGGAGAGAGAGGCATCGACTCGTTGCGGCACCTATTGGCGCATCACTGGCTGACTCCTGTATGTGCCCTGACCGGGGACCGAACCCTCAACCTGGCGTGTCAGCACGACACTCAAACCCAGCCAAGGTGACAAACTCTTTCCACAGAGTTACTTGATGAGACAACGTCATTACTCTGTTGAAATCACTCTCACAGCTTTGCTGACAAGCTCCTTATCTCTATTTCAATATGAGGAAGAGGAATATACTCAGCACTGCCCGGAAACAACAGTCAACACGAGGGAAGTGTCCCCGAGCGCCCGGGCGGTGCCGGTCCTCGCTGAGCGAGCTGGTCGGACTTCCGTGCCACACAAGCCACACACGAGCAGCACCTGCGGGCGGCGGTGTTTGGGGATTGGGCTCCGGCACCACTCCGTAGATATTACAGCTTCCTGCGATTGCTGCGTAACTTAGGCCATTGAAATTTATGATTAAAACGCTGTGTGACTTTCCTGCAAACACCAAATGGTCCAAATGCACTTCGCAGGGAACGCCTCTGAAGCCGCACACTCGCGGGCCCCAGGCGGGCCCTGGTTCGGTAGCTCTGCAAACGAAGCCGCTTTAACCAAGTATCCTCCAAGTTCCCCGTGGCCCAGCTTGACAGGACGCCTTTGTCATGAATGTCTCTGGTCTCTAAAACTTTGGGTCAGTCCCCAAATCAGGGACCTCAGTAGGTTGGAGAGATTGAAGAAGGCACCGACTGTGTTTAGACCAGCGGTCCCCAACCGTTATGGCACCAGGGACCTGTTTTCTGGAGGGCACTTTTCCCACAGACCGGGGTGGGGAGAGGGGGAGACAGGAGGCAGATCTCAGGCGGTAACGCCACGGGCATCCACGGATGGGGAGGAGGGAGTGGGGGACCCCTGGTTTAAAACACACCCCAAAATGTACTACTCTCTGGTCCCTTCCCCAGCTTTGTAGTTCTCCACAGAATTTGCCCGTGACCAGACTCTCAGAGGGGGTCTCAGTTAAGTATCTTACCTGAGGCAGGGCCAGCAGGAATTGTGGCAAATTCCTCCGGACAGAACTCTCAGAGCTGGGTTTTGCAGACTGTCCCCTGGAAGGAAGTCCTGGTCCTGTGAGGTGCCTCTTACCTGCTGCCCTGGTCATCTTCCCTCTGACAGTCGCCCAGAGGTCAAGTCCAGTCCAGGGGAAGCCACCCAAATGCACACTGACTCGCACGCTCCCCCAGCACACGGCCCACCCAGCAGCCTGGCGCCCCCCTCTGTCCTCACCTGCTCCACCCCACGGGCTCCCCGGTCGCAGCCCTTGTCCCAGGGCACGGGCTGGGCGTGTCCTGAGCTCATAGGAGTCTCAGTTGCTGCTATTATTTGAGGAGCAATTCCTTTGCACCTGATTATTTATCCCTTATATGTTTCTAATTTCAGTGTAACGAGTCTATCTTCCTCTGAAACAAAATCACCATAGATTTCTTCTATTTCTGTAATTCTTCTGTAAACTTTCCAATATCCTCTCTCAAATGAACTCCTCAAATTTATATTCCCCCGAACAGACTTAATCCACCTCCACTTAAAATATGCATTACACTCATGAGTCTCAGAAGACATTTCGCAATATCCCTGTGTTAGAATATGTATAAGATATTCATTAGATCAGTCCAGGTGAACCAGCAGAGGGAAGTTCAGAGATTCAAATCCATGTCAGTCCTTTCCCCTGAATTATGAAAAACCTTATCCAAAAAGAGTCTTATTACATGACTCGGGGCACCATTTAGGTCAAGGAAGCAAAGTAGAAAGCTAGGACGTGTTGAGTGCTTGCTGAGTGCCGAGGGGCCTAACCTGATCTTCTCCAGGGCTCGTTCCATCCCCGAGAACCATCGGCCCCACTGGGCAGTTCGTACTGGTGGTGGGCGGTTCTGGGGGGGGCGCCCAGCGCTGCTCGGCCTCTCTGATGACACTGGCCAGGACCCAGCAGGTGTTCTCACTTCCCCACATTCTTCATCCTGTTCTATTTAGGACACAGAAAGTAACTCAGGAAAAAAATGGCCAGCAGTTGGGTTTCACCCCCATTTCCACCCATCAGCATTTTAAAAACATTTCATTATAGACAGCCACTCAACAACTTAGTCACGGACCCGGAGGGACGTTTTTAAGAGACGTTACAAATGCTGGGTGAGGTCGGGAGCTGAGAGGGCACAGATACAGCTGCGTCTATGAGGTGCAAGTTGCGTGTGGGATGTGTATGAGACACGCTTCACTACACGTCATTTATATGTGATCTCAAAATGCCAGCCACGGCCCAAGATCGGACAGACCTAACTGGTACAGAACATGGCAAAATACCCGCCTGCCCGCTGAGGACTTGGGGGGTCGGAGGGTGTTGACGGTGGCCTGGTGCTCACTCGGTGCCTCGGTGTGAAGAGGACAGAGTGTGCCGCCATCTGGGCGGGGTGGAGGGACCGTGACATGGTCACAGAAACCACCCGGGGGAAGGTGAGGAGCTTGAGTGCCCTACTCCGAGGCCATGGCCGGGCTCTCTGCTCTGACTCTGCTCTACACGCAAGAACACTCTAAACAGAAGTGACCTATTTCCTACTGAGAAATGTCTGCTCCATCGTCTCTGTGAAGAGGAAGCACTTGACACACATGACCCCTCCTCTCCCAAGAGACAAGAGGTCAACTGTGTTCTCGGCTCTTTTATCGGCCACGTGTGCAGCCTCACGGACTCACCAGTGAAATACTCTTCTAAGTGAGCCAGTGGGCCACATAACACGATAAACGTAATAATGACAGGATATCCCTCTGAAGCTTTTCCTCTGCATGCAGGGGCCCGTCAGCAGAACCGCTGTGCACAGGCGATCCAGGAGGGGAGGTGCCAGGTGCTGTCCTCTCTCCATCCCCCTCACGGTGACAATGAGGGGCCCTGGCCCATGCAAGCTGCTCTTGAGTCCCAGACAGATGCACCCAGAGGAAAGAAACCACACGGGCTTCTGACCAGCCACAGAATGGGAGGACAGAGCCCAGAAGTCCCAGAGAAAAGAGCAGGTAAGTCTGTGGGGATCGTGGGGACTCCGGAAGGTGTCCTGGAGAAGGGAAGTTTAGAGCAGGAGCTGATCAGTAGGCAGAAGCCAGTTGGGCATGAAGGGCGGTCAGACATGGTAGACAGAAGAGGGATCCTGGTTGAAGACAGCAAAGCTCCACCTGGTCTGCAGACCTGGGAGGTCCTGCCTGTGAGGCTGTGGGAGGCGGGGACAGAGCCGGGACAGGCTGGGGGGTTGGCAAGTCCAGGCAGCCACACATGAGTCGTTGTATCAGCATTGTAGGCATACGTGGGCTCCTCTGCGTGTCTGAGTAACGTGTGTAACTTCTTGTTGGTCTGTGCCCAGGGTCACATAGTGGGCTAGCAAGCTGCTCCTGGTAAAGAGTAACCTGCAGGCCTGGCTTGTGATTGACACCTACTGTGGCCAATCCCAGGGGAAAGAAGCTTCCTCCTTTCCCAGGGGTGCATGCATGGACTGCCTGTCAGTGGCTTTGTGGATTCCGTCCCCCGTGGAGTGAGAGGGCAGGAGACGAGGTCTCCATCTGAACAGTCACCAACCAGACCCCAACACAGCAAGTGCCACAACCTTGTTGAGTGCAAGCTGCAGAGTCAACATCAAATTTTACAGCTTCACTGTTTGAAATCCCACAGTGGCTGTGCTTTTCTGTTACTGAATTCAGGGAAGGAACGTTACTGTGCCGTAGCCCAGAAAATGAGTTAGGCACAATTTCAATAATAATAAAATCTGCCACCAGGTGAATGATTGTGTAAGGATCATGCATCCATCAACCAACCTGGAAATAAAAACCAAAGAGAGAGAGATCCAGGGGGTGGGGGGAATACAAATAGTCCGTGTATATGTCACATTTATGAGACTAGATGCAATCGACAGGTGATTTTAAATGTGGTTCCCCCGCCCCCGATCTGAATAATTCATGTGTTTAAAAGTTTCTGTTGCTGCCCCAGGTCTCGGGAGTCATATTTCAAACATTTGAGTTCTCCGTGAAGAAACAAAGGTGAGCCGGGCAGGAGGGGAAGCTGTGTGCTATTTCTGCCCAGAGGTCAAGCAACCCCCTCCGTCCATGTCTGTCACCAAATGTCCCCACCTGTTGGCAATGGTGCCCCTTTTTTGCCATTTTCCCTTAGAATTTCTGTCCTGCTGCACCCAACCCAGCTCCTCGAACCCCACAGCCCCACTCACCTCAGACCTGTGCTGCCACGATCCCCCAGTTTGTGCAGGATGCCTCTCTCCAGCCAACTGATAAGTCTATGTCCCAAACCCACAAAGCCCTGTGATGTTTCTAAAGAGCCTTTTCCCAGCACCATCTGTCACAATCCTGACATCAGTGTCCCAGATCCGTTGGCGGTTTACAGAGGGCAGGACTGGTCACATTGTGTGATGGGCCACTGGTCAGACAGCTGTCACCTGGGAAGGTTCCCAGGTCCGTGTCATGGGGCTCCCTCCTTGGGACAGGACTCAGCCCAACTTCAGTGAGAAAAACCTAATAAACACATGTTGGCCGTGAGCAACGTGTCCCTTTACATCCCACATCGACAAGGTGCCATCAGCCATGCACACTGGTGCCCGCGCGCCTTGGGGACGGGGTGAGGGGTCTCTCTGATGATGAATTTGGGCTCTTTCCCGCCTTTTCCAGAGCCGGGTCATGATTAGTCTCACTTGGATCTTGGGGCTGCACAAAGCCCCTCCCTGGGCTCTCACTGTGGCCGTGCTCCTTCTCACACGTAGATGCGCTTTGTGTGTGTTCACCTGAGTGAGTTCAGGCCTCTCCCCCCGAGACGACAGCACTGCATTCTGACTCACAGCTTTCAGCCGCTCCGGGAGAAAAGTCCCCAGTATCCTCGTGCAGCTCACTGCCTGTGAAGTGTTGGAAACTGCGGAGAACATAAAATGCTGAGTCGTAATCATGCAAAAATGCTGAGTCACGGCCACGAAGAGTGCTGAGTCACGGCTGCATGAAATGCTGAGTCTTGGTTATGAACACACCGAGTCATGGCTGTGAGAAACGCCGAGTCATGGTCGCCCAAAAATGCTGGGTCACATCACATAAAATATTGAGTCGTGGTGTCGAGAAGTGCTGAGCCGTGGGGTCATTAAATGCTGAGTCACGGTTGAGTACAGGGTTGCCCAAATGCTGAGTCACTGCCCGTGGAGTGTTTGAGTCTGAAAGAGAGAGATTAGCACCTGGGATTATTTTTGCACATTTCCGTAGGACTGATGGAAAGAATTGATGTCACAGTTACTAACACAGGAAAGCGGTCTTTCGGCGGCCAGCGCTGGCACTCTGCTCCCCTCGCTGACGTTCGGCTCCCCTACAAGGCTCTCCTTCGAGACTCTACGAATGCTTCCCTTTTCTCTGCGGAAAGAAACTCTCGTGCTGGAACGAGGCTCAGGTGACAAAGAGTGAGCGGGCGCACAGAGGAGAAAGAATTACAGACGTCTTGTGCTTGCAGCAGGAAGGGAAAGGCAGGAGAGGGGCAGCCGCAGCACCAGAGACAGCAGACAGCAGGGGTCCCTCGGGTGGAGCCAGAGTCACAAAGGAGCAAGTGGCCCTCGATAACCTAGGTGACCTGGAGCCGAGCAAGGTTGCGGCCAGACCACGCTGTGTCTGCACGGCCCACGCACTCCGTTCATCGACCACGCGGTAGGTTCCACCCTTGGGGCTCTTCACTGTTCTCTGTCGCTCGCCCAGAGCTGGGCCAGCATCATCCCGAACCTGTGTCCTCGCCATGGGCTCAGACACGGTGCCTCCAGTCTGAAGAGTCCAATGACAGCAGATCATTGAAACAAACCTAACTGTGAGAAACATATTCTAAGATAAAGCAAGACTTCAGTTAGGGCCACAAAATCATTGTGAGAAATAAAAGTCCTTTTATCAAAGAAACCACAGACCAGAACTGTTTGAAAACTCCTGGGCGCTGAGCAGAGAGCTGGGTGTGTTCTTGGGGAGGACCCCCGAAGGGTGTCACTGTGGCTTATGCTTCAGAACGGGAAGGACACCTGCTCTCAGGCAAGACGGCTGTCCCCCGCACACTTGGCCGGACACCAGACAACTTTTATCCCTCTCTGGGAGTCCCCAGAATTGCAGACTACAGACAAGTTGCAAGGACAATTAATTTTGATAACAAGGCAGAAAAGTCTTATTATAGGAGCAAGTATAATTCCTTGGCATAATTGGAAAATAGGCTGAGTTGAAGTCCCTCCAGCTAACAGCAGAGTCCTGGGAAAAGAGGCCAAATTACGGGAGGTGAGTCCAGTCTTTGTTCTCCCTGAACGCCTGCTGCAGCTCTTGTTAGTCTTCCTGGATTCGTGGACAGAAGCCCACCCTCACGACACCCCTGACACCATCAGTGAGTCCATACTCATCACCCGAACTGTCTCTGTTTGTCTGGCACAGAGGGAGGGAAGGAGGGAGGTGAGGGGGAGGGACAAGAAGACCGGCCCTGACTTCCTTCTTGTCTAAGGGCCACAGGCACACTCCTGACCACCTGCTCAGACCGAACCTCGTAGAATTCAGCCTTGACTTCTCTCCTTCCCATTCGCCCTTTAGCTGACGCCCCTCTTCAAAAAGTGCTGGAGGCCTGGCCTCCACATTGCACCCCACATCCAGCTCCCACACCCCTCGATCCTGGCGCAGACCCTGGACTTGGGGCCCGCGTCCCTTCTCTCCTTCTGGCTGCCCTGCAGGGCCCTTTACAAGGAATACACACCTTGTTTTGTTATCCTGTCCTGCTCTGCTGAAGCCGCTCCGAAGGGTTGGCATTTTTTACTCGAGTGTGACGGACGTATCTGTGTTCCCTGTCTGTCCCCCATCTCAATGTTTAATTTCCCGACTAGGACATCCCCAGACGAGGGCACTGCTTGGCCCAGAGCCAGCTCTCAGGAGATGCTCGTCATGGGGAGGGAAGAAGGGAAAAGGGGGGAGAGGGAAGGGGACATGCTGAACCCCTGCCTCTGCTCGCGCCCAGAGCCCCCCGGTCCAGCGCATGCTCGCCCCACACCCCCACAGGGCTCTGCAGGACCTGAAATGTCAGCGTTGCTTTTTGCTCCGCTCTCTGCTTGGCGACAACCAACCTGGTTTTGCTCGAGCAGTTTCATCCATTTTAGAAGAAACAAAGCTCACTTTCTCACCTCTTCCCAGAAAACGGCCACCCCCTCCGTCTGTGGAGGTGCGTGGAGGGGCCACCTGCCTCCGGCAACGGTGTTGCCGGCTCGGCCTTTTCTCCCGAGCACGTCCGGTCACGCCTCTCGGCTGCTGAACATTAAAACTGTTTTTGGCTTGTTCCTGTAGCAGTTCTTTTGGGGTTCAAGCCCCTCTGTCTGTGGATTTATTTGAAGAGGTCACAGCACTGTTAGCTTCTGCGGCCTTTTGTGTAACACATACAAAATATGATTTATAACATAGGGTTTGTTTAATAAGGAGGTGAGATCCGATGATCAATAAGAGGCTTTCACCTCGAAAATCCTGCGATTCAGCATTGGAATTAGGGGTGAAGACAGGAATAAAACAGAACAGAACAGGGTCGATGAGGCGTTCCAAGTGTGTCCTCGTCCGCCCGGCCCCTGTGGCAATTCCTACACCGTCACAGCAACGTTATTTGGAGAACTGCCCATGTCAGGGCCATAAATCACCTTTTGGAGATACGCACGCCCCTCTCATAAATCTCTAAAAGCCACCTTAATTGACAGCTATTAAAGATGCATATTCATGGGAGCTGCCAGACCACCGCGACGAGCTTTATTTTACTAAATTATAGTTCAATCGACTTGGCCAGTTTTGATTTACAGCTCCTAAAAGCCAGGAAAATTACCATTCCATCAAATTTTAATATGCAAAGTATCATTGCTTAATTTTAACAAATGAAATGTATCACAATGAACATCATAACCATTAAATTTTGATATTTGAAAAAAACATGTAAATTGTAAAGGTTACCACAATGTGTTTTGCCAATAGCGGTGCTCTTCCAAGTAACACACCCCCTGTGCCCCACCCCCACTGGGGTCCTGTAAGGCCGCCGGTGACAGTGTCTCCTCACCCGCTCTGAAACTCGGGCGCAACCAGAAAGAAGGCACCTTAGAACACTCCACAGGGTTGCCTTCTTATCGTGTTTCCTGCAGCGAAGAGGAATCTTTGATACACCCTCAGTTCCCTGCCCCGTCTGATCCCTCGGCAAAATAAAGCCCTGGTAAATTCTATTGAATTGCTGCACGTACAAACGTTTTTCAGTCACGAGTAAGATACAGTTCTCTAGAAGACGGAGCAGGAGGAGAAGGAAGGTTCAAACCTCCAAGAATCTTCCAGTAAGTCCTGACTACGGAAATGCTGGCTGCAGAAACTAACACTTGGTTATTGAGAGTTCCCACCACAAAATAACTTTTTAAAATTCTGATTATCATGAAAATAAGCACGTGCTAGTACTTCTTGGGTGACATTTATATTGTCCCCCCATGCTTTGAGTAGGAGGACCGATGTTTGATGCCCAAATTAGACCTCCCTCAGTGGGAAAAAAGTGGTCATTGTGTTAAGGAAAAGGAATCGGTGGCATCTCCCAGGAAATACGGACGCACGAGCAGCTCCCTGGTCAGCATTTCATTTCCACCCGTGCGCCCTGTCTTGCCATCAGGGAAGGCACCTTGTTACTCTGTCCCTGTCAATGCCTAAAACAGTGGCCTCCCTGTCCCCTTTCGTCACCAGTCCTTTCGTCACTGGAAAGAGCCTGTGCGACACTGGCCTGATCACACTTGGAGTGCGTCTGTGGCTTCAGGTCCCACGCACACGGCTCCTTCCCGGTGACCCTGTCCCCCTGAGGTTCCACAGAGATGAGAAGTCCCCGACACTCGCCCAGGCCAGCCAGGTACAGCCAGCCTCCTGCACTGCCCGAGCCACGCGGGCCAGGATGCGTCACGGCATGAGAACGCAGGGCTCAGGGTGACACTGAGGCTGAGCCACTGCTAGGGCGTGAGCTGTGTCCCCTCAAGTCTGTACCTTGTAACGTAACCGTAGGTGGAGATCAGGCCTTTAAAAGGGGAGAGAGGGCACACAGCGTGGCCCATACTCACATCTCATTGGTCAGAGTGACCGACATCAGAGGGTCACCTCTTGATGAGAAAGGATCTGGAAACTACGGTGCTTCAACAGGAAACACTGTAAACGTGAAAGAAATTGGGTTTCCACAGTTTGGGTGCAGAGAGAGAATAATTCCTGGACAGCAGAAAACACTTCTCCCCGAAGGGGGAATGCCAGGGCTAATGCTGCGGGACTGAGTGGCTGTGGGTCCCGGAGCCGAAAAGGAGCCTCTGGTCTGGGTGTCACCAGGACACAGAGAAGACTTTCCTGGAGGGTCTCCTCTGTCCCACTCCCACGTGCCCCTGGGGCTGAAGCCAGCCGGAGAGGAGGCAGGTGGCCCACCACCGACCAGAGAACACACGGGAGGTTTCAGGGAAACGCTGGTGAAGCTGCGTCACTCTGCCGCTTGGCGACGTGAAGCCGAGAGAGAGAAGGCCACAGAAAGCGAGCAGAGTCCTGGAGCTGAGGCGTGGACAGTCTAGGTTGCAAAGCTGTCACCCACCGTCCCCACGCCTGTCCAGTTACCTGGACAGCGATTAGACTCTTACCGGGGTTGAAGGCAGCCGGCTGTTGCCAGGAAACCGCCAGGGACGTCGCACCAGATTCCAACCGACGCTCACTGGAGAAACCAGGCTCGGGTCTCGTGGTAACGTCAGCCTCAGAACACGTTGGTGGTGACACGTCGGTGCACTGTCCCATTTCCAGGGTCTTTTCTGAAACCACGGGCTAAAGCAGGACTCACCTGCACGGTCCCACAACCAGTGGTTCAGCGGCACCAGGAGCGATGGGGGTGGAGAGGGCGGCTGCCCTGCCGGCCTCCCAGAAAGCACTTCCACCCACAGGAGGTGCCCAAGGGTACAAGGTCTTCCCTGGCCGGAAAAAATAACCCTGTCACACAGCAAACAAGAAAAGAGGACTCATCCTGCTTCTGACGTCGCTGGTCCTCCCAGGGAAACGCTGCTGCGAGCACAGTGACCACGGTGACCAAAACGGAGCGGAGCGGGCTTCACAGAAAAGCAAACAAGACCCCGTATGGACCAATTCCCCTTCTTTGTGCCCAAATGCAATCAAACGCTCAGGCTTCCCCTGTGTGGCCATGTGTGTCCCACCCCAGAGTCTCGCGGAGCCCGTGAGGGGTCTGCACAGCCTGCAGACCTGGTGCGCCACAGCAGGAGGGGCTCGGCAGCCTGGATCCCATGGGGGCCGTCCAGAGAGGAGGGGCCTCGACAGTCGCAGAGAAGCCAAGGCTCCAACACGGGAACTGACAATGAGAAGTGGGTTCGCGTTCACCAGGGGAAGAGAAACGCAGCGACACGCCTGGCAAGTACTGGGCTCCGTCCGGGACGGGTTTTCGTGCAGCGTTTGCTGTGTCACAGAGAGCCTGCAGTGAGGACACAGGACACACGTCGCTCGATCCACATCATTCTGCTCACAGGTAGCCGCGGAGTCAGGGGCCTCGCCCAGGGCGGCAGCTTTAGTCCCGCAGGACCCGAGGCCCCAACCGCCCTCTCTAGCCCTCTGCCCGCAGCCGTCCCAGACCTCGGACTGCCTGGCACCTTTCTGGTCCCTCACACTTTTACTCCCGCATCTGAGGTCCGACAGCCTGCTGCACATTTGCGTGGAGACCCCATCATCCAAAATCAACATTAGGCAAGCCCGCCTTCGCCCCAGCCCTCACGCCCCTGTGCTCTGTGACAACCCTTCTCAAATTCCATGGCAACTATTCATTTAATTTTATTCTTTTCAATTTTTTTTATTCTTTTTTTCTAGAGTTTATTTATTTACTTTTAGAGAGAGGGGAAGGGAGGGAGAAAGAGAGGGAGAGACACATCAATGTGTGGTTGCCTCTCGAGTACCCCCTACTGGGGACCTGGCCCGCAACCCAGGCCTGTGCCCTGACTGGGAATGGAACCTGCGACCCTTTAGACTAGCACTCAATCCACTGAGCCACACCAGCCAGGGCTATTTGTTTAATTTTAAAAGAGCTACAGCAGTCTTTAATGAAACTGCTCTGAAAAGTTAGAAATCCCAGATAAGGTGAAAGAACGTTGGCGTCTCTGTTATTCCATTTATTTTGTAAATAATGCCTCCTGAAAGCCCAAACCCTGTTCTCCTTGGGCTTTACCTTTGATGCCGCAAACACTCCCTGGCTCCCACTGAGCCTCAGCGGACATGGATTGGGAAGTCAGCTGCAGACTCCGGCGGCAAGAATCCGGAGCACTGCACAAGTGACCATTCGTACAGCGAACAAGAGAGCTATTTCCTGACCCAGGGAGGTAACCACCTGGGTACATTTCCACACTTTTCTACTAGAAACACGAAGCAATTCCCTGTATCATTCTCCTAAAAAGGGGCGGAGGGGAGGGAAGAGAAACCAGGCAAAGCTTTGTTTCAATTCCCAGAGTTCTTCCTCTTGAGACTCGGAAAACACAGGACAGATTCCATCTTCGGGCTTCATTAGCTGCTCCTTTGTTGGGTCCCCTGTGCAAGCTTTCAGACCCGCGGTGAGGGAGAAGGAATGCCGTCCTTCTACTACACAATATTAGAGAAATTTCAGTGGGCGAGGTTCTTTTCCCAACGGCATTCAGCGTGGGAGTGGGATCATTTATTCCCGAGTTAAGGGAATGAGATCGAGAGAGCTGGGCTAATTAGCGTCCCCAAAACGGTCCAAGTTGCATGCCTTCCTCGTGCTTCCCTGGCCTCCCTGAGGACCCAGATTTTCCAGCAGCCAAACTCTAGCCATGGCCATGAAAACAGGTAACTCAGCCACACCTGCTTTATAGGGACCGATCGGGTGTTCACTCACCCCCGTTCATCCGTGTGGTTTCCCCTAAAGCTGAAGCCAGCTCAGGGAAAGGACGACATGGGGAGCTTATTTCCCCACAAAAAGGAGGGTTATAAATATTATGTACATGACATTACTGCGGATTTAATTTCTGAACATCAACCCGCTGGTACGTAGACTCCCAAGAAGGAAATTTCGGGAGATTTGCACACAACCAGCATCCTCAGGATGAACTCTAGCCGTCAACCTGCATGATTACCTAGCCAATACCAGTAAGGATGAGAGTGACCACCTCCTGGAGAACAGGGCATGCGTCTTGAGATGTTTTCCTCTGGTTCTTAACGTAGGATGAACAGCTTTGTTCCAGGTCACAAATCTCGAGTGTAAACCTTGATACCTGTTTACATATGCCTCTTCCAGTGGAACCACCCCCCCCACCAAGACTCCCTTTGTCCAATGCCAGGAAATAATTCTGTCTGCCTCGTGCGGACTCTATTCCCACCTCTATCACCGCACATTCGTTTCCTGTGTACTTCTGTGCTTGGCCTCTGCAGCCTCCCTCCTGGTTTTGAGACCCATCCAGATATCAAAAGTAGAAACGGCAGGCTCCTCCCTTCCTTGGCTACTTCATTACAAGAACACATCGAAATCATGTGTCTCTTCTGTCATTGACGGGCATTTGGGTTTCTTCTAGCCGTGGGCTAACATGAATAAAGCTGCCATGAACATTAAGTCGTGTGGTCGTCTGATGAGCATCAACATCCATTCCTGTTGGGTCTGATGAGGGGCGATGTCACGTGCTAGGGTGTGGACCGGTTCCATTTTCTTAGAAACGACCAGTTTTTCAAAGGCGTGAGTCACTCCCTGCCTTCAACAAGACACGAGTGTTGCTGAGACACGTCTGCCAGACTCAGCGCAGAAGGCGGGACAACATCAGAGAACACCGAGATAGCCAGACTTCCTAAGTGATGAAGACCACTCATCGTAAAAGAAGAAGTGACCGTTGCAATACATTAAAATTAAGAATGTTGGCTTATCAAAGCAATACCGTAAAGAAAATGGGGGAAAAAAGGCCAGAAAGGGGGAGAGACTTGCCATCTATCCAACAGAGGACCCGTACCCTGAATGTATGAGGGGCACGTGAGGAAGACGCAGATAGGCAGCCGTATGGAAATCGACACCAGACCTGGAGGGGCACGCCCAGAGGATGCGGAGCAGATGGCCAATGCGCAGCCGGCGACCTGTTGCTCCCGAGATACACGCAAATGGGAACATCAGACATGGCCCCCGACAATGTCCTGTGTTGCCCGGACTGGCAAGGCCACTTTTTCCTGTTTCCCTTTCTTCAGGTTCACATGCATTGACCACTCTCTGACTCCATCCCTTCGACCCGCAGTCAGAGAGCTGAGCGTGCAAACACTAAAATGTACACCTGCTTGGGAAGCAACTATGTGATGCATCCAGTTAAAGGATTCGTGACAACCGAACACGTCCATAACTACCGCAAACAGAAACCCCAGAAATTCTGAGCGATGAACACCCGTAGGAGATGGGGCAGCAACCTCCACGCCAACCCGCTGGCCGCCAACGTGGCTGCTGAAGGAGAAAAGGGTCTTTATACACCGCTAAGGCTAAGGCTGTAGCATTCATGGAACTGGATGCCGGCCTGATACAGGCATTTTACGGCAGGCCAACCAAGGGCTGGTCTGCCTGACCTGGACCGGCTCAGGGGGGGCACGGGCTCTCCTGCCCTGTCCAGCTCACGCTCTGTCCAAGTCTCTCAGAAAAAACACGTGCCTCCCAGTCACTTCTCCCAGGACGTGCACACCAGTCATGCCTACCTTTGTGACCATCGTTACTGCTTTGGCAAAATAGCTGTCATGTGCTAGTTGGTCCATCTCTATTTTAAAACTTCATTTAGTAGCCTCTCACTGTCCCAAAGGAAGCTAGAATCACCTTAAAGAATGTTACTCTTTTGAACAAAATTCATGACGCATGAGGTCCAATCCATTCTTCTGTTCTAGGAAGGTGCTGGAACGTTCTCAAGGCTCTGCAGTCTGTGTCTTCACACAGGGGTCCCTGCCGGAGGTCAGGCCGAGCAACTGTCCCCCTGTCCGCAGAGAGGTGTCCGGGAGATAGCAACAGGGACACACATGTGTCCTCCACTCGTCTAGATTCCGAGCCCAGGAGCCAGCAGCACTGGTCACAGATTCTGCAGGAGTTCCAGGTGAGGAGCCGAACCCAGAACACATCTGAAGAGCCAGGAACGGGGAAGGTTGGAGCAGCTTGGAGCCAAGGCCACACTGCACGGGCAAAGGGAGACGGGGAGCAGCTGTCCACCCTCCACTTGGCCCGACCGCTGGGGCCTTCCTTCTGGGAGGAGAGACACGGGGCTGCCAGGAGTCAGTGCTCGGGATTGCCCTGCTACCTGGCTGACTGTCGTGGTTGCCACGAGGGACGTCTGCGCCACCTGGCTCTGCCCTCTCAGATGTCACTTTTTTGGTGCCAGCCCTGCTTGGTGCCTGGCCACAGAGTCTGATGCAGGTCCGGCATCCACAGGTTGGACAGCCGTCAGGACTGATGGCCCTCTGCGTAGCTCCTGCGTTCTCTCTGGCCCTGGGTCATGACCTCCAAGGCAACAAAGCAGTTGGCCTGCAAAGAAAGGGCCAGTCTCTCAGCTTGCTGGCCTGTAGATCATCCCCAGCATGCCACCGTCCCTCCCTATGCCCCAAACTATCCTTGCTCGGTGGGCACAGAGCCCACGCCCCGGGCCAGGTCTGCAAAGTGACTTTCCCAGAGATGTCTCAGCCTTTGCTTTCTCACACTGGCAGTCAGAACCCTCCATGTTTCAGTCTCAGTGATGCAGCAATATCGAGCAGGGCACATTGTCACCAGCTGTGGCAGAGCGCGTCATCAGTAGATCGGGGTGCACAGGCACTTGCCCAGATTTTATCTCTGCACATATTTCTGGTGATCCTGTTGGGGCCTTTGGTGCCGAAGATGAGCTGTGTCTCCTACAGCCAGATGCCAAGTAGGGTTACGTGGCGTTTGCATGAACTTTAAAGCTCGTGCCCATCAAACTGTGATCCCTTCCGTCCACTGTGACTTATCGGACCTGATGGGTTCGGTGACCCCCTCCCTCCACGTCTGTGAGAGGCCAGGGTGCAACGATGACAGAAGAGCACATGGGGACTGGGGACATTACCACCAGTCCAGAGAGAGTCCTGGGGCATTGAGAGCCTGTTCACACGGGAGGAGCCAGGGGAGCGTTTGGTGGCCTTTCTCTTCATTCCAGCCTCTCCCTCCTCTAAGGGGGCAAGATGTACCACCCCCGGTGCCCTTTATTTTGTGTTAAAATACTGGGATCTGTGTGACCGATTTCCCACATACAGCCCGCCAGGAGACCGGCCTCGTTCCCTTTGTGTTGAGTCACTACGCATCCAGGCAGCACTTCCGACCAGAGCAGAAGTCAGGGACTGCTCCTCAGCTGTGGGGGCACCGGGCACACGGAGTCGACGCTGGAGACTCAGAGCCAACCTGTCTGGGTGACTGCTGTCCCAATCTCTGGGGCAGGACAGCTTCAACACCCAGAGAAAGGCGCCTCATTTATAGTCACGGATTTTATCATCCTCCCGAAAACAAGGGTGTACGTACGGCTGTAATGAGCTCCACACCCGCTTTGCAATTCCCACCGATGTTATTGGGAGAGGAAAACCGGCTTTTCCTGGTGAGTGTTCACATTTACAAAATCTAGGGTGACGGAAACAAAGCGAATTCCTCCGCAGGCGCTGACGCGGCTAGGTGATGCGGTGCTGTGTTCGGGACCCTCCAGAACGAGGAAACGTTAGGCGTTTTCTCAGAAGAGCAGAAAGAAGTACACGCCGTTCACCTCGAGCGCCATTGTGAAGAACTCAACCAGCAGGAAACACGCCATGGCAGGAACCAGCCCGGACTGGTGACCGCGCTTTCTGTCGAGCACATTTATTGGGGTGACACTGGGTCATGAGCTCACAGACGGTTCCGTGATGCACGGCCGGTGCATTGCATCATGTGCCCACCCCCCAAAGCCTCGTCACCTCTGTCGCCGTGTACTTGACTCCCTTCACCAAACGCTGCTTTTTTTTAAGCGTGGGCTCTGTGGGGGGCTGAACAGGGCCGGGGAGCACCTGCCTGGGACGCCGGGTGCATGGGCGCCCCGTCCTGTTCACGGTGCAGGTGCTGCCCCTGAGCACGCAGCCTGACAGCGGGGTCACTAGGAGTCCCACACCCTGGGGTCCGTGTTCCTGGAGGGGGCGTTGCATGCCTGCCGGCCAAGCAGCAGCGTGAGACGGGTGACACGCAGAGACTCCGCTCTGTCATCACGCAAACCTACGCAGACGCACTTCCTGATGGTGTGGGGAGAATTCTCCTAGAACGGATGAAGGGAAGCCAACAGAGCGTCCCTGAGTCAAACCCCTGTTTTGCAGAGAAATGCAGGGCTCCATCAAACATTTCACAGCGGACTGGCCTAGAAATCCTCAAAAAACCATTTTCTCCTAATTAAGGAGATAATGCCAGCTTTCATACAAGATGCCTTCTTAATGAGCAAACTAATTGAGAAATGCACTCTGTGCATGGGTCTGTTTTCCTGGGTGGAAGTAATTACCTGGGCCTTTTGTACCTGTCTCCTGGAGCCCACTTGTCTTTTTAATTTACAATTTAATTTCCCCATAATTTAATATTAAGCTCTGCTTTGTCTGGCAGGAATATTCAAGATGAATATGTATTGATCACCTTGCTTCTCTGATAAGCAAACCTTAATTAAGTTCCAGAATAATGAGAATAAGTTTCCCATCTTAAAATCACTTTATTTTTATTTTTGGCATTCGTGTGGGGCCCCGACGAGACCTTGTCCCTCCCCAAGGCCGTCCTGAGGACATGCAGGGCAGCGAACGCTGGGCCAAGAGGTGCTGATTCGTTTGTTTTCTGCACTCCCAGCTGAGGAAGGTCAGCACCACGGCCACAAGCAGGAGGAGAAAGTGGACGCACATCGGCCTCGTACGCTGGGACGGAACAGCAAGCAGCGCAGGAGCGCGGCTCCGAATAAACAGGAGAGGGTGTCAGCCAGCGTCACGGAGAAGCCTCCTCTGCGGGGGGAGCCGCGCTGACCCTGAGGACGGTGCGGGCGGGGTGGGGAGGCAACCAGGCCCGACCCCAGTGCAGACTGGCCACCAAACCAGCAGATGCACGAGGGGCCTCAGGGGACTCGCCTGGCAATCTGCTCGGTGCCCGTCTTCCATGGTCACCACTGGGATTTCTGATGGGACAGGGCCAGAGCTGGTGTCTCTCTGCAGGGCTGCTCCTCAAGGCGACCCAAGGCCAACTGTCTGCCCGGCTTGTGCATCGACAGAGATCCCGTTGTATCAAAACATTCGTGAGAAGAACAGCTAGAGTGTGTCTAAGACGAGTCTTTACGAAAAGTCCCGAGTTCCAAACCCAGTCGGGGTTGGTCGGGGTTGGGGGTGAGGCGGGGCCGGGCTGTGGAAAGGCGGAGTCAGGCTCCAGGGTGGGTGAACAGAACCGCAAATGTGAGAACTAGAATTCATTTATAATACACATACGGGGGGGGGGTGTACAAAACATATGTACTAAATCTAACATTACACAGCACATATAACCATAGAGTAGAATCTGGTGCTATACACAGTTACATAGCTGAGTTCCGATTGTCCTTTAACAGATGTAAAGCCAGGGACCAGCAGGGGGCCGACCTGGAGAGGCCAGGGCTGGGACCAAGGCTTCTCAACAACCGATTCCCGGCAGGCCGCCCACCTGCACGCTGGCCAGATGGGACTAAAGCCAAAGGCTGAAGCCAGCAGACAGGTTTCACCCTCGCTGAGAAAGGAGAGCAGGAAAGGCAAGACAGGAGAGAAGCAGCTGGCAGGGAGGGAGGGGAGCAGGAACCTGGCCTCACCCCTCCATTCAGGGCTGTTTTGAGCAGAGCTCCTGGACCCTGAGAGGAAGGAGGAGGGGCCTGCGTCACCTGGACCGCTGGCCACCTCCCTCCCGAAATGTCAGCAGGAACCAGAAAGACAGAGCTCACGACCAGAGGGAGCCCTGCTTTCTGCTCGCTTCTTGCTCTGGGATCTCGTCAGACCCTCAGTGGGGCAGAGGGAAGTCGGCTCCCAGGACGGCCGAGCCACAGAACTGGATGCAGGCGGACTTGCGGACATTCAACTAGTGAACGCAGCGTTTCCTGCACCCCCGACAGCGCCGAGCTCTTTCCAATGGCCACGTGAACAAGTGTCATCTCAACACAAGTTCCCTTGAGACACCTCAGACACAGACTGTCCACAGAGTGCAGCTGGCGGGGAAGGGACGGGGGAAAGAACTCTCCAGGCACATGCATCGCAGCTGCAGAGGCCCAGGGACAGGGGAGAGGGCGGCACAGACAGGGGTTCAAGCAGAATTTCTGGGGAGGCTTAAAGGGAGGAGCCCCAGCAGCCGGAGGAAGTTGTGGAAAAGAGATTAAAAGTGGCAGCTTGCCCTCCAGACGAAAGGACAAAACGCGTGGAAACTGTTTCGTAAAACATGAAGCTCTGCAGAGACGATAACAAACACCTTCAGCCTGTCTCACAAATCTGGTGAACTCTCGGGGCGCATTAGCCGCCCCCCATCAACGCCACCGGCTCCTCCGTTTGCAGTAAGAAAACCGCCTCTTCTCTGCCACCTCGGCGCCGACCTTGGCCTGAGCTGCATGCAGGGCCGTCTCCGCACACCACCCCCCTGTGGAAACCCGTCAGTGGTGCCCGTCCTATTCAGAATTACGGAGCGTAACTCATTTTGTAGGCTGGCCGACAGAGCCCAGTGGCGGTGCCGCCCCGCAGAACCCAGCAGGAGCCCCACGTGCCCACAGTGACCCCGGACACAAACGAAACAAGGAAACCAAAACAGGGGAAAAGTAGGACGTCTGTTGAAGGCAGTCATTGTGTGTCCAATCTAAAAACATTAGTGAGATATTTTACATTGTGTTCTGTACTAAAAGTCTGAATTCAGAGTGCATTTTACACCTACATACAAATAAATAAAAGCAACATCTTCACCCATGCTGGCAAATTGTTTTTTAATTATGCATCACAGTGTGGAAGGAAGCCGCGGGGTTGTATTTCCCGAAATAACACGCTCCAGCCTAGCCGCCACCCTGCAGGATTAAAATGCCGCAGAAGTGTGTGGGGTGCGCTCCCACTACACAGAAGGCTGCTGTCCTTGACCTTCTCCCGTCTGTGAACTAGAGGGAAACAGCAAGAGGCGTCTCACTGAGCGTCACAGGGCATGTACATGAATCTCATCGAAACTTATAAAAATAAAACTCAGAAATCGTTCCTTTCGAAAAGGACAAATTTGAATTGAAAAATATAGGCAGGAAAGACACAAAAAACTTTAGCTCTGTCCTCTGAAGTAGACAAATCTGGATGTCAGTAGGTGTAGACCTTGACACCCACTTAAACTGTCTGCATCTCAGCGTAGACAGAGATCCAGACAGAGCACAGTCTGCGTAGCAGATGCCTAGATGGGCGGGGGGGGGGGGGGATACTAGAGGCCTAGATGGATATTTAAATGAGAAGCTGAGGAAAAAAGAGAGAGGGAGGCAGGGGGAAGGGAAGAATCAGGCAGACCAGACAGGCCCAGGTAATCTAGGTATAGGTGGTCACATCATCTGGAGTGACTGGTATTTCGGTTTGGGGTCCCCAAGCCAGAAATCAAGAGGAAACACCAGAGAAATGTCCGGACGGACTTCCTTGAGCTCCGGCTGCAGCACAGGGAGGCAGCCGGAGTCGGAAGGTCCTCTGCACTGACCTGCGAGAGGCCCGTCCTGCTGCTTCGTGAGCAGGGTGGAGGGCTCCTAAAAAGGTGAGGGAGCAGAGTCGTCCGCTTGGGTGCAGCAGCCTCCGTCCCCCGAGGGCTCGCTCACCACCGCCCTCCCTCCCTGCGCACTGGAAGGCCCTGGGGCCAGCAAAGCTGGGCCGGTTGCACCTGGGGACCAGCGGTTTCTCACCCGCAAGCAGATGAGCAGTTAGGAGCGGGCGGGGAGGGGAGGGGGGTTAGCTCCCCCAGCCTAGTTTACTCGTAGGTAAAGGGCCCGATGGAACCGCTGCAGGATGGTCGGGGTGAGCTCCCAGCGCAGTTCTGCTTGTTCTGACGCTGACTCCTTTCCCGCCGCAGCTGACCGCCCACAACTTTGGGAATCACCATGTCACACGGAACACACATGTTACATACAATGTCGACGTGCGAACAAGGACAGCCAACCACAATCTTTGTTTGGAAAAGTCTCATGTGGTAGACGGGTCAGACAGAGAGGGTTCCCGTGGCAATCAGCCCAGGTCCTGCTATGAGCTGACCTGCGTCCCGTCTGTATGGTCATCCAGTGCAACCAGACCTGGAGGGGCGAGCAGGGACGGCGAAGGGATGCCTCCCTGTCGCAACCTCTGTGCGCATTGCGGCTGACCGCAATCAGAACAATTATAATTTGAGTGTTTTCTGAAATCTGAAGGAGCTGGATATGGTAAATCATGGGTGAAAACAACAGTCTGAGTCCCTGGATGTGTATAAAATTCGGGATTTTTTTAATATTGGTGGTGTTAACCTTGTAAATAAATAAGCTTACCTTAGCTACGGATGCATTTTGGTGGGAAACCCATTCCTGGGTTCTCCCACATGGGGGTCTCCACACTATGATCATAAGTCAGCAAAAACAGATGAATTGTTACCTAGACCACTTTCTAAATATATTGATGTTTTGTTGCTGCTGTTTTTTCAAAGCAAAAAAAAAAAAAGATGCTCGTCAGCATGTCTGCCAGAAGTGAGACAGAAAAATGGAAAACGTCGTTTCGTGACACCAGGAAAGTGCGAAGAGCCCGGGAGAGGCGGAGGAAAGCGGCCTTTCTTAGAGGAAGATGAAGAGCCAAGGCCGTCTGCTGAGTCAAAGTCACAAAACACAACAGAACAAAGCCCTTCAGCTGCGACCTCAGCAGCCGGGGTCGGGGGGCTGCTGGGAGGGGCCCCAATCCAAGCTCCTAACTCAGCAAAGCCTGCGACGTTCAGTGTCCTGGCTGCTCGGCAAACTTCTCGGCACTCAAGTCCAGTCCCCCTGGTGCTGTTAAAGCCACAGGCACGCCAGGAAGTCGGCCCTGGGCCTTTGGGTCCGAAGCTCCCTTTCTCTCCTCTGTACCTGCTTCTCATCTCTGTTCAACCCCCAACAGGTACGTCCACCCTCCTCTTTCATGGGTGTGAGTCCCCGCTCTTCCAGCCTCAGCTCCTGGGGGACAGAGACTGACCTTTTCTGCCACCTGCAAACCCCCTCAAGTGTGACGGCATGGAGAGGGTTTCCCAGCCCGCCTCAGGTCAGGTTACCCCGCTCCTGTTTGACAGACGTGTGCCCGGTCGGTGGGCGAGACCCTGGACAGCATCGTCATAGACGCGTGGCCACTGTGGAAACCCCTGTAATTGTGGATCAATAATAACACAGAGCAGAAGCAGCACCAGACTCGAGAAGCAATTAGTTCCCGCCACTTCACTGTGATTTATGTGCTTAATTACAGGCTTGTAAAAATTCATTAACAAGTTCCATAAATTGTCTTTATTGCCTACATCAGGATTACTTACACATACAAACTCCTGCTTACGGGAGAAAACCTTCCATCTCAGCTGCAAATGGCCATCCAGTCCGCGTGGGCAAGCCCGCTGCTGGAAACCGGTTCCTCGGTGTAAGTAGGTTTTAGGAAACCGCTCATCCGTTTTGCATTCATGCACAACATTTTTATCAGAAGTGTTTATGCAAACCCTACTCACTGAAGCTGGCTATTCCAGATTAAATGTCTGTGTCCCTCAGAATCCACGTGAAGTCTGACCCCCAAGGTGACCCACTGGGAGGCGGGGCCTGTGGGAGGGGCCTAGAGCTCCGCCCCCACACCGCCACTGAGGACCCGGTGAGAAGACGCTGTGCCCAGGAGGAGGGGCCTCACCAGGTGCACTGGGAGGCCGGAGTGGACGTGCTTTGGAAACACCCAGTCCTTGCTGTTCAGTTCCAGTGACCCAAACGGAGAAGACAGGGGTCACCTGTTACAGGCAGCTCCTTTGGGAAAAGCAAATTCGACGTTTGAAAGAGGACCCTCATGCCTGGCACCTAAGGACGTAAAAGGCTCTTAACGGCCTCAAACATTCACCCCTCTCACCTCACTCACTGTTGGTCGAGGGGCACACGGTGACTGTGGCACAGGTGAGTGAGTCCCACAGACCCGCGGGGCACAGAGTGCCCGTGGCTACGGTGCCTCGCCTTCAGCAGCCTCCGCAGGGAGACCTCAGGCACACGCTCCTAGGCACGCACACGCAGGCACACACACGGACACGCAGAGACCCACACTCACACACACAGACCTCTTTGCAAGTGACAGCTGTGTGTGTTGTGGGTGTATGCACGTGTCTAAACTCATCAAACACATTCATTAAATACGTGCAGTTTTATACGTTAAGTGCATGTCAACAAAGCTAAGAAAAACAACAAAACTAAAACACAGTTGGCTGTCTTCCCAACGTTGACCTTTTCACTATTGATCTCTTCTCCACTTTGAAATTAACACAAAAAGAGCATCCATTTCCATGAGACTTGTGGTGTTCTGCATCCATACATCTCCCCAGTTTTCAGCCCGTCGCTAACACACGCAAGAGCACAGAGCTCTTGCCCCCAGAAGCCACGGTAAATTATGAGATTTGTCACACTTACCTTTCTCCATAAGCCTGTCCCTGTCCCTGCAAAGCTTCCTGTCTGCACATGTCCCCCAGGCCACCTGCATATCCCTGAGCACAGCACTGGCCTCTAGCCCTCCAGGCTGTGGCGCCAGGGGGCCCTGGAGTGTCCCTGAGCCACATGGAACATTCTGCAATTCTAACCTTCCTCCGGGAACCCATCTTCTGTTGCACGGGGTCCCGGCATCAGGTGCGAGGATCTGCTGGAAGAAACTGAACTCCGGTTTGAAGCAGAGAAGCTGGTCCAGGAAAAGGCAGGCATGGAAGAAGGTCGAGAGAGAGAATCTGAGAACAGCGTGCATCATGCGTGTCTGCAGGCGTGTGCGTGCATGTGCACACAACCACAGAAGTGACACTTACTGCTCCCTATGAGAAACACGGACTCACTTGCATGTCATCTTAATCCCGACCGAACACAAAGCCAAATGCCAAACAGTGCACGTGACAGGAAGAGCGTGAGCGTTCGGCTCCCTCTCCACACATGAAGGAAAAGCCTTTACCTTCCTTGGCCTCGACCCTCTGCGGGCCCAGCCTGTGACCTCGGCGGGGCCTCTGCTGACTCCTGATGGCCCTCCCAGACACCCTGATGCCTTCCTCTGGCTGGTCGGGTCAGCCTTAGGGAGGCATGGCCTCCACAGATTGTGGGGGTGCAGTGTGAGGACAACCACACAAACTGAGGTCTGCCGACCAATGAACTAAAGCCTGGGCTCTGCCCGCGAGAGCGCTGGGCCACCCTCCCAACCGTGAATGGGAAATGAACGGCGCGCTGTGCCTTACAGGGACCGCACACACTGCCTGCCTCTCAGGCTGCCTTCCTAGCAGGTTGTCTACTGCCAGGGCCAGTGCCAAGCTCGACAGGAAATGAAGTTTCCGGAACCAGGCCGCCACCCCAGCATCGTGCAAAATGCAGGGCTTGTCGTGGAAGGAGAGCAAGGGCCACCCAGAAAAAATCCGTTCTCGAGATAAACACACTGGAAGGGGGAAATTGGATGGGCTTCTTGGCAAATATTGACTTAGAAAATGCAGTATTACAAAGAAAATTTGAATTGCATTGGACTTTCCTGCTTTGTATGGAAATGTGTGTTCCTTCACATGAATATTTCAGTGAAGGTCTCTTAAAATGCACAATTCCACTTCATAAAATGAAAAGGAAGCAGGAAAGGACCAGGGACTATTTGTCCAGGTCCTC
This sequence comes from Macrotus californicus, assembly GCA_007922815.1. NCBI lineage: Eukaryota > Metazoa > Chordata > Mammalia > Chiroptera > Phyllostomidae > Macrotus > Macrotus californicus. The sequence goes on from VMDR010000025.1 coordinate 190,601, forward strand.
GGCTCCAGTTTAGGAAGGAATCACATAGAACCTGCTTTTCTGGAACAAAGTAAACCTGATTCATTCTGCTCACCCTGTAACAAACCAGGCCAGCCAGGTCCCACAGTGCCACTGTTAGACCCACGTCGACCCTCGGGGGTCGGGGTTGGGGGTCAGGAGCAACCGAGGACACAAAGCCCCCTGAGGAAGGTGGACGTGAGGGCGAAGCTTCATTTTTCACTTCCCCACGTAGGCCCCCACGAATCCAAGCACCATGTTCCAGTGCCAGCCTTCATGGTGTGTGTTTCTATCATGATAAAATAAAACGCCGTCCTGTCCTCACCGCGTGGTAATTAATTATCGCCTTCAACACCTACCTGCAGACACCATGGTTGGTCCTCGTCTGGCGTTTGTCTGCTCCCTGGTCTATCTCGCTGTCCTCAGGCCATTTTGAAGGCACTGTGACAGTGAGGAATTGGAACCCACCCGCCGTCCTTTCCACACCGTTCCTGTGAGTGCAGATTCTGACTAATGTGTAGCCTGTAGATGGACAGCCTGTTTGTACCAGGATCCCAGGAACTGGCTTCAGAGGACACAGACTCCAGCCCTTGGGCACACCAGCTCCAGGGGAATTGCCAACCTCCAAACATAAAGCCAGGATGATGTAAATCCAGGATGACGCACACCAGACCCTCAATGGACCAGAGGTCCGTGTCAGAACGGACTGTGTCGTGTGCATGTAGAGAACTGTTCAACCCCTCCTCTGATCCCCTTGTTCTGCCCCCCTCCCTCCTTACAAAAGCCTCTGCCTCCTCTGATGGGGGGTTGGGGTGAGCTTTGAGATGTGAGTCCCCGTCTTCTCAGGGGACAGAGAATGAATAAACCATTGTCCCCTGTACCAGCACCTGCCTCTCCAGTGGGCAGCCGGACCTGCGTTCGGTGGGAGTGCAGTACACAGAGTTAGCTGATGGGTTTGGATATGGGGTCTTACAATGCAAGGCCAACCCCAAAGTTTCGACCAGAGAAACTAGAAAACTGAGAAAGAAGACATCAGGAATTCTCCGGGAGAGGTGGGGCCTGGGTAAGGAGAGTAGAACTCGTGTGCGAGGTTCCCCTTTGGCGTTCCAGCTGGAGAGGTGGCGCTGAGGACAAGCATAGAAGGGGACAGTGAGTCTGCAGTTTGGGGAGGTGTCCTGGGTGGGAGAGAAACCTGGGGGCCTTCCCCACAGAGGATGATGAGGTACTTTGGGTCAGTGGGCGTGGACACTGACTGTGAGTGCTGAGCCCTGCGGCCCCCACCATGGGTGGACGGAGTGGGCAGGGGGCAGCAGAGGATCTGAGACCAGGGAAACCAGGGGGGATCGTGGTCAGAACAAGTGATGAGTGTTTCCAAGAGGAAAGATTCATCCACTGTGTCCCCCGTTCAGACAGATCCAGCAGGAGGCGGCCTGGGCACTAGGGACTGGACCCAGCTGTGTGGACACCCCGTGTCCTGGACAGGAGCAGCTGGCTGAGTGTCAGCTGAGTCACCCCTACCAGGCTCGCCAGACGGTGAGCGGCTCCTGCTATTCCAACAGAAGGCAGCTAAGGACAGCAGAAAGCGGCTGAGACTCGAACCCTCGTGAACTTTTAGGACGAAGATGACTTGTTCCCCAAATGTTTGATTTGCAAACATTTGCTTTTTACATTTAAAAAGGCCACATTCAGTATTTAAAGTTACTCCTACATTAAATAGCCAAGCAAAATTAAATTCAAAATTGGTATTGATGTGTTGTTATGACAACTTGGGACCTGCAAAGATCCAATGCAGAGAAGCCTTACAAACGATGACGAAAACGGGCCTGAGCCGGGTCGGGGCCCGCTGGGCTCTCGCACCACTCCAGGGGGTAGGGGACTCTCCAGTACACACGTAGGGTCTGCAAAATCTGAGCTACGTGACGGTAGATGGAGTGTAACAGCTCTACCCTGGTTTATAAGTGGTCCTGGTAATCCGTCACATCGCCTCGTCACCATCAACAGCTGCTTTTCAAGTGAAGGTCAGCAGACACACAAAGTGTGCAGAATTCGCGGGAGAGTGTTTGCAGATGGCTGGCAGCCCGTTCCCTTGGATTCCTGCTCCGATAGACACAGGCACCAATGCCCTTCCACCAGCCCCTTCCTAGCACACCGGTTACAGCAGAATGCTTTCCATCTCTTTAAAAAAAAAAAACAGGAAAAACCATTTCATTGTTCACAGGAAGTTTCTATTTTTTGATCAATAACTTCATCATGCCTGACAGAGAAATTTAACCCCAAACTTTTTACGATTTACCAAACGTTCTCCAAAAGTGCTATGTATATGGATAACTTTTGGGAACCAGCTAAGAAGAATTGCTTCTCTCTCTAAAACAAAGCGCGATTGTGAAGGGCTTCATGATTTCTTCTCGAGCTAATCCATTTTTGCCCCTGGGAACGTTGGCACTGTGAAAGCCCCAACCCCTCAGCACTTCGGAAATTGCACCCGAGCACAGGCCTGCAGACACCAGGCTGCGTCCAAGAAACTCACAGCAGCCCTCGGTCCCCCTGAACTTGGAGGGCCACCTTGGGGTGAGGCCGGACGATGTTCGAGATCCCAGCAGGCCTTGGGCACTTTCGGTCGCATATCGATTTTTCAAAGGGAAAGGGAGACAGAAAGCTTTGGACGTGGAAACTGTCTTCCAAGAGGAGTGTGGATCAGTCCAGCAGAAGCAGGAGAGCTCTATGGAAATCAGCGGACAGACGCTCTCCGAGCCTGGGGCTGGGGATGAGCTTTGTCCGGTATTTCTCGGTTACACGGATGGACTCTCCGCCTCACGTCCCTCAGTCAGCAACAAACCACACTACTTATTTACAGACTCAAGTGTGAGGCTTCACTCTTCACATACTTCAAAAGTGGCCCGTTGGTAGATTATGAAGATTAATGTATATATGTTTTTAAAGTTGTATTTCTTTTTAGAGAGAGGGGGAGGGAAGGAGAAAGAGAGGGAGAGAAACGTCAATTGTTTGCCTCTCACACACCCCCAAGTAGGGATCATGCCCCCAACCCAGGCATGTGCTCTGACTGGGAACCGAACCTGCGACCTCTCAGTGCACGGGCCGGCGCTCGGTCCACAGGGCCACACCAGCCAGGGTGGATGCCTGTACCAAGTGCGAATGAAGTGTCTGCTGAATGTAAGTTTGCAAACAGTCCTAAATAACAACAACATCCTCTTCCAACAGTGACTCAGGCCCCCAGGCTTTGTCCTTGGGGCAGCGTTTTCATTTTCTGCAGGTGATTTCTCCCATGGTGACAACGGAGCTTGCCCTGACTCCAGCCAACCTTGGGGGAAGAGTGTGGACGGCACCACAGGAAGTTTCTGATGAGTCGGGCTGGAAAACTGCAGAAGTCCCTCACACCCACATCCCGTCGGCCAGTCCAGCCTGTGGACACTTCTCCAGGGGACCCCACTTTCGGAAACTGCAGCCGAGAGCCCTCTGTGGACAGTGAGCCTTCTCTGCCTAGCTTTGCTGTCTTTCCAGGCGCTGTTCCAACTGCGTGGCTAAGTATTTCCATGCAGGTTTTTTCAACAGTTGGTAGACTGGCCAGAAATTTAGTTGAGCTTTCCCAACAGTACATGTGGAAAAATGAAGGAACTATACCAGCAGAAACAAGATTGAAAAGGAGTAATTAAATGGGAGAGGAATCCAGCTCACGTATTTCTGGTGATACAGTGCAGCTACGGTGGTCGGACGGCAGTGCCAGCAAAGGAGCCGGCCCTCGGGCCAGTGGGACAGAACCAGGGACGTGCAAACGCGTGGGCACACATGCGCCCAACCGGTTGTCCTCTGAAGTGACAAAGCAATTCAGTGGAGGAAAGATGGTGTCTTCAATAAGTGACACTGGGACAGCTGGACATCTCTCGAATGTATATGTAAATATTGACCTCAGCCTTAAACCTTGCACAAAGTTCAATCCAAGAGGATCACAAGTTACGTGTAAAAGGTCGCACTCTGCAGCATTTTTTAAAAACACCTTCGGGATCCAGGACAAGGCAAAATGTCCTCAGGCTGGACACCAGAAGCCCCGTCAGTAAGAGGAAGAAGTGGTCACGGAACTTTATCGAAATTAGAGGCGTCTTTCTGGACGAAGGACCCTGCCAAGAGGGCAGCAGGACAAGTTGCCACGGGGAAACCGTTTGGAGGCCACAAGTCCACAAGCCACAGAAAACACTCCCAGACCTCACGACAGACAGGAAGAGCCACTGCTGTTGGCACAGACAGACTCCAGGGTACAGCCTTTACTTCACGCCATGCATGGGAAAGTGAGAGGAAAACAGGAAAAAGGCACGGAACGGAGAGCTGTAAATAAACAGCCTCCTCTCGACTGTGTCTTTAAAAGCCCACTCTAGCTTCGCGCTTCTTACTCCGTGGACATTACACCTCACAAAATGCTGAACAAAAACCCACTGCGTCACTTCACTCTGGACAGTCTAGTGGAACTTGCCCTGCCAGCTCACACTGCACCTTTACGGGAACCGGTCACTCCGATGGGCTACCCCTCGGGCCGGGCCAGGTGCAAGTGAGACCCTGTGCCCACAGCTCCACGGGGCACTGACTCAGCGCACAGGGGAAAAGCCGGGGCACCCTGGTTCTAGAAGCACAGGTCTGGAGCTGGGTGGCAGTTTTGTTATTTCCTACCCCGCACCCTTTCTGAACGTGTTTCCCACCTACAACAGGGGGCACAGCCTTCACGCCTATTTTATAAACTGTGCACAGTGTTTTAAAGGGTGATACAAGGTTTTGAAAGTTAGTCCATTGTCACTGTGTTTATTGGTAAACACACCTGATCCAATTCTTCTCTCACACTTAATCCAACTTATTCCAGCCACTTGGCTCTGTAATCACGTAAGGGATTTAATCTTCTTTGACTTTGATTAATACCCGGAGTCGTGGAGACAAAGGTTTATGAGATTGATCACTGAGTCAGTTCATGAATAACTTTGGCTTACCCCTCATCTGTGCACTATTTACAGACTTTCATGCATCAGAGGCCAGGGCAGCGCCAGCCGAACAAACCACTCAGAGGCCCCGCCTTCATCCTGCGGCTCTGCTGCGCTTAGGGCCTTGTCTCTACTTAACGCCACACACTTTCTGGGCCCGGGGAAGCCTTTCTGGCTGGTGACCCTCACTTTTCAGGTCGAGCGGGGTTTTGTTAGGGAATCTCTAATGTCAATACTGTAGCGTTTGGGCTTTTGTTTCCCTGTTCACATCCACTTTGTCCACTGAGAGTCTTCCAATGTCTTTCCTGGGGACACGCATGTCCCTGCGGAGACCCTGTTAGGGCTGTGAGAGGACGTCTCCTCGTGTGCTCACGACATCGGCGAGGCCTCCTGGCATCACCCCTCGCTGGGCCTGGGCTCCCGTCTCCCTAATTTCTCCAGAAGCAAACCCAGCATCTCTTGGTGGCTGGGGACAAAGTGGGACATGTGGAGAGAGTCGCTGAGCAGGGGAAATAAGGAGGGTGCGTGGGTCCTCGCGTCCCCTTCAGCACTCCGAGGTGTGGCCCCCAGGGACCCCCCTCCACGGGTGTGATTGGGACTCCTGATTCAGCAGATCAGCTACCAGTCCCCCACCCACCTTCAATCTTTTGGAAACACACTCACTTCTTTGCCCACTGTTCTGTTCTCTCCTATCCAGGCGGGAATGGGTGTTGCAGCCTTGACCCTGAAATCTCGGGGGCAGCAGACTGGAGACTCAAGCCAGGTTTCTGATCTGAGGCCTGGGGGCAGAACCCGCCCTCGGGAAACCTGCGTCATCGCTCGAAGGCCTTCGTCCAGTCACATGAGGCCCACCACACAGCAAAGAGTCACCTGCTTTACTCAGTCATCTGATTTAAATGGTAGTTACCTTCTAAAAAAAAAAATAGCCTTCACAGCAACATCTAGACCAGTGTTTGAACAAACCTCCAAGCACTGAAGCCAGAGAAACTGAAACACGAAACTAGTCATCTCTCCTGTGTCTGCCCCATCTGAGCCATGGGTCATCCTTCCCTTTGGAAGACGCAGAATTTTATTGCTTGTGGCCACATGGACCCTTAAGTCAGGTGACATGCGCTCCAGATCATTCTGCTGTGAGGTGGCTCTCTCTCCTTAATGTGACTGTGGGTCAGCGCCGGAGTAGATACAGCTAGCACGTCCCCGGGAGAGAGGCGGACAGGGAAGCAGAGGACCACAGCTCACACAGCTGGGTGACAGGACACAGAGACAGGTCCTGCCTTCAGGGGAACGGGTCCAGGCTGAAATCCCCACAGACAACCCATCCTCCAGCAGAAGTATGAAGCTCACTGTCTTCGTGGTCAGATCACAGGATTCGCTCATGTTTTTGAGTCCTCAAGCATAGAAAATAGCTTTCTTTATTTTCTTGCCAAACTCCCGAGAATACACAGAAAAATCCTCTACCAACTTCAAAGATTCTGGAGCAAGATGGAAGGACTGAGCAGCGGGAGGGGAAGCCCTTTCAGAAATCCGCATCCGAATGTTGATTGACATTGTGTTCACAGAGGAGAGAGCAGTGTCCTTCCAAAGCAGCTTATTTTACGGTTCTTTGTCCAGTGTGAAGGAATGAGATTCCAGCTCAGCTTTATATCTTAACCATGTTTAGAAACGAATAGGATTTAGTTCCTTTGAAATTCTGTATTTGGTTTTTCAAAAATGTATGTATCTTCATTTGCACATTTTAGTAGACGTCTTTTTCAGTGTCATTTTCCAGGTTTCCTGTTTTGTGATGAGCAGGGATTACAGCTGTCTGCCCCAGAAGGGAGGGCCCATCTGGACAATGCTTGAAGAGGGTGCTCAGAGTTGATTTCCCAAGTTCATTCTGTTAAAGGAAATTGTTTTCCATCATCTGAGATTTCAAATTTACTCTGACAGTCTGTATTATTTATGATTTTTTAAAACATTGCTATAGGGAATATCCCCATTTAACTTAGCATAAAATGGCCTAGTCATCATACAGAGTTTAAAACAATTTTTATAAGAAGTAGATATTTAAAGGTATCAGAGCAGAACTGGAAGTTCAGAAAGTCTGTCTCCGTGAGTTTGTCACGTGGGCTTGTCACCTGGGCGCTGATTTTCAGGGGTGCGTTGTCGGGGCTGTCTGTGCCCAGGGTCCCAGAGAGCCTGACTGGGCACCTCCACGTGACTGGAGTGACTTTGAATAAAATATATAACTTTCGGTTGTGTTATTTGTAATTTCATGCCACTTCCTTTTCATTTCAACAGACATTTCCCAACTGCCTCTAGTGTTCTAGTAACTGTGTCAATACAATTACTTGTTCAAATGTCTGTCCTGCTCTTCTGTCCCCTGGGACGAGGACCCCCACCGTCCACTCTCACATCTGCCTCGACTCACAGGTACGAGGCGTTCCGTAAGTCGACGTGAGCGCCCCTCTCCCTCAGCTGCACACGCCGGGTACCTGAAGCAGACTGTGGGTGAGGTGAGCCTTGAGGCGCACTCCGTGCTAGACTGCCCCTGTGTCCCCATGAAGTGTGTCTGCATTCACTCTCTCTATTGCTGTGCCTTAAAAACATCCCAAACCCTACTGTGGCACACACACTCTCATTTATTAACTCACTCAACAAAGTTATTAACACTCTGCTCAGGTCAGCCAACTAAGGTACCAGGCCTTCGAGGTTTCAGAATTAAATGTTAGAAACACCAGAACGGCAAAAGGGAAAAATGGGTGCTGACTTCCACCGCACAATCACGGAAGCCTGTGCAGCACACACAGAAAGCTGTCCTACGCCGAGACCTGCCCGAAGAGCAGGAAGAGGCTGGACAACCGCAGTGCGGTGTGACCGCGGCTTCCGAGGCCGGTCACAACTCGCCCTGTTAGCTCAGCCATTCAGGCGGTGTCACGACTGACTCAGCAGCCTCGCTGCCTGCACCAGCTTTCAACGAGACGGTCCGAGTGTCCCTCGAATCAGCGCTCTTTGGGGGGTGAGTTCATCGCGTCTGATGGGGAGTGACACCCCTTGACCAAAGGCGACATATTAACAGACAAAATGTTGGGGAGACCACGAGGGGGACACATCACAAAGATGGTGTTTCTGTGAAATACAGTGTCCGTGCTCTGAGAGGGTGTCCCCGGATCTCAGCGAAGCCCGCTCTCATAGGAAATGAAAATTGTCATGGGAACATTGAAGCTGCGGAACTGGGGAAGCCACATCTGGACAGTTCTTATTAAGGGAACAGAGGGTTAAAATGTGCCTTGAGTCCAGCATCTTAAACATACAAGGAGCGTCGTCACATTCAACAAACTGACAACAAAGAGATGGTAGGTTTTGTGTCATCGAAATAAAATCGAACATCACAAAATTCAACATAAAAGCCTCAAAACAGATGTTAATGTGCAGGGAGGACATGTTCTACAGGCCTTCGAAGACCCTGGACTTCGGAACCTTCTGGAACACGTGGCCGGATGAAGCCTGGTACGCCGATGCAATCACCCTTCAGCCAGACCATCTCTGAACAAACCTCAAGAGCCGGTGTCTGCGGTGGGCAAGCCCGCTGGAGGGGGCCACTTCAGGTGCCACAACACGGGCCTGGCTTCCAGGCAGTGCTTCAGGGGAGAAGGCGCCACCTGTGTCATCTGCGGTCCTGCAGGCAGCACCTGGGGATGGTGGGCTTGGAGGAGCCACAGCTGAGCCCGTCAGAGAGCCTCGGGTTCGCTGGACAGCGGCCGGTGCTGGTCCCACCAACTGAGGTTAATGGAAGGCCGTGCTCCGATCGCATCCGAGCTTGTTCTGCGTTTCTCGATCTTCAACATCGAGAAAGCAAACGGCGGGCCTGTCATGTCTGCCAAGATGAGGTGATCTTTTTCATTACAGTTTTTAAAGTCATCCTTCATAAAGTGTTCTCATTAAAAATGCGTCTTTAAAAATGAAATCTTTTTCCCTTTAGTGGGATTTTTTTTTGTTCTATGCCATTTTCAATTATTTCAAGTTCTGTTTTTAAAAGTGTTTCTCATTAAATGAGGGGACAGCGCCTTTAATCTGTCGACCTCCAGTTTAATAAGCAAGCCACAGGGGCACAGGGCTCGGCTCTTTTTTTTCCCCCGGGTTTTGGGCCTTGAGGACTCCAATCATGAAATATGCATGGCGGAGAGGTTTCGAAGCAGGTCCCAATCTGCATGCAAACTCCCATGCCGAAAATCTGAACTGTCTGAGTCAGATACAAAGTAATTCAGAAAAAAAAATTGGACGTGGAAAGCCACAGAGACCTTTCCCAGGCAGCCTCCTGGGGCCCATAAATCAGCTCTAAAAATGAGCTCTCGGCTACGGCGAGGCGCTCCGGGGGGAAGCCAGAGCATTTTTTCCACTGAATGTGAGAAAGCACAACCCAGTTTTAAGTCAGAGGAAGGAAGAAAAAGAAGTTATGGCCTTGAAGTGCTTTTTGGCTCAGTTATAATTCAAAACCAGCCTCAACCGTCACACGTTTTTGTTGGTATAGCTTGTAGCTCCGTCTTCAAATCCTCATTCTTCGGTGCAAAAGTCAGGGAAGTGGCCATAACTTATCGCAAACTCGTGTCCCCACGGACACGCCGTCTGCCTGGCTTTCAAACTAAACTCTGTAGCGAATTCCCTTTTGTTAAAGTTAATGATTCCCGACTTTCTGGGCTGGAAAAGAGAAACAAAAGAGAAACGTTTTCCTGACCTGGTTAAGGCGAGGGCGAGTCTCCGCCCCCGACCACATGCTCTCCAGCCACCCCAACCCCAACCAACTCCTGAACCCCCTGGGTGGCTCCACGGCAACCAGTGGGGGCCAGATTTCCAGGTGAAGTTTAAATGAAAGCGGAAGACAGAGTCCATGTTTTGCTGAGAAACGCAAAGCAAGTGAACACATTAAAGCTGTAATAAAGCAGGGGAACTTCACGTTCACTCATGTGTTCAAATCCTTCGGAAGTTCTGGCTCTTCTGAGTTTTGTTGAGTGGTTGGTTGGTTTGGAAGAGCCTGCCTCGGCCAGACCCCAGCCTTCTCTCTGGTGACCACGCACACCTTTCCACACCGAGCCCTCACCTCTTCCTCCCGGCTCCCCGCACTCAGGCTGCGCCCACCTGTGCCGGCCTCCATCACACCAGTAGGCTCCGCCCCCAGGGCACCACGTGCCCACCTACACACTCTCTCCTTCCCGCCCAACAGGTCAAGTCCAACCCCGCCCCAGGGATTTTTGAGGGCTGTGTTGCCCTGTCTCGGAGCTCTCCCAGCACTGGGTCCCCTGCTCTCTGGCCACCAGCCCGGTCCCCAACGGTGTGACAGGTAACAGAGTGGTTCGACTCACTCCCCTTCTCTGAGCACATTTCCGCAGGTGCGGCTGGGCGAGCCTGGACCACGGGACTTTGCCTCCCTGGGGGACAGACAGAGACAGACAGACAGACAGGGAGGGATGCACAGAAAAGAGGGAGGCCACAACCACAAACCTCCCGCTAGTGCGATGCTTGCTCAGTGTTCCTTCCTTCACAGCGTGTCCAGCGAAGGAGACCAGACTCGCCTCCTCAGATCAGCCTCTTCCACGTGACGTTCATTTTCAGTTACAGGCACTTTAAACAACACCAGGTACAGGAAAGGTGCCCTGACGATGTCCCGACGATTCCCCGTGGGAGGTGACATTTGTGGCCCGTTCCAGGGAAGCAGGGCAAGTTGGGGGGAACTCAGAGACCCTTCCTGCTTCTGCCCTTTCCTCCAGCTCCTTCAGCTCAAGATATTCGGCAGGCCGCAGTGCTAGGTCTGGGGGTGGCATGTCCTGAGCCCCACCAAATGCACGCCAACGACCTGTTCCTTTTTCTCTTGGATTGTAATCTGTCCTGGCCAAGAGTGCCCAAGGGTAGCAGGAGAAGCACTGTCCTTCCCTACCCAGGAAGGGGTGGTCAGCCCAGGCTGCTACACCGGAGCCCCAGCACTGCCAGCAGCCTTCCCGACAACACCGCCAGAAGGCAAGGGTGTCTTCCTGCCACAAACGGAAGAACTGAGATCAGTGGATGTTGAAGACACTGCCTGGCTCACACAATTGTTCACAAGAGTGGACAGCCCAAGCCCAGGCCTGTCCCTCTCTAACACTGTCCTGTATTTCAGACCAGGGCTGCCCCGGGACCGGCAGGGCACCAGGCCTCCCCACCCCCTGCCGGCACCCCACCTGAGCCCCAGCCTGGCAGGTGGCCACAGCCACCCTCTCTGAGCTTGATTTCCTTCCCCCAGCTGAGTGCCCTGCAGGTGACTGTAGTCCCTTGCAGCTTTGCATTTGATATCTGAGCAACAAGACGTTTCACCAGCCCGAGTGATCGGTCCGAAAACAGGACACACCACCCAAGTGGAAACCGAGGGCATGGGGACTGAGGGATGGAGCTCCAGATGCTTGTGCCCCGTGGTGGGGCCACCCCCCGACCTGAGAGCAGCAGTGGGGTCTCATAGATCCCCTCTGACGGGTCCCACCCCCCAGGTTCAGACAATGATGCCCGGGTGCCTGGCCTCTAGCAGACAGAGACGAGGCCCAACAGCTGCTTGGACAGAAGCTTTCCTTTCCTGCAGCTTCCGTGGCTGCTGTCCCCTGAGGCCCTGTGGGAGGGATGGAGGGGGGACGCAGACAGGTGCTGCCAAGCCTCCGGCCCCCCAGCCCCCTAGGGAGACTCATCCTGTTCTGAGATGACACGTCCTATGAACTGCATCAGCTGCCTTCCCCAAAGGAACCGGCTTCCTGTGTCTAAAATTGTGCAGGGGGAGAGAGCTTGTGACTGTGATTTGAACAATACTTTTTAACAGGGGATGTAAATACAGTTTACAACATCGTCCTGCTGTCCTTGGCTTTTAAAGCTGTCTATCTATCAATTTAGTTTTACGTGAGACCAGATGTTACCTCAAGCCACCAGGAAACACAGTCACAAACCTCGATTCAGGAGAGGTGAGACCCCACCCCACTCGGCTGGCAACCAGCTGAGTGCCCTCAGATGGCACCATTTTCTATTTTTAAAACAACAGGTCAGACTGAAGCCTTAATTAGTCCCAAAATGCGATCATGAAGTCACTCAGACACCTGGTTGCAGAGTCTGGAAGGAGGCAGGGTTGGGAAAGGGGGCCTGTTGTTCACTCGTGGCCTTTTAATGAACGATGCAATAAAAATTACTTTAAATAAGAAAGTCGATGATTCCATGGTATTTCTTTGTGAATGTGTTACACCTGATAGAATTAGTTTGCGTGTGTTACCGTCTCCACGGTTTTAAACAGAGGCTGAGCATGCCAGCTGCTAACACCCAAGTCAAGCTTGAGAGTCCAAACCTCCCGAGTACACCCAGCTCTGCTCCCTCGCGGGCAGGCACTCACCTAGCCAGGTGCGTCCACAGGTGCTTAAAGAGACAGGACAAACGCTGGTTTCTTGGAAGCCATGTGAGCTTCCCGCCCTGCCCTCAACCCGAGACTGGACATCTGACGCCAGTCAGGGGCTACCAGAGGAGGATCGGGGCTCCCTCACTTGCTCCTGACCCCGGGGCTGCTGGGTAGAAGCACGGCCCCTAGGGATGCCCCAAATATCAAAGTCTCTTTAGCACGTCCGAGAAACTCGGGTGCTGAGACCCAAGTCTGAGATGGCGGCAGAAAACACCCCACCCCAGAAGAAGTCTCTTTGGCGTGAGGGTTATTGAAAGGTGACTGTTTCCAGGACTAGCAGACACAGGAGAACCCCCAGCACGAGAGTGGAAGGTGCGCTTCTGTAAGGAGCCTTGGCTGCTAGAAAGGAAACCTCCATCCATGCCTCCCTCTCGGTACCAGGAGGGAGAGATGAGCCGGACTCAGGAGAAACTTTTTGGCTGAGGGGCGTGGCTAAAATCGGCACAAGAAACCTCACCTTGGTCTACCAGGCTTTTCCTGCTCACCCCATAACCCCCACACACACCTTCCTTTTCTCTTGAGCTTAAGTGGGGTGACAGCTGGTGGATCAGTGTCTCCAGGACCCGGCACTTTCCTGGGTCTCCCTGGAGTGTTCATGGGGTGTTCCAGTGAATGCGGTCCTGCTTCTGTTGCCCTTACTAGTCTGTCTTTCAGGGCAGGGTCTCAGCCAAGAACAAGAAGGGGAGCAGGAAAATGATTTCCACCCACACACAGGTATCAGCTTCCCAGAAAAGCGCTTGCCCTGGCACAGAATGTGGACATTTATAGGGGTAATGAATTCAGAGAACGTGTCATGAATGCACATCCTAGAAAAAGTGGGTCAGGGGCAGGGGCAGGGGCAGGGGTAGGGTCAGGGGCAGGGTCGGGGTCAGGAGAGTGGGTCTGGGTATGCACATGCGGGCAGGCGCTGGAGGGGACCAGGACCGCGTCCCGGTGCACAGCGTCCCGGCCCGCAGGGCGCACGGTGACCGGGCGGCTGCCTGACCCTCTGACGCTGACCCAGAGGTGCTTCTCCGAGGAGCCAGGCCGCCCGGAGTACGTCCCTAGGAGCGACGAGGCCAAGCCGCCTCCGAACAGCAGTCTGAGTCCAGTTCACGCCCTCGTCCCATTTCGTCTGTGGCGAAGGTCCCCCGTGCGGAAAGCCGCGTGGGCAGGCTTGCGTCCGTCTCACAGAAGGGACAGAAAGAACAGGCGTGGCGCGCACAGCCCGTTTGGACCAGGACTGCAGGGCCACCGAGCGGAGCCCCTCGCCTTTGCCCCGTCCTGACCGCCAGGAGGCGCTGCACTCCTTCAAGGTGAGCTCGGGCATCTCTCCTCAGCGTCATTTCCTCACCATCCCTTGGCAGCCTTGATTTCGCTTAAACTTCACCACAGAAAGAGTTCTCTCTCCAAGACTCAGTTTAATAAATAAAGGGGAGACCGCTGATATTCTTTAACAGGCAGGAAGCGAAAACTGACTGTGTGGGTCTCCTGCCCAAACACGCGAGTGTCGGGGGGCCCCGCGGTCCCGCCACCCAGAACGAGGTGAGCGTCTCCCCGCAGCCCCGGGGCGGAGGCGCTCGGGCTCAGATAAGGCGCACGGGTCCAGCACGATGCTCAGAGGACAGGGAGTCCCCGTCCTGAGCGAAGTCCCCGCAGCCCCGGGCGCGCGGCTCGGCCTGAAACGTGGAGCCACAGCGGCATCTAGTGGCGGCATCAGTTGTTGCCGCTGCTGCTGCGAAGGTGGCGCTGTGTCCTCTGGGCACGAGGTCCGCGTACCTGGCGCCAAGGATGGCCTGGCGCGCGGGCCTTGCGGGCGGCTCTCCCGTCACAGCCTCTGGGTTACGTTCTGAGTTGACGTTACCACTGATGGCTTTAGTGCCCTTAAGAACTGTTCCCATTGCTTCCTTCCGCCTGTGAGTGAAAAGCCTCCTTAGAGAGCTCGGTGTGTAGAAGACCGTGCATGCCGCGTGCCTCCCAGCGGCTACGTTTGCTCCCTATTGATCTGTGAGTCCAAAGGGCCATCACAGATCACGAAACCCCACAGCCGGCGGTCGAATGACAAAATGTTACAGAAGTAGTTAAAGGCACCCTCTGAGAATGTGCAAGGGGGGCTTGTCTCATCTGAAAAACAAAGTAGAGAAATGCCGGCCTAAGGCTGCTTTGCAGATTGGGGCTTGGAGTTCGCGTGATCGTCAGCCGCCCGTGTGGCCCTGCCCTGCAGTGGGACAGCCTGAAGAGCCCCCATGGGCTCGGACTTACCCTGTCTGTTCTTGGAAGGTCACGTGGGTGACCTTCAACTCAGCCAAGACACGTCTGCACATCTCAACTAAAGAGTGAGCTGTGAAGCTGGCCAGCTCCCACAACCTCCCGTAAACAGTGAGGAGAGCGTGGGCAGCAGGAAGGCTACCATCAGCACATACACAGACACGCAGACAGAGCAGGAAAGGAAGCAGTGTGTCTAGAGTGCATGTGTGCATGCTACATATGGGTGATGTGTAAGTACATACGTGTAGATGTCTGATTTTTGAATATGTGAAGTACACATTTTCAAAATCCCAAACTGTATAAGAATTAATAAGCAGAGAAGTCTTGCTCTCATTCTACCCAACTCAGTAACTTACTCTGCTTTACAAACACAGATGCACATGTAGACAGGCATGCGGAGATCGTGTAGATGTACATGCATGTATACATACATAGATGTACACATACATGTACAGTCTATAACTTGCTGTTTTCACTCTCGGCCCTGAAATCCCATCGGCCGTGGAAGCGGTCTCCGTGCGTTAGGAGGCGCACTCTACTTCGCCAGTGCGCCCCCCGATGGGAATCCAGGCTGGGGTCGTTTGTGAAATCTGCTCATTATTACAAGTAACGGCCCAGTGAAAACCCCTATTTTCTTCACATGGTTGGGCGTTAACTTCCCAAACGAATTCCCAGAGGTGAAATTGTGGGGCCAGAGAGCAAATGTGTTTGTCGGTATTTTAGATGCTGTGATTGGCTCGCCAGCAGTCCTGGGCGAGACCACGGCGCGGGGGGCGGGAGTGACAGTCTCATGTGCCACCGGCACGGACTGCCAGATGCACGTCTGTGACAAGGAGTCCCATGTCCCCTGTGTTCTTTCAGGGGGTAACATGACTACCAATTCTAATTTCCAATATTTTTCTGAGAATATGCAACCTCTCTCAATTCAATTTGGTTAAGCTCCAGGGTGCTTAGCCAAGCAACAGAAATTGAATTTAGTTACAATAAGAAGAAACATCATTCTTGCCTGAAAAATTGACCGAACGCCCAGGCTCAGCAAAGACACAGGACCCAAGGGAGACGTAAGGCAGGACCCACAGGCCACGAGCCTGTCCTCTAAGGACCCCACCTCCCAAGTGATATCATCCAACTGTCTGCACATCACTCTCCTATTGGCTGGCTCATGGCCAAAGGGCCGGTGGGGTGAGGACATAGCCTCTTCAGATTGTGTGGCAGGGCTGAGACACCCCCAAAACCAAAAGGGATTAGATTCCAAGGAAAGGAAGGACACCCAGAGCCGCCAACACACACTGAAGAGGAGCAGAGTTGGAGGGTGACGTCAGCCGACTTCGAGCGCCGGTGTGGCCACCAGGACGGCGGGGAGCTGGCACAGGAAGAGACCCGCTGGTCAGCGGAATGGCATGGAGAGCCCAGAAATGCAAGACCGGCCGGCTGGTATCCAACAAAGGGGCAAAGGCGACTTGACGGACAAAGCCTTCGCCCGCTTCCCGAGAGTCAGGCGCAGGTGAGGAGCCCCCGGGGGACCCAGGTCAAGTTGACTCAGGAAATTCACCACACCCGTGTCTGGGCCCAGAGTCCAAGGCAGGTGCTGGAGCGGGGCCCTAGCAGAGCTCTGCTCCAGGTCTCCCCAGGCCCCAGCTCTGCCGGCACCTTGGCCTTGGACTCCAGCCTCCAGAACCCTGAGAACAAAACCTGTTGTTTAAGTCACCTGGTCCACAGTGTCCTGTCACAGCAGCCGGAACACACTAAGACATGTGCCTGCACCCGTCCACTGTGCACAGGAAGGCAGGGGGACGGCTCAGAGCAGTGGCCACCACACTGCCTGCCCACCACCCACGTGACCACTGGCAGCATGCTGGCGTTTGTTCCCAGTGGCATGGAGTCTGGACGGTCCTGAGAGCGGGCACATGCCCAGAGTTTCCCTTTGGCCTGAGCGCAGATGTGGAGAACATGGGGGCCCTGGGGGTGTGGACCTGCGGGCACAGCCTCCTTCTCCATGGGCTGAAGCATCCAGGAGGCACCAGTTCCCAGCCCCTCAGGTGAGGCACGGAGCATCCAGATTCCCAGACGAAGCCCCCGTTTCCAGCCCCTCCGGCCCATCCCCTCTGTCCAAGTTCCAGAGCAGGGACCTGCTGGATCCGGGCACAACGATGCTCTGTCTCTGCTGGCACGTCCTCAGGTCCACTTGGGTCCCTTCAAACACGTGAGAAGACGGTGCAATCAGTCTGCTGACGGGGGAAGACGGTGCCTCCCACATAGGACAAGCGGCTGCCCCAAAGTGTGGGAGGCAGGCAGTGACCCCGGTCCCTCTGAGGGTGGCGTGCAAGGACAGGGGGCTTGTCCTGTTAGTCCTCACTGGTCACCCACCAGGACCTGGCTCTGACCAGGCAGACTCGGAGATGGGGTGCTGACCAAGAGGGGTGGGAGGGGCCTGGGAGCCGTGAGCTCACCACGACTCCAGTGTGGGTGCTCCGGCCGAGGGACCAGCCGGGCATCTTGCCGCTTCTCTCTTTTTTCCGTTTGTGGTTTGGCTGCTTGTTCGTCCAGCTCTGGAAGGCGGGACAGAGATGGTGTCTGAGCCTGTCCATCTTGCTGCTTGTTAGTGGTCCTTGTCAAACATTTGCTGGGGGGAAATGTTGAAATAAATAGGGAAAAGCGCTTCTGAGCTCCATGGATTTCATTTCCTGGAGCCGTCCCCGGCCCCATTAGCACAGGTAATTGAGAGCTGCCTGCATCGATTCCCAAGCAAGCAGGTAATCTGTGGGGAAATGAGGATTTGATTCCTGTATATCTCCATTTAGACATTCGGCAAGAGCATCCTCAGAAGCATTGTGTTGCTTAATTCTGGACAAACTGGAAGAGGAAAGGAGAGTGCTAATGAAGATATCTGCAGCTCCTCCTTGTGAGGAAAGCCCCAGCTTCCAGAGAACAGAAAGCAGGCAACGGTCTGTGGCTCGGGAAAGAGCTGGGAGGAAGTGGGGGCCTTGAGGAAGCAGCAGAAGTTCAGTGTGAGATCCATTTACATCTGATGTGGTAGGGGTCCGGCTCCCCTCACCTCGCAGGAACCCCATGTCAGGGCACGCAGTGCACTCAGAGGGTCTGGATTTCTGAGTTCGGATTCTGTTTGGACCTGACTGTGTGAGTCTAACGCTGACTCTCCTCCTGCCACCGTGCTGTGGTCTCAGTGCCCTGGGCACTGAAGCACAGTGACCTGGAGACGCAGTGTTGGTTGGTCCGCAGGGGTGCAGCCCCACCCCCAGGAGTCTGAGACCCCTGGTGTCCCCTGGATGTGCCCCCTCACACTCTAGACCTCAAGGAGACTCTTCTTCCTGAAAGCCTCATCAGTCGGAAGAAAGCGACTCTGGTCCCTTAGCGGTGTCTCTCCAGCCCACCGCAGCGTGCACGTGGGCAAAGCGTGCCGACAGGCTCATCATGAAGTAGGGAAGGGGGAGGGGCTTGTCTTCCAGGCTCAGAGGTGCCCGTTGGTGGCAGGTCCTCACCTACCTGCTGCCTTCTCAGCATCTCCGACAGGTGACCATGTGGACTTAGAGGGAGATCGATCAGGAAGCCTCGTCCCTCTTAGCAACCCCAATCCAGTCGGTCTGTAGTTGAATCCTAATTGGACTGATAACCTCTCCAATCGATCACGGGCTGGGAGTGAGCGCTCTTACCCAGTGATGCTTTTTGCCTCACAGTTCAATACCAGATAAGCAAAACAGATACCATGGGCGAAACACTCTCGTAGCACCTCAGCTCACGGGTGTCAAAGGGGCAGACGGGACACTAACTGCCAGACACAAAAGCCTTTCATTTCTAAACTTTGTTTTGGGGACACAAAGGGAACAGCATTACAGGTGTGATTCATTGATCTTACGTCACACTCATCATGCCTTTGACACCCCCAGAATCCTGGGAGCCAGAAAAGACAAGTGTCTTCCTTCCCTTCTCACAATTAGAGAGTCAGAGTTTCAGGGACAGTGCTGTGACTGTCCCCAGGTGAGCAGGACGGTGCCAACATGTGAACGAGGAAACCAGGAGGGGATGCAAGACAGAGACAGGGCCAGTGGAAGCTGCACGCACCCCCTCCCGGGTGCAACACAGAGCACTCAGTCTGGATACCCAATGGAAGCCCAGCTGAACAGAAATTTCCTAACTAAGGATCTACAGAAGGAGCCACATCGAGACTGGTAGGAAGGGCGGAGACACAAAAAGGGCTGGCCCCACTCCCACAGGTGGTGGCCAAAATTCTGGAGGGATATCTCAGGTGCAAATTCCCTCCAAGCCAGGTTCCCCAGCCCCGAGCTCCAAAGCCAGGAAGAGGCACCCATATGACACCTGGATATAAAAATCAGCGAGGACTCTGCCCACCAGGGACAAGCAGGAGTCTGTTCAGAACCCAGGCACCCTCTTAAAGGGCCAGCACACAAAATCTCATTCCCAGCCACTCATGCTGGTCCCCAGTGGAGGGAGGGGTCTCAGAGAGGATTAGCATCAGGTGAGGACAGACTGGGTGGTGTGGCTTTAAGGAGAGGGTAGAAGGAACAGCTACCAGGGTCCCTGTGCTGAGTCCCTCCCCCATACCACAGACACCACCTACCCTGGCTGGAGCAGGTCCCTCTCTCCAGCATTGGCCTGGGGGACACAACATCCCCTCCCCCAGGTTTCTGTGCCCACCCTGCCGAGCCCTGCGGAGGAGTCAGCTGGCTACCTCCATCCCGGGTCCTCAGTGTGGACTCTCTAAGGAAGGCTCTCGAGGAGACACAGGCAGACTCGGGGAGAGGCTGAGGTGCATGGTTCTCAGGTGGGGCCATTTTTCCCTCATATGCCCGACTGGCAGCACGGTTCCTGTGCAGAGCCCTCTCTTCACAGGGCCACACCTTGGGCTGTTTGGGCCTGATGACTCCCCGAGACCCGCCCCCCAACACAAAGGTATGTGAGC
This sequence comes from Macrotus californicus, assembly GCA_007922815.1. Lineage (NCBI taxonomy): Eukaryota > Metazoa > Chordata > Mammalia > Chiroptera > Phyllostomidae > Macrotus > Macrotus californicus. Next base: position 210,198 of record VMDR010000025.1, read on the forward strand.
ACCCAGCGGGTGACAGCTAGACCTGGTGTACCCGGGGACATCTGCGGAGTGACCTCAGACCCAGCACTGGCACCAGCTTTCAGCCTGTATCAACCTGGTAAATACCGCTTATGTCAAACAAAGTAGACTTTAAAGCCCAAGTTATAGTAAGAGACAAAGGGGGACACTACCTAATGACAAAGGGATCAATGCAAAAGAAGGATGTGACCCTAGTAAACACGTATGCACCCTACACAGAAGCACCTACACATATAAAGCACATCCTGATGGACATGAAGGGAGAGATGGACACAAACACAGTCACAGTCGGGGTTTTAACACCCCATTGACATCAGTGGATAGATCTTCCAGGCGGAAAATCAACCAGGAAATGGCTTTAAACGACACACTGCACCAGATGGATTTAACTGAAATTTTCAGAGCGTTTCACCCCAAAGCAACAGACTACACTATTCTTTTCAAGGTCGCGGGGAACGTTTCCTAGGACTGACCACACGTTAGGACAGAAAACAACTCTTGATAAATGTAAGAAGCCTGAAACCGTACCAAGCATCTTCCCTGAACATTCAAGAGAAGCAAAGACCCCAAGCTCATTCCATGAGGCCAGCATTGACCTGGTTCCACAACCAGATAAAGACACGGCAAAGAAAGAAGACTATACGCCCATATCCCTGATGAACGTAGCTGCTACAATATTCAACAAAACATCAGCAACCCAAATCCAGGAACAGAATGAAAAGATCACACGGCATGATCGAGCGGGCTTTATCGTAGGGATGCAAGGGCGGTCCAATATCGGCAAATCAATGCACATGAATCACCACACACACAAAACGAAGAATAAGAACCACGTGACCACAATGACAGATGCAGAAAAAGCACCTGGCAAAACCCAGCGCCCACGGGTGATAAAAGCTCTCAGCAAAGTGGGACTAGGGGGACAACACACCCCGACACACTAAAGGCCGTCGTGACAAAATCACAGCCACATCGTGTGAGGTAAGGGCAAAAGTAGAAGTGGTTCCCTTCAGATCGGGAACGAGGCAGGGAGCCCCCTCTCACCTCCCTTGTCCACCGCAGCGCTGGTGGTCCCAGCCGCAGCAACCCGACAAGAAGGGAAAGGAAAAGCATCCAAATTGGAAAGGATGAGGCACAACTGTCACTGTTCCCAGATGACGTGGCCCTGTGTGTACCCTGAAAATTCTACCTAAAACCTTCTAGAACTGATCAATGGATTCAGAAAATTAGCAGGATACAAAATAAACATCCAGGCATCAGCTGCGTTTTTATACACCAAAAATGAACAGAAAGGAAAACTAAGAAAACCATCCCATTTACAATTGCATACAAAAATGAAATAAAATACCTAGTAATGAATTTAACCAAAAGGGTAAAACACCCGTACTTAGAAAACTACACAACAATAAAGAAATTGAAGGAGATACAAATAAACGGAAGCATATGCCGTGTTCGTGGATAAGAATTCACATCATTAAAATGTCCACGCTAACCACAACAGTCTCCAGACTAAATGCAATTCCTACCGAAACACCAACAGGGTATTTCACAGAACCACGGCAAATCATCCAAAACTTACACGGGCCCACAGGAGACCCTGAACAGCCCCAGAGATCTGGAGAACAAGGAACACAGTTGGAGGAACACTACCTGATATCAAACCACACCACAAGGCCGCGTACTCAGAACAGCCTGGGCCTGGCATAAAAACAGACACGTAGATCACGGGAACAGAATCATCAGCCCAGAAATAAGCCCATGTCTGTGCGGTCGATTAATATTTGACCACGGAGGCAAGAACGCACCGCGGGGTGAAGAAGTCCACTCCATAAACGGTGGTGGGAAAAACAAGAAGTTACACGCGAAAAACTGAAACTAGACCAAGTTCTTATAAGAATAAACACAATAAACTAAACACTTAAGTACAAGACTCGAAGTCATGTAGCTCCTGGATGAAAACACAGCCAGTAAAACGTGACATTTCTCTTAGCGCTATTTTTTCTGATGTATCTTCTCAGGCAAGGGGAACAAAAGAAAAATTAACGAGCTGGACCGTATCAGACTAAGAGCTTTGACACAGCAAAGGAAACCACCAACAAAGTGAAAAGACAACCCACTGGGCAGTAGAACATATTTCCTGATGATACATCTCATAAGCGGTTAATTTCCGAAGTATGTAAAGAACTTACACAGCTCAACACCACGAAGACAGACAACCCAACTAAAAAACGGGCAGAGGACCTGAGCAGACACTTCTCCAAGGAGGACAGACAGAGGGCCAGAGCGCGTATAAAAACGTTCAGCATCTCAGTCATCGGAGAAATGCAAATTAAAACCACACTGAGCTCCTGCCTCGCACCTGCCAGAGTGGCCACCATCAATTAACGCACAAACAGCACGTGCTGGCGGGGGCGTGGAGAAAGGGGGCCCGCGTGCGCCGTTGGGCGGCATGCAGCCTGGGGCGGCTGCTGCGGAAAGCAGGGTGGGGATCCCTCAGAAAGCTAAAAATGGAAGTGCCTCATGACCCAGCGATACCACTTACTGTTATAAATCCAAAGAAACCCGAAACCCGAATCTGAAAGAACATAAGCACTCCTGTGTGCTCTGCGGCGTTATTTACAATCGCCGAGATACGGAAGCAGCCCGGGCGCCCGTCGGGGCAGGAACACACGCAGCAGCTGTGGGGCATCGACACGGTGGGTTCCTCTGGACTTAAAGACGAAGAAAATCTTTCCTCTCACCACAGTGCGGACGGGCCTGGGGGGGGGGCGCGGTGCTGACTGAAGTCAGACAGACAAAGACAGACCATGTGCTCGCATTTACACGTGGAATCCGAAGAACACAAGTGAACGTGCAAAACTGACAAGACTCACAGACGCCACAGATCAGAACAGACTGAGGGCGGCCAGAGGGCAGGGCATGGGGGCTGGGTGCAAAGGGGAAGGGACAGAGACACATAAATCGGCAGTCACCGAACAGTCGCAGGGAACAGTCAGCAGCACTGTGACAACCGGTGCCAGCCGGGCACTGGACACACCAGGGGAAACACTTTGTAAAGTGTAGGCTGCCTGCCCGCTGGGCCACACACCTGGAACTAACACCAATGACGCCGAAGGAAACTGTAATTAAAAAATAAACTTGTTTAAAAACACAGGCGCCCGGCAGCACACGCCTAAAGGACTCACCAGGGCCGCTGCTGGGTGGCCCTTCCTCGCTGCGTCCTGGTGAGGACCCCTGTGTGTGAGGCGTGAACTTGGCCCCTCGGCCCACCCAGGGGCAGCGCCGCCCGGTCTGTGCGTCTCCAAACGTGCTTGCTGTGTGCTGGAGACACGTGGAGACACGTGGAGCCTTAGTCAATGGGGCGTGAGAGGGGCACCAGGCTTAGCACATACCAAGCCTAAACGATAAGGCACTTACTGGCAGGTGCGGGCAAGCCCAGGTGAGGCTGGGCAGGAGGGCGCTGGTCTTCCGAGCTCAGAGAACCCGGCTCCTGACCTCCGCCCGCAGCTGCAGGGCCCAGGGCAGCAGGAGGGGAGGTGGCCCCTGGGCTCTGGGCTGGGCACTCAGGCAGCTCTCCTTGGGTTTTCTGAGCGGCCCCCACAGCCCTGTTTAAAGGCCCTGCCTGTCTCCCGGCAACACCTCCGCTCACGGCCCTTCCCTGGTCTGCACCACTGGCTTTGGATTTATTTGGTGCTTGGCAGGTGCCAGATACCCCAGCCCCGTGGCTTCGCTGCAGAAATAGCACCTATTCCCTTTACTAACGGACGGAATAGTGTGTCCACGGCCCAGAGACACAAGCCAGCAGGCAGCACAGCGAGGGTGGCAGCCCCCACACACCGGTGCCCAGGGCCCGGTGGCCTCCGCAGGGAGGTTTCCGGTGGAGAAGTGGCAGTGACCACAGTCTCTGTGGAGGGGTCCCCCGCTCCCCACTGCCACGAGGCCAGGGAGTCAACGTGTGTGGGAGCCGCTGACACCGTCATGGTGACAGACGGCATCGAAGAGACGAGGTGGGAAGGGGATGGGAAGGATGGCTTAGTGTGTCCTCCGCCTGCTTCCGGGTCTGAGCAGAGGAGCGTCTACAGCCGCCGCGCATCCGGTCCTCGGGGCCCCACCGTCGGACCCAGAGGACGGTGGGCATTTAAGCGCATGCTCTGCTGTGGACTGACTGTGTCCCCACTCACAGCACAGACTGGGCCCATTTCTGCTGACTGGATTCAGGGGAAAATCATCTTCTCCATCCACCTCACTTCCCAGTGCACCACTGCCACCTCTCACAGCCAAGTAGCCCGTACACATGAAGACCAGGGGTCCCTTGGAGGACGCTAAAAAACACACTGAGGGTTAATTCACGGATATTTCTGTGAAAAACAGAGGTGACGCTGCTCAAATTCGGCTGAAATTACGGCTCCCGGATCAGAGCTGTGACTTGTGCGGTTGTAATGCCTCCCGCCTGTGAGTCACGTGCCCTGAGCTTCCCCGTGGACACCCCCCGACGCCTGAGTCTCCAAGGGGCGGCTCTGCGTCAGCCCCCGAGGGTGGCCAAGGGGAGCAGGGCATGTTCACTGGAGAAATCAACACTGAGGGGGTGTGTGGATGACGGGGCACAAGTACAGTCATCGCTGAGCCTGCACCTGGGCTGGGAGCTGCACCCACGATACAAAATCACTGTTTCTCAGTCCGCACAGGTATATGGCTTCCTACGGACGCTCATTCTGTGAGTGCCTCTCGGGCCAGGTTCTTTCACCCTGTCACCAAGCCCTGAGCAGTCAAGGTTCAGAGGGACCTGTCCAGAGGGCAGATGTCCCCAGGCCCCCCAGCTGTGACCCTGTGCGACAATCGTAATTACACGGCCGAGGGAGGGGATGTGGTTCAAACGACTCAGTATGGGAGAACCACAACGAGCTGCCTCTTCGAGGTTTATTAGGAAGCAAGAGAACACAGAGTGACCGGGATACACGGGCCCCGGAGGCTCCAGCCAGGACCTCGTCAGCCCCAGGGGACCAGGCCCAGGCGAGGACAGGGTGCTGCCCAGAACCCCTGCTTTCTGCTCTTCGCTAGCACTGAACCAACACCTGAGCGAACAGCATCACAGGGACCCCAGGGCCACGCCCCGCCTGCACGGCACCCCGCAGGCCCGGACGTGGGGCCACCCGCTGCCCTCATGGCTCTGCGGGGGCAGAGGCAGCGGCCGGGGGCAGGCGCTGGGGCGCGGCCTGCTGGGGCGGCTCCATGTCGGGGACCTTCTCGCCATGCTTGTACACGCTGACGGTCACGTCGATCTTCTCGCCCCCGTACTTGTTCTTGACGTTGATGCTGTACTTGCCCGAGTCCTCGGCAGTCACACCCTTGATGGACATGCTGACGTATTTGGCCTGCTCCACCTTCACGGAGAAGTGCTCGTTCAGCTCGATGTCCTTGTCGTTCTTGAACCACACCACCTCGGGGTCAGGGTTCCCGAACACTGTGCAGGTCAGGTTCAAGGTCTGAGAGAGCGGGCGGAAGGAAAGAGCAAGAAAGACAAAGCTCAGGTTTCCCGAATGTCACCGACCCTCCGCCACACTCGTCACACCCGGCGGGCCCTGCCAGCCCTTCACATCGTTCACGCATCACGGGGCCCTTTACGTGTGGAAGGCCCAGCCTGACGCCCAGACCTCCAGAGAGCAGGGCGCAAGCCGGAGAAGCCTGGCGCTGCAGCACCCCGGCCAAACCAGCGGTGACTGTCCTACTCACTCTCGGCTGTGCCCCACAGCCGAGACCTGCCAGAGACCTTGAAGGGGACTGGGTACATCTACGTGTCACAGCGGACACTTTGGGCCTGTTTCTGTTTCCTTTGTATCGGACTCAGGGACCTGTGGTCAAGTCAGGCCACCTCGGATTTCTCAGTGACATCTCGGTCACGAGTCTGTGACCAGCTGGCCCCAGCACTGGGCTCTCTCCAGGGGCTAAAGGAAAGGTCTTCGGATTTCTGTGTTTTGGCTACTAAGACTCCCTCAGCTCCTGTCCCGTGGCGTTGAGCTAGAACCTGACGCACCAAGACATGGGCGGTCGGCGCCAGCAACCCCCTGGCAAGGGAACAAGAGAAAACTCTGGGAAATCGCTCCCAGCATCCACTCCAAAGTGGCCTTGAACCCTGGAGAGAGGTTTCATTTCACGTTCACACTGGAAGAGGCCGCATATCCTATGGGTGTGGCCCCGTCCTCGGTCAGTTATTCCCCTGACCAGCCCCGGGACCAGGGACAACAGACCCTGGCAGGTGTCCCGGGAAGGGACCAACAGCTGCCACAGCGCAGCTGTGCAGTCCCTGAGTCGCACAGCGTGTCCCCAGGGGCACAGGGTTGCCGTGGATTCAGAATATCAAACACAAGGGTTACCAGAGGCAGCGGGACGAGCAGGATGTGGCTGGGGCACCCCAGTGCCCCTCCACAAGGCTGAGTGACTTGCCCCCACTCCCGGGACCCCATGAGGCCCTTTGTTGGGGACTGCATGCCCTGCCGAGCCCCAACCCCCAGTCCCAGGGTCCCACTGTCTGTCCCACCGTCTGTCCGTACCTTGCCCTCCATTATGGTCACCACGTCAGGCAAACCGCCGATCACCTTCCCACGATCTGCAGCGTGAAAGGGGGTCAGCTGAGAACAGCCTCCACCAGGAAACGCCCCCACAGGCCCTGCTGAGCCCCACCGAGGACAGTGTACCCAGTGGGCCTGGCACCTGGCACGGGGGGTGGAGGGGAGTGAGCAGTGCTTTGGGGGGGCGAGAAGGCGCACCCCCGGCTCACGAGGGGAAGCCGGCACTGCAATTCTGTCAGGGAGTGAGGGGTGTGCAGTGTGGACAGTGGAGTGAGCACGGTGGCATCCTGTGCAGGCGGTTTCCATCTCCTGCCCGTTACGACGTCGGGCAGACAAAGCTCTCGGGCTGGAGAGAGTCAGCCTTGTCTCCGGAACTGCCCCCACCCTGCTGCCCCCAGCACTGCCCGGCACGTCTCAGGACCAGCACGTGTCGGGGACGCTCCAGTCTCGGCCTCTCCTGAGTCTCCTGTGGCCGCACCCAACTGGCTGTCCCGTCCACCAACGCAGAGCAGGTGGGCGAGCGTAGGAGGGACAGAGGTGGCCGGGGGCGGCCTCTGAGGGGCAGGTGCAGACAGGTGTGCACAGTGCCCACAGGTGGGACCGTCCACCATCAGCTCCCCACACACACTTAACCCCCGCCCCACCCCCCCCACAGCGAGCACTGGGCACTTACTCTTCTCTGCGAAGGCAGCCGCCCTGGAAGCGCAAGGGGCAGACGGGAGAGAACAGGGAGAGTCGTGAGAAAACGCGTGGACACAAAGCACCCTGCACCCCGCACCCCACACCCGACGGGAGAGGCTGGCTGAGGGGGGAGGGGAGAGGAGCCCCTGCTGTCTCCCTGGAGGGCACGCTGGCTCACTCACTGGGCTCCAGCTGCAGGGGGTGGTCTCAAGGGACCATGTCTCTGCATTTCTCCCAAGTCCCCACTGGGGATGAGAGGGGACACCCTGTCTTCCAGCCGCGGAAACCCGCGGAGGCCTTCAGCGTTCAGACTCAGAGGTGGAGAGATCTTCTTTCTCACTAAACCCACCAGACTGCACTGCAGACCTTCAGATGCTTTTGAAAAAGGTGGTTTCTAATTGATCACAGTCACCCGCACGCTCACGTCACATTTGCTGAGTAACATCGTGCGGGCGCACGACTGTCCTGTTCTGGATGCTCTACATACGATTCAGACACACACTTGAAAATCCAATGTTACTTTTTAAAGCTGCTCTGAACAATGGAATGTCACTCAGCACGGAGAACAGATGAGCTCTGGAGCCGTGACGAGACGTGGAGGAGCCTGACATGCATGTGACTGAGTGAAGGAGCCAGTCTGAAAAGGCCACACGCTGCGTGAGCCCAACCCTGTGACATCCCGGAGAAGGCGAGACTGTGGGGACAGTGACAGGTCAGGGGTTGGGGGTGAGGGATAAACAGGGGAGCCCAGAGGGTCTGAGGGCAGTGAGTCTGTCTGTGTGCTGCTGTGATGATGGACACGTGTCATCGTACATTTGTCCAAACCCACGGAGTGTACAGCACCCAGAGTGACCCGGATGGCACCTGTGGACTCTGGTGACGATGACATGTCAGTGCAGGTTCGTCAGTTGAGACAAGTGTCCTGTCTGGTGGGGGTGCTGATGGAGGGGAGGCTGTGCATGGCAGTGGGGGCGGGTGGAGGGGTTGGTGGGAAATCCTACTTTCCTCTCAATTTCGCTCTGAAACTACAAAAGCTCTTAAATAATAAGGTCTCAAGTAGAAACTAAATACACAACTTCTTTAAAAACTGCTCTTTGTGACGTGCTGCCGTAATTATAACTTTCTCAGAAATTTGTCATTTTAATCACCTACGACCCCCGGGTGATCGGGGCTCTAGAAAGGGACCCACAGCCGCACTCACAGCAGAGGAGAAAGGGCACCCTCCTGCCTGCAGAGTTGCTGCAGTCGCCCTTTCCGTCCCGTTCCCAGGAAAGGCCACACCCTGGGCCACCTCGAAGTCCCCACGCTCAGCCTGAACACCCTCGAGGCAACGGGACCCCCTCCTCCCCCACGCTGGAATGCGCTCCCAGCCACCGGCTTACTTGAGCTGCTGGAACTCTGCAAAGGCGTCGTCGAAGGCTGCAAGGAAGCATGCCGGCGTCAGCGAGGCGGCAGTGGCTCGGCGTCCACCCCCCAGGGGCTCCGCCAGCGGATCCGCCCAACGAGGCCCACGTGTGAATGAGCCGACGGTCCGTGAGCCGTTCTCCACGGAAAACCCCGGCACCCGCCGTCTCCCTCCCCCAGGGAGCCGCCCTCACCTTGACCGGAAAGGTCCAGGGAGCGCTGGTGGTTGTCCTTGCCGTCGAAGATCTCGAAGGTGTACTTCCCCTTGTCCTTCTCTGAGGGCTCGCAGATCTGCAGCCAGGCCATCTCCTCGCTGCCCCCGATCCGCATGTGCTCGCTGGACGCGATCTTGGCATCTCTTGAAAAGTGAAGAAGCGACAGGCTGTGCTGGGATCCAGAACCTCGGCCGTGCGCAAGGTGCCACGGGTGACACGCTGGGGTCTGGGGCCTGTGCTGCCGGCCCGCAGACTCCCCGCATGTCAGTGACTCGTTAATGACAACAGGAGCTCAGATCCGAAAACCTTCTAAAATCGAACGCGACACCCAGCGTTCAAAGACACGCCATTTTTTAATGGACGCGTGTCGGCCACCAGACGATGGGCTCTGACATACTCTGTGCAGCACGGCATTCACTTTGTGACTGTACATAGTCCAGCGTCCGCAGTGCGGGCCGCACACCCGAGAGAGCTGGGAGCAGGGGCTCCCACAGGCACCTGGGCCCCTGCGCACGGCAGCCAGCAGTGGAAGCATCACGCTCGCCCTCGGGGACGGAGGGATAAACAGACGTGGTCCATCCCTTCAGTGGGTGTCACTCAGTCTTAAAAGGGGGGACCCAGCAAGGATGCTTACAGTAGCCAGGGGTCAGCAGGGCTGTCCCCCCAACTCCCTCAGCGCTCCCCACTGGAGCCTGTCCCACAAGTGTGACCCACTAAGGACACATGCACTGGGGGCCGGGGCGGGGGGGCACATGGTCTGGCAACCCCGGCACTGGCTGCCCCACTCAGCCCCTCGCTGAGACCTCGGGGGACCTCCGCGGGGTGCATGTCACCGGGAACAGCCCGCTGGGAGCAGAGCAGGGCAGCAAGTGGGAAACGGAGCCTGCTGTGCGTGCAGACCTCCCCCAGCCTTCCTCGTGAGCCTGGGCTAATTGTGGTTCTTTTCTCCCTAACCCAGCCCACGGGACACCAGCAGACTAGACATCTGCAGCGCGGCCTCTAAGGCGTGCTCTTCCGGGACTGGCTGTCTGCTCAGTCCAGACCCAGTGTCATCTCGGTGGCACCGTCCTTCTCCCAAACGAGACGCTGGGGAAATCGGTCCCTGTTCCCTCTGTCCTGCCCTCCCTGGCCAGAGCACCGGCTTTCAGAAGAACAGAGCCCGGAGGCCTGGGCCCTGCCCGTGGCCCCGGCACGCCGGCCGCCCGGGGCTGCGGTGCTCACTTGTGGTACCAGTTCACTCGCATTTCCTCAGTGAAGTACTTCAGGAAACACTGCAGTCTGATCCCCTCAGGCGTGCACAGCACCTTCAGTGGGGAGGCCGACGCACCTGCAGGGAACAGAACGCAATCAGCTCTGCGGACAGCCACCCGCGCTTGTCAGGGGACGGGTGCCTGCCAGGTGCCCTGGCTGAGAACGAGCCCCATGCCTGTGTGATCCAGCATCTGGCGCCACAGACCCTTCACGGCCGCCCCACGTCACGTTCGCCCACTGAACAAGCATGGCCACCGGAATTGTCTGGGAGACCCTGCCGAGTGCCGCCAGGAACGCACCGCCTTTAAGCAGCAGCGACACCCACCCTGGCGGCCTTGCTTTCGAGGAAGCGGGACAGGGTGCAGGTAGCGCCGCAGTGACTGAACCCGAACCCGAGACTGAAATTCGGCAAGAGAGAGGTGACAGAGGAGCAGAAACGACCCAGGAAGGGGGTCAAGGAGACGCAGGACAGCGCCGTAAAAACCGGGCAAGAGGAAAGACGACAGGAGATACCTCGGGCACGAAGGGAATCCCGGCAACCGAGAAGTCGGTGGGTGAGTGTGGGGAGGGTCAGACCGGCCTGCTTGGGGCGCGGGGTTTCGGGGGGCGGGAGGTCAGGAGACAAGACCATTAACAGGGTGCCTGTGATTACGGCAGGATTTCTGGACTTGCACCGGAGCACATACGGGACGGGAAACTGCAGGGAAGTGACAGGGACTCGGGCGTCCCTTGCGCAGAAGGCAACGTGTGCAGAACCAGCAAAGAGGGAGGGACGTGAGACAACTCCAAGCCGTAGACGAGGGCGTTAGGGACGAGGGCTCTTTCGGACGCTGCTCCCTGACTACGGTGAGCGCCGGCCACGGGCGTGCCAGGCGTGGGCCCCTCGAGGTGGTGCAGGCACCTCGCTTGTGGGGCTGCGGCCGGAGGAGACTCCCCAATCCTGGAAGAGCCGTCCTTGCCTGCAGCTGTGCACTGTGTGGCCCACGGGGCAGAGATTCACACCGTGGTGCCGGGGTCCCAGGCCCGGGTCCATAGCCACCGCGGGCCACCAGGCTTCCCGTCCTCTGCTCTGTCTGTCCTGCTAGCAGCGGGCGCAGAGACGGGCAGAGGAGGCACGTCCAAGGTGGGAAAGGCCAGTGTGAGGGATAATGGCTCAGAAACGCGTGTTGTGTGGCTGGGAGACCACCCCTGAGACTGTCGAAGGGGACGTGAGACTCCCGGGACCCAGGAGGGGCCCTCGACCTGCTGAGAATTCACTGAGTGACCGAGGACACACTGCGCCACCCTCAGCGACACACCTTGTCCTCGGGACACTCGGTGGGGTCTCCTCTGAGGTTCTGCAGAAATCGGCACCACACCCCCCCACCCCATACTGCCCGCCAGCTCTGGCTCAGGGGACACGGCACACGCCTCGGTTCCTGGAGCCTGCTCCCCCTCGCGTGTCAGCGTGGTGAGTACGAAATGTAAACGGTGCGTTCACGTCCCCGAACATGTGGCGTGTGAGCAAGGCACATGAGGCTCGTGCCAACGTAACACTGAGAAGCCCTTTACAAATCACTGCCGAGGCCGGCAGGCGGCTGCTCTGCCACGTCATTGGGCCGCTTGGGGAGTGGCACCTCGAGCCCAGTGACCCCCCCCCGGGGCTGACGCCCACCCATCCCGGAATCAGGGGTATTAGCCCCCGAAGGGACTTGGAAATCCGCAGGCGTGTACTTACCGCAGACCCTGCTCATGGCCAGAATCATGTCCTCGTACACTGAGGGGAGAGCAGACACAGCGTCACCGCACGGCTGTGTCGGGGCAGCCTTCACGCTCGACTCGATCGGCGCGGAAACCACGGTGTCGGTTTGAAAGGTGAACATTAAAATGGCAGCATGCGCCCACAACAGGCTGGTGTGCGCAGTAAAGCCTTCCCACCACCCGTTTTTTAAACAGGGAGCAAGAGCGCTTCACGCGACAGAAACCCCACGGTGTGACTGAGTCCCTGTCACAGCCTCGGTCACGTCCCCCGCACTGGAAATGGGACGAGACGTGGCTCACAGCAGCAGACTAAAATGACCCTTCGCGGACCCCCAGACCGACAGCTCACATTTTTCGGAACTGCTGAGATGGCTCTGAACGTGCCCAGTGAACAGATCTCTTTTACTTTTGCTGCTGACACGCCAGGCGCGCTACAGCCAAGGCGGCGCGGGAGGCGCCGCAACACACGCCCCACCCTGTCAGCCAAACACACTTCTCGGCAGCACAGACAAGGCTTCGGTCACCTTTGCCGGATATTTCAAGGACAGACACGTCCTGACCTCTGTCGTCTTTCAAGGTGGCCTTGTACTCGCCGTGGTCCTTCTTGGACAGCTACAAAGGAAGCGCATCGTGTGTGGGTCAAACCGGCGTGACCGTGTGAAACATGAACACACTGACACGTTTTCTCTGCACGCCGCGGGAGTTCGGGGTGCAGACTGGGAGACAGCGCAGGCCTGCCAGGCCCAGGACAGCGTGGCGTGGCGTGGCGTGGCGTGGCGTGGCGTGGCACGGCGTACCTTGGGGATGAGCAGCTCACAGGTGCCCCTCTCCAGGTCGGGTGGGCTCTCGGTCTCGTGCAGAGCCTCGTCCTTGAACCACTTGAACACTGTCTCTTTCTTGGTGTTTGCGACCTGGAAGACAGAAACACAGAAACCTTGCGTTTGGTACAAGGAAACAGTCTTTCTGATGTTAAATCACAGCCCTTAAAAGGAGCCGATTTTTATCGCAGACACGTTCAGACGGAGGCTCCCGGGAAAGCTGTCGGTCATAAGATGGCAAACACATTTGGAAGTTCCGCCCTCACGCTCACACGAGGAAGGGCCTGCACTGCTCCAGCCCACGGGACCGGGCAGGTCATTTGGTTCACACGGAATGCCAGTAATAAAAACGAATTGTGAGCAACACCATTTTAAATTTTAAGAAATATAAAATATTCTCGGGGTCTGTAACAGGTTGAACAGCTGCTTTTTTGGCCGTGTGACATGTCAGATGCGTGGGCACGGAAGGAAAGACACCGTCGCCAGAGACACGCCCAGGGGGGCTGAGAGCTTCCCTCCTACTGGAACCTCTGACATCAGCTTGGACTTGAAGCGGAGCTTCACAGGACTCTGAGGCAGGCAGCATCTCAGTCCCGCGCCCGGAGTCACACGCCGACGGGAGACAGGAGATTCTGGTTCCGAATGAGCGGACGGCACTGACCGCACTGGACTCCATGGGACTGATGGCCATGCAGCCCCGCCCTCGTGGACGCAGCACAGACAGGACAGAATCGCGACGCAAACATCTGGGCAGAGGACAAGCATTTCCATGTGGCTGCGCCGTGCACGCAGGCGGGGCAGCAGGGGTGCTGGACCCCCAGATGGGCGGGATTCTGCATGTCTTGCATTTGTGCCCTGGGCGTGGCCGCGTGCCGGAGGCAGGGAAGCAAAGCCCACAACGCGTGGGAATCGGTGCAGGGAGCGTCCCCACCAGCCTGGAAGTCGGCTCTCCCGTCGAATGTCGGAACCGGAGTTGGTGGTAATTTGGTAGTGAATGGTAGGATGGGCTGTCACCAAACAGTTCCAGCCAGTGAGGCCCAACATTTCAAAATCCTCCCTGTGTCCGTTTTACTGCGACCCAAGCCCCGCCTGTTCCTGACGCTCACTCCGCGCCAGGAACACACCTGCCCAGTGGCCTTCCCTTCCATTCTCAGAAATAGATGTCCTCAGTTAACGTATCTGCCCTGTAGCTGGGGTCCTCAGGTCCCTGAAGAAGTCACTTGTCTTCTGTGACCCTCTGCGATGTCGCGTCACCACCTGTCACCTGAGGGCCCGGGGCGCAAACATCGGCACGCAGGGAAGGGAAACAGGCTCGCTGCTGAGACACCCGCCGCACACGCCTGACCCGAAGGTTCCAAAGTCGCCGTCCTGAATCCCCCACGTGCGCTGAGTGGCGGACTTCCACCAGACTTCCTGCTGGTTACGCCGGAGGCCCTGCCCTGCGCTGTGCCTTTGAAATGGTTTTCTGTGCAGTCACAAGGCCATCCCCTCACATAAATTCCTCTCCATGCGTTCTATACACGTAAACTCAAAAAAGGGCCGTCTGCCAACGTATCACGAGGTAGAACGAGGCAGAAGGAGGGCTTACAGCACCACTGGGCGGGCACTCAACCGCAAACGCTCAAATCACAAGTCGAGTCCCCGGTTCCCCCAACGTCTGTGCCGGAAGATTCAGAAGTCACTGTGGTGAGGGAGCACCCGACGCTGCCGGACATTCCTGGGAGGGCGCCCGGGTCTGTCCACTCGCCGTGAACAGTGCATTCTCGGGCTGTCCCCGCCTTCCACGGAGCGGCCCCACGGCAGGAGCCCGCTGGACCGCAGCTTCCCCCACGTGCAGACGTCACAGGCGGTCAGCGAGCCCGCCCGCTGTGTCGCGAACCCCGAACTGCAGAAGCATCATCTGCACCAAACACTCTCATCTCCTGACTAGAGGGCAGGAGCGGCTTGGAAGTAACCACGTTTCCTTACGGCACACTTCTTGTAAACTTGCTCCCCGAAATCTTAATATTCTATAAACTGCCCGCCTGCGTCTGCTTCTGCACCCCACTGTCGTCTGTTCCCAGAGAACCAAGACAAGACTGGGCGTCCGAGAACCAGCACGTTCAGGGACCCAGGAGTCACTCCCTCCGCCCGTCCCCACCGACTGGGCCCGCCTCTCACCTTACACACCAGTCGGACTTCGCACTCTTCGGTGACATCCCAGTGCAGGTACTCGGCAAAGTGAGGGCCTGGGGGCGGGGAGGTGAAGTGAGAAGGAACAGTATGTCAGACACGCGAACACATGCATGTATGCTTATGTGCATATATGTGAGTGCAAGTGTGTGGGGGTGGCTGTGCACGTGTGTGCATGTGCATGTGTGTGTGCTTACATGCATGTGGGGTGGTTGTGTACATGTGTGCACATACGTGGACTTGTGTGTGTTTCAGGCAAAAGGAAACAGCTGTCCCGTGCAAACTGAGACAGCTGGTTCCAGGCTCCAAAACCAACGCCCGTGCAGGCCTGACACTGCCTGGAACCCGCGTCCCCTCTTGCCATGTCCCCACCCCCCATGCCCTTTAGGGGGAGGGGTCGTGCTTCTCTCCTCAGGGCTCAGCCCCACAGACTTCAGACAGGGACCAGCGATGGGGCAAAGAGGCCGTGTGGCCGGCAGCCGTGTAAATGCGCAATATCTTGAAATCGAAGGCGGCTTTGTATGTTCTTTAAAACACCAGCAAACGCGGGTAAATCACACACTGGTGACAATGTCACAAGCTCATTCCACATGGAGATACAAGGCAGGCTTTAAAGCCCTTTCTGATTTCTTGCACAGAATGTATTCTATGAAGTTAAGAAATACATAACGTAGGAATGAGTGAAATAAAATATTTTTGACCACTAAAATAAAAATAACTGAGAACAACATGAGTAAAGAGAATGTCTTGAGGTCATATTTTATAATCCCCATTCTGATTATTCCCATAGTAGAAATCCCGTATTAAAAAACTCCCATAGAAAAATAAGCCCTTGGGCTACTTTTTCACGCTCTAAAATTGGCCATTGTTCTTTGTGTCTAGTGAGCGTGCATTTCAAAACACCAGGTACGCAAAGTGCACTGTCTGCAGTTGAACGGCTAAAACATTCAGAAGTTATCAGCTTCCCAGGATTTTGAGCAAAACAGCAAGTTCCCGGGGACTGGTATAGCTTCCATGCCCTGTCCCCATCTCAAAGCCCTCAAAGTGCTGACCCTGCCTGAGGGGGCACCGCCCACCTCCCCACCCTGTTGCAAAGCCCGCTCCTCTTGGGTCACAGGTAAGATCTGAGCTCCACCTACAAGAGGTATCGTAGCTGCTGCAAGAGGCCCAGGCACTCGAGGTCGAAACAGGTGCAAGGTGAGCCAGAGGGGGTGGGGCACAGCAGCAGAGTGAGTGCCTGCTCTGAGCTTGGGGTGGGGGGGGGGGCACCGGCTAAAGGGAGAAACCACACAGGGAGTCGGGGGCTCATCCAGAACGCCGGCCTGTGCGTGCAGGGACACAAAGCCTGTCAGCGTCAGCGGGAGGAGAGTCTCCGTGCCTTGACAGAGGCGCCGTCGCTAAAGTGCTTTGGATGCAGGACTGTCGACCAGCAGTGAGGGCCGGAGTCTGCCTCCCGACGTGGATGAGAGACTAGCCAGTCACTCAGTCAAGTCAGCAAGCAAGGCAGCCAGCGAGCCTGGTTACGCCGCCCGCGTCCTTGGCCAGGACAGTGACGGCAACTGTGATGCTAAACGCTAGAGTCTAGGGCTTTAGGGGTGGACACAAGGGAAGCATCCAGGCGAGATCGAGGGAGGAGAGCAGAAGGCACCCCAGCGTCTGGAGACTAGTTAATGGTCAGGCTGCTGGCCTGGCCGCTGCGCGGCACTCGGTCCTCTGCGCCACGTGGGGTTCACTTCAAACGCAAGTCCAGGTCCCCAGTCCCCTCTGCATGTGTCCGGTGGGCAGACAGCCACACACCTACCTTGCTTCCTGAGAAATTCTTTTCTTTGGAACTCAGCCTCTTCTAGGACGGCCTTGAAAGCTGGATTCGACATTTAAGGGGAGAAGGCACGAAACACGTTTGCACCTCTGGTCGGCAGACCTCGCTGCAACCCCACTCTCCGCGGGAGGTGCGAGGTCTCGCCTACCGTCCCCGATGAGCACCAGCGAGGACTGGCTCTTGGCCTTGCCGTCCTGGATCTGCACCGTGTAGGTGCCCTCGTCATCCACGGTGAACTTGTCCATCACCATCTCGATGACGCCGGTGGACTTGTCGCACTTCATCCTGTGCGCCTGGAGCGGGGAGGGGGACGGTGCCACAGTGAGGCCCCTTCTTCCAGCTCACCCCCAACACGGAGCCGCCGCATCAGCTCTGTCTTACAGGACCCTGACGCACCAAGACCCAAGGTGCATCCTCAAAACCCCCGGGTGAGCCAAACACACACCCAGCAGGGGACACCACCAACGAGCATTTGGAGAGAAGCCCCAGTCGGGTGTTTGCCCGTGGCAGCACAAGGGCTCCAGCAGAGAGGCTCATCCCCCTTGTCCTCAGATCTCGGTCGGGCACACGCCTCCGGGCTCCCTGCAGGCCCTGCCTCCCCGTCACAGGACGCCGGGTCCAGTCCTCTTCTTGCCTCCTGCCCCTCGCTGGAGGGCGCGTCCCTGGGAGCCAGGACTGTGTCATTCACACGACACCTGCGCAGAACCTCTCATTGGCCTTCCATGACGCTGTTTGGCCTAGTCTCTGGAGGCTCTCGAGCAAGGCCAGGCCAGTTTCCCGGGGACGTTCTCATTCCCTGCACGTTCCCACCGCGCCTTCCAGGAGCGAGCGCCGCACTGGCCTGTTTGCTCACTCACCCTGCAGCTCCTGTGGCGTCCAGGGCCGGGCAACTGGCCGCCAGCTCCAAGCGCACACGGACAGCAGGGCACCTGCACCCCGCCCTGCCCCCCAGTTCTCCCTCCCTGGACACACTCAAGGAGCCACCTCCCTTGAAGCCCCTCCTAACGACGCCGCATCTCCGTATCTCAGCGCCCTCTGAATTCAGACAGTGCGCCCTGCGCTGACTTAGTGCTCTCTTAGTTCCACATTTTTCTGTACTGTTCTCTGACTGAAGGTGTGTTTCTTCAACTCCAAGATAACGTCCACGAGGGCACATTTACGTCTCCCTTCTCCATCTGAGGGACAACCAAAACCGCTCTGAAGGGTAAAGGCTGACACCCACCAGGAAAGCAAAACGGTCTCCCAGTCCCTGGGGGCCAAGTGGGAGCCCCAGGTTCTGTTTAATCAAAGACGACTCTCAGGGCTTCAGTGAGTCAAGCCCTAGCCCCCACCCCAGGCCTTGACCTCCAGCAAACAGAAACGCCCCCTTCCCAGTTAGAAATGCTAGCGTGACCCCACACGTGCCGACCACCCTTCATTCATTCACCTGTGGGCCTTCCACACCCACCTTCCACAGGTCAGACAGACAAACACACACAGCATTGATGTGAGGGAGCGGCCTGCCCAAGCTCAGCCGAGGCCGCCCTGCCCCCCAAGCCCACGAACTCACCTCACTGTCAGAAACCTCCTTGTCGTTGATGACGAATCGGTAGCTGGCATCTGGGGACAAGCGCTCTGCCTGCAGCCAGAAGCGAACCTGGCCGTGATCGAACACCTCGTACGCTAACTCCGACTTCAGGGGGATGGCTGCAGGGAGTAGGGGCAGAGGTCACCAGGTGGGAGCCCCGAGGGAAAGGACAGGGGCACCGTGGGAAACATCCACGCTGGTTATTAAATATTTTGAGAAGGTGGACCCCGGAGCACTGAACTATGAACCCCCCCCAAAAGATAAGGCCCAGCCTGCCTGTCGCATCTGCGGCCCATGCTGGGGGGGGCGGGCAGGTGTGCAGCACCCAGCTTTTTTTCTGTGGGTCCAATGCGATTCTGCAACAGGGGTCCCATTTGACAGGCAGCCACACTGAACCCCAAATTCAGAACACTGTCCATGCAGTGAAAACGTCGACAAGTATTTGTTTTACGTGAACAGGGGGCAAGCCTCGGGGCTGGAGCGGAAACGGGGCCCCCGCCGCCCCTCGAGCAAGCTCCACACACAGACCGGCCCACCTGCCCCGTGCGGTCGTGACGCCAGGCCCCGGCTCACTTACTGGGGTTTTTGATCTCGTTGCTCAGTGCCATCAAACGCTCGAACTCTGCAAGGAAGAAAAACGTGCCCACTGAGTTTCCCAGCCACGCTCAGAAGCTGGCAGACAACGTCAGGGCCCGTGGCAGACCGAGCTGCGGATGTGGCAGAAACTCCCAGCAGAAGGGAGAGGGTAGGGGGTCACTTTGGTGAACACTGCCTTCAATGAACTAGAAAGCTGCCCCCCTTACCAATAGGGCCCTTTCGGACACATCAGGGCAGAGGTCCTGGGCGTACGGGGGTTGGGGGCAAGTGTGGGCAGGTAGGCTCCCGGAAGGGAAGGTCTGCTTCCAGATTCCGAACGCCACGGGGACTCCTTCCCCGAGTGGCCTGGCTGAGGAGGTGCTGGTGGCCTGGGACTGCTGCCTCTTTCGGAACATCCTTCCACATCTGTCCCCCGCCCCCGGCCCCGGCACGTCCCCGTGGTGCATCAGCACGAGGACAAATCAATCCCAAAGCAGACACATCGCTCCTGAGAGTCCCAAGGGCAACCCAACAGCAACTGAAGGCTCTAAGCCATTTCTTCTTTCCTTCCTCCCTCGCTAACGTTAGGGTTTGGACTTGGGGTCGTGGTCACAAAGCCGCGCAAACATGTCTGTTTGAAAAGCAAAGCCGGGCTTTTCCTGACGGAAGTGTCCCCATCCAGATGACAGTCTTTCTCTTCCATGTCCGTCCCATTAACTTCACGGACTTACTTGCTGACACGCCACGTCCCGCTCACCAGACTGTAAAAGCCGTGCGCAAGCGGTACGTTCCGGGAAAGAGGGGGCTAGCGTCTGCGTGACTTCTGATGCAGTCTTCGGTGTGTGCACGTCGTCCCCACCCCCCACAAACTCGCACCCCTTCTCTCAGCAGATGAGCCTTTAGTGCCGACCTCGGAAAGCACTATGAACCCAGGAAGGCCCGCCTGTGTCACACGTTACCTTCCTCTTCCAGGACAAAGCTCGAGGACACGCCATCCGTGTCGCTGACCGACACCGAGTAGGTCCCCAAGTCCCCTTTGTCTGGATTCTTAAAGTACAACTTCGAGCTGGAGAAAGGAAGACAGGGCGTTGAGGACTCGTGTCCGTCCGCGTTTCTAAGAGGCCACACCTGCCGCTGCCCAGCCTGACTTACTGCTCCCCGACAGTCTCGACCTCGAACCGCGGGTCGCCCGCGATGTCCTCGTAGGACTTGCACCAGGTGAACTGCGAGGCCTCCGTCATGTCCGGGCAGTCAAAACTCAGGTAGATGTTGCCCTGCTCGTCCACGCCAGCGCTGACTTCCTTGGTGCCTGTGGAGCGAGGATGCGAGTGAGCCCGTGAGACGCAGGGACACGCTGTCCTGGGCGCTCTTCTCCCGGGGGCAGGGGCACAGACCCACGGGTGGCAGATCAAATTGCCAGCTTCACCTGCCAACCCTCTTGGACATTCGGGGACTCGTGGCAGAGCCGACCACCCCCCACAGCCCACTGGGGGCAGAAGGTTTGGGTTTTAAGTTGTCACGTCTCTGCGTTTCTGTCCCACACCCTTCTCTGTGTCCAGGACGACTGGAGAAAACCCTTGGGGCTACCCGGCCCGGCCCTGAAGTCCCTTTTCCCTCGGAGGCCAACCCCTCACCACTCCAGGAGGCCAGGCAGCCATGGTCACCCCAGTGGATTTCACCTGCTCACCGCCTCCTCTGTGCCCACTTTTTTGGTGGAAGGGAGGGTTTTTTGTTACTTTTTGACCAAAGTGGATCCACCCTCAGGAATTAGGGATTGGAGGTGCCGCCCCAGAGTGCGACCCAGGCCAGGCACCGCCAGCGCTTGTGGTTGCCGTGGAGATGCCAGGTGCAGAACCAAACGCAGCAAACACCCAGCGGGAGGGGAGACAAGAGGCCAAACTCACTCCTGCGGTCTGGGAGCTGCCCTGAGAGCGCTCCTCTGCCCCCAGAGAGACGCCCATCAACCAGAGGAGCACCCAGGGCTTCGAAACTTCCTGCTCCAAATCCAGCCGGGAGCTGCAAGGCCACCAGCACTGTACTCACCGCTCCACTGCCCCCCACGAAGGCCCCGCCACCCACGCATGGGGACCTGCCCTGCCCTCTCCTGTCGGGGGCGAGAGTGAGGGCCCCTGGCCCGTGAGGACCTGCCAACTCGCTGCCGACCCAACTGCTCCGAGAACCTGACGGGCCCCGTTCGCGTCCACGGCACCACATCCGCCCCGGCTCACCGGGCCTGGTCTCCAGAAGCACCGGCTCGGACGCGTCCGACGGCAGCCCCACGCCACTGGCATTCACAGCCCGCACGCGGAAGACGTAGCTCTTCCCTTGGTGCAGGTCGCAGACCTTGAGATGAGGGAGGCAACGCCGCGTGAGTGCACACATGCAGGTGCTCCGTCATGTCTCACGTTTTAGGGTGAACAGGCCTCCTTTTTAAAAAAAGAAAGGCCTCCCCCCGCTGGAATTGCTGTGCGTACTTCGCTGGAACAAACGGATGCACACTCAGGAACTGACTTGGCAGGAATTAACAGGTTTGCGGTAACTCTGATACATTCTTTCTCTTTTCTCTACGTATCTGAGAGCAGAACTAAAATTGTATCACCTCGTCCCTAATCTGCGGTGTAACAGTATCAGACGAACGGACATCTGTGGGGCTGGGCACAGTAATTCCAAAAGTGAATCTGAGCTGTGCAAATCAGCCCACGGTCTGGACACATCGAAACTCCTCGACCGAGGTCCCCTCCACCTTAACTGCTAGTGTTGCCATCCACGTTGACAACCACAAACAAAACATATTTGACAGATGCCTAACACGCTTCTTAGCAGCAGATTTATTCCTTCAGAGGAGACTGGTGTTATTTCCCAGGAGGTGGCTGCCAACTCTCCCTGTCCAGGCAGCCAGGGGCCCGACTGGACATGGCCTGGCTCTACGCCCGGTGGGAGCTGGTCCCCTCGGTCACGGCCCAGAGGAGGTCTCCGCAGGGCCACGAGCCAGGGAGGCAGGCTCAGGATGGCTGTCACAGCTGACCCCAGGGCCTGGTAAACTTCAGGGCAAAACCAGAAATATTTGGAGAAAGGACAGAGCGACTTCCCTTTATAGTTCTGTCAACGGCGGAAACATTGGATGTGCACGTGTGTGCATGCATGTGTGCACGTGTGTGTGTGTGTGTGTGTGTGTGCTGTCAGGCAGTTACCCCGTGAACTAAGTGAACGCAGCGTGAGGCCTGCACCAGAACACACGTGGACATGCACCACCGGCAGAGGGCACACACTGGCCTGTGTTCACCCAGCCAGGTCAGCGCGGTCCAGGACAGCTGACCACGTGCTGGGGAGAACCCGGGCATGTCACCACAGCTCGCGGCCACAGCTTCGTGGGGTCCCCGTCCCCGGCACCCAAGTTCCCCAGTGGATCTGCGGTGGGGATAATGCTCACCTTTAAATAACGGTTCGCAGTGGCCGCCTCGCTGGCGGTGGCCCAGTCCTCAGAGCCCTCCTCCTTGTAGTCCACGAAATACCCCGACACGGGGCTGCTGCCCGAGTACACCGGGGCCTTCCAGAGCAGGACCAGCGACGTGTCCCTCACCTCGCAGAAGGTCAGGTCGTAGGAGGGACCTGGAACAGGCCTCCGGTCAGTGCCGTGCACGCAGGGGCCACAGCAGGGAAGCTGCGCCTGGGGACGCGGCCTCGGACCTCTCTCCAGGAGGGGCCGCTGACCACACAGCTGGGGGCAGGGGCACGGTCTGGCCTAACGTCCTACAACCCAGTCGACATGCAGCCCAGCAACCGTGGGGCTCCTCGGAGCAGCTCCCGAGTCCACATCGCTCACCTGGACCAGCAGGTGCGTGTCAGAGAGAGAGAAGATGCACGGCAAAGGCAGGCTCTGTCTGTCCCCGCTGGCTAACTGCCCGGCTAACTGGTATGCTACCCCGGTACCCTCAGCTCTGCCCGGAGCCTGGCCCAGCGGGTGACGCCAGACACAGGAACAGGACGGACCCGCCGCCGATCCAGCGACTACACAGACGTGGGGCGGTCCCCACGGGGGCAAGGCCTGTGCGCTGGGCGTGGGCCCCGGGGCACGGCCCCTCACCTGGCTCCGGCGCCGTCCAGGCCTCGCACTTGAAGAGCTCACTGGGGTCCGAGGGCTGCCCAACCCCCACCAGGTTGGCGGCGGCGATTCTGAACTCGTACGCCGAGCCTCCCGTCAAGCCGTCCACCTGTGGGGTTGTGTTAACACGCGACGTGGGAGCCGGCTCGTGTCCTCCGGGGCAGAGGGCGGGTCTGTGCTCAATTCCCAGAACGACGACGTGGGGAGGGACCTTATGGCTGGGTGACGCCTCACTGGAGGAGGTCCCCACCGGCCAGCCGTGCGGCAGCCGTGACAGCTGCTCCATGGAGGCTCCAACAGGGGTGACAGGAGTGTCCCCAGGCAGAGAAGGACAGTGAGCCTCTGAGACATGCTCCCCTGCAGATACCTGCGCACTGGACATCACAGGAGGGGACACAGGACACCTGCTCCCAGCACATGGGCTACGGGTCCCTTAAGGGACGAGGCTGCTCAGCAGCCACCACAGGGCCTGCCCTGCCTGGTCGGCCCCACAGAAGACAAGGTGGGGCTTCACCAGAACTGCCAGCTCCGCCTCCCAGCAGGTGGCACGTCTGGGAGCCGGAGGGCACCCCCACCTGCAAGGTGACATTAACCTGCTGCTTTCTCTGCACAGGGACCCGCCCCCTCCCAGAGGGGCTGCCTGCAGGAGGCAACAAGGCACTTTTCTCGGGACCGCAGGCCTGGGAGGGGACAGCAGGCACAGTGAGGGTCAGAGGTCGAGGGAGGACAATGCCACGCTAGGCCTGAGTTCTGGCAACATGTCACACACAGATGTGCGACCTGCGTGATCGACACAGATACTACTTCCAAATGCAAGAGGAAGCAGAACCTTCTGCCAGACGGAGACGAGACCTTCTAAGCGCCACCCCCCAAACAAAAGCCCCGATTCACAGCGCAGGTGACTCCCTCGAAGCTGCCGCATCAGCCCCTGTGGAGGGTGTGTGCCCAGGGCCACCCTGGCTGCTTCCTCCTGTGTTTCTACCATGGAAACGGGGGGTGGGAACCCTGGGGATAAGACATCCCTCCGCCCCCACTGCTCACGGAGTGTGAACGTTCCGGAAGGCCATGGCTGCTCAGGGTGTGTGTGTGGACTTGGCCCCGATCTTTCTTAGCCCAAACAGAGTTGCTTCTGCCCTCTCCACCGGGACACACTTTCACACGCGACTCACCCACACGCTTGAACCACAAACCTCTCTCAGGAAGGTGGTGGCCAGCAAGCAGCAGCCACGCCTTTGTCTCGAGATGCCAGCTGAGCACAGCGGCTCGGGGCGGGAAGGTCCTGCCTGCCGGGGACCCACAGCTGGGCCTGGTCACGGCAGCACCAGGCCTGTCAGCCACACACTCACTTGCCCTTCCTCCTCTTTCCTGTTTCTCGGGAAGGAAAAAACTGCTCCGAGACCCATCCCGTCCTCGGGCTCCGTGATCTCATGAGGCTCTGAATTCCTTAAATTCATTTTTGTTTCTGGACTGAATTATCTAATGTCACCGAGCCCTGGGACACCGAAGGAAGGACCCTGTGCACTGTGCGGGGCCAGCCAGGCAAACACCCAGGCAAACGTCAATGGATCCCCAAACGCACCGTCAGGACTCGCTCTCGGACCGGTGTGGCGTTGACCTCATGCCAGTGTCTGTGCTGGGCCTCGCGCTGGTCCAGGAAGTAGCCGAGGATGGGCGAGCCCCCACTGAACCGCGGCTCCTTCCAGCCCAGGGTCATGGACTGGCCGTCGCAGTTCAGGAGCGTGATCCCGTAGGGGTGGGACGGGACAGCTGCGAGGAGACACGCGCGTCTGACTCGGTCACGCCCCGTGGCCCTCATGGCAGCCACGGGACGTGGCCGGAGCCCCACGCCCTTGGCTCCTCCCCCCTCATCTAACCACCTTGGTTTCTATGTCCCTTCTTGAGAGACCTCAAAGATGCGTATGCGTGTGCGGCTACTTCTAGGTGCCGTGTTCTGCTGTGGACAGTGCTCACCCATTGATACCCACCCACGTTTTTGGCCCAAACTTTCAGGAAAAAAATCTTTCAATTTTTCAATTTAGTTACTTATTTATTTATATTTTGATACTTGTTTGTGTGATAAAAGAATTTTATAACTTTTGTATTGTGCGAGCACACGTACAGACGCAGAATTAGTGCCACCTGCATATAATGCGCTTCCTTATTTTTCCCTCAGAAATTTGGGCAAAAGTGCTCACTGTGCACAGCAACCCACGGCACCTCCCCCACAGCTTCAGTGACACCAGGGCGACGGGTTATCTGAGAGTGGCCTGGACGTCTGTGACACCAGGTCCCCTGCTCTGAGGAAAGCCTGGAGGGGCGTCTCCTGACACCCACGATGACCAGTGACTGTCACTCCGCGGCCAGTAAGGGCCCACGCTGCCTAGGCCGGCACGTGCCCCTCCCGCCGGGCTGAGGACACTTCAGGTTAACTCTGTGAGGACGAGGGCGCCCCTCTTCACCCCGACTCCGAGTGACCTGCGGCTGGATGTCCTTCCTCCCTGACTTCCACATGTACTGTGATGAGCTCTCCGCAGCTCAGAATAAAAAAATTAAACAGCTGGCTTTCAGCTCAAAGGAACGACCGTAACAAATGACGGGACCGTCTGAAAGTCCCTCCTGGGAAGACGGAGATGACGGTAGTGACCTCAAAACAGGAGGGCGATTGGCTCGTTCTGCCGTCTTCGCCCACCTAGGTACTGTCAAACCAACATTCCTTGGAAATTCTAGAAACAGCATCACCAGGCAAGAAAGCTTAATCGCTGAAAATGTTAAATGGAGTTGGAGACAAAAATAATTGAGGAGCAAAACAAGTTTTCCAGAAGCGAAAAGATCATCCTACGATGCTAAACACGTCCCGTGTGACGTCCTGTCTCAGAACGTCCTGTCTGTGGGACGAGTGTGGTGACCTCAACGTGAAACCCCTGTCACCGGATGGCGGTCATGGGGCCACCGCACACACAGCCCTAGAGCCAGGGCCCGTCCTGCAAGTCGGGGCCTGCACTGCTCAGTTCCAGCCAAGTCACGCTGTTTTAAGATGACTTCGGTCCGAGCCACGGGGTCACATGAGCCTGTGGAACTCCCCGGGGCCATTCATTATGGTTCCTTGAACCAAGAGCAGCTCAAGGCCCCCGAGGCTGCTTGGGAAAGAGCAGCCGGTGACCGGAAGCCCATGTATCAACACAGGTCCCTGGGCTGGGAGACACAGCTGCCCTCCAGGACCATCTCCCGTGTTGATGGGCACGTGGCCAGCACGTGGTCACTCCCCCCGCCAGCCCACGCTGGCAAGTCCAGGACAAGGAGCAACAGACGAGAAGCTTCCACAGAACCGCACGTTCTCTGCGGGACGGCTTACCCCTCCCTTCCTCTGTGATGTCCCCAACGGCGCCCCAAGTGTGTGTGCCTGCAGAGGGCACACACCCTGCCCGAGGGCCAGTGCTGGGCCTCGGGCAGCACTTACTGAGTGGGGCCTGGACCTTGATGGCGTCGGACTCCTGCGAGTTCTCGCTGGTCCCCACAGCATTCACGGCTTTCACTCGGAAGATATACTGCTCGCCAGGGGTCAGGCCATGCACGACAAACCTGGGGAAGGGAGGCGCTGGCTACCAGGGTGGCATCCCACCCCCCACAGCATAGCCATCCCTTCAAACAGTCCCTAAAGCTCGTCACCAGGACTGAAAGGAACTTGACCTTTTGGAGTGCCTCACGTACACAGCACGTACATCCGTTGCCTATCCTTAGCGCGTTCATGGGAAGCAACATGCGAGGTCAGCAAGCAAGGCCACAGCTGAGGCCGGCCAAGAGGCCTTGCTCCAGTCAGAGTCGCCCGCTCTGGGCCCCCCTGCATTCCCGTGTGTGCAGCGTTCGGACCACAGGCCCATCACCAGACGCTGCTGCACTCCCCACCAAATCGGCCCCACGCGTGGCCACCTCAGAGGACAGCATCACAGGGCGGGGGCCACGGGCTACAACGGTGAAGTGAGACCGGGCTCAGGCCTTGACGGCCGATATTGTACCCATCACTGATGGCCCCTCCACAAAAGACCGTGTCCTGCCTGGGATGGGGCTGCGGGCCGCCCTCCCACACGCACCCAGCTGCACACGGACAGCCAACGGACAGCCACACGAGGGCTCTGCCCGAGGTGGGCGCTCGGCCCCGGTGTAATTTGTCACTTGAGTGACAGTTTAAACCCGACCGTGTGTGGCAGAGTCTGCAGACACCCTGTCTGCGGACAAAACCCCCCACAGCAGCAGCGTTTGCTGTCCTGTCCTGAGTGACCCGCTTGCTGGCCGGGGACATAACATCCAACCCCTGTGCTCCTCAACCGCTTCACATCTTTCCCCCGTGACTTTTTCTAAAAGCAAAGGGTCTGAAAAGGAATGACAGCTGAGGCACCATGGACAACCCGTCCCCAGGGGACAGCCTGGCGGCCGCCTCCCTGTCCCCAAGAAGCGCGTCGGGGAAGCCTTGCTCGAGGCCGCGAGCTGCAGTCTCAGCAGGAAGCAGGAGAAAACAAACGCTGGGAGCGGACGGGGCCCCTGGAAACGCTCAGAAAACCCACACGGAAAAACAGAACAGCTCGCACAGCCCGGCCACAAGTCCGTGAGCTTCCCGTGCAAAGGTCAGAGAGCCAAAGCTCTGGACTCCCCTTTGTCTGCAGAAAGCCACCCAGCCAGCGCATGGGAACCGGCCCAGTGACTCCAAACTCCCACACCCCCGTGTGCGAGCAAGAAAACAGGCACATGCGTGCACACGTCTCGGGCGTGCGTCTGCCCTGGTGTCTGTGCCAGGCGGCTCCCCCTTCAGTTCTGCTGCTGCGCTTTGCTCCCAGGCAGTAAGCTGGGGCCGGCGGAGGGCGGGGAGGCGGCCGCACCTGTTGTAGCCAATAGGCTTGTGGTTGCAGGGCTCCCAGAGGTTGGACCCCACCACGCAGCAATCCACGTAGTAGCCCAGGAGGTCCTGCTCCTTCTTCGGCCTGTCCCACTCCACCACCACGGACGTCTTCGTGTTCCGAGACGCGAGGACCCGGCCCGGCGCAGAAGGAGCGGCTTTGCGGGGACACAATTGCACATGGTCAGGTGTCAGCTTTAAAAGACACTCCAAGACCTTCAAGCCCCTTTATCCGCAGGGAAGGGCCACCCACGTCCGGGCCCTGAGACAGAGTTTGGACAAGGAGGAGGGGAATGAGGGTGGACGGACCACTGCAGGGCCCGGGGTGCTGGCCAGTCCTCTCTGTCCTCCCAAGGCCCCCCGGGCCGCAGACAGAGGAGGGACGATCCAGAACCTCCCCCACCTCCACCAGGGCCACTAAAGACCCTCCAGGGACACACCGGCTTGGCTAAGAGGTAGTAACTGTTCTGGAGCAGAAAATCGCCGGTTGTAAGAAAACCGGCCACATTTCCCTCGTGCTTCTCAGACTCCATGAGGAATTCAAGTTCAACTCCTGATCTGACCCTGGGTTTTCTCACCTAGCCTTGACATCTTCAGAGAGGGAACCTCAGCCACCCAGGTGAGAGACTCCGGCACACAGAGGGGGGCATTTTTTTAAAGCAGCTGCTGCCTGAAAGTGTTTCTACCATGTGGCTCGGTTTCATGAGGGGGAGATGAAGTGGGAAGAATGCCAAGTCCTGCCACAGCTGGGCAGCAGATCCTCGGCTTCCGCATAGTGAAAGCTCCCGTGCAGCATCCTGATTGACAGAAATCGCGGGCTACCCAGCGCCGCCTCTTTCCGGGCATCCTGACTGCCGGCCCCTGCTGGGACCACTCACCGATGGTGTCCTGCGCCTGGATCGGGGAGGTGATTTCCGAGGGGTCGCTCAGGCCGTGCTTGTTCACAGACAGAACTCGGAACACATACGATTTCCCCTCCGCAAGGTCGAAGACGGCGTAACGAGGGGACCTCACGGCCGCCTGGGTGTTGACCCGCTGCCAGCTGCCGCTCCCGACCACGGACTGGGGAGAGAAACGGGACCTGAGAGCCGACTCCCACTGCGAGCTGGTGGGAAGGGCCCCTCTGAGCCGATGAAACCCCCGTGGGGGTCCATCCTGCACTCTGGACACTGCCATCGTGAGTCTTTCCCAAAGTTCATGAAAGGGGAAGCCAACTGGGAGAAAAAGATAAATTACTTAGAGCTGAAAACGCTCACCAATAAAATTTTCTCTCGAAAGGGAATGACTAAATCTCAGCAACTTAACAGAATCAACACACAGGCTGCGATTTTAGTGCCGAGGGGCGCACTGTGAGTAGGTGAAGGACAACCTAGGACACTCAGAAAGTGCCCTGGTGGGTGTGTTTGTCATTGTTACTATTTTGCGGGCTGTAACAGTGGCAACAATGTGACAGGGATCCAAGTAACTAGCAACAGGATAAGACAGTCGGGATATTCCCGCGTTTAAAATGTAGCCTTTTAAGTTACTATTGTAACGGCCTTTGATAGGGTGAGAATTGCATCATTTTGTCAAATGTAACAAAGGATGCAAACTGCACCCAGGACAAATCGAGTGTGTAAAACCCTAGAGACGAAGACTACAAATGTGCACTTTGTTAGTGACCATTTTATACAGCAGACTGTCAGTGGTTTTAAGTTTATTCTGTATGTGTCTGTATTCTTCCAACGTCCTATACCGCGTGGTTAATTTCTGTCACCGATAATTACTTTTAAAGTTTCAATTACACGTTTCTTTTCTCCCTATAGGAAAGAAACGCTTTCGAAAGGAATCCGGAGGCAGTCGGAGTTGGGTGTACGTTGCCCGGCTGAGAAGCCCTGTGGGCACATTTCCAATGACCACCCAGGCTTCTGGGCTCGACTCATGTTTGAAGGAGGGGTTTTCTCTCATTGAGCAGAGGCCAAGCCATTCTCTTGGAGCTGGCAGGAGGCCCCGTGGACCCCAGCGTGTTCTGTGTCTGAGGAGGCAGGTGACAGCTGGCTGGGTGGTCGGAGGACAGGACCCTCTGTTGGAGGAGGGACAACAGGGAGGGCGCAGGAAAAAAAACTGCAAGGACTTCGTGCCAAGCCCCTAGAAGCCCAAGGAAGGCGGGAGCCCAACTGCGTCCCTAGCACTTGGCCACCCACGCAGGGGCTGGGGGACAGTGTGCAGGGTCTGCCCGGAGCACGGGGCCTCGAGACACCTGGGCAGGGCTGTATGCCCAGGGCTGCAACACACCAGGTACTTCTTCAGCGTCCAGAACTGACAGTCCCACCCCCGGCCCCCTGCAGGGGGAGTCCCTCTACGGGGTTGCCACCCAGTGCCACACAGCTTGGGAACCAAAGGAGGTCAGCGTCACCCCATCCCCTGTATCCTGCAGCCCTGAGAGCTGGAGCCCAGAGTGCCTTGGCAGGAAACGTCAGCTCAGGGGGGAGTGTTAGCGTGACACCCCCCCAACCCCCTTTGGTGGGGACTCAGAGCCTGGAGAGGGGGCGTGGGCTCGCTCACACAGGGAGGAGGGGGCGGCAGAGCCAGAGCCAGGACAGTGCCCGGACCCGACGTAAACTCCTCTCCTCGTTCTCCGGGTGGCCAGCACCTGCAACTGCCTTCCCGTAACCTAGGTGACGCGGTATCTGGGATGAGGCATGGGAGCTGCTCATCGGCAAGGGACACCCCGGGCACAGAGGGGACGCAGGCAGAGCCACTGTCACAGGGCCATGGGCACTGTACCTTCTCGATGAAGTAGGACAAGGGCTCCCTGCCGCGCGGGGACGGGGGGTCCCAGCTGAGGACCACATAGGTCCTGCTGAGCTCAGAGATGTGCACGTTGGTGGGAGGTCCCGGGATCTGCACGTCGCCTGCGGGAGGAACAGACCGTGTGAGGCTGGGTGACTCCAGGCGGACCCTCAGCTCCGCTCAGAGGCACAGCCACAGCCACATTTGGGGGGGGGAGGGACAGCAGCTGGTGCAGCTAAACATCGCCCCTTGTTCCTGAGTTCAGCACGAGCCACCTCCCAGGAAGGGTGCCACACCCGCTGCCTGCCTGCTTCTGCTGGGTGTGGGTGGGGTGTCGGCCAGGAGAACAGGGCCTCTGACCCCACGTGCGGCCCTGGCTGCCCCGGGAAATTTCTAGAAGGCACTGCCACCACGCCCTGTGGTGTGGACGCCCTGCGGAATGTGACCCACTCTTTCCACGGGCCGTCCCCTGTGCTCTCCATCCTGTGCGTCCTCAGAGCTGACACCACATGTCCATCTCCAAGCATGCTCTCCCTGCTCTGCCACTAACACGTGGGATACCCTGCAGGGCCTGCACCGAGCCTGTGCTGACGACCAGGACGGGACACTCAGTCACACGTCAGCTGTTCCCCTCTTCTGCCACAGACTCATTCTCGCCTCCTTGCAGATATTGGGGGCACGTGTGTGGATATGAGTGCTTTCCATACAGGACAGTTTCCCAGACCCACGGGCCGGCCATCGTGGCAGAAAGGAAGACGCATGTCCCTGAGCTTAGCACACAAGTGAAAGGTTGGAAACGTCCCAGGACACATCTGAGCCCCTCTCAAAACCCTGCTGCCGTGGGGAGAGGCAGCTCAGCCTGCAGGACCAGCATGGACAATGCCATGTGTCACCTCGCAGCTGCAAGTGACGGACATGGCAGACGAGTGCCAGGGCTGCCAGGAGGCGGCAGGCACACAGCCTCGCCCTGCTCTGCCAGAGGCTGCCGTCCCGCGGGGACAGAGCACCCATTTCCCAGCTGAGCAGTGCGGGGACAACTGGAAACGCTGGGCAAGGCCACGAGAATGGACACGGGACAAGGTCTGAGGGCAGACGCCACCCAAGCCTAGAGCGAGGAGAAAAATCGGCAAAAACCCTGAAACAGAGAGGCAGAGAAGCCACTCTGTGACCACACAAGTGACGTGCTTTTATTTTCACTGCGCAGACGGCGTTTCCCACGGTTTCCAGCGAGAACAACGTGAAGAGACAGGCAGCTCCACTGAAGGGGACGCATGGGAGGGGACGGCTCGCTGACAGTGCCCCAGGAAGCCATGCAACCTGCAGAGACTGTCTCACCAATGAGAGGGGTCCGTCCTTGAACACGAGCAAACGGACGACTTTTCCCCCACCCGTGCACAGGGACTTCGGGGTCTCACCTCGCTCGTGCTACACCGTGGACGTGCCCGGGCTGCAGGCAGAGCCTCGCTCGGGGGAGCTGAGCCCGCCCTCTAACTGCAGCCATCTCCCGGCCCCGGTCAAACCAGCTCCTTCCATCGGAGCATTTCGGTCCCTGCCTCCCGTGATCAGCCACAGAACCTGCACCTCAGAACCGTCCCCGGAAGAGGAAGGAAACACAGCCCCATTCAGGAAGGAGGTGAACCCAGTGAGGACCCAGGCCCAGCAGCCAGAAGACCGGCCGGCCCACAGGACAGAGCGGGGGTGGGGAGGCGGGGGGTGCATGGAAGAGGCCCCCGCCACCCAGCAGCAGCAAGCAATGGGCTCGAGGTGTCTGCAAACCCCGCTCCACGCCCTCAGCCTTCAACCAAGCCTTCGAAACGTGTCATTTCTTTGTCTGGGACTCGGTAGACAGCTGGCCATTCACACACCTGCGTCTGTGCACAGAAAGACAGCTTTCTCCCGAAATGGCAGTGCTCCTGCCTCGGACGGGTGGCAGGGTTATCCTTCCCACACCGCGGACCTCGCCACGAAACGCCACGGTCAGGCACAACACACACCTTCCCGTTCCGGGCAGCTCTTCCCCGATTCCCGCACCCACCACACAGGGTGGGTGCCCTCCGCCCACTGACCCCAGCCCGCTGTCGGGGTGAAGACAGAACTGAGCTCCCCCTGCGCGTGTGGCTCTTGGGGGAAACTCTTGGGACTGACCAGCTTTGAGGAGGCTCCCAGAGCACCTTTCCTGAGGCGGTGGCTGCAAGCTAATTAATTCTTTTTATTTTTAAATTTTCACTCACGGCCCTCTGTGAACTCTAATTATAAATCCAATAAAAATCTTTGGATTTCTGACTAATAACGCTAGGCTCTGCTTCTTAATAAGTCGCTCTTTCTAGGTCTCTCTGGCAGGAATACTAAGAAGTATTCATAAAACCCAACAGGGACATCACTCGAGCGGTGAGACTTGGTTGGTTTAAACTGTTAGAAATAAAAGCTTTGCCTAAACAAATACCAGGTCCTGCCCTAGAGACGGAGTGTGTCAGAAAGGCGCCTGACACCAGCCGGTCACCAGGTCTGGGACTCAGTTTGGTTTCTTCTCTCCCATCCCCAAAAGGGTGCCTGAGCGGGCCCCACGTGAGAACAGCGACGTGCACGCTGGGCTGCGCCGTGATTCTGGCTCCCTCGCCCTCCTCCTGCCCTGCTTCTCCCCTTTGGCGTCCAGAGGCCCTGAGCTTGCCGCCTGAGCCACGGTCCCGTCTTCACCTGCAGAACTCGCTACAGGTGCGAGGCCCTGTCCCGAGGGCTCTCTCCGTCCCGCCCCCGCCCTGCAACCCAAACCCCTGGGGAGGGAGAGCACTCACCTTCCAGGTCCTCCTGGTAGATCACAATTTCTTTATCTCCCTCCAGGTGCACAGCTGCAGAGAGAAAGGCCCGTGTGGAGCATGACCATCCGCTCCTGAGAACAGCGCCCTCCCCTCATTTTGTGCGAGGTCCGCTCCGCCTTCTCGGGGTGGTTTCAGCACATCCCTGCCCTGAAGGCATCGGCGCTGACACTTCAGAAAGGGTCCGGGCAACACTCAGCGCTTCCCAGCGAGACCACGGGAATGGAGGGGACACGGAGTGCCCCACTGAACCACGACCAACAGCCCGGCCACCAAGGGACCTGCACGATGTGAGGTTTAAACTCTAACGTGACTGGCCTGGTTTGAACGCCCCCCAAGTCCCGTTATGTGCTGAAACTATGTCACCGATGGACCAAGAAAAGTCTTATTCTGCACCAGCTTCACTGGGTCTCAGTGAAGAGCAGCCGGAAGGTGTCAGTCTCGGCCTGGCCCGCCCACTCCTCGAGGGACGCTGATGGGGGCCGAGAAACATGCCGCCCACAGCCCAGCACGTTCGGAGACCGTTGTGGGTAAAGAGGAAGGGCACGTCCCACACCAGGCCCCAGTGTCCCGGCCGCAGCTGGAACGTGAAACGTCGGCAACCTACCTTGTAACCTCCTGAGGTCAACAGGGTCGAGGGCAGCCACGGCCTCCGAGGCGCGGGACGGCCGGCTGATGCCCGCGTTGTTGACCGCCCGCACTCGGAACACGTAGGAGCGGCCCTCGAACAGCCCGGTCACGGGGTAGGTGCAGATTTTCAGGGGCGAGTCATTGCACTGCACCCAGTTGTCCGTCCCCACCTCGCACCTGTGGGCAGCAGTGGGCCAGAGCGCGGCAGCGGCGTCAGCCCCTGCGTGCAGGGGCCACGCGTGTGTTTGTACACGCGTGGCGTATAATGGCACAACGGGACAAGGTCTCGCACTGGTGAGGCCAGTGCCCTCCACACGCTGACTTACACAGACTGTGGGAATAAACGTTAACAGCCGGCTACTTAGCAAACAAACATCCCTGAGCCTTTGTAATGTACAGGCTAAGACTAGTTCCCGACTTCAGACACATTTAGGAAAAACTCTCCTGCAAAAGCTGTTTCAGGGCCGTCCGAGGTCATTCTCTCAGAAGCTACATCGCAAAACCTCAGGGCCCTGCAGCCGCCCGGCCATTGGCCTCCCAGGCTGGGAAGGGGGCCCACCCTTGGCTCTGAGCCCAGGAGAGCACCTCGGGGTGCTGGCTCACCATCCACGCCAATAACAGTACAATGTTTCCTTCGGCACGGCTCCCACGTGCACTCGGGAAGTCTCTGAAAATGTCAAGTCCTGACCAGAACTCTGGAAATGCACACAAGTGTAACCTCCAATTCTCAGAGCTGAGATTGGTAAACCCCACACTTCCTGTTGAATTCCCAGGAGAAAAGACCGAAGGGAGCACGTCGACCTTTCAGAGAAATCCACAGTCATTTCAGAGAATCAACTCTCTCCCCCTAATCACTCAGAACCGCTCACGGCAGGCCCTGCCCGGCGCATGCTGACCTGCTCTGAGTTTTTCTTCTTTCTACGGAGGGGGAGGGGTTGCTAACCCAGCCAGTGCCTGAGACCATTTGGCCAGGCAGCTGGAAAATCACCGGATGCCACAGGGGAGTACAACCAGATTCTGTTTTTTGTTTTTTAATTCAAGCAAAACCTGAGTGACCCGAGCACACTCTGCAGGTCTGACCGGAGCCTATTGAAATATTGCCCAGACGTGAACATTTTAGCTAAACAAGTAGCTGGGTTGGGGCAAAAAGAACTTACCCACCAGAACGCCAAAAAAAGCTAGTCGATATTTTTTCTCAAATACCCATCTTACGTCACTGTGCCTCACACACAGACTCTTCAGTTCCTCCACCCACTCAGAGCCCAACAGCTGGATGCTCCTATCCCACTCGTGAACTCAGCCCCTGTGACTGTCACTTCTGCAGTGACAGCAGGTCCATTTCAGGCACCAATCGCAGGCCTGGGAACTCCCGGTCTCTCCCTGTGTCCTGCCCAGGCCGAGAACCCCTGGTCGAGGGAGGGGCAGGAGGACACGCAGGCCCCGGGTTCAGTGATGCACGTTTCAGCTGCACCTCAAAGACGGCTCCCACGCCGTGTCGGCATTTCTACCCGGAGACCAGAAGAAACCCTCCCCTCGCAGAGGACCCGAAGGGAGCTGGGAACTATGAGCCTGCGTCTCACTGCCCAGCGTCTCGTCCTCCGGAGGGAGGGACAGGCTGACCGGGGACTCGACTCGGCCAGCCTGTCCCCAGCCCAGGCTGCACCCTCCACAGGACGAGACGTGACACCAGGTGCTAAACAGGTGACGACACAGACACCTAGGGGACTGCCGGGGCCTGCCTGTTCGGTGACACTCGCCGGCCGACCAAAGAGCGAGGCCTGGGAGCCCGTCAAGAAGGGAGCCATGAACCTGGCCCTGGAGAGGCACCCGAGCACAAAGGCCACGAGGATGCCAGTCCAGGAACGGCCGCAACCCCGCAAGGACAGGGTGGGCACTCACCGGTCGACGAAGTAGCCAATGACGGGGCTCTCGGTGGTCGTGTTGGGCGGCTTCCACGTGACGATGACGTAGTCCCGGTTGGCATCGTGGCACTGCACGTCCATGGGCGCACCGGGGGCCCCCGTGACCAGCGGGTCAGCGTCTGTCAGGGACGGGAGGACACGACCCGGTGAGAGTCCCTGGAGAGGAGACACCTGTCTCCCCATCAGCCTCCCCGCCTCATGCTCCCTCATCACCCCGGGACCGCGCAGCCCCGCACCCAGCGCCCCGCGAACCTCTGACGAAGAGGAAGGCGCTGTGCTCACTGACGCCCCCTCCGGACACGATCCGCAAGGTGTAGAGCCCCTCGTCGTCCTTGCTCAGGCGGCTGAAGTGCAGCGAGGCCTGGCCCTCCCCAAAGAACATCCTGGTCCACTGGGACTCCTTCAGCAGCACGTCTGAGAGACAGCGGCAGGCGGCTCAGTGCTGTCGAGCACGCACGGGGCCCAGCGTGCACGCCCGTGCAGGCGCCCGACCAGTCAGCTGCACGCCCTCAAGTCTGACGGCCGGTTCCCACCGAGCCAGGGCATCGCCGGGGGCGACCCAGCTGCCCCACGGGCAGAGGCTGGCGCAGGGAAGCTAGGCACGTGCCGCTCTGGCCTCACAGGGACAGTCTCCCAGGGACGGTCACGTCACATCTAGAGCCAGCGCACATCCCTTCGTGAAGACACTCCACTGTCCACAGAGGCTCTGCCTTCTGATAACCTGGGCTGACCACAGCTCACGGCTTCCCAGTGCACCCCCACCCACCTGCACCCCACACGCCCGCTGGCATCGGCCGGGGGCTCCCCGCTTGTGGATAGTAGAGCAAGAGCAACCTCCTTACGTTTCACGTGTGAAAATACGCCGCAGAGAATGGCCCCCCTTGGCTCCCACCGGAGAAGCAGAGCCGGGAGAGACCCCATCGGGGTTGCCAGCGCATTGCTGCCTGCGCAGCCAAAACCCCAGCGAGCACGGTGGGCATGCGGTTTGAGCAGGTGCTGACCGGTATGTTCCATCCCAGCGGTCCAAGTGGGTTACACTGCCGCGTCCCCAGAACGACAGGCACTTCCCTCACCACTGAAATTGATGGCACTATAGGGGGACACTAGGACTCAAATCGATGTCCTTTGTCTCCAGAGGGGGTCACTCAGGGCCTCAGAACTGAAGTTAGATTTCAGATCTTAAATTAGAAGGGGCTCTTTTCTGGCACTGGTCTCTCTCTCTCTCTCTCCCTTTCTGCCCCCAGAGAGCAAAGAGTAGGTTGGTCACTACTGTCACCAGTGCCCCTCATCTGTGGGGACACGTTCCAGGGCCCCCAGAGGACTTCTGAAACCGTGGAGCAGTATGTTTTTCCTGTGCACACAGGAGGGGGACCCAAAAAAACCGGAATTATCTTCTGGAGGGCAGACCCCTTGCTGGACAGGCTCCCCCGCTGGGTGAGTGTTCTAGGAACCCATCAGTATCAGTGTGCCAGCTGGTGTTGTTGTGAGAGGCTGCGTTCGGCTTCAGTGATATTTTTTTTTCTTTGAAGATTCAACACTTTTGCCCCTTTCACGATGGGTGATTGACGAGCGCACCTGCCCACACCAGCTGAGTGCTCAGCAGTTTCTGACCAAAACCAGCAGGACCCCCGTGCCCCACCCTCCCTCGTCACCCACTCTGTCCCCAAGCAACTTTTTCTTTTCCCCACGGATGGAAGGACGTCCTCAGAGGGAAACGTTTTGCCCATGTGGAAGAGGAGGAGCAAAAAATGGCAAAAGCACCAAAAGGCGTCAGTCGACAAGCTCAAAAGCTGTTCTGCACAGTGGAAACAGTCTCCGTGGACATTCTGCGTGAAATGCAGAGACCCCGAAGTCGACTGAAGTTTAAACAGAAGACCAAACACACCATTTTATAAATGAATTCTGAGGTCTTGCAGTCTCCCCTCACATACCCATGATAAAACTCAGTCTGTAGTAGTGAATCAGGCCCTGTAAGAGGCACAGGGACTAATAACACAGGTGCAACAACTGTGATAAAAAACGTGGGAATGTGATGCCCCTCTCTCTCAAAAGTACCTGACGCCCTGCACCCGCCCCGTCCCTTGAAGAAAGCACCTCCAGGCCTCTGGGCAGCCTGTCCGAGTCGCCAGCCTCCCTGCTCTTGGGTCGGGGCCGTCACTCTGGAAACTGCAGGTGACCTGTGCACCAACCCTGAGCCCCGAGCCGGCCACACGGTGACTCAGAGGTGGGTCAGGCAAAGGCGTCAGTCATGTCCTGGGGAGGGTGCAGCAGGGCACTGCTCAGCACAGCAAGTGACTTAAAACTTAGGAATTGCTTATGTCTGGAGTTTTCCGTTTACTGTTTTTGGACCAGGGCTCAGGGAAGCCTTGGAAAGGGCACAGCGGAGAGGACTGCTGTGTCCCCGCCCAACAGAAGACTGTGACCTTCAGGCCCCTGCCACCCACCATGCCCTGAGCGGCTGGTCCTCCCTCTAAAGTCTCCCTGCACCGCCCTGTCTCTGCGGCTATGCTCCTGCTCCCTGCCCCTGCTGAGCACGCAGCACGCTCTGCCCCGCGGCCTTTCCCTCACCGCAACCTGTGCCCCGGGCTGACCCCGGACCGCGCGCCTGGCAGTGCGTGAGTTTGGCCAAGTACCACAGCCGGTCCCCAGCATTTCTCACGCTCTGAGCAGACACTGGCCAGCCACACTGCACCTCCTCCTGACCGACACCATGAATGTCTCAGCAGCGGGAAGGGCATGCGCCACTTTGTCACATTCACACTGTGTGGAGTCCTGACCCCCAGAAAACCAGCCACCTGTGCAGGTAGAGCCCAGAGGCGGGGGGCACGTCTCCTTGTCCAGGCTGGCGCACAGAAGGGCCTGTGGTGACAGGTGCTAGTGGGCATCATGAGCCTGGCCCGGACCTCCCTGCCCCGGGGGGGTCTGAGTAGGTGTGCCCTCGCCCCCCGCCTGTGAGGGAGCTGACACCGCCAGTTCCTGAGCAGACTGAGTTAACACACGCCCACCACAGCCCAGCCTCAGACAGGCTCTAACACACGCTGGGTCACTGTTCTGGTTTTTTCCCCACATAGGGACCCTCTTTACAGAGCTGCAGAAATCTCTGGTGACTCATTAAGTTCTCCCGTTAAGCTCCCCACACTCCTGGGGCGAAGTTCAAGGTGGCAGGCAGGCCCCACATTCTCTCCTGGCTTTGTCCCCTGCAGCGCCCTCAGCAGAAAGGGAAAAGCCAAGTTAACACTGGCACAGATCACTGCGCCCAGAGTGGCCACAGCCATGTGCGGGGCGTCTCTGGGGCGGCTTGGGCCTGCACTCACCATCCCGGTACCACTCGGCCCTCGGCCGTACTCTTCTCAGGTCCGGCGTCACCAGCAGCGTGCACTTGAGCGTGACTGTCTCGTCCTCTCTTCTGAAGGTGACCCCGAACTTCTCCAAAAACTGCACATCGAAGTGCATGTACGGGACGACAGGGGACAAGGGCACTGCACAGAGACGGTGGGGTGGTCAGGGGCCAGTGTCCTGGGCCATCAGCCAGAAACTGACCAAAACAAAGAGCTCCCGTTGTGAGTGGCACACGCAGGGCAGCTTGGTTTTCTATGTCCGGAATCGACATCGAGAGATTTCAGAAGCATCATTTTTTGGTACTTAGGCAGCTGGTGATTGTTGGTCCAGGTGCCTCTCCCCCCAAAAAAAACTACCCAGGGAGTCAGAGGGACACTGGACTTGCCGCCTATGGGCCACTACAGGGCACCAGGGAAACTGGGGAGCACACAGTGACATGGGCACTTCGGCCGGGGGAGGGGCAGTGGAGAAAGGGGAACACAGGGAGCAACAGCGGGAGGCGGAGGCACAGGTGTGCCCACGAGGCAGAGCTCCACCCATGGCCACCCAGAGGGCCTGGCGTCCACTCTGGGTCTAGGGGCTGCTCCTTACACGTGAGCAGGCGACCTCGGGAAAGTGGGAAGCCTGTCCTTGAGCACAAAACGCAGCGACGGTCCATGCTGTGGTCAAGGGTTTGGGCTCATGGTTTCTCCCCCAAGTGAAAATAGAAAGCGTCACCCGGGTCTAAGATCACCGCCTCGCCGGCCCAGGCCGGGCGGCTAAGCTGGTCAGAGCATCGTCCCGACACACCAAGGTGGCAAGGAAAGAAGAAGAGCGTCTGAGCACCCCAGAATTGCATCAGGACAAACAGTCGGCAGACTGACACTGGCCGGGGAAAACCCGGAGCGTCCTTCAGTCTTAAAAAAAGAAGACTTAACCTTAAAAAATAATTTTTGTAATTACATGCTACGTCACAATGTGTTTTTCTGCCCAGAAAGGACAGAAGCCGACTTACGTCCGATCGGGAGTCCCACGGAACGCAGCGGCTCCTCTTCTGCTCGGAACCCTGCGAGAGCACGGGGTGAGTGCGGCCGGAGCGCCGGGGGCCCTCGCATGACGCCCCCGCCCACCCCGGGGCGCGACTCACTTTTCACCACCACCGCCGCGCTGGTGGACA
The DNA here is from genome assembly GCA_007922815.1 of Macrotus californicus. Lineage (NCBI taxonomy): Eukaryota > Metazoa > Chordata > Mammalia > Chiroptera > Phyllostomidae > Macrotus > Macrotus californicus. The sequence continues at coordinate 250,647 of VMDR010000025.1, forward strand.
CCTGCCCGTGCGCATTCGTGGCCACCGCGGAGTAGGTCGCGGTGTCGTCGAAGTCCGCCCTTGGGGAGAGAAAGCGGACTAAGGCCCTGAACCTGCTGCCGGGCTGCTCCATGGGAGACCGTGACCCAAACTTGGACACGAGCTTTCCCGACAGAGGTCCCTGTGACCTTGTTCACGAGAGATGAGTCTGAGAGCAATGCCAGGTCTCTTCCCGGCTGGGACATTTTTTCAGTTTCTCTTAAAGACTTCATTTATTGATTTTTAGAGAGAAAAGAAGAAAGGAAGGAAGGAAGGGAGGGAGGGAGGGAGAGAAACATCAATGTGTGGCTGCCTCTCTTGTGCCCCCTGCTGGCGACCTGGCCTGCAGCACAGGCACGTGCCCCGACTGGGGATCGAACCGGCGACCCTCTGGTTCCCAGGCCAGCACTGAATCCAGAGCCACACCCGCCAGGGCGTGCCTGTGACTTTACATTAAGTAAGCAGCTGGCACTTCCCTCGGGCGGCTGTGGTGGTCAGATGAAACGCCACCTTTGAGAACACTCCGTCACTCCCAGTGGTGCCTGAGGCCTGCACGGTGTTCCGTAAAGCACAGACCCCAGAACTCCTGGGCCAAAAGCCCCTCCTCCAGCAGCGCCCTCACGTCCCCGCAGGGCAGCGCGGGCTTCCTGGTAGAGCTGCAGGCGCTGCCGCCCTGGCTCCCGAGCAGGCGGGGGTCAGCTGAGGGGCCCACTCACGGCGAGGACAGTGGGACGAGCAGGAGCAGGGCCGCCTGCCATCCACGCTGCCAAGGCCCGGGGACAGCTCCTCCCAGGGCATTTGAACCTTGCTTTGCACTTGACTCGCAAATTAGATCTCATTAACAGCAGGGACGGGCCTCACACTTCAGCTCTGGCCTGCTCACCAATTAGCACTTGGGGCTGTGCTGAAAGACTGAGGGGCAGGAGAAGGGCCTGCCCATGTGCCCCGGAGGGCCAGCCTCTGCTCCCCTCGGCCTTGGGAACAAGGCCCTGGCCCCCAGATCTGCAGACCGCTGCCTGACAGCAGCCACCCCCATTCCCACGGCAGTGCTGGATGTGAGGGGAAGCTCGGCCTCCTAGGCACAGTCCCTCTTAGCTCGCTCTGTCCACACTTCTCTTCTGTACGTGTCCCCTGTGGTGTGAAATACATAGGCACAGGGGGGCATGCGCACAGTTGGGGACACACCCGCCTCTACTGCAGGCCAGCATGTGATAAGGGGAAGAGGGTCTCCCTTCCTGTCCGATGGGTCACCAGAACAGGGAGGTGACTGTTTACAAACCCCCCAGGGGCACCCTCCTGTCCCAGAGTGTCCCTGTGAGGAGCCCCACATCTGCTCCAGGGGGCAAACTACCGACATTCTGTCCCTTTCAGAGGCAGGCAAGCAAATTCACATGTCTCCTGCCCTTCTCCCAGGGAGTCAGGCCCTGTGTCCTCGGGCTGGATGCTGACATTGGCTTTAAAATTTCACTCTAGTTAGAATTTGAGTGTCCCAGTCTAAAAATAAAGTTTGAGAAGAGGGTTAGGCCGATAGGCCTTCGGCGAGGGTGGGGGCAGGTAGGGGCGGGCGTGACCAATAAAACACAGGGCCACTGTCCTGGGCTCTCTCAGGAGCACCTGTGTCCCCATCAACATTCCTTGGAGAAACAGGACGCCCACCATGGGTCCCCCGAGGACGTGTATGAGCACATAGAACGGTGTGCTCTCCAGCCAGAATTCGCGCAGCCCTGCAGGCCGGGTCCCACACTGCTCTCAGCACTTCAAGAATCCGGCAACCGGGCCAGAGAACATTCCTAGGGACACATATCACCCGAGGAACAGGAGGAGAGGCTCATTCCCGAGCAGCACACTCCGCCCCGCGGGAGCCGCTGGGATCCGATGACAGGGACTCAGCACATTGGGACCGACAGCTGAGAGCAGCTGGGCGTGGGCTCCCGGCTGTTCCCCGAAGGGTGGTCGGTCCTGTGCCTTCTGTTCAAAATGCCCCCGCACAGCTAGGAGACTTGTGCAGAGAAACGTCCATCTCGGGAGCTCCTTTACGAATCCCCGGAACTTTTGCCGATGGCACCAACCCAGTGCATGAGGCAGACCTAGGCTCTGACCACGCGCCCGCAGCCCCAGGTTCACCCCCTTCCACAGCCCGCCCTGGCCTGCAGGCTGTGTCTTCCACACTTGAGGGAGGGAGCCAGCTGTCCTTTGTAAAACAATTATTAAAATAGAGCTTGGAAACAGGTCACTGGCTGACTCGAGCTGACCCACCCGACCCCAATGGTCCCAGGCAGCCCAGGTCAGAAGACAGATTCTCCAAAACGGAGGCGAGTTCTCCTCCTGGGCAGCATGGCTATGAAAGTGTCCACACACCACGGAAGTCAGAAGAAAATGCTAGAAAATGCAGCAAGGGGCCCCGGGCGGGAGGAGACACCCCCGAGCTGGGCCCCAGCCTTCAGCTGCTCTGGGCATCTCCTGTCACTCACAGCCCGTGTCCAACCCACTGGCCAATCCCTTCGGCTGTGCCCTCAGTCAGTGCAGAGCCAGCCTCTCTGGAGCATCACCCCCGGGCCTAAGCCTGAGCAGAGCGCCCCCACCCCCGGCTGCCCCCTGAGTGGTTGCCTGGCCACAACAGCCCTCCAGGACCTAAGTCAGACCATTCACTCCCCTGCTCTGGAGTATCCCCTCACCCCCGAGCAGAAGCCGACGTCCATGCATGGGCCCAGGGCGTCCACAGTGGCTGTAGGCCGCGCCTTCGCCTACGGCCTCCTGCCCCGTGACCCCCACTGAGGTCTGCAGCCCAAGGCCCGAGACAGCTTCCGGAGCCTCTGCTCAGCCCTGCCCCCCTGCAGACCCTGCTCACGGCAGGTCTTCACGTGGCCTCACCTATTGATCTCCAGCGTGTGCACGCCGTACATGCTCTCGATCCTGTACTTGCCGGGATCCGCCGCCTGGCAGATCAGGCTGCCATCTTTGTACCTGAAGGAGGAGACCCCAGGGTCCGTGCGAGGCAGGCAGGGATGGTGGCCCAGCCGCCCCTGAACCCCAAGGAGGCCACCACCCTGCCCTGCACGGGCCTTCTGTGTCTCAGACCGTGAGCAAGGCGCAGTGGGGGACCCCAGCCCCACAGTCCTCAGCCTGTGAGGGGAGAGCAGCTCTCGCTGAGCCTCAACGGTCAGGAGTTCCCGGACCCGGGACAGTGAGTTCAGGACCCACCCCCTCCAGAGGAAGCTCAATGGAATCGTGTCGGCCCAGCACTGTGGGGACACGGGAAACTCGTACATCCAGCCACCCTGATCCTGGCTGGGGGCAGCTGGCTGCCTCACCCTGCCCACCCGGGACAGCAGGCCTTGTCCCAGGACCACGCCGGGGGCTCCAAGACGTGACCCTGCACTGCCCTGGGGTTTGGCGCAAGGCATCGTGGTCCCAGGGCCTGCAGTTCAGTCCCCACCCAGGAGTCTCCATGGGGCTGAGACAGCCATGGGAGCACGGGTCACTCAGAGTGAAAGTCCCCGGGCACCAAGGCCAAGGGCCTGGGTGTAGTCACGTTGGACCCTGCACGTTTTATTCTTTTCTTTACTTTTTTCTTGCGAGCTTTGTGAACGCGTGTCCCCGGTGGTTCTGAGCTCAGCCGAGGGAGGAGTGGCCGAGAGACCCGGTGCCCTCTGCACCGGGACGCTGGAGCCTGGCAGGTCCACTCACCACTGCACCACGGGCGTGGGGAATCCCTGCACGGTGAAACAGAGCTTCACGCTCATCTTCTCCCAGACGGTGTGGGAACGCAGCCGCACCAGGATCTCGGGGGCCCTCCTCGTCCGCTCCACGAAGCTGTCTTGCTCCTTCATCCAGGCCAGTTTGTCCTCTACCTGCCCCAGCACACAAGGATGCTCATGTGTGGCAGAGGGGACGCGCTCCATAGGCAAGCAGGCCCCTGCCGTCGGGCCACAGGGAAGCTGGGCAGACACACCGCAGCCCACCCCTGACCCCATCCGGGCCCCACGAGCCGCGCCTACCATCTGCTGGATGGAGTACTTGTCCAGCGTGTCCCGGGCCTGGGTGCGCGCTAGGTGCACATCTTCCTCCAGGTCGGCCAGCTCACCGAGGAAGCGCCGCCGCTTGGTCTCTGCATACGAGGCCAGCAGGGACCGGTACCTGCGGGAACAAAGAGGGGACACTGCCTTTGGGTCCCTTTGGGGACAGGGTGCGGTTGCTGGGGGGCCGGAACGCTCTTGGTCTCTGTCTTTGGAGGGTGTGCCGGGGCGGCGTGAGCACAGGAGGTGAGGTGGCCCCGTTCACAAATGAGGCAGACTTATAATGACACTCTGGCCCTCCTGTGACAGTCACAGTCATGGTCACAGTCACAGGGGGCCCTACGCTGCACTCTGGACAGTGGCTGTGAGCGACCACGTGGGCCCTCTGCCCCGCACCTGGGGTGTTCGTGCAGGACATGCCCCTCACATGGGGTCACAGCGACAACCAGGCCCTGGCTTTGGGCAGGAGAGGGAATCCCTAAACCCAGGACCGCTCACTCCTCTCGTTCACAGGCCACACACACGCGGCAGCTGCTTGGTGCCGACTGTAGCTGCGAGACCGTCCCACAGCCTTGCCAGGCACAGTCGCCCATGGACGGCAGGGCGTGGCAGAGGCTGCCTCGGGCCTGAGACGCGGCAGTCAGGCCCCGGGCCAGTGCTCATGTTGGTCAGTTCCAACGGGACAGAGTAGGACAGGCCGAGCCCTGAGCCTCGCTCTGCATGGCTGTACACAGAAGGCACGTGTGTCCCGGGCAGGCAGCCCCTTCCAAGTGAATCGAAGACTGAATTAGAGCTTTTCGAACCAGCAGAGACAGAAGAGGTAAGTGTGTATTCCAGAAAGATGAAAACATGAGATAACGCAGCCCGGTGCCTGCACTGCCCTCCTGACCTGTCCCCCCACGAGATGCAGGATGCGCTGTGACCCCTTGAACTCCCGACCCCTGGCAGGATGCACTCCGACCTCTGGCCCCCAGTGGGATGAGAACGGACCGCCACGTACCTGCTCTTGTTCTCCTGCTCACTCTCCTCCTGCTCAGGGCTCACCCTCTTGGCACAGAGCCTGCAGACGGTCCCCCCCGAGGACAGCGAGGACGTCTGGCCGGCAGCCCTCTGGGACGATGACGTCTGTGTCAGAGACTGCTGGGAAGAGGCCTGGGTAGAGGAGCGCCTGAGGGACATTCGGAACGTGAGGCACATCAGAGACCACGGGGACGCATCGTAGCAGACGCCGTCGCTCCCTTTCTGCAGGCCACACCCACCCTCGTGACATACACACGCGGGCACACACACATGTGCATATACGTGCAGTGCACTCACATGCAGCTCACGTGTACACTCACCTGCACAGTATGTGTGTGGAATCAGACATGCACGTGTGTGCATACTCACACATGCATGCATTCATGCACACACACAGGTGTGCACGAGCACACACTCTAACCCTGTCCCTCCGCACCCCACCACCCCCTCTGCACAAGCCCATCTGCAGGGGGCGCTGGCACACACGAGCGCCTGTCCCTGCCCCTCCCTGTGGCAGCCTGCGCTGTCCACCACTCTGGCCAGACGCCACGGGTATATATATCTGAAGGGCCCCGGAGCTCCCGAGGTGGCCGGGAGGGGCTGCGAACATTTGGCTTTGTTTGTTACAGAGGTGGCAATGGAACTCAAGGACCTTTAAATATAGAAGTGCCCATGTCACCAGCTCCGAAGGCTGAGCTCGCCACCCAGCAGCTTCTCCAAGCCTCCACCCAGCCTTCTCAGCCGCCCCCAAAACTGGATCTGCTGCCCCCAAGGCGTAAGCCACAGGCCCTGCGGAGAAACCGCAGCACTGGAGAAAGCCCCGGAAGGTGCGGCTTGACCCCAGGCTGAGATTCAGAGACTGAGTTCACTACTTGCTACATTTCTCGTTAACGTAGCAAAGTCGTCATTGAATCAGCTTCCACCGACCTCTCCTTTACCATCCCATAATTTCTGTCCCACTGACACCTTTCTCTTCTTTGCCTCCCCATCTCCCTTGCTTTTCAGTGACTTTTTAAATTCCCGTTCTGGGAGATGTGTGAAGAACAGTCAAGGCCATGGGCACCGACCAAAAAGTCCCCACCCTCCTCTGCTCCAACCCAGGGCTCAGAGACTGGTCCACTGGGGTCCCCCAGGGTCCCCTAGGGTCTGGCAGGGTGCTATGCAGCACCCCACACATAGTGTGCTGCCCAGCGGGGCGGCCACAGGCCCCTCGGGGACAGCAGATGGCATCAGGGAGCAGAGCCTTCCCGGGCCCCCCACACAGGTCTCTCCGGGTTCCAGGCCTGTAAACGCTGGACACCCAGTGGAGCTCTGCGAGCCCAGCCAGTGCGGCCCACCTACTTTTTCGCCACATACTCGCTCAGCAGGTAGCGCGTCTGAGTGTTCCGGTACGACTGGTCGAAGTGCTTGTGTCTCTTCTGGTAGAAGGGCACGGCCACGAGCGACATCGCAGGACAGGCCTGCAGGGGCGGAGGAGCAGGCCGTGCTGAGGCCCCTTCTGGACACAGCCCCCGATGTCCGCCTGACACGGCGCAGAGGGGAAGCCGGCTCCAGTCAGCAAGAGCCCCAGCAGCGGGGAGTGACCCTGGCTTTCATCTGCCACCACAGTCAGACGGCTGGGCTGCGCGTTTCGTGCAAGCATGAGCTCCACACACGTTCACAGAACGCCTAGCGCGCCCAAGGGAGGTCGGGGAGGAAGGTAAAAAGCGTCAAAACACAGATTAGCAATGCGAACACACACTTGGAATACGAGGGCAGAGGGGCAGAAGCACTCTGGGGAGTGAGAAGGGATGCATGCCACTGGACAGGGGTCAGCCGGGTCCCCTGAGGACAGGCGGGGTGGGGGGTGCGAGGCAGGGCACCCCCTGAACACACGCAGGACGCAGGGGCTCGCAGAGTTGAGGTGGCCTGAGGAGATCCCCCTGGAAAGTGACCACGTGTGGTGACTTTCCACATCGGCCCCGAAAGCTAGGAGTCACTCCCGCCCCAAAGGGAGCTTGAGGGAAGGGCCAGCCTCCAAAGCCACACCCCCCAGGTCACCTGCAGTCCCACTTGGTTGGGATAGGTGGGGAGCGGGGGGTGGGGGGGAAGCTGCACGTTTTGGTTAAATTCTCCACACACGAGAGAGCTGGGACCTCGGAGCTGAAAACAGTGCACACTCAGACGTGCCCGTCACTGCAGCTGCTCCCCCCAGAGTCAGCGGAGGGCCCGCTCGCCAGGCTGCTGGCTACGTCGGAAAAGGGTGCATTCCTACATCTCTGTGAGTGCGAGTTTCTCAAATAAAGAGTGAAAGACCCGTCCAGATCTCAGCTCCATCCTTGTCATTTGTGTTTTAGTTCAAATGACCTGCCCTGATTTAGAGCCGGACCTCTTGGGCAAGGCCCTGTGACACAGCCCCAGGGGACGAGACCCACCCCCAGGACGGGGTGCAGATGAGAGCTGGTGCTGCTCTGGGAGGGACCGTCTCCGGCCTCCCGCCCCCCAGGGCACAGAACCCAGGGGTGCGTTAGAAAACCTCCCGACACACCCGTGGGCTCCCAGCCTGCTCCTCGGGGTCAGTCTCCTCTGGGCCACAAGGCCCCAGAGCCACAAGGTCGCAGAGCTCAGTCAGGCTGCAGAGAGGGTCCGGGGCCCCGTGCTCTGGGGCGGGGATGGGGGGACGACAGAGAGGGGGTGGATTTCCCCAAAGACACAGGGGAGGGCTGGCCCCGGAGATCATCAGGCCTCTACTTCTGGGCCTCCACCCTGCCCCAGGGTAGCTCATCCTGGTATTTCCTCCGAACCAACCCGCCAGCCAGCTACCACCCCACGGAGGGGCCGGGTACGTTCTGCAAGGGGCTGGCGTGCTTCAGTTGATGATAAATATAGCACGGAATACTGCACGCAATGGAACGGCCAATGCCAAGGTCAAGGTCAAGAGCACAGGCTCTGACATCTGATGGACCAGGACCAGCTGGCTCCGGCACTTCTCATCTGCCTCCCTCTGATGCTCATCGACTCTGCACGTGCTTGGCGGCCTGTCCTCGTTGTTCTGGGGTTGACTCTTTAAGTATCTGAAAAGGCACCTCTACCGCTTTTTAAGATCCCGCCAGCCTGGAAGGGATTCCAGGGCCTTCTTCAGGGATTGTGGCCATGCCACGCCACGCCCACCCAGGGACTGTCCACGCAGTGCTGGCGAAGCTCACAGACCTGAAGTCAGACCCCTGCTGGGGGACACGTTTTACCCCTTGGGGCTGGTTTCCTCTCTGGGATTTCCCAATTGCACCTGTGCTCACGGGGGAAGGTGCCGCCACCGCAGAAATGCAGAACACCCCATCAGTGGTCGGGTCCCCTCACCAGGTTCATGGAACCCTCAAATCTGTTTGCATTTCTTGGCAAAAGAAAGAGTCCAAAACTGGCCGAGGGAACAGGAGAAGATACGCAACCGTGAAAATTCTGAGCTGGGGTGCAGCACCCCCATGCCCCACGGGGAGAGGGTGGTCCACACCTGCTGGGGCCCCAGGCTGCGTTTCTGGGGGAGAGGCCAGTACTGCTCAGGGCCAGCGGCCCACTGCTCCTGCCTGGGTCCCGTCCAGTGCCCTGGGGACCCTCACGCTGCACACAGGATGGGCTGAGCCCGGCACGTTGCTGTGTGGCCATGATGTCTGGCACAGCTGTGAGGAGGGGTACCTGCAGCAACCAGGACCTGGAGCTGGACTCAGGGGCCCATGCTCTGCCTCCAGATCCTCACAGCCGTGTCCCCCACAACACTGTCCCCCCTCACCTCCCATCCTCAGTTCACTGACGAAACACTGTGCCGTGGGCCACACAAACCAGGGACTCGGGGTCTCAGCTCCACCCACCTGTCACTCCACTGACACGTGAGGTACGTGCTGTGTGCCAGCCGGGCCTGGGCCCCGGAACCACAGCACCCCGAGGGGGGCCCCTCAGAGTGCCCTTGCCCAGGACAGCAGTGGCTCTCATGTCCCCATACCAATGTGTCCTCAACACCACCAGCCTGCACCAACTTTGACCTACCTCACACCCAGACCAGTCACCACGGAGGACTGGGCAGCCACGCGCCTGCTCCTAGGCCCCCACTCCCCAGAGAACCGCACACGTTGGGGCTGCCGGCTGTCCCCAAGTGCCCAAAAGGGGTGACAGATGAGCTCTCTAGGAAGCGCTGGAGTCAGAAGGCCACAGGAGGGGCCACGAGGAGAACAGGCAAACACGCTGAGCTACGGATGGACGACGCCAGAAAGAAGGAGAGCCACAGGGCCAAGCAGTAGCCAGAACTCCTGATGTCCCCCGGGGAGGGTCACCCTCTGCGTGTCCCCCACACACACACAGCCCGCAGCACAAGGCGGGCAGCCTTCCCACACCCACAGTGCTGGGCGCGAGTCCCCGAGAACGGGGCGGGAGGCTGGAGTGCAGCAGCGGCCAGGTGGCCCCCGCCCAGCTCCCGGGCCTCCGCCTGCCCTGCTGAGAAACGGGGGCTCCGGTGCGTCAGCTCTCGTGGCGTGTGGGCCCGACCGAGCCTGCTGGAGACACCGGAGGAGACACCCCTGCCACAGTGACTCACTCAGCCCCAGGGGTGGGGGCCAGGGACAGGCCGCACACACAGGCTTCGGGCTGTTTTTGTCTTCAGTAAACCGTAATCGAATTCACACAACTTGACAGCGAATGAACTCACTCTGTCCCTGTTCGAATCTCGGCCTCACCTGTGAGGAAAACTTCCTGCCTGGGGCCCTGGTTTGCCCCGGGCACTGACTCTGCTCACCGTCCGCCCCGCCCTGCTCCCGACAAGTTTGGGGTTTACGACAGTGGGGTGAAGCGTGAGCCTGTCCTCCCATCCCCAGCACGGTGTGTCTGCGACGCCCTCAGGCCTAGTCCCTTTCTGCGAAGCATACGGCACCCATTTTTCACATCGCCAGCCAAGGCTCCACTGCCTGAGAACGTTTCGGCCACCTCGCACTCACTTCTATGTAACAGGGAAACTGGCACGGGTGCGGCTGAAGGGGTCAGTCCACACACCCGCCAAACCAAAGCTTTTCTGGGGGACAGAAGGGTGAGCAGGCCTGCAGGGGCCCAGCCCCCAGGACAGGGCTCCCCGGGGCACGTTCCCATTGGGAGCTGCTCGCCCCTAAGCTTTCTCCAAACCACTCGGTACCAAAAGACACAGCCATGGAGCACAAGGCAAGACATGAAAGCCGTCACCGCTTTTCAGGAGGGCCTGCAGTCCGATTTCTGGTGGTTCCCTCGAGAGCCCTCCCCCGAGTCACCTTCAGAGCCAGGCGGCAGAGACCCAGGCTGTCTGGGCACCAGCTCCGCACGGCCACAAAGCCGACTGGCTCCCCAGGGCCCAACTGGCTCTGAGGCTTAATAAGATCAACTCAGATGAGGAACGGAGGGAAGGCACGGCTTCCCAGACGGGAGAACGTTCCAGGAACCAGCTGGCTTCCCACGCTGACGGAATTAAAACCAGATCAACAGTTACAGCTGCAGTTCCTTCCCTAAGTCCCCCCCCGCCCCCCCGCCAGCATCTCGTCTTTGCAAGGAGCAGCCCCAGAGGTGACAGCCCCCCTTCGACCTCAGCTGCAGGCGAATCGCTAGGAAGGCAGCTCAGGCTCGGTGCCCTGAGGGCCCCTGGGCCGCGTTTGCCCCTCGGCGTCCAACTCCTGCGCAGCAGGAAGGGGCGTGAGACCAGGAGGGAGGGACAGGAGGCTGCCCCAGCCCTGCCATGGGGCGCAGGGACCCCACCTCTTTTTGGCAGAGTCCCAGGAGTATGTCCAGGAAGTCGGCTCTTGGGGGCCTGACTGGAGGTCTGCCGGGTCGGCAGAAAACAGCCACAGGGCCAACCTTCCGGGGGACACAGATACACTGACAAGCAGCACCATCCTCTCCCCGCCCCCCACCCGTCCTCTCGGCTCCAGGGCCACAATGAGTGACCTCAGGCCCTCGTTTTCTTGGGAAAATATCTGACCTCTCTTCACACCTTTGCACGCCTGCACTCTTGTCCCAGACCCTGTCCTTCTGAGACTCACAGAAACTGCAGGTGCCCATCACAGACCAGGGGACCAGCAGGGAGTGACCACAATCAGGGTGCCCCTGCCACACTGAGAGGGGTGCTGGGACAGCACAACAGCAAAGACCCCCACCGACGGGGACACAGACACACAGACCTCAGGTCTGGTGGACGGGGGTCAGTCCGGTGCAGGTTATCTTCTTCTCCCTGAAACGGGGGCGCTTGGGAAGCCTGGGTGCAGCGGCCTCTGCACAGGTACGGTCCCTCCCACCGAAGCCTCGAGTCAGCCAGGGGACGGAGAGATGGAAACTCACCGAGAGGACAGGACGGTGGCGAAGGGAAGGCAGCGCTGCCCGGCTCGCCCGGCTCCGGGAGAAAAGCAGAGCCCAGCTCTCGGGCAGAGGCTGTCCCGCCCCATTTATGGCCAAGGAGCTGCTATATATAGACACGTGGCTCCCACCCAAGCTGACACCCACGCTATAAATCACGGCCTATCTTGGGAGGACACAGGTCCTGTTGCAGTCGGAAAAAGTCACATAGAACAGTGAGGGCCACAACGTGCTCCTTTCTTTCCCCAAGACACAGTGACAGCCAGCAGTGACCCAGTGACGGGCAGGGCGCCGGCACTCACTCACGTGGACTCATAAACGTGAACTCCCAACTCACCTTCGGTCCTCACTCGGCAAGCTCCCGGCACACGCGGGGAAACGCGCCAGGGCTCTTCTGCAAGGGCTGGGTCCGTGGCGGCGTGTTGCCGTGCTGGGCCGGGGTACGATGTGGGGTGGGGGGAAGGGCAGGGGCCCCTGGGGCTCGTTCTTCACGTGTTGGCTTTTAACTTCAAAAATGACTCCAGTTCTTGCTCAGTTTCACCCTGGGGTGAATTTAGCAAGATGCGCCTACCTAAGAAAGGCCCGGGCCTCGTCGGCAAACTGCATTTGTAGCTACAGCCACAGACGGACACTGCTTCTAACCCCCAGAGAACCCCAGAGTCCCTCTCTGTGCACGGCACACGCCCACAGACATGTAACACGAGACCGGCAGGGCCGCCGACTGGAAGCTGGCACGTGCGGCCCAGAGGGGGACCATGGGAACCCCGATCTCAAAAGACTCCACACGCAGCTCAGCACCAGGAGGCCAGCGGGTTGCCCCCCCCCCCCGGGGGGCTCTGCTCCCGCACCTGTAAGATCTGGGCGGCAGCACCTCTCCTGTAGGTTTGCTGCAAAAACCAGAGGACGCAATCTACGGGAAGCTCCCGAGAGCCTTAAACACACCTCACCGCTCGTTCAGCACACACAGCCCGAGAGCAGCACAGCAGGTCAGCAAACGAGCCCCTTAAACCCTAGGACGAAGGGAAACGGCATCGACATTCTGAGCGTCCCTGCGTGCTTCCCCAGGGGCGGCAGATTTTTATCCGGCATCGGTTCCCGTGTACTCCAAGGGGCTAGCATTTGACTTAGAAATGTCGAGTGGGCAGCAAATAAACACACGAGTGGACGCGTGGCTTCCATTCACCCTCGTCCCTCCTTCGGGAGCCAAACCCCTCTTCTGCGAGACCCCACGGAAGGGACGGGGACAACGCCTGTCTGCTGCCCAGCAGCGTCTCGGCTGTCTGGTCCAGGTCCTGGCTTCTCATGAGAACACGGTCCGCCTCCCGGGGGGATGGTCTCCTGAGAGGACCCAGAGACCACCAGCTCCTCACCCTCATTTGGGTTTGGGCCCCGGGGGGCCGTTTCCTAGAACCCCGGAGGCTCGGGCACCTCGCTGGGCACGTGCAGCCGGGACGAGCCAGCCCCTGGCAGGACCAGTGCCATCAGGGTGCACATTAACAGGTGGAAACGGCCCCGAGTTCTCTGCATGAAGTGAAGCCTACGGACCCCCGCACACGGGGAGCTCGACCACCATGAAGCTCGGGCCCTGGGAGCCGAAACCTCACCAAGTCTCCTTACGATCAGCCACGGCAAACCAGTGACGTGGAGGGAAGCTGCGAGGCAAGACAGGGAGAAAGTCACATCGTGGCCAAGGAACAAGGACACAAAAGGCAGGAGACTTTTTCATTAGAAGTGGAGCACACCCGCCCTGGCCACTGTGGCGCAGTGGGTTGGAGTGGTGCCCTGTAAACTGAAAGGTCGCAGGTTCGACTCCCGGTCAGGGCACGTGCCTGGGGTGTGGGTTCTACTGGTGTTTGTTTCTCTCCCTGTCCGGTCCCTCCCTTCCCCTCTCTCTAAAACCCCTAAGGTCATCCTTGGGTGAGGATTAAAAAAAAAAATGCAAACCAGATGACAGTATCCAAAAAAAATCCTATGACCACAAAAAGAAACTTCCAGAAATGAAGGTGACACCCCCACCCGAGCCAGGTGGTGTGACAGTGGATGCAGCGCCAGCCCAGCCCCTGGCAGCCCTGGGCACCCACAATGCACGGCCCCGGAAGGCTAACTCAGATGACCCACAGAAGCCTGGGGCTACAGCAGGGGGCCAGCAGGTCCAGGCGCCAGGCCGACACTGGACGAGGGGACCACTCCCGGGACCTGCACGTTCACTGCCGCTCGCCCTTCGGTTCCGTGCACCCCCTGCTACTCCCATCAGGGAAACCCTCGACAGCCGCAGGCACCCGCTCCCTGCTGAGGCTGTCACCAGACCTTGTTCAGGGCACTCTTCTTGTCCACACCGCCCCCAGACCCCTGACGACGTCACACCGGATGCGGCCCCATCGGGGGCGGATGCCCGAGCCAAGCTGGGGTTTTTCTCTCCCTGCCCCGGCCCCTTTGCTGAGGGTCAAGCAGAGCTGAAACTCAGCAAGTCAGACACGAAGTTCAGGCTCTCCCCACTGCCCCCCATCTGGTCTCTGCCCACTGTCCCCCACGCCAGGAGTGGTCCCCTCCCTCAGGCCACAGGGACTTCGGCCCTCCTCCCTCCGGGACACCCTCAACCCCGCCTGTCTCTCTGCGACACCCAGTCCAAGCTGGGACACAGCTCTCCACTCCCCTCCACCGCGTCTTCTCCAAACGACCAATCTGCTCGGTCGCCTCCTGCCCTCAAAGCCACTCACATCATAAAATGAAGACAAAGACAGCGCATGTGGATGCCCTTGTCCCGGCCAGGCAGCCCTGCTGGGGAGCGTCCAGCCCGTCCGTCTCGCTGACCAGACCCGGAGCCCAGGCGTCTGCTGCTCGCACAGCCCCAGGCCACACTGCTCGCCCACCCACGAGCCGTCCCCACGAGCCGTCCCCAGCAGCGTGTGCCCGCGGGTGAGCAAGTGAGCACCCTGCAGCGGTGGCTGGAAACTGGGCAGTGACAATGCTGCGGTCCTTCCCAGATGCCAGATGACGAGGTGACTCGGCGTATCTGTGACAGAGCCCAGGGCTTCCCATGGTTGGAAAGCCCAGCCTGTCCGAGGAGACCTGGCAGCCAGTGGCAGCCGGTGGACGCCGGGGCCCCACAAATGGCCTGGGCGTGCTTGGCGTGGCCTCCTCGGACTCACCGATGAGGTGGGGGCAGGGAGCAACGTGCCGGGCCGCGGGGACAGGAGCCGACTCAAAAGTGATGGTGCTCCCCTGGGCCAGTGAGGGGACGAGGATGTTCTCGGCAGAAAAGGGACTCCGAGGCCATGAGGCCCCACATCGGAGGGGCAGAGGCCGGGACTGAGATCCCAGACAGTCCGGCCACAATGTCTCCACCTGCAGGAAGCTGGAGGCGTGGTGTGCCCCTGCACCACCCAAGCCCTCCAACCCCCGCCCACGAGGCCCAGTCACACCTGCTGGGCAGTGAGACCCGGCTGCACCCTCACTGCGCCTGTGACCCAACACTGTTCAGAGGTGGCACTTGGTGCAGACCTGCTCCCTCACGTGGTCAACTCTCTTTTTTAATCCTCGCCCGAGGACATTTTTATTGATTTTAGAGAAATTCTGACTGGTTGCCTCCCACGGGCACCAGAACAGGGCTCGAACCCACAATCTCTGGGGTGTGTGGGACGACACCCCAACCAACTGTACAGCGACCAGGGCGCCGGGTTCCTCCACTTTGAACTGCGCCTCACACGCTGTAGGAGCTCAATAAACGCACTTTTCATTAAATGCGGATGGATGGCTTTGTCCTCTGGGTGCTGGTCACAGGTTTCTGTTGGCAGACGGGGCCCTAAACTACCCGGCAGCCTCAGCGAGGCCTCAGGAGCTCCGCTCCGGCCGGGCCCCGAGCTGCAGTGAAGGGCGCCAGCACCGACCCGTCTCACGTTTGTTAATCCGGGGCGGCGTGATCCCACACAGTCCCCTCGGCTGCCCCGCTTGTAAAGTGAGCACTGGATTAGAGGATCCTTGCCTAAGCCCCCGTACACTACAATCTGCCTTCACCAGGGGTGGCCAGGCGCTGGTAAGGGGAATTAACACTCAAGGTCAGAGTTGCTGCCTCAGTGTCAGACCCAGGAGGCAGGAACCAGAGCCCAGGCTGGCCGTGCCGACAGGATTCCGTTCTGACTGTGCTGAGAGGCTTGGAGATTACAGACAACACCACGAGCCGTGTGCTCATGAGAACAGTGAGTGGCTGTAATGAGACAGAAACGAGTGGAAGGCATGCAGGGCACAGGCAGCTGGCAGGGCACCCTGTCCCAGGACAGCAGCGGGCACACCCGTGCCCGGGAGACGGTGGGAGTTCAGGGGAGGCAGAGCCTGAGTAGGCCTCTCAGATCCGGACAAGACACCCACCAGCAGTCACCCCGCCCGGCCCCCTTCCCTCCGTTCACCCTGCCAATGAGCCAGTTAAGGCCCAAAGTGGGGAACCAACGGCCAGGGCCACATGGGTTTACAGGACAGTGGGTTTGAATTCATGTTCAGAGTCTTTACCTGCAGGCCTCTGACCTCCCCTCCAAAGAGGGGCTGGTTTCCCCAGGGGGTGTATGCAGCCCAGTCGAGGTCAAGGTCAGGGTGAAGGCCGGGAACCAGTTCAGCACATGACTCAGCCCAGACCCCAGTGGGAGCTGAGGGGTCACAACGCTGAGTCTGCTGAGCCCCTGCTCCGACCGAGCACATTGCACGGGGCTCTGGGGGCACACCCTCCCTATGCACACCGAGGTCAGAAATGGGCACCGGAATCCCTGTGGCCTTGCTCGTGCTTCTAGTCACAGGTGTGGGGTGTCCTCGTTCCCAAGAGCATGCATGGTGCAGAGCGGGGCTCAGGGCCAGACCTGGAACCAGGGACTCGCTCTGCCAGCAACGGTGTCTGAGTAGGCATGGCAGGGGACCTGCCGTGTGCCCAGGACACAGGTCCCAGGCTTCCCTGAGACACAGAGTGCGCTGGCTCAGCCCTCCTGGGGCCGCCTGGCACGCCTCCCCATCACGCCAGGGACTGATGTCCCCATCCCCCCATGCAGCCAGGAGTCAGAGCTTCTCAGCCAGCGTGACGCTGCAAAGGTGTTTTTCTTCCCACGGTTAACCCAAGGTCAAGACAAGACTCACCCATCACCACAGACAAGTGAAGTTTTCACATCCCCTCCGGTTTGGAGGGGGTCAGCCCATTCACCAGTCCATTCTCCGGTGCCTGGGAGCCTCCAAATCCGGTCGTGCCCACGGGACTGGCCATCAAGAGGCTTCCTCCCTGAGGTTCTACAGCCACCTGCTGGGGCACCAAGCAGGGTGTCCTGGCCCACTGCCCATTCCAGGTGTGCCTGCTGATCCTCCAGCAACCAGACTGGACCACAAAGACCTGACACCACGCAGCCGGCATGGACACAGCACAGGATGGATGGGCAGGCTGCGTCCTTGAGGCCGCCGTTCGCCAGCTCGACACCCGTGCGTGAGGTGCAGATCAGTTTCCATGCCCATGGACCCCTTGCCCCTGGCTCCTTAGGCCCCTTGCTCTGTGCTGCACCGTGGGCGGGTCCTATTCCCACGCAGGGTTTCCGACGCCGTTTAGGAGACAGCAGTGCCTGAGTCACATGGGCCTTCTGACTTCCACCCCACAACAGCAAAAGCTCACGTGGTTGATACAGCCACCAACGTCCTCGGGGATGGGGACCACTTCCACCCCTAGATTCCCGGGGGCCCATCAGAGGTCGCGAGGACACAGGTCCCTGGAGCCTCCCCGTTGACCTTCAGGCTTCCGGCCCTTCCCAGCTCGAGCGTTCAGCTTCTGTCCACGAGATGGCGCACGGGACCTGCGGAGCCGCCTCCCTCCTCCTAACCGGGGAGAATCAACTGACATAAAGGGCGTGGAGACGAAATTCAAAAGCATTTCACAGGAGACAGTAAACACCGCAGTTCTGGTAACTGCGCTGCCAATGGTCTTTGGCAATTCCGGCGAGACTGTCAGTCCAGACTCAGCTCCAGCTCAGGACAGCGACAGTGCGTCTCCCCGGCCACAGCGTGGAAGGGCGGTGACGGCAGCTCGGTTACTTCTGACAACTCTGACGGCAGAATGAGTTCTCAGAGGTCTGCAGGTGCGTGTGTCTGTGTGCGCGGTGTGTGCATGTGTGTACATGTGTGTGCACAGCTGTGGCAGCTAATCACGTGTCTGCTTGGCTGGGCCACACTGCCCAGAGGTGTGCTCACACCCCAGTCTGGGTGTGTGTGTGCAGGTGTGTTCCGTGGGGGAGGGGCTGCTAGTGGGCTCAGGGTTCTTGGGGGTGAGGGGACTGTGTGGTGGCTGCACAGCCCTGTGGGTACGTACACGGCACCACTGGGTGGGGGGCGGGGGGCTGTGCGGTGCGGGAGTCACGCCCCATGCAGCCCCTGCGGAGTGGAAGCATGCTACCACGTGAATGAGTAAAAGACAGTCCTGGCGTCATTGAAGGCAATACAAAACCACAAAATGGAACACGAGATTTTAAAAATAACTGAAGAGAACTTTTAGAAATAAAAGTTAGATAAGCAAAGTCAAAAACACAACGGATAAACGCAACTGCAGGCTTGGCACAGCTGAAGAACCGGATGCACGTCCGAATAAATTACCCAGAGAGAGAAACCCTAAGACTACAGAGAGAAGGCGTAAAAGCTGTAAAAACGGTGTAGAACAGTCGAACACACACTTCATCTGGGAGCGGCCAGAGGCAAACCGTGAGGGGACGACGCGACGCCCCAGGGCTGGTGAGAAACACGGGCCACGGGTCCACAAGGAGAACGACGTCCAAGCAGGACAGAGGAAGGGTCCACCCCAGTCGTGGAGAAGCTGCAGGAAGCGGAAGCACAGGAAATCCTAGCCCCTGCGGAGGCCGTGAAGGGGTCACCCACGGGGGCGTGAGTCTGAGCACAACAGCTGGCTCAACAGCCATGGAGAACGGAAACTTCTAGAGCGAGCCCCACGTGCACTGCAGGGAAGCACCTGCCCACCTGAAACTCCAGAGCGTGTCCCAGAGCAGCCGATGTAACTGCCTCTCCCTCTCCGCAGGCAGGAACCGAGAGCGCCCACCACCAGCAGCTCAGAGGGAAGCTGGCCCTGTGGGAAAGGCCACCGACAGAAACGACGGAGAACAGGGAAGGTGACACGCGAGGCCAGCCCCACACCGACGTGTGTTCGTGGACGTCATGGGAACAGTGTTTGATCGGGTGCATTAAAATGTTCATGGCAGCTAGTGAGGTCCTTGTCATCTTCTGCAGGCTGGGACTTACCTCTTGGGCGGGACAGACTTATCTCAGAAAACCGGGGGAAGCCCATCCAGGGCGCTCACAGAGGAGCGCGTCCCCCAGGCCCAGGCCGGCCGGGTCTGCTTTCACGCGAGGCCCTGAGGCCGACAGCTTTCACGTTTCCAGCAGCTGCAGGCACAAAACGAAGCAGAAACACAACGAGTCAGTAAGCAAGAGCAGCAGGCGCCCACGCCCTCGGTGCTCGCTGCTCGGCCCTTTACACGGAAAGCCTGCAGGCTACAGCTGCGGACGATCAAAAACACAGGGTGGCGTGGGTTGCTCTGGGTTTTGTTGGAGGTGGAAAGTTTTTCATTCCAGGAGCAGCCTGTCTTCCTCCGGCAGAGAGAATGTGGAAGGAGTCTGGGGCAGGAGCTGGCGTGGGCACGGAAAGCCAAGGTCACTGGCACGGGGAACCTGGGCGGGCTCACCTTGTCCTTGGGCCCCGTCCGGCCCGAGGAGCAGCACCCGTCCAGTCCCAGGCTTCACTGCCACCCGGGGCCTCCTCGCTGCTGCTTGGACAGGACAGCATTCCAACCCCAGGTTCCCGCGGAGCCGCACCACAGAGCAACACAGAAGCTTGTTGTGTGAAGGAGCAGACGTGTGGGGGGCAGCCAGGTGTCCTGCTCTCCCAGCCCCAGCACAGGGTGGCGTGGGAAGCTGTGTGGTCTGCGGCCGTCCCCCGACACACCAAGACTCTCAAAATAACCCTGAGAACAACAAGGTCCTCACAGCAAACCGGGACAGGTGGGCACGAATCCACACTTGCAGAGCCAAGGTTTTAGAGGCAAATGCTTCTAAGACATTTGAAAGAGAGACAGGAAGTGCAGCATAAACTATACCGATACATTTGCCGACATGTAATGTTTGCTTACAGAGTTACTGTAGTGTAGGTAACAGACATGGCAACTTCGTAGCAAACTGAGAAACCGCCTCCAGCACTTCCCACAGGATGTGAGGCAGCCACAGAAACACCAGAGCACCCACGTCCTCACTTTTACACCTGGTTTGAAATTTTTAAGGAACCGTGCTGGCTCAGGGCAGACTGACAAAGTCAGGTGTGGGGAGGCCAGGTCCTCCGCTGGGAATTAGCGGTTTCTGATACAACATGACCCACATTCCTGACAATGTGACTGTCAGGCCCAGGCGTGGCCAGGAATGGAGCCCATGCCCTGGGGGACGAACCTGG
Source organism: Macrotus californicus (assembly GCA_007922815.1). Taxonomy (NCBI): domain Eukaryota; kingdom Metazoa; phylum Chordata; class Mammalia; order Chiroptera; family Phyllostomidae; genus Macrotus; species Macrotus californicus. The sequence continues at coordinate 270,498 of VMDR010000025.1, forward strand.
CCCCACGGCACCCACCCCGTCACACACCCAGGCCCTGCGGGCGCTGCTCAGGGCCAAAGCTCGTCTGTGTCCACAGCGCCAAGCCCTGGCCCTCGCTGGGTCCCAGGAACACGGCTCCAAGGTCGTTCACGGAAAAGGCCACGGCCGGTATCCCACGCTGGCAGAGATGGGACAGAGCAGGGCAGGGGACGTGGGGACCTGTCAGGAAGGTGACGCCGCTTCCTCTCCGGCTGATAACGTCTAGGCTGCAAGTGCCAGACACCACTCCTCTGGCTGTCTCTGATCCTTGCAGCCGGTTTGGGGTTTTCCAGAGGCTGAGAGCCCCCTGCGGTCACAGGAGCCCCTCTGCTGACCCATCGAAGTGACTCTGAACACAGGCCATGGGCTCGTGGGAACCGGGCCTGTCATGCGTGATGTCACGAACAGAAACGAGTGTCACCGTGGGATTCGCCCCGCGTCACCACCCGAATCACATCTGAAAACACAGGCGTGGCTCAATTCTTCAAACAGCAGGCGTTTCCCGCGTGCATGCTCGCTGAGTGGGGTTACTGCAGTGAAAGGGTCTGAAATTAACCCATGGCCCTGACTTATTTCACAGCCATGGTAGAGCCACGTGCAATACTTGGATGTTTCCCTCATTCACTGTCCTGAATGTGCAACAGGTCCTGTCCCCAGCAGGTGGAGGCACTGGGCACACACTGCACAGGCCCACCCTAGCGCCAGGACGGGCCACGTGGTAGGGGCCCGGTGGATCCGGGAGAGAAGTCAGACCTCCAGGGGCCGGGAAAGCCTTCTGGGTGCTGGTCACAGCTGGGCTCCAGACCCAAAATGCAGGGGCTGCGGCGGGACTTGGGTGCATCTGGACTTGACCTGAACAGGAGGGAACAGACAAAAGTGCCCTTGACACACTCACTTGAAATGCAGGGAGGCACGTGGATGCCCAGCCTCACTTCGAGACTTCGTGCGGGATTCACAAGGGAGAGCACGTGAACTGCGTTTCACAGCAGAGCAGCAGGGGCTGGGGAGCAGCTGGGGTCTTGAGTTCCTGCTGCCCGCAGGGCTTGCCTGCCTCACGTGGCTCAGGGCTGCTCTGTCCTGTTCGGTGTGTCAGCCTTGTGATGGGTAATTTTGTGACCTGCTCCTCGGGACCCAGACACAGCTCCGCGCCAGGACTGCAACCTGCTCACTATGCGCCCACCTCGTGGCTGCGCTCCTAGGGCTGTCTCCACCCCTCACTGCCCCCCACCCCCGTCCCCAACAGTCAGAACTGGACCCTCTCAGAATGATGCTCTCATGTCATCCACCTGATTTCCTAAAGCGTGTACCCCAAACGCAGGGGCATTCGAACCGAGCCAAAGAAACGCTCGGTAAGGAGACAGAACGGGAGAGGGGGAGGGAGGGCGTCCACCCCTGGGGGCCAGGGCCAGAGAGAGACCCCCACGACTCTCAGAAAGCTCTCAGGGCCGCTCTGCTTCTGCGAGAAGCCAGCAAGCTCCATCCACCAAGGGACCCTGTGACCCCCCTCACAGGGAGTGTGGGAGTCCGGACAGGAAGGCTCTCTTCTGCGCTGCAATGCCCTCTCTGGGCAGCAGAGGTCACTGTGCATTTCCCCACTTGCTCCCTGGACACCCGCCCACAGGAGCCAGGGCAACAGCAAGGAATTCAGCCCTGGGCCCGAGGTCAGCAGAGAGAAAGGGCCTTTGTCCGTTTGAGCTCGGTTCCCACAGCCACTGTCAGACACACAGGAGGACAACGGACACTTGTCCCTTCTGTTCCTCCGTGTCTGCAGAGCAAGATGGGAGGGAAAGCGTCTTGGACACAGAACCCAGCCAGGGAGCTCAGTGAGATCATCTATCAAAATCCTTCCCCGGAAGGAAGCAGAGACAGAACAGCAGGAAAAAGGAACAAACAGCAGGAGGAAGCGCCAGGCGCGCCGTGAGCGGCCGCTGGACAGTGGGATTCACTCCAGGGTTTGGGGTCCAGAGTGAGAGTGGCTTCCGGGGCAGGGCTGCCTCTCCAGGGAATGAACCCCCACCTCCCTGCCAGCTGCCCCGCCACCCAGCACCTGGCTCTTCAGCAGGTCCCTTCCCATCTGGGAGGGGATGGTTGCACACAAAGGCCACCCCACGGTCTGGCTCACGAACAGAAGGGAAAGCTGAGATTAGGGCAGCAGACACAGCCCTGTCTGGGGGTCAAACCCAGTCACCACTGGATTCAGAGTCACATTTTTAAGAGTAAACACGTGTAAACAGCAACAGCTGTTAGGCAGGAATTTAACTGAAAGAGGAAACTAACTCTTGACCCCATAATTCCCAAGGAAACGGCAGTTTCAACTCAACAGATGTGAGACCAGGCTACCCGTATACCCCTCCAGGGTGTGCTGTCCAGAACCGGCGAGGGGCGCAGTCTCCTGCTGCAGCTGCCGCAGTGACCCCGAAATCGGCCTGGAGACGCCACCCGGACCCTGGAGACATTCAACGGTCCTTTCCAGGCGGCACACCTAAGGCCGATCACACCTCTGCTGCCCAAATTTTAGTTTCCCAGCTGTGCTGTGAGGCAGAACGAAGTGTTCTCCGGATGCACTGGAAAGGTTCCCATCAATTTGCACCAAAAAAAAAAAAAGGGATTTAGACTTGAATCTCACTAACAAGCGAGGCAGCCACTTACCCGGTTTCCCTGGGCGGCAAGTCGCCGGGCAGGACAGCGGCTCCAAACGGCAGGCGTGGGCTCCGCAGGCGCAGCGCGCCCGGCGCACAGAGCAGGGCGGTCCGCACACAGACGGTGAACACACGACACCTGCTGGCCGGGCCGGGCCAGCGAGAAGATCAAACGCCAGACAGCTCCGGACCACCCGCACATCACGTGTGATACCCACGGACACGCGTCCTCCGCCTGAGCCAGCGCCACGGGGACAGAGGGACAGACGGTGAGAAGAGGCGGTAGTCGCCCGGGGCGCACTGAGCTTCCGCCCCAGGAGGAACTTGACTGCAACTTCCGTCCCTGCGGCCTGAAAAAGTTCCAGTGACCCGTAGGCTTTAAACGTCAGCGTTTGCACAGAACATCACACGAGCCGGAGGGGCAGCAGGAGGAGAGCAAGAAGCCGTTCTCAGTATGACAGCGCCTGGCCTGCGGGCTGGTGTGCGCCCCCGGGACGCTCACCGCCCCGCGCGGCGGGCGCCCGGCCTCGCTGCGTCCAGCCTTCCTTCTGCGCCTCCCCGCCCTGGCCCGCGTCCCGGCTGCACGGCCGGGCCTCGCCGACCCTCCGCCTGCAGCATTCTACCCACGCACCACGGAGGCCAGAGGCGGCGGCCGGGAGGGCGCCACCGCCCACGCCCCCAGCGCTGCAGCCTGGCGGCTGTGGCAGGCGCAGAGCCAGCTCCCTGCAGCCCAAAGGGAGCTGGGCACGCGTCCGCGTGGGGACACTTCCCGTGAGTGGCGGCCACCCGGTAGACACGGCGCCTTGGCTGCTGCAGCGGTGCCCCGGCCGCCGGCGCACGTCCCGGCGAAGGCCCCGTCTTAGTGCCTCCTGCGGGAGAGGCGACCGACTCACCGCGCGGCTGTGCCGACCGACCACGCTTCTCTTCCACGCACCGGGCACTTCCACGTCAGTCGCCCTCAAACACCGCGGTGTTTCCCGTCAGGCCCTGAAGGTTTGCGCTTTCGGAGGACATTTAACGTTTTCCAGATTCACGTTGCGGGAAGTCTCCGCTCCTGTGGTTGCTTGTGGTCCTCTGTGACCGCATCTCTCGGCGAAACGGAAACCACCCCGCGGGAGGCACCGCTCGGCAATCCCACGCGTGGACAGCAGGTCTGCAGACGCACCGGCCGCCCGCGCAGCCAGCGTCTCCAAACGACCCGGCCGCGCGGTCCCGGCGAAGCGGACGTGCGACGTCACAGCGCTGGGGCCGCCCCCAACTCCGTGCGCCTGGGCGTGCCCGCCCTCTGCGCTCCTCCGGGACGCACGTGCGTGGGGTCAGGGGTCTGACCGCTCCCCGGGAACGCACGTGCGTGGGGTCAGGGGTCTGACCACGCTCCTCGCGGACGCACGTGCGTGGGGTCAGAACAGCAGGCCTGTGACCGCGGGTAGAGACCCGGGGTCAGGAAAGCAGGAACAGGGGGGATGAAAGCCGGGAGCGAAGCTGGGGAGACGGCTGGGCTTGGGCGGATCCTCCCACGAAGAGCCGGGCCCGTGCGCTGGAGTAGCGCCGTGTAGCCGCGTGTGGCCTTCGGCAGTGCCCCGAGAGCGGCTGTTTGAGAGGAAACAACGGACCGTGTGAGCAGCGGTGCCGGGGGGTGTCTGGAACCTTCCCCGGTTCCAGCACTCACTCTGCTCCCTCGGCAGGTGCTTCTCCATTGATTCCGGCCGGGCCGTGGGGGGCCCTGCCCACGAACGCCCTGGGCGCCTGTCGGGTCCAGCCAGGGGCCAAGAGCCTGGGAACACGGCGGGGACGAGAAGAGGCCCGGGTCGTCCCAGAGCCTGGTTTCTGGCGAGGACCACAGACCACGGCACGCGGACAGATACACACGCTCTACGGGGACAAGAATAACAGTCGTGATCTAGCGGATGTTATTAATAAAGATGCGACCCAACTGGACATTAACAAGAACTGTCGTGAAAAGCCAGACAGGCTTCGGGAGCCGACAGGGCCGGGGATGGGGGCAGGCGATGGGCACCTGGGTCAGGGCCCCCGGCGAAGGGTCCCCGTGCGCAGGCTGCGGGGCGGGTGCCCTCGCAAGGGACAGCCGTGGCCAGAGTGGCCGGGAAAGCGTGCCAGCGGGAATGGTGGCGGGAGGGGGCGCAGAGGCCGGAGGGCAGCGGGCTGGGAGAGATCCGTGATCGCAGGGGGCGCACCTCCCGACCCGCGTCTAGTGCTGGGACCCGTGTGCACTTCCCCGTGTGCTGGAGGCCGGTCCTGTGTTCCGTGTCCCGTCCCTCGTGTGGTCGACGCCGGGCCTCACCCGGGTGCCCCCTGGGAGTGCAGCTGGGCTCCCCTCTGTCTGCGAGGGGCTGCTGGGGTTGGGGGCCCAGTGTCCTGGAGCCTGGAACAGAGCCCGGCGCTGCGTGGGCGCTCAGTACCAGTTGGTCACCACCCAGAGAAGGTTTGAGGGCACTGCCGGGAGCTTCTCATCCCCTGAGTCCCACGGAACAAAGGCACACACCTGGACCGGACTCAGGGAGGCTGCCGGGCGCAGGACAGGTTGTCCTGGGCAGGGGCTCAAGTCACCATGCACCCGCGCCCCAGCGTTGGACACCCGCCACCCGCAACACGGGCGTGGAAGGGAGGTCCCTAATGTGCCTTGTTCGTGGCCTCTAAAGAGTCGAGCACCACGAAGTCTTCTCCATAAACACGGAAGTGCCCGAGGAGGCTGACAGATAGTCCGTCCACTCTGGCCGACGGGAGCGCCAGGCGCAGGTGAGCCCCTGGCGCTCCTCTCCTGGGCCCTGTGGAAGGGCTGTCGCCTGTGTGAAGAGCCCACGTGTCCTGCGTCGTGACAGCGGCTCCAAAAGACCCCAAGGCCAGGAGCCTCGATCTGACTGAGTGAAAACCGCACAGCTCAGCAGGGAGACACTGAGGCTGCAGGAAAGGCCAGATTTAATTCCACGTGTGTGAGAAAGTGCCAGTTCAGGTCACTGAGCTCCCCCATGTCCACCTTGGTTTGAGAGCATCCTCTCAGCAACGTCCCCTCCCCCACCGGCCCCACCCTGAGTAAATAAAGGTTTTAAGAGGAAAATGAATCATCTTGTAAAGAACCTTTACGACTGAATGGGAACACCCGGGGCCCTGCTCTTGCGAGTGCAAACCAGGAAAAGAAACGTTTGGGCCACACACGTTTCACCCTCGTGGGCAGGAGGCTGAGCGTGGACACGCGGGGGGCTGGGCGTCAGGTCCTGATGGGCACCCCTGCAGGACCTGGGGGCAGGGGACAGGGAGGGGCTGGCAGAGGCAGGGACACACCCTCAGGATGACTCCGAGTCCAAACACAGACCCGCCCTGTGAGCAGCAGTAGCCCCGCCTGGGGCTGGGAGAGATGAGCCACACCACACAGACTCAGGAGCAATGGCACTTTCCATGGGTTTATTAGCCGCAGTGGAAGTGGACACACGTTTCGCAGCCTGGGATGGGGGTCACACGCAACCTGCACAGGCGGCAGCGGCTGCCCCTACGGTGCCCTGAACGGGCGGGCGCTCTGTCTTGCAGGCGGCCACACCGCAGGGTGTGCGGAGCCTCTTGGGGTCCTTTCAAAGCAAGTCACTCGCCCAGGAAAGCGCCTGGTGGCCAGGGCAGCGTCCAGGTTGGGTGTGGAGAGGACCCAGGGGGCGCAGTCCCTCCTGAGCGCTGGTCCTCTCCTCGTGCACAGCAACAATGCAGAGGAAAGGGGAGGAGAACATCCATTTTTTAATGCAAAAATAAAACGCTCTGTAAGCTAGGAAGGCATCTAAAATGAGGACACAAAGTAGCACTTCTGTTTACATCCCCCGATGAGGTGTTACAGCAGATAAGGTGGAAACTCCGGGACTCCAGGGAGAGGCGAAAACCCGAAGAACATCCCATTCAAAATCTCTCCGAGGAAGTCACCTCAGAGACAGGCAGGTCGACCCGTGCCCCCAGAGTTACCGCGTCAACAGCAACACGAACAGGAATGGCGCAGAGGGTTGTTTTCCCAGGTACCTGTAACAAAGCTGGTACAGGTGACCGTTTTAACTAAGCAGCAAAGGGTTTCCACAGCCTTTGTCCTAAAGGAAAAGAAACTCAGAAATAAAATCCCCAAACACAGCGCTGGGGCCATTTCCAGGACGCGGAATGAAAACAGAAAGAAACTGGAGACGCTCCCCTTGGGTTCCCAGTGAACCTTGATCGACCACAGAAAAGTCACCGCTGGCCAGCAAACCCAGAGACTGGGCTCTCCTGTGCCCCGTGTGCCCTTGCATGAGCATCGGGGGCGGCTGTGCTAAATGCATCAGGCTCATGTCACAACTGATCCCAGACTGGAAACGGCTTTGCTCCAACTGTGTTACAACGCAGTGTCGGATGTGGGCGGGGAACATCACCCTGAACACGGGACACCCTTCCACTGAAGAGTGGTGCCCAGGCCCACCCCACCCCCCAGCCCCCACCACCCACCCCCACCCAGCCACTTCCAGTCCGCAGTCCTGCTCAGGGCCGCTTTCCCGTCTGTGTAATCGGTGCAAACCCTGTGGCTTCTCCCCGAACTGCCCGCAAAGCAAAATGAGCTGGTCCTCGTGGCCTGCCAGGTCCTCCAGTGTTTGTTCCATGTGATCTTCTATGTAGAGCTGTGACAGATGACATTCCACCTCTTCCCCCGCCCTGCCAGGTGTCCACATGTGTCAGGACAGGCGTGGCCACCCACACCTTACATCCAGCACTTCGTCTGAAACGGTAAACACCACAGGAATGACAAGTAAAGTCACAGTGACACTAGCTTATGTTTGAGGAAGGAGAAGACCCCCTGGCCCCACACCCCACACACACTGGAGCACACACAGGAAAGCCTGCAGACGCCTGCGCCCGGACGTGACACACGGGCACTTTAAAAGAACACGACTTGTTTCCTTTTGCCCTAAGTCCCTTTCCCACCAGAATTCCAGTCTCCTCCAACAAAAGGCCAGCGGAGCCAGGCCTTAGGAGGCTTGTTCCTTTCCTAAGACGATGAACCGGTTTGCCGAGTCACCTCCTCCGCCACTCACGGGCAGGCATCCAAGTCACCTGAACCCTCACTGAAATTGTTGAGTGACCCGTCCCTCTGGCCCGGACATCAGGCTCGAGCTGGTCACTTGCACACACACGTCACGGGAACTCTCACCACCGCAGACGCCTTGTGCTGAGCTCGGCCCGGTTCCCAACTACCCACGGCCGCAGAGCTGCGCCTCCCTTCACTGCAGGGACAAGTGAGTGACGCCAAGCTCCGAGTGATGCCACCTAATCACGCCCCGGGAACTGCCAAGGCGTCATGCCTAGTATCAGCAGAAAGTGACAGCGTGCAGAATCCAGGTGGCTCTGCCTGTTTGTGAGCACACAGTTATCCTTGAACTCTAAATAACCAGTGAGTCCTGTGGGTCCACGTCTGAAACGCACAACGTCACAGCAAATGAGGACGGACCGATGGTTGTAACCCTCCTGCTCTGTCACCGGAGTTTCACGATAACTCTGCCATGGTATTTTGGAATTCAGTTAGGAAAACATAGTGTTAAGCTGGTGAGCTGCATTATGAATGCCTGTTCTGTCCCCTTATGTGCCTAAGTCACTTTGCCACATGCCCCTAAAAGGATGTTTTATAAAATCCGTTGCCTTCACCAGAATCACATAACACATGCAGAACTCAGCAGAGGTGGTGGGGCCCAAGGGAGCTTGCCTTCAGCTTGTCAACAGCAATGAGTTTAACCTTCTTGGTGGGGGTAGGGGGTGGGGGGGGGTAATTCTCTCCTTTAGTCTGTTATAAAATGGACAAGTGATGAGACTCTTCTCTGCCTGCCAAGGGTTAAAACAGATCAGCACCCCTGGCTGCCAGCTTTTCCTCGTCCAGATATGCTCTTTGGTAAGCATTCAGTCACCAAAGATTTAAAATGCAAATAACAGTCAATCATCACGCTATCATTGAATGTAATTATTAACATGCCTTAACTTGAACATGTGATACCCACCTGAGTCACAGAGTGAGCTGCAGCCTTTTGGGACGTGCGTGGGTCCACCCCCACCTGTGACCTGCCGGCGGCAGAGAATGTGCTGCCACTGCTCATTGAACCAGAACCTGTATCCATCACCAAAGGTTTTTACCTTCTAATGTGAATAAATTTGGAGTTGAGCCAACCAGAACCTGAGCACATGGTGGCAGGAACCTCTTTCCCAGCCGTGGAAGGGCTTTGCTTCATCTTAACCCTCCAGCCGAATCCCCTGCGGGTTCTCTGTGGTCGCTGATGGAGTTCACCCAGGCTCGCTTCCGGCCCCAGCCCGGCCCAGCCTGCAGACGGCTCGGCAAGCTCAGGGCTCCGCAGGGCTCCGCAGGGCTCCACCTGGCCTCGTGGGTGCTCCGCTCCTGGATACATCGTGGGCCCCCTGCGCACCCCGAGGCATCTTCTTTTGATCGTCCCTCGCCTAGGTACGCTGCGTCTTTCTGTAAGGTTACCTATCCTCACGCACCCCACATCTCACACCATCTACCCCGATAAGCAAAGCGAGGGGAAAGGCAAAGCACAATAGCGAGGCGGGCCTTAAAATAGCGCTGCGAACAGTCTTGGAGGCTCCGCCACAAGCTTCCAACTTCAAACCCTTAAGCGACCCGGTGGCCCTCGGCCCGCCCCGCCGCTCTCCCTCCCCTCCACCGCTCCCTTCGCCCCCCTGCCCAGTGTGGACACTCCGGTTTCCGCTCCCCTGGCGCCCTTCTCATCCTCCTCTTTCGGGAGGCCTTCCTGGTCCCAGAGCTGCGGGGGAGACGCCCAGGGGACCCCAGCTCGCCCTAATCCGGGCCCTCCTCGCCCCTGTCTGGCTTCTCGGGCAGGTTGAGCACGAAGGGGAAGAGCGCGCCCCGGACGTCCAGGGGGGCGCCCAGCGCCTCGGCCTCGAAGCTACCGCCCGCACACCCCTCGGCGCCAGGCTCGCTCTCTGGCGGAGGCACGAAGCGCCAGGTGCCGGCGCGGCTCACGCAGTAAATGCGGCCGCCCAGCGCCGCGCAGCGGAAGGGCTGGAGGCCCGACAGCGCGCCCGGGGGCCGCAGGTGCGTGGCACAGCGGCTCCACTGCTTGGCGAGGCAGTGGTAGCGCAGCACGCTGACTCCGCCGGCCGGTCCCGCCGCCTGCGCGTCGCTGCGGCCCCCGCACAGGTCGAAGCGGTAGATAAAGCCGTCCAGAGCCACCATGTCCGCCGAGCGTTCGCGGCTGCTGCTGCACGGGCACGCCTGCCACTCGTCGCGCCGCGGGTCGTACTTGAGCAGACGGTAGAACAGCGAGCCTCCAGACACGTAGATCTCTCCGTTGCAGGTGGTGGCCTCGTGTGCCACGGCGAAGGCACCCCGGGGCAGCGGGGCCACCGCGGCCCAGCGGTCGGAGCGCGGGTCGTAGCGCTCCACGCTGAGCAGGCACTCGCCGCCCACGGCGTACAGGTGGCCGTCCAGGGCCAGCAACTGCAGCTGAGAGCGCGCCTGGCGCAGCGGCCGCACGGTGCTCCAGAGGTCCGTGGCCGGGTTGTAGCAGAAGACCTGGTCCGAGGGGCGCGCGCGGCCGTCGGGGCCCGCCGGTGCCACGCCACCGGCCACGAAGAGGTAGTTGTAGAGCACGCACAGGCCACAGCCCCGCGCGGGCGCGCCCTCCGGCAGCCGCGTCAGCTCGCGCCACTCGCCGGCCTCCTCGTGCCAGCAGTAGACGGCGGCGTCCCCGCGGCCCTCCGCGTCCCCCGACGGGCTCTGCGGCCGGCTGCCAGCGCGCTCCCCGGACGGCCCGAGCGCGGCAGCCAGCAGGTGGGCCCGGCCGGCGCGCAAGCGGCGGCGCAGCAGCAGGTCGCGTTCCGCTCCCGAGAGGCGCCCGAACACCGCGGGCTCGCGCAGCACCTCCAGGTAGTGATCGCTCATGAAGCGGTAGGCGGCGTCGCGGAGCTCCGTCAGCCGCTGCCTCTTGGCCGCGCTCAGCACCTCCAGGCAATTGTCGAGACTCAGCTGCGGCGCCACAGCCTCGGTGGCGCGCTGCGCGGCGCAGGGCAGCTGCAGGCGGCGCGCGCCGGCCACCACCTCGGCCACGTTGTCGGGGCGCACGCCCGCCATGCGCCCGCTGTACGCGTAGGCCAGCAGCAGCCGCAGCGCCGCCCAGCCCACGCCCGTCACCCGCAGCACGTCCCGCGACGCGCGCGCACGGAAGTAGTCGCTGCGCGCGGCCAGCACAGCCTTATGTGCCTGCAGCCGGCGGCCTGACACCTCGATGACCAGGTCGGGCTCCCCGTGCGCGGCCCCGACGCCGGGGGGCACAGGCGCGGGGTCCCCGGGCTCCTCCCAGGACGTGGGCTCCTCTGGGGACGCGGGCTCTTCCGGGAACGAAGTCTCCTCGGGGCCCTCAGGTGACAGGACGCCAGAGCTGCCAACTTCCCACTGCCTCTCCACCACCCGCTGGCCGCTGCGACAGGAGGGCGGGGAGGCCGCTGCGCCCTCCGGAGCGGAGGCGCGGGACTGCGGCGGGGAGTCGTCCCCGGAGCTGAAGCACAGGGACGTGCTGAGGCTGCAGGGTGACTGCGCCGGGGACACAGTGCCCTCCCCCGCAGCCGCATCCGGCAGCTGCAGGCTGCCCTCTCCCGGAGCATCGGTAGCGCCGCTGCCCCCAGCCTCGCCACACACTCCCTGCGCCAAGGCGCCCCTGGGCTCGGGGCCGCGGTCGTCCCCGGGGAAGAGGACACAGGGGCCCACCGGGTTCTCCATGGCAGCGCCGCCTTCCCCTCAGGAGCCCACCATGACTTCGGGCTGCTCAAGGTCGAAGGTTCCTCTGTGGCCTCGGGCCTCACACGCCTCTCCTGGCAAGCAGTCAGATTTTGCTTCTGGGACGACAATCTGGGTTTTGCTCACACACCGCACCCCCGGTGCCCTTCCCACCCTCCTCTCCCACGAAGAGGGCACATCAGCCTCAGGCGCATCCCCGAGAACCTAGTGAACTTGCTGGCGTTGCCCTTGGCTAGCCACGTGCCCAGGTCGCAGCGCTTAGTCCCCAGGCCGGGTGGTGTTGCCTCAGTGGGCCCGCAGGGCAGCCCTGGAGCAGGGCCCTGCGGTGTGTGTGGAGGCTCCCTCTCTGCAGAGCGGGGCTGTCAGGCGCACAGGACACCCCAGGACGTGCCCCCTCTCTGTGGGTCAGTCTCCATCCCGTCACATGCCATCACCTCACTGCCCCACACCCGCGGATCTGAGACAGGGACCTCAAACTTCAGAGCCTTGACTTTAACTCCGTCTTTTGTAAAGAGACGCCCCCAGGGCTCTGTCCCTTTTTGTGACTCCCATTTGTCATTCGGAGTCATGAAAAGTCAGCAAGGGGAGTGTCCATCTTGTCTCCCGCCATCAGCAGCTCTGGCGATGTGGCTGGGCCGGCTGTTCACCTGGGCGAGTCCCTAACTCACTCGCCAGGTGCGTCCTGGAAAAACAGAATCACGCGCCCATCACTGGTTGGCTGGGGCCTTGCTCTGCCGCTTCCTCGTCTGGAAGGTCAGGAGCTCCCGTAGCATTCCGCGGTACACGCCGCCTGTTCCTGCCGGTTAGAGAGAGAGGATGTTGAGCCTGCGTTCCTCGGGACTGTTTGTGCTGGTGGCACTGGTCACACTTCCCCCCATAGGTCTCAGGTCACAGAGGTCATTCTGGTGGGAGGGACCTGACTTTCCCCTGGACAGCTGGGTGATCAGAGGTACAGAACAACAGGGGTTTAGAACAAGCCCCTTGCTCCCCCTCCCCCGACGCTGGGATCTGTGCCTGGGAGTCAATTCAGGCAGTGGGCCTTAAACGCCTGAGGCCCCGCCAGGGGCCAGGACAGAGTCTGTGGGACAAAGCGGGAAACTTTCCAAGCTCCTGTTTCCAACCTGTTGAAATGTTTTCAACGGAAAACTAAGAACTAAGAACGTGAGTCAGGAGCACAGCTGGCCCTGCAGTCCCACTCATTTTATGGCCCTTTAGCAGTGTGCCTGCATCCTCTCCCAGCCCTTATCTCGCCTGGGGTCACAACAAATATGTGGAGGCAGGTAAATACTTGGAGACAGGTGCGCGGGCACGTCCCTGCAGTTGGCCTCAGAGGCTCCAGCTCCAAAGCCACCTGACCTGCTGGTTTTTGGAATCGCGTGTCTGGGGAGTCAGAGAAGCGACTCTCCAAAAAGCTCATGGGCAGAAAAAGAAAAGCCAAATAAAACAAACAAACAAACAAAAAAACCCCAAAACTCAGAAGTGCTGGGAAGGCAGCTGTGAGGACCTGCACACGAATTATAAGGACTCGTCTTCCCTAACACGGCCAGGCCTCCGTGCGGACTCCGGGGCGGAGGGAGGGGGGGGCGTGCTCAGCCATCTCAGGCCCCAACATTCCAAAGACGAGGGAAAAGGCAAGAGACACACCCTGCACGGTTCAGGCTCAGATGAGATGTGTTTGCTTCTCAAAGACATGAGATGTCTCCTAACCACCTTCCTGCAACACCTGCCGACTCACAGCTCATCACACTTCATACTGACACCTGATGCCTGACGCCGGAGCCGGGCGGGCGGGCGTGCGTGCGTGCGTGCGTCCTGCCCTTCCTGCTGCAGTGCTAGTGAAAGCCTCTCCGGTTCTTCCCAGACAAGATGCTCGGCACTCCCTCTGCCCCTCCCGCTGCCTTTAACAGTGCGCCTCTGTGGCACATGCATGACAAAGTGACACACGCATGACCAGGCAGGCACTGTCTGAGGACCCAGGGGAGCCGTGAGAAGTGCTGAGAGTGACCCCAGCCCGGGGGGCGGGGGGATGCTGAGCAGATGCTGACCGGCTGCTGTTTACTCAGCTGTGTTGATGCCACCTCAGCTCCCTGGGGTGCGTCCCTGGACAGTAGGGAGCACTGGCCTGCCGCGCTGGAATGTGAGGACAAGCCGGAAACCTGCAGAGGTCTTATAAACAAAGCTCGCTGGCGTGGTCCCAAGGACTCAGCTGAGTCATTGGAGGGAGAGCCAGGTACAAATGAAGACCCACCCACCTACCTTCCCCAAGTGCTCATGGCCCTGGCCGTCCAAATAAAATCGGGGAACCGGCCCTTGCTCGGCTCTCCTCGGCACACTCTGCACAACACAGAAGGCCTTAGGCCCCCAAAACACAGTGTTTTATTCTTTTGGCCCGGACAAGGGTCCCAGAACTTCCCATTCTGTGCGGTGACTCAGGAGAAAGTGCCAGGGCCGTGTCCAGAGAGCCGTCCGCAGGCCAGCACCCACCGACGGCGAGGCCGGGGGCAGGGGCGGGGGGGACACACTGAAGCGGGCCTGGAACTCCGTGTTAAAGGCGTGCCGCACCCATTAACGCCTGAGAGAATCGGGCCGGGCGACAGTGCATGGGGCGGACAAAAGCCGGCTCACAGCTGTTCGTACGGAAGCATGACGCAGTGATTAACACACACACACACAACAGCACAGGAACAAGCCTCTCGTGTGCTCACAACTGCAGACCTACTTCTGCCCCACCCCCACCGGCTCCCCGTGTTCTGCTGCAGCTGCGAAGAGGCAGGGGCTCCAGCTCCGTGGGGACGTGCACCTGAAGCTGTCAGTGGCCACACAGCTGGTCTCACCTGTGTCCCTGCTGCCCCAGCTCAGGTCCCAGGGGTCCCAACCTTCAGCCTCTGCCCGCCCACTCACGACACACCCGCAGGCAGGCTCCCTGGGCCAGCTGGCGTCCCACACACAGAGGACATCAGGAATGCTGAAGGTGGTCCCCCACTGGGACGCCCGGTGGCTGCGATGCTGAGAGGCCACCCAGTGCCGCCACCACACTGGGCCACTTTCTGACGGGAGGTTCTTCCCACGGCCCCAGAAAGACACAGGTCACTCCGTCGGTACCCTATGAGTTGTGAGGCGAACAAAACCTTAAATGTAAGAAAAAGTATCCAGTCTGAGGAACTCACAGGGAACCTCGGAATTTCTCTTTGTATGGCACACCCACTTCGGCTGCCCACACGTGTTGTTTTCCTAGAGTCTCTCGTCTCTAGGCCCATTTAAAGTGAGTGGGCAGCTGCTGGGCACGGGGCAGCGGCCCCGTTGGTGGGAGGGAGGGAGCCGGCCGGGCTGCGGCTGGCAGTGTGCGTCCCACGAAGACAGCGATGTCCCTCCCGCTGGGCTCACGGTCGCTCCATCAGCAGTCAGCCTGTCCCGACGGCCCTGGGCCGAGGACAGGGTAGTGACGAGCACCTTCCCATCGTGGGTGCCACGTGCCACTGGAGGGTAACTGCATGGAAGACGTGGCGCCACGCGGCGCTAACACGAGACTTTCCGTGCCACGTGCTCACGCCCACCCTCCCGCACCTGCTCCCACCAGACGCCCGTGCGCCTCCCAGCTACACGGACTGCGTCACACAGCCCGTTCAGGCCACTCTCGTTCACGAGCGTCTCGCGGCTGGAGGCGTGGAGGACTCCTGCGGAGGCACCATGACCACTCCTTCCGGGCCCCGCGCAGCCCCTGCCTGCGGAGGTGACGGGCAGCATGTTGCAGCGGAGAATGTTCCATGCCCTGCGTCACTGCTGGACTCCAGCCTGAGGTCCCCGCCGAGGGGGCAGGATGTGAGCTCCAGGCTCCGAGGTCGGCCACACCAGGGCTCTGATGGTCTCCAAGCCATCCTCAGCCACCACCATCACCAGCTGTTTGGAGGACTGGCAAGCACAGCGAGATTAAGGGGATGCCCAGCTGGACAGCGGGCCATGAAAATCTGCCAAGCAGGCTGACCGCCAGGCCTCCTGCATCGGATCCCAAACGTGTTCCAGTCGAGTTCTGAGACCCGTGTGGGGCTTGTGGCTCAAATGTTTCTTGGTTGGTGACATGACCACATTTGAGAATAGGAGGCGGGTGACAGCCAGCTGCCTGCCACTCCGGGGGAGCACTGTGGGTGGGGACGTGTCTCTGGCCAGGTCAGCCAGCCTGGCCTCCCTTCCCCTGCACCCCTGCATGGTCCCAGGCTTCCGGGGGGCCTGGCAATTTGTCCCCCAGTGACTCAACAAAATGACAGAGAAAGGACCTGAACAACGAACCCCCTGTTTTCACGGGACATTCAGAGGAGAAATAAAGGAACCAGGCCTTGCTGGGTCTGAAATAAAACTGTTCTCTTTCCCAGCCTCCCAAGCTGTCAAACCAAACAGGTGTTTGGAGCCCAGGTGACAGCCAGGGGCACTGTCACACCCTGTGTAAAGGCCACACAGGAGGCCCAGCGAGGCTCTGCAGGGGTGCCTGTGGGCACCCTCAGTGAGCAGAGCCCACATCCGAGGTGAAGACAGAACTCATGTCCCCATGTCCCTGAGCTGTGTGGGTGGGGTCGTTGTCCCCTGGCAGGACCCTGACAGACTCACAGGAACCTGTGTGAAGACAGCAGCAACCTGCCAACGGGGGCCGAGCGAGACAGACGCCACACAAAACAAAAACAGGCCTCTGGGCCCCCAGACCGCCACGGGCTAGAACACGGCTGAGAAAGCTGCTCAGCCGCCACGCCCGGCGCTTCGCTTCTCGTGGACAGGGACAGGTGACTCAGAGGGCAGAGCCAGGAGCAAAGAAGAACCCTGCCCTGATTAGAACCGCCGACCCGGGCCGCCCGCACCGCAGGGCTGCCTCGGACTAAGCCCCCGAGCTGGTCTCGTCCCTTGTTGAACAGGAAGGTGGGGCTGGCTCATCTCTTGTGTCACCTGGGCTGACAGGTATGTGGTCAACACCCAGCTACACAGGAGCGGGGGGAGGGGGGGTGTTTTACATGAGATTAACATTAACATCACTGGTCTTGGAACAAAGCGAATCACCCTGCAGGATGCGCAGGCCTCATCCAATGGGTGGAGCAGGAGAGCGTGTGTGCCCCCAGGAGCGGGGACTCCCCCTGCCCTGGCCTTCGGGCTGGGCCGCAGCTGCTGCCTCGGCCCTGCAGGGGGCGCACTACCTGGCACTGCCCGGTGGTGTCTGCCCACCAGCTCCAATGGCCACAGGAGCTGATTGTGGAGCGTGAACCCCTCTCTGCGCACGAACACACACGCCCTCCGGGCTCTAGCACAGGCTCCGTGGAGGCTCCCCACGCTGCCCGTCACTGCATGCTGGGTGGCTGGGCAGGTGCCGTGCCTCCTCTGTGAACAGGCTTTCATATCCAGGTGACTGAGCCCGGGGACTGGTGCCCACAGGTCACTGGCACCCAGACCTGATTCCGATAATGAGATGCTGAACCTGGCGTGGAAACTCAGGCCACAGTGGGGTCAGGCTGCCCCTGAAGGCCACCAGGGCATGTCCCGCTCAGCAGGACCTCCTTACCATGAGGAGGACACTCATCCACTGAGAGTGGCGCCCAGGCCCCTGCCCTTGGGCCCCACAGGCCTGTGGCTGCAAGTCACAGATGTGACTTCTAAGGTGAGTTAGGAAGGAGATGCGGCCTCCCTGGTCTGCAGTGTCTCAGGCACCAGGCTCCCCTGGGAAGAGCCCCCCCCCTACCCCGCCAACCAAGGCTGCTCACGCAGCACAGGGGACCCCAGAGAGACAGAGACAGGTGGCGGGTGCTTGGGACGCCCAGCTGGGACCTCAGAGAAGCCTCAGGTGACGCTGGCTCCCCACCATCCAGTGATGCCAGGCGACACTCAGAGGCACAGGGATGAGCTGCACCTCCCCCGCTCAGACTGCCGACCTGAAGGCAAGTCCACGGCACTGCTCCAGCGGGTCTGAGTGGTGCAGGCGGCCTCAGGCCTGGAGAGAGACACTTACTGCTCAGCTCCAGAGCCTGGACGGCTGGCACCCAGGTGTCCACAGACCCCGGGTCTGGGAGGGCTCAGCGAGGGGTGTCTTTCCTAAGAGCGCCGAACCCACTGCAACACTGCTCGCCTCCCAAAGCCGCCTCCTAACACCGCACATGGGGGCCTTGGCTCCCACACAAGTTTGGGGACCGCAGACCTTCCGTCTGGGGCGCGTGGGTGGTGAAGCAGCTGCCCACCAGGCCAGGCTCTTGCTGCCGCCATGTTCTGGGGGGCGCTCTCCTATGCCAACGGCAAGCCCTTGGCAGCCCACAGTCCTCCGTGAGATTTGTGTCTATAAATGCCACTCTGCCTTCAGTTCAAGGACCCGACTGAGGGACAGGAGTGACGTGCAAGCCCACGCAGGAGATGGCCAGGTCCCTGATGGCAGTGGAGAAGGGGGTGGGGACAAAGACAGCGGGCTCAGGGACCCTCCACTCAGAGGTCCCCCACGGCTCTGAGACGTTAGGATGAAATGGTAACAACAGCGTCGGACAGTGGCACCGTGGTCACCCGCTCAGCAAGCAACGTGCCTGCACCATCCTGTGTGAAGAGGCCTCCGTTCCATGTCCTAGGTAGCCCTTCACGCCCTGGCGCATATAGCTGCAGTGGTTTCCGCAGAAGTGCCACAATAATTAGGAATAAAAATGATACCAAGTTAAAGCCGTGCCGCAGAGGTGCTGCCTGGTCCCTGTCAGTTCTCCAGCGAGCCCGGTCCACCCTCCGGGGCCTCCACAGGTGCTCCTTCCCGGACTGTCCCCACACTGCCCCCCTCCTCATCCGCCTCGTCCTCCGGGCCCTCAGAGCCTCGTCTTGGTTGGCGATGACCTGTGAATTAACTGGATTCCACATCAACACCCTTCACCTTGTCAGAATCGAAGCTGCAAAGGCTGGGACTGGCTCTGTTCACAGGGCAGCCCTGCTCCTGGACCTGGGCCTGACCGTGGCAGTGGGCATTCAGCATCTGTGATAGGAGGGGACGGATGTCCAACCGTGAGAACTGCCTGGGCTTCCTCTCCTACAGAGGCCGGGTTGGCACAGGCGAGCTCCCCGCCGTCCCCGTTTCATTCTCCATGTGATTCCTCTGTCAACGCTTTTGCAGCGGTGCTGGCACTTCAGCCTGACCGCAGTAGATGAAGGCCACAGTGGACGCAACAGTCCCTTGACCCCAGGGAAGGGCGGCCGCCCGCTGGGTCTCCAGGGGCAGGTGCGCTTGCAGGAGGGCCAGGCTGGGTCCTGATCTGCCACCCACTCCAGCCCACAGGCAGCCCAGCCACGGAGCCGCGGGGCGTGGGCACCGCTGCCTGAGTCACGGCAGCTTCCCGCTCAGCCGTGAGCACGGAGCAGCTGTTGGCATTTAGCAAACAACGGAGGCGTCCACAGTGAGCGGAGCCCCTGTTCCTGTGTGGGGACAAAGACACCCAAAGTGCTCCTCGAGCTAAAAGTGGCGCCCTGCCTCGCTGTTGACAATGACGACTTGCTTCTCACACTGAAGGGGGGTGGTGCGGCGAGGGAGGAGAAGCCACAGGGACCGTGGGGAGAGGTGCCTGGGAATGAAGCCAGGGCCTGGCCACCCCCTTGCCAGATGCTCCCCTCCTCCCAGGGACAGGCCAGGTGCTGTGCAGTGGAGGCAGGGCTCTCCCTGCGTGAACGCAGAGCGCGGAAGGCAGGCGGGCCACCAGCACCCCCGGGAACGTGTCCGGCTATAGCCTAAGATGGACGGCCTTCAGCTCCGTTTTCTCCCCGGCGAGCTCAAGGCCGCCATCAGCACCGCACACAAAACCCTTCGGCTCCTTCTCACAACTGCCGAGCCTGAACAGTAAACGCTCAAAAGACCGCTGGCCTCATGAAGGCGGCTGCTCAGTCATGAGCAGAATGCCAAGTACCAGGGACGTGCAACCCCAGCCTGTCCCTGGCACCACCTATGGCTCCTGGGGCTCAGCTCCTGGAGGGCGATTCTGGTATCAGGACACCAATAGCTGGGGGGAGGCTCAGGGCCACAGGGCACCCACCCCAGATCCCAATCAGAGGCCGAATGATTGTCCCTTAACGAGACACAGGGCAGAGGGAACCCTTCAGCCCTCAGTGCTGGGGGGGAGGGGGGTGGGGGTTAGGCCCCTTGGTCCGTGGGTTGGTTCTTTTCCCTCAGAACAGACATGGGGGAGGGTGGACACCGGAGGACGGCTGTGTGGGAAGCTAAGAGGTGATTGATTGTTTTATTATTGATTCAGAAACAGAGAGGGAGGGGCAGGGAGGGAGGAGAGGAGACAGAACATCGGTGTGTGGTTCCTCTCACTGAGGCGTCATTGGCTGACCGGAGGTTGAACCCGCTGACCTGGGGTACCCGCAGGGCGCTCTAACCTACTGAGCAACCCGGCCAGGACCAAGAGGTGGTCAATTTTCAGTGTTCCAGATTCAGCGGTCGCGGTCACGCCTGCATGAGGGACCCCAGGAAGCCCCACCCTGACCGCAGAGCAGGCGCTCCCCCCACGCTCCCCACCCGCACGTGGGGGCGGGGCAGGCGGAGGGGCAGCCACAGAAATGCCTCTAAATTCCACTCTGGGGTCGCGCGCAGGCTGTTTCAACGCTGCTTCTCTTGGTCCCGCCACCTCCCCACTCCGTCCCACCGTGACGTCAGGCACGTGCACACACGCCACAGCATCGCCACGGGCCATCCACGCGGTCGGTGGGGCACAGGCTCCCCGAAAACAAAGCGTTCAGTTTGCAGGAGCCCCGCGTAATCCGGGATGTCAGCAGGGGGAGCGGGGATCGGGATCCCGGGGGCCGGGGGCGGAGAGCCCCCGCGGTGCCCACAGGCACGGAGCCCCCGCACTGACTCCAGCACGTCGCCCAAGTCCCGGAGGGGCCTCTCACCCCCGCTTCCGTGGCCCCGCCCCGAGATGGACGACCACAGGCCGGGCCGGGCAGCCAGAGCAGAGCGGGCACGGCGCTGGCCCGCCGGCCACAAACGTGGCCCGGCCGCCGCCCCGGGAACGTTCGGCCGGAGCGCGTGGCGGCTCCTCCGGGCTGCGCTCAGATGGGCCGGGCGCGGCTACAGCGATCGGTGGCAGGACAGCTGGTGGCCACGGCGGTGTCCTCCGAGGCGGTCGCCGCGGGGGCTCGCCGCCCCCCTCGCACGCCTGTGGGCTGCCTGTCCCCGCTCCCCGCCGGAGCGAACTGCGGGACCCCGCGGTTGCCGAGGACGGAGGTCCGCAAACCCCCTCACCGCCCCCCACGCGCTCAAGGCCACCCCCGCCCCCTCCCCTCCTGGGCGGCCCCCGCCCCCATCGGCGCTCCCTGACCCCCCACAACCACCCCAACCCTCCTGCGCCCCTGCGCCCCTGTCCTCCGGCTCTGGGGCTTTTCGCCGCGGCCTCCCCCGCGGGACCACCCGTACCTCCTACCTCGCCGCCCGGCGTCTCCTCTGAGCCGGGGACGCGGCGCCTCCCTGGGGTCTCCGGTGCGCGTGCGCGCGCAGGCCTCCGCCCGGCACCTGTGCGAGCGCCCGCGGTCCGCGCCTTCCCGGCCCCCTGTGCCCCGCCCCGAGAAGAGACCGCCCCGGACCCCGCACTCACCCGCGCCGCCGAGGCCCAGTCGCTGGGAGGGGCGCGCCGGCGCGGGGCGGGGGCGGGGGCGGGGCCGGGCCGGCTCGGGGGCCCGAGGTGGACGCTGAGGCCCGGCGGCGGGAAGGGGGCTGGAGCGGGAGCGCGCCCGCAGGAGGCGCGTCACCCTGCACACCTGCTGCCCTGCGAGCGGAGCCGTGAGCCTCTGTCCCCCTCAGCCCACGCCCGCGCCCCAGGGACCGCGAAGTAAGGGAGCTCGTGGCTTACACAGTTTTGTAAAACCAGGGACTGACGTGCGCTGTTGGCATAGTCGGTGATTAGAAACCTGTTGCCACGTCCTCTCAGATTCCAGAATAAAAAAGAAAATGGACCGCACTTTGGAACTTGTTCGTGGTTCTGGAAATGCGGCCTCCACTCCGGCGGTCCCCGCGGGCAACCGCAGCTGCTCGGCCCCGGCGGCGGGAGGCGCAGGCCCCGCACACCTGCGCGTGGCCAGGGGCCCGGCTCCAGGACAGAGCTGCTCTCCCGAGTCCGAGGCTGGACCGCTCACGGAAAAAGCCGTTTTTAGACGGTCCGCCCTAAATAGTGATCGGATTTCCACAGGCTCCCCGGAGTCGGAGCCTCGACTTTCTCTTTTCTTAGGTTCTGCTTTTGACACTCGTGGCCGGGTCCACGTGTGCTAAGAGTGGCCTCACAGCCATGTTCGTTCAGCTGCCGAGGGGGGTCCTTCCCATCGGCTCTGGGTTCGAGGAGGCAGAAGCTGTCCAATTGTTGGGGCACGTGCAGGGGGGCTACAGTGGCGGGTGACGTTCTTCTGAGTTAATAGAGCTACCGTAACAGGCGTGACCCGCAAGGCTGTTCCCTATGGACAACTGTAAGCTGCTTCGGCGTGCCCCTGCGTCCATTTAGTGATCAGCCCACTCCAGCAGAAACGCACCTTTGGGGGCTGAGGTGTATCCCCTATGCTCCATGTGTAGGTTGTTTGATCTCCCCCCAAGAGTTTCAGAATCTCCTGGGGCCTTTTCAGAGCATCTGTTGACCTCCGCTGGAGCCCTCGTGTGGCTAGGTCACTGCCCTACACGGGGGACTTAAAGGGGTCTGGGGTGGCGTTTGAAGCCATTTCCCAGCCAGGCCTCCACCCCCCACCTCCCATTTCTTTTCAAGAACAACTGGGTGAACCCACAGCCTCCCGCTGTGTCTGGATTCCCCGCCCCCTCTGCAGGTTGAGCCTCCAAGGGCCCTCAGCTTCCCCAGTCTTAGCTGCTGGCCTGGCCTGTCTTCTCGACCACTCTGCATGCCTCCAGCAATCCAGGGAAACATCACAGGTAACTCTTCTTCCCACTGGGTTTACAGTCCTTGCCATATACTAGCTTCTCAATAAGTATTTACTGACAGAATGAAAAAATGCATGAAGGAACCGAAAGCCCTACTCCACGCAGCAGGTAAGGAGTGCGGGAATCCGGTCTGGTTTTGGACGACAGGGGCTCCGTGGTTGAGTGCCCTGTGCCAACGCACGCCGTGGGAGCGTCCATGGCTCAGTGAGTCCACGGGAGCCACAGGGAGTCTCAGGGGCAACCGTGTCAGGGAGAAGGGCCCAACCTCAGCGCTCAATAGCGGCCACTTCCACAGCATTTCACGAGGGACGGTAATTCACTAGTTCAATTCTCTGCCGACTTGAAGACACGCATGAGCCAGCAGGGTGCACCCCTGGCCCCGAAAACACACAGACGCTCAGAGCTGTCCTGGCGTGGCGGTCTAGGGACCCGTTCCTAGTCTCGGGACTCCGAACCTCGCCTGGAGGCTGCAGGGAGGCATGGAGAGTGTCCGCTTTGGAATTCGACAGACGGGGCTTCAAGACGGGACCAGTGTTGCCTTTGGCCAGTCTCATGCACTTTGGACCCTGAACCTCTCTGTGCCCCACAGCCCTCTTCTGTGAGTGGGGGTGGGGGCACCCTCCCCGTGGGGCCGAGATGGCGTGAGAGCCGAGCCCTGGGGCAGGGCGACGTGTGGGCCTCGGTGGGTCCTGTTGCTGCCCCGTGAGGGACAGGCGGCAGGTGTTTTCACCTCCGCACACAGATCCCAGATGTCACAGGCACATCCCGGGTGTGGACACATGGGGGCGTGGAGGGCGGCTGGCCCATCACAGGCCCTGGTTCTGAGCCCGGCTGGTCTTCCTGAGGGTCTAACACCAAGTACTGGATAATTTCCCCGAAGCTTTTAATAGTCCCCATGAGTTCCTGTGCTCTCCCCTCGCCTTCCAAAAAGCAGCAATTAAATTCCAGTAGCTGTCAGGAATGGGTCCAACTGCTACAAAGCACTTTGAGTCTCTTGGCATGAAACATTAATTAGCTATCTGTGAGCTGGCGTTGGAACAGCACTCATTGTTGCACCGAGAACTTCGGCCCTTTCTGAGTGGAGGGAAGGCCGCCCTCCCCACAGCTCGGCCCTCTGCGGCGATGAACTTGGGGTGCCCTTGCTCTTGTGAGCCGCTTCCTGAACACCCTGGAGTTCTTCCCTCTTGTCCAAGTTGTCCCCAACGTCTCAGAAGCCCTTGGCCGAGAGACTCGTGTGGGGAGAGCTCTCTGCTCCTGCATGACCTAGCTGTCACCCCAGGCAGCCCCTGGGTGCAGGGGAGGCCCGTGGTCCTGGCCTGAGTACGAGACTGAGAGCTGCCTGCTGGCCCTTCACCTGGGCCTGCGCTGCCTCTCAGCTCGGTGGTTGTGGACGCAGTGCATGGACGGCGCTGCGGGGACCTCCTGCCTGCCCTCCTCCTGCTGTCCCTCCCCACAGCCTCCATGGACTCGTGTCAGCTGTGCACCTGCCTCCAGCGGATGGAAGTGACTGGCAGGCCACATGGGAGCACACATAGGAGCACCATGTGGCCATCAGGTTGACTGGTGTTGATCCTGACAAACCTTCTTTGAAAAGAAATGAAAGTAAAAGGTTAAGAGTTTTCAGCCCTGGCCTGTGTGGCTCAGTGGATTAAGTGCCGACCCGAGAACCAAAGGGTCGCCGGTTCGAACCCCAGTCAGGGCACATGTCTGGGTTGCAGGCCAGGTCTCCAGTAGGGGGGCGTGTGAGAGGCACCCACACATTGATGTTTCTCTCCCTCTCTTTCTCCCTGCCTTCCCCTCTCTCTAAAAACAAATAAATAAAATCTTTTAAAATATACTTTTTAATTTTTTCAGAAAGGTAATAGTTTTTAAACTGCAGTGGTACCTCAGTACTCACTGGTAATTCATCCCCGAACTTGTGAGTTCTGGAATTCATGCCGAGACCCGCACATGGTGAGCAGGCGAGGGGTGATGAAGCACGTCCCTCGCAGGGGACCATGTGGCTCACGCATGTTCCATCCAGCGTGACCAGTCCTGAGCAAGCGCCGAGAGCTGAAACGTGTTCTTCTCGTCAGAGTTGCAGAGGGCAGGGTGGAACGAGGCCTGAACCCTCGAGTGCCGAGGTGTGACTGACTGTGTTTCAGGGCATTTCAACTATTTTCATAGGTGGGTCTAAATAGCAAATTTTCAAAAGGAGATCCTATATAAGGGCCCTTCGTCACCCTAATTCGGTGTGACCGGTGTCCTCATGAGAAGAGGGAGAGAGTCAGGCACAGACACATGCAGGGAAAGCCACGTGACGGTGGAGACAGACTGCGGCGACGTGGCCCCAAGCCAAGGACAGCAGGGATGCTGGCGAGCAGCCACCCGACCTCTAGCCCACGGCCCCGACCGAGAGAGGACACGCACCTGCTGTCTGCAGCACCCCCCACCCCGGGGCCCTTCGTCACGGCGGCCCCAGCAACCTGACGCAAAGGTGTGGCGTCTTTTCTGTAGAAGCAGAGCTTCCAAATCGCTTTCTTATTTTCGATCCCAAAAGTGAATTGCTAGACAAATAAAAAACTTGTAAAATCACATGAACGACTGTTTCCTCAGTGCCGGGCCTGGCCACTGCAGGCAGGCAGCACCGCAGCCCTGAGTCAATGACCGGCATCCACAGGAGGGAGGAGTGACCGTGGGGTGACTGTGGGGACCCCGCCAGGAGGCTCCGCACAGGGGAGACAGGCCGGCAGGAAGCAGGGTCCACGGGTCGCCACAGCCCTTATGTGAACACGGCAGCCTGAAGACCTCCCCCGATGCCATTCTGCTTCCACCCCCCACCCCTGCGAGTGGTCTTACCTAGCCCACCCTTAACCCACAGGGCAGGAGAGGAGGCCCAGCCACGGGCCCTGTGGGTCCGCGGAGCCGGGAGAAGCAGCCTTGTCCGACAGAGCCTGTCCCTGGCGGGGCTCACTGAGAGTCCCTGTGGGGTGACACGGAACGCTGGGCACGCCCGGGGGGCAGCAGCCTAGGGCCTTTCACGGGGTGAGGCGGAGGAGACACCAGTCCTCCCTCCCTGGGGCTACCCGCATCCCTGGCCCCCACGCTGGCAGCTCATGGTACAACCAAAAACATCCCCAGACATTGTAACTGTCCCCTGTGGGGAGGGGACACTGCCAGGGTTGACAACGACTGAGCTAAAGACAGAGTAGGATCCATCTGTTAGTACCAAAAAACACAAAAATAAGGAAAAGAGCAAGCCGCCATTTTTAGACGAGTCCTCTCACTTACGTGCCCGCACACAGCAGGTCCTCTGCCGCCCGTCCCATGCAGGTACCAGGCCGTCCCCTCACTTCTGAGCCGCCCAGCTCTGCACCCACCTACGCTGCCCGCAGAGCCAGGGGAGGCGAGCGGCAGGGACGGAGCAGAGGCCCCGGCGTCTCCGACTCCACTCGCCCTCCCCGCCTTCCCGCACAGGCACCAGCAGAGTCACCGAACAGCATGCCGGGACAGAAGGTGGCAGCCACGCCAGGCCTGCCCGCAGGGGTCTCCTTGCAGCAGGGCTACAGGATCCCTTCAGATCTCAGGGGTGGGCCGTCTGGCCCGACATTTCCAGCCAGCAAGCCACTGGGCCACGTGCTCGCTTGCCCCTGCGTTCACACCGACCCTGTGGGAAAGCTCTGTTTTGCATGGCGTCCCCGATTCCTGGGAGCGCTCTGCGTGTCTGCTTCAGCCGCTGGCCGGGCTCCAGGCTGCTCGGTCACTCAGCCCTGGCCGAGCCCCCAGCGCCAGCACCGGGTCCGCGTCCCAGCCCTCTCCCCCGCAGTCCCAGACTGCCACCCCGATTCTGGCAGGTTCTGCTGACGAGCGTGGGCGGGCTCCGAGTCCGGGAGCTGGCACCCTTACACGAGTACAGCACGCCTCTCGACGGTGGCTCCCCAGCGGCCACCTGCCTTGGGGCCACCACGGTGCATACGCCCCCACTCCCAGCGTCGCTGCTCCCTGCCAGTCACCGTGGGAAGACTCCCGGCCCGTGTCCCCATCCCTGAAATGGGAGGATGGGGACAGCAACCACACAGAGCGGTGGCCCGAGAAGAGGATGCCAACGTGTCTTCCTTGTACTATGGTCAGACGGGCAGATGGCTCGGAGCAGGAGGGGGCTGCCCAGAGAGGCGGGAGTGCCCAGGACAGTCAGCCTCGGTGTGCAGGTGACGGAGGTGGTACCACAGCTGCCCGCCCGCTCTGCACACTCCCACTAGAACACAGGAGTGGCATCCAGTTCACCCCCTGACCTGCTGCTCAAGGGTTAATTCTTCCCCCGCGTGCTGGCCAGGCCTCAGCCCTGCCAGCTGTCTCCTGCCTTTTCCGCCCGAATAAACCTTGTCCACACAGCCCAGCAGGGAGGGGCGGGAGCCGGAGGTGTGTGTGATGTGTGTGTGTGTGTGTGTGTGAGCATGGAAGCAGAAGTGGCTTCTGAGCAGGAGCCGTAAGTGCTGTGCCCCCTGGGGCCCTCTCTCCCGCACAGCGACTTCCCTGGGATGCGTCCGACAGAGGCCACCCCCCCTGACGCCTCTTCTTCCTGGCCCCCTCCGTCTTTAAAAGAACCCACTGCAACTTGCACGTGCTGCCCCTCCGATACCTGACGGGTGTTCTGCGTCGACAGAGCGCTTCCACTTCCCAGCCTTGTATTCCTGAGAAGAAACCCAGCTTTGTGAGCACATCCAGGTCACACCCGTAAGGTCCGTGAGCTTTGCTGAGGCAGGGAGCTGGGGTGACGGTGGGGGTGGGGGGCTCTGAAGACCTGTCTGCACTTCACATGCCACTCACTCCTCTCGTGAAGCCAGTGGCCGAGGGGGAGGGGGCGCCCATCTCCCGAGCTCCTCGACCCCTACCCCAAATCCCCAGCACGTGTCCCCGCCCCGGGACTGGCTCTGCACTGCACGACTCTCCCCGACCAGCGACGGGGACGCCGGCCCTGAAAGGACCGCAGGCTGCCCCTCGCTCTCCAAGGCGGAGCTGCCCTTTGTGCTTCGCAGGACGAAAGGGCAACCGAGACACCTCGATGGCAAATAAAGAGACTTTATTTATGCAGGGAGACAGCAGCCAACAGTCTAGGGGGGCCTGGGGAGGCTTCTGTCACATGGGACGGCACGTGCGCCTTGGAAGCGTTTGGCGATGGCGCAGAATTAGCGTGTTTAGCCATCGGTAAAGTGCTAAGAAGAAATGTGTTTCTGGCGAACGGAAACCCATGTTAGTGTCCAGTCGTCCCGTGCGCAGAACCCGGACGGCCGAGTCCCCGTGGAGCAAGCCGCACCCGGACTCTGCATGCACCGTGACACCCACAGCTGGCCGCTCGGCAGCAGGGGGCCGGGCTCGTGTCCCACGGAACAGACAGCATTTCAAGGAACAGGTGCCGACGACGGCACCGAAGACTCAGTCACGACCGTCTGCACCTCGCCCACAAGACGGGGACGCACGCCCAGTCAAAGGGGGGCCATCTGGCATCGGCACTGGAGTCTGAATGTGGGCATTTTGGTTGAAAGCCAACATTATTTATGAAATATAACATGTTGACTAAAATATTAACTGTTAATTTTTAATAGAAAAAATGCAGTATAAAAATACTACTTTGTTAAAACGTACAACATGCGCACTATGTCACTTTGGGAGACCCAGCTCACATCAGAAAGCGAGTAACCCCCGGACGGGCCTGTTACCTGGCTTTCTTCACCGTGGCAAACGCTGCTCTGGAGCCGAAAGGCACACGGCATAAATACGGGCGGGGAGTCTGCACCAGGGACTTTACTTTGAGAGCTGCTGGCAAATCCCCACACTGCTGACCGCACGCCAGTGCCCTGTGAGCCAATGGCCTGCAGACTCCCTGAGCACCGGGTCCGGGGGAGGCCAGCTGTGCCCCGCCGTGCAGACTGCGGTGGCCGGACCCCCAGCCGCTCAGGAGTGACCGTCGCCCACCGTCTCGAGGACCGTGGCTCAGCTGTCTGCACGGAGAGAAGGACACACGGGCAGAGAACGCCATCATCAGGGTGCTGCTCGTTTCTTCCCGAGACTGTGCAGAGCTGTTCCTGGTCCGTGCGGCCGCAGCTGGTCACCCGGTCGTCACACGTGGAGCAGGGGGATCTGCCACACCATGATGGAGGAGGCCAGCTCCTCTGGCCGAGGCTGCCGGGCCCTCCTGCCCACCCGCCGGTGGCCCTGGCCCCCACACGCCACCAGCACCGAGCTGGCCCTTGCCATCCTGGCTCGCCGCCCAGGGCCAGGCCTGGTGCTAGGGTGCCGCAGGAGGTCACAGACGATGCTGTCCTCGGGCCTGGGCTCCAGGGACCCGGAGGACGAAGACAGCTCACTGCTGAGCATCGCAGAGCCCAGCGAAGCCCCCAGCCACACGGCATCAGGGCTGCCCGGGTTCAGGCAGGGCCCAGCCCCCTCGCTGGGGGCCGCTTCCTTCTGGTCTTCATCCTGGGGGTCCGCGCCAGGCGGTGGGCTATCCCTGGGCTTGTCCTTGTCTGCAATGGGGGTGGCTGCGACCAGGAACTTGACGGGCCCGTTGTGCGCATGGTAGGAGACCATGCCCCTCCCTGTAGGGGGAAAGGCTTGGCGTTACCAGGTGTGGTGGGCAGGGGTGGACGGGGCCTGCCCACCTGCCTCTCACATCGCTGACCAAATCCTGCCGGGGACCCTACCACGTAGCAGTTAACACAAGAAAGGCGACCAGATGACACTCCCGTGGGTTTTTAGTGAACACAAAGAAAGTTTTCACGAGGAGGGTCTGGAGCACAGGATCGGTGGCCTGGGCTCTGCTCCCAGGCTGTGTCGGGTCACAGAAACCAACAGGTGGCAGTGAAGGTGGGTGATTCTCCCCGGACCGCTCACAGAAATGGAAACGGGGAACACGCGACGTCACACACTGTGACCCGTACTGTGACAACCCTGCGTATCCGCCACACCATCAGTCACAGTGTATGCTGTGGCACTGTGGAGCAGGGAGCCAAAACCTGTTCAAGTTAACAGACGCCATCTTCACAGCAGATGAAAACTTTTCTGATGTGAGCAGCTTCAGTGACCGCCAGAGAGGGAATCAGGACCCAGGCCACGGTGTTTAGTGAGGTCCCAGGGCAAAGGCCGGGAGGTATCTCCTTACCTGTCACCTTGGGGATGCCCTGCAGACGAGGGACAGGCAGGGCCACCACGAGTCCCAGGCTGGTGCCGACCATCAGCAAGCCGTGGCAGACGAGCAGGCTGGTCGCAGACAGCCGCTGGTGCCCTGCGGGGCAGACAGGGAGAGCCTGGGGCCTGGGGCCAGTGGGCCAGCATCCTGTCTGAACCACGGTGAACAGGGCCCCAGAGCTCACGGCAACAGCAGCCTCCCAGGGAGCAGGGTCACTGGAGCACAAACCACGGTGGCACTTCCACCAGCTAGACGAGGGATTCCAGGCCAGGGTGTGGGGGATGGGACGGCCCCTCAGCAGACACCTGACTGGGGAGCCTTCTGCTCTCTCACTCAGCTTTGGAGCCCGGGGGCGTGCGCACATGCACACGTGCACACACACATGCACACACGTGAGCACAAATGCACACAGGAGCATGTACCGGAGTTTGCATGTGCACACATGCAGTCACACATTCCCACACACATGTGCACACAGACACGTGTGCGTGTAACTGCTGGTTCTGTGTCAGCAGGAGACACCTCCCTGGAGAGAGAGCCTCCGATAAAGCCCCACTGTTCTGGTTCAGAAGTAGGTTTGGGAGGGGGTCCTTCCTTCCTCGCACGTGTTTCCCCTGCTTGCCCACATGAACCAATAGGACCTGACTCCTCGTTCTGTCCCCGGCTCTGGGATTTGCCCTCTGGGGTAACCATGGTGGGAGGCTGGGAAACCCTGCTCGCACCTGGACTGCAGAGCGGAGGGAGCAGGCAGGCTGAGCTGCTGGTTACCTGGCTGCTGGTGATCCCAAGAGGGCACCGGTAGCCCAGGGGTCGTGACCCCGAGACTGGGTGTGTTCCCTAAGTCGTAAACAACCTTGACTGGTTTAATTTGCTGCTGAGAAAAGTTACACCGGTCTTTTAAAGATAAGAGATGCTGGCCGTTTCATCTGGCTCCCTCTCCCCTGGAAGAGGGCACGCTGGCTCAGAGTGGACGCTGAGGGGCTCCTTCAGCCCGAGGTCTCGGCATGGTCCCCGTAAAGACCATTCTCTCAGCATCTCAACATCCCGAAGCAGGAAACAGCTGAGCCCTGACGCGAGTTTCCGGGGCTGTTCGCGGCCAGACACCGCTCCTGCCCCTGCACCGCGGCCCCAACCCTTTGAGACAAACGGAGGCGGATGTGCATGCGCTAAGCCTGCTCCGTCCAGTGGTTCGGGCCGAGGAGCAGAATCTTCCAGAACGAAATTCCACGGGGAGGTGTAGTCATGTCACTCCCCGGGCCGCGCCAGCTAGTGTCGAGTTTCCCAGCTCAGGAAGCTGCCCTCTCGGGAGCTCCTGGACCTTGGCCTTTCAGCGAGAGCTCACAGGACGGCTTCTGTGTTGTCACCACGTGTGCAGCCACCCACGTGGGCGCTCTCCGGACACACAGGGACCCCCAGTGCCCACCCCAGGGAGCCTCCTGGCCTGTCTCCAGCTTCAGGGCCTTGCCCAGGGCCCAGCGGGCTACGTTTGACGCCGAGGAACCCCCTGGACCAGACTATAAGATGGTGCTTCAGTGTGGGTCTGCACAACCCACAGTGGCCTGACAAATACTGCATCCTGGTCCTGATGACGGAGCCCACCAGAAACTGTCTCCGGGCCCCGCCCCCACCTCCAGGCCCCGCCCACCTTCGCACCTCTGGTCTGCTGGTTACCTGGCAACATGTGGTGCACAGGCGTGGCTATGTTGATGTCCTGCAGGTGTTTGAGAGTCTCTGTGTGAAACAGACGCAGCGTGGACCCTGAGGTGAAGGCGATCCAGATCCCCACGCCAGCGATGGCCATGTGCGAGACCACCATGCCCTCCTCCTGGTGAGCCTCCAGCTGACCCTGGGCAGGCAAGCAGAGGCGGGGCGTGGGCACGTGGGGCGCCAGATTGCAGCTGCCGGCTGAGACCCGCCCTCTGATCCGCGTGGAGCCTGGGTCCTTTGTGCGACTGTCCTGCCTGCAAGCATCCAGGGGGCGCCCACAGTTCCCGCACCCTCTCAAACCCGACACTCCGGGGAGGTGGAAACATAATACCCATCTCATTTTTATTGCCCTCCCCATCCCGCCCCAGAAGATCAAAGAGACTGAGTTTCCTAGAGCCTGGGACTTAGGAGACGCTGAACACCTTTCTGCTGTGAGAGGGACGCTGTCTCCAGCACCTGCTGGAAATCCGGAAGAAGTGCTCTTCCTGAATGTTGGCTTACTTACAGACTTGCACCGCCTTTTACCTGGAGGTACTTTGTTTTTGAAAGAAAGGCATTAAATAAGCCCAGGGTCGAAAGCCATCCTGGGAGAGAAAAAGCAGCTCCCTCCCCACCCCCAAAACCCAGGGGCTCGAAGCTGTCATTGCAAGAAAATGCAGCATTTCCGTGTTTCCGTCTGCTCCTGCAGACCTGACGGGGTGGGGAGGAGGGGCAGGCACAGGGAGTTTTACTCCTTGTCCTTCAGCTCAAATAGCCTGCCAGGCCCAGCACCTCTGGTGGCAGGCCCAGGGCTGCCGGCCGCACCCCGGTCCCCACTGTGACGTGCCACCTGCTGCACTGGAGTGAAGTCACATTAACACCATCAAGCCTCTGAGCTGCTTCTTCCAACAGTGCTGGTGTGTGGCCTCCTGCTCCGCCCAGGCCCCTCTGCCCTGCCCTACCACACACGCGCACTCAGGTCAGGTCACCCCTCTTGGCACCCCCACTCCCGTGGGGGAGGCGTGTGAGACCCGGAACACTGCGCCAGCCTCTCCATGGCGCTCTTCCTGCACAACAGGGTCTCACCGCAAATTTCATTTTTTGAGGAGCAGATTTCTGCTTCTCTCTCTGTAAATGCATTCACTCCTTTTGGTACTAAAAGTACACAGAAAGGAGATTTTTATTTAGATCCAAACTGATTACTTCTGAGCCTTCAAGATTTACAGCGTATGAGGTCTCTGGAGCACGGGGAAGTGCCGTTTGGGTTAGAAAAAGGTCAGAATGAAACGTTCCGTCCGCCTGGTGGGAGTGATGGAAACCACCCTCCAGCTGTTTGGTATGAATTGTGGGAAAGCCAAGGCACTGTTTTTGCAGAAATGTTTCAAAAAAAGACCATTGTATTATACTTTCTTCTCTGTGAAAAGAAACTCAACTACGGGCTAACATGTTATTTCTAGCTCTTGCGTGTTGTATTTATTCAAATGACTATTAATTGCACGAATGAACAGCCACTAAAGGCTACATTTTCTTTTGCTAGGTACTTTTTAAAAATTTTTTAATAATAAAATATATAACTAAAAATTTCCAAAGGACAATGAAAACTGACATTGCTGTCTGCCACCCCCGCCCCCTGCTTAGAAGTGACAGCCTTTGACCGTCTCTTCAGAGGTCCCTGCGCCGTGGAAGCTGCAGGCACTTGCTCCACGACAGCGGACGACCGTTAACACAGGCCGTGTCCGTGTGGTCACACGGCAACCGGACCCGCCTCCCTCCCCAGTGGAGCCCTCCCCTCTCTACCACAGCCACTGGGGGCACGCCCCTCATTAGCCGACCCCCCACAGCTGGGCTCACTGGGGTTTCGACATGGCGGCACACCTCCCGGTGTGCTCGTGTGAGCTCACCTGTCAAGAAAACCACAGGCAGAGGGGGTGGGGGCTGCCAGGAGCAGCCATGAGGCTCCAGAGCCAACAGGAGACACAGCACCTCTGCCCCACCGGCCGGTCCTGGAGCCCCTGCCCAGCACACGCCAGTGCCTGTCTGAAAATCAGTTCCTTGTTTCGATGAGCAACTGTTAGTTACTGATGAGGCTGAGGGGTGTGTACGCATGTGTACAAATGTATACACACATGCGCACACACACCCGTGTCTCTGAGTCAACTGTCTGTGTGCACACTTGTGAGTGTGGGCCTATTTGTATCTCTGTGAGCTGCCTTTTCACGCTGGTGCCCACTGAATAATTTTAGGTCGGTTTCCCTTTTTAAAGCTCAATAAACATTCACACTGAAAACACCCACTCCCCCTCAGACGCAGCATACAGCATGTATCTCGCCGGTTTTTAATTTACACGCACACATTCCCCGTGAGACAGGCCCGAAAGCTACTGGACTCGGTGCTCCACCTCGGCAGCCGCGCCGAGCGAGCCACCCTGCGCCACGGCCCCCGCAGCAAGGCCACAAAGCCGCTCCTCCGCTCTGGTCAGTTCCTGTCTTAACATCACGATCGCCTGGAGCGCTTCCTAGAGCAGAGTCGGGCCTGAGACAGCTCCCTTTTCCTACGACGGCTGTGCCCCCGCCCTTTGCTGAACAATCCACTTATCCCCCTGGCCTGAAACGCCCCTTCCGTAAAATGCTGACTTTCCGTGCGTCCTCCTCAAAGACTCTACTACGTTCATGCTGATTCAGCCTTTCATACAAACACGGAACAATTATTCCCATGTTAACACATTGGTACCGCATAGAAATCTCTAAGACACACGCCAGGGACTGCACGTTTTGGGGCAAACTGCACGTTATTTAAATCATCATAACTACGGATCGTCTCCGGAATCGTCAAAACAGTCATCTGCATGTTCAATCTCACTAGGAATATCTGATAAATTATTGTTAAATACTTCCGGAAGTGTATCAGTTTCGTTGGTTTCCTTCCTTTTTCTGAGAGGGGGCATTTCTAAAAGCGCCAGGAACTTGAAGACGAAGACTATTCGAATGACCAAAATACAGTGTAACTGCAATGCTTTATGGGTTCGTGCAATTATATAGTTTTTCGTAGATTGACCTGCACGGTTTCCACCAATGAGATCGCTTCATTCGATGAGGACAAGACAGTGTGTTGACATCTAAGGTCCATAACAGATGGCGCGTGAAAAATGAGAAAACTCGTGAGTGGTACGCTGTGTGTTAAGTGGAATCTTCTTCTAGGCAATCCTGCTTTTCTAAGCCTAACCTGGAAGGAAGCTTCTCTGAGCCCCAGGCAGGGGCCAGCCCCAGGGGCTCCGTCCCCACGGCAAGGCCCTCTGCCACTCACCTCCACAGTGTGCGTCTCCACGCTGATGATGAAAACCTGGCCCCCAGACGCCGCCCACAGAGTGTCTTCAGTGATCAGCAGACTCCTGACCGGCAGCACGCCTAATCTCACCACCTTCTGAGGCTCAGACTCCCAGGACCCATCTTAAAGGGAAACATTTCTTTTAGTTCCCTTCACGTGCAGTCACCCGTACACAGGGACCAGGGGACAGGACCACAGATGATCATCATCAGAGATACTGGAGTATCACCTATGACTTCGATGCTCCTATCAGTTCTGGTGCCCAGAGTTCTCCGGTGAGCACGTTTCCCCAGCAACCCAGTGAGGGGGCACACAGCCCCCGGTCAGCAGCCCCGCCGACCCCTGCCCCGCACTCGGTGCATCCCACACAGATTATCCACCCCAAGCCTCAGCTTCCCCCTCAGCCAGATGGTGCAATGGTGCCACATGCCTTGAAGGCGGTTGTGAGAACGTACAACGTGAAGACACGGTTAAAACTCAGCAGAGCACCTGGCAGGCAGACAGCCGATGAACCCTACTGTTTACAGTAACAATACATAAAATGATCGAGACATCATTAAAGGAATTGCACCCAAAATACTGGGCAAATTTTTAGTTACCCCCACTTCTGCTTTTACTTTAAAATATCCCTTGATTCACTCTGTGTTGTAAAAAGAAAACACAGCTTCACTGAAAATGATGAACGTGCTCCATCCCTGAAACCCAGCAAACGTAAGTGTTCTGGCTTGGAGACATTTTCAGAACCCACTGATGAGGGTTATCACACTTCACACGTGGTGTGAGCTGACACACGCCTCGAGAGCAGCACGGAACTAGTTAAACCAAGATTCAACACACATCTTGACAGTGGCTGATGTAGTCACCCTGTGAATAAGTAAAGTCAATTCTCCAATTGCCACACTAACCATTAATCAAGCCACCACACCTGCAGACTAACTGCTCGTCCACCAGGGCCTCCGACCCCCTTGTCCAGGAGAACGGGTCAGGTCCCCAGCTCAGGTGTCCCTTCTCTGGTCGCAGCCTTTCATCCGAACCGGTCTGGGGACAACTGGTCAGACTCAGTGGAGCAGACACCAAGGATCACGAGGTGAGCCGTGACGCCCAGGACACACTTTTTGAGGGGCAGCTTCAATGAGATGCCTGTTTACACTGCACCTGGCAGGTGCTTTTATCCACCACTGAGGGTGAGACCCTCCACCTGCAAACAAGTCACCTCGCGATCTGCCGTGGTGGCCTGGACCTAAACCCACTGAACCTGAGGGAGGCCTGCACTACGTGATCAGAGACAGCCTCTCCAAGGTGGTGAGGCTGAAGGTCAAAGGTCAAGGCCAAGAGAGCCTTCCAGGCGAAGGGACCAGCTGACCAGTGCTCACTTCTCGGGTGGGAATGGACTTGTGTATTTGAACAACAGACAGAAGCTGCGTGCCATGCCTGGGGCAGAGGGACTGAGAGGAGGGGCAGGTGACCTGGTGGGTGGCAGGGTGCCACCCAGCATCTCCCGGGGACAGAGGATGGGATTTCATCTACGCACGTGGGGTGGGGGGTGGGCGTTCCTGACAGAAGAGGGAGGAGGGAGGGGTGGCACTGGGACCCACCCCAGAGGGTATCAGGGGCAGGAGGGCCATGCAGGCTGGAATGGAAAGGCCTGGTGGGCATGAGGGCCGCCGCTGAGGTGACGGGGATGGCTGGGCGCAGTAGAAGCACCACGTGTCCAGCTTAGAAACAGTAGCGCTCGGTCCCACTGAGGGTCAGGTGGAGGCCCGGAGAGATGGCTGGATGAGGGGCAGGGCAGCAGGTGCGGCTGTGGCCACTCTGGGAGGGGGCCATGGAGGCCACACCTGCAACCCATGCACTTACTGAAGCCGTGACTCCAGCATGGGGTGACAGGAGGGCCATGGGAGGGGATGAGGGCTGGGTGAGGTCACAAGGGTGGGACCTACCGGGACTGGGCCCTTGTATACACAGGAGGTGGCCACGCCCTCACTGCCACCCGAGGACAGCCTGGCCAGACACCACACCCGCTGCACCCAGACCCAGAACTCCTGCTCCAGAGCCGGGACAGAGAGCAGCACCCCGCTGACGACCCCTCACCTTGTGCCTTTGCGTAGATGGCCACGGACCCGTCGACCAGGCCAGCGTACAGGTGGCAAGGCGAGCAGGCCAGGCTCATGACAGTGGCCTTGTCGGGGGCGAAGAAGTGCTGCAGCCTCGCTTTCTTGGTGCCGGGGCTGCTTTTGTAGACGGAGATGCTGGAAGAGGGCGAGTCGTGAGCACGGGCCGTGCGGGGAGAGCCGGGCGCCTGCTGCCGGGACCTCGGCCTTCCCATGGGGACACCCGACCGGCCCTGCGCCCCACCCCCAGTCCTTCTGCGAATTATGCCTCAAAGACTCCACCCCTTCGACCTTCCTTGCATTTTAAAGGAAAAACTCTGGGTTATAAAGAAGCTGGACCTTTCTTCGGGCTGGGAAATTCACACCAGGGAAACCACGTCAGCTCCTTTAAGCCGTGTCCGTGGGGCTCGGTTACAATCAGGCTGCGACCCAGTCTGTCCCCAGACGCAGGAGCCCCGTACTTTACCAGGACGTGGCGGACCCTTGCCACATCCCTCCCTGCACACACCTCTCAGGCAGAAGGGATTGCTGCCCTGCGCTGGGCCAGCGCCAGGGTCTGTGACCCACCTTCCCTCCTCGGTCCCCAGGCAGATGGTGGGGACACCCAGTGCGCTCCCAGCAGGGGTCCCCGGCTCCACAGCAGGGCTGGGCTCCAGGCTCCGCTGGGCAGGGACGTGGACCATGCACAGGACGCGGGACTCCACGTTGAAGCACTCGATGACTTTGGGGCTGGAGCTGTGCAGCGAGACAATGGCAATCTGGCCCATCTGACTGGTACAGCTTCCGACCTAGGGGCAGGGAGAAAGGCATGTGGGGTACACCACAGCACGCGGAAGCCTCGCTCGGCCCGCCAGGCCCAGCAAGAGCAGCCACACTCAAACATGAGGTCCAAACAATCTGCTACAAGAGCCCCCTCTCCGCATGTTAATCAGGTCATATTTTTGTTTTAATTTTGATAAAAACGGAGTTTTGACCTTTTTTAAGTGACATTCTACAAACTTTAAAAATCACGTTCCTCACCCTGCACGGTGGTGTTCACACACAATGTGGAATCTCGCACAGCAGACCGGTGTCAGCGTTAGGTGACTTCCTGCTAGAGCGTACCCGACGGCAAGCATAAGAACGCTCCCACGGGGCTTCAGCACCCACCCCACCGTGTGCTGCTGTCCCTCCCTCCCACGGGCCTTGCTGCCCAGTGCCCATGACCCCAAGCCTATTTGCTGGGTCACCAAAGCCATTAAACTTAGATTCATCTCCTTCTAAGGGGGAAGGAGGCAGAGCTAGCTAACAGAAGGAACTGGCCAGAAAGAACTGGCTGGGGCACAAGGGAGGTGCAGGGTCCGGTGCGGTTGTCCCCCGCGGTCTGTCCCGCACGCCAGCCAGTTCTGGAAGTGTGGTGACACCGCCTTCACTCTTACTGCATTTTCCCCGTTATGTACGCTTCCTGCTTTGACAGCCATTCCAGGGAAGGACAGCAAAACTGCCCGCTGCGCTCTGGGGACAGGGAGTGTGACCAGGAGAGGGAAGGGGCCCTAGTTACAGATGCAATAAATGAAGACAGTGTCTCTCTCAAAAGCCTCGAACCCTGAAGGCAGTGCGCCTAACCCTTCACTCTCACTGCAGGGTGGCAGCCTTGGGTGACAGGTTAGCCTTTTCTGCTCCGTCACCCAGCAGCCCTGAGCCAGCAGGGGCTCTGCTGGGGAGCAAGACACTGGGGGTCCTCAGGGAGGGGGTTCTCCGAGGGGACCCTGGGCGGGAGACATGGGACACCTCAACACGCACCACGGGAGGAATCCCTTTGGTTGGCAGCAACCAGAAACGCCCACC
This sequence comes from Macrotus californicus, assembly GCA_007922815.1. Taxonomy (NCBI): domain Eukaryota; kingdom Metazoa; phylum Chordata; class Mammalia; order Chiroptera; family Phyllostomidae; genus Macrotus; species Macrotus californicus. Next base: position 308,947 of record VMDR010000025.1, read on the forward strand.
GGCAACGTGGCATAATTCAAGTGCAGTATTTTATTTGGAACAAACTCACTTCACAGCTAAGTTTCCAGCGTGAAAAGCCAGCAGGGCCTTGCGGGGGGAGCGTGGGGAGAACCCATGCAGCTGAGCTGCCCAAACTGAAGAAACGTTGAAGTTACTCTCACATTAAACTGGCTGTCTCTGGACTTAATTTAATCTGGCAAAGTTTCAGGTGGAAAGAGGAAGAGAACAACGCGCTGATTCCCGAGAACCCTACTTCTCCAACAGCGACAGCTTCCCGTCAGGGCCCGTGACTTTTGCGTTTAGACCAGTGACCTGGGGGGACACACCAGCCGGGGCGACACGCCCGAGCGCCAGGCCTGTGCTTCCCGCCGTGTGGATGGACAGACAGACGCTGACACACGAGGCTGCGGGAAACAAGCGATGGCGTCTTACCCACAGGAAGCCCTGGGCCGTGGCTGTCGGGTCCGGCCGGCCCCCACGACCCAGGAGCAGCTCAGGGTTGTAAGCGGCACATTCGATCTGCAGGGACGAGAAGGAACCGGCCACGTTAGGGTGGGACAAGGAGGTGTCCTGAGACCCAGCCCGTAATGAACGACAGTGTTCCCACAGGAGGGTCACTGCTTAGCCAACGTCAGAATGCAAACAGTAAGGTGCGGGGCTTAGAAACTAGCTTTTCAGACGAACACTCGAGTGAGGGGCTTCGGCCTTTAGACCGCAGAGCCCGTGAGGACAGGGTCCCAGTGCGTGTCCAGGGCACGTTCATTTCCTGGACAGAGGTGGCAGGCCCCCGCCCTTTCCCGACCAACCACCACCTGCCCCTCCCTGGGGGAGGAGACCCCTCTGCCCCCAGGCATGGGTGTCACCACAGAGCTGAGCGAGGAGTAACACCTCTCTTTTCTTGCACGCCTGAGCCCACGCTCCAGGACGTGAACAAAGTGCTGCCCTAGAGACGGCATGCAGGTCATGTAACACGAGGCCTCCAACTGGGGCCCCCGCAGACACCGAATGGATGCTGCCCCTCCTCACATGATGGCACTGATAGTGTGACCTGCGCTCTGCTTCACCCATGGTCCCAGCACTGACCCCACAACACAGCGAAAGCCAGCCACAAAACCCAGAACCCACGTGGTTTCCAGCTAACAACCCAGAAGCAGGAGGGTCCCCGCCCCTCACTGGTCACTCAACTTCAACGGGCTGGACGAAGACCTCCCACCCGTCACCTTGAACTCCTGCTGCTTGGCCACCGTCACCGGCATGTGTCCCACGAGGAGAGGGTGTCTCTCCTTCTTAATCTGGTTCCCGTCATCTTCCACGCAGAACCAGCCCATGTGGTTGTCCTCCTCTGGGCACGTGCGGGGAAGGGAGCAGGGACAGCAGTGACCGGCAGGTGGCAGGCTGACTCGGCCCCGTGTGGCAGGAGGCCCAACCACTCGGTCCCTGGAACAGGGACAGCCTCTGCTTCCAGGATGGGCCGCGCACCCACCGCCCTGCTTGGTGCAGTGCCGTGGCAGCTGGGAGTGGCAGACACGCCAACGCACAGGGCCCGGACCTCGCTGCGTGAACACCCAAGGCTTCTACTGTCTGTCTCTCTCATTGTTGTAAAGCAACGGACACGTTTACGTTCAGAGATACAGAGAGAAGTTTCCTAACGCGGAATAAGACTTCACCCCCAAAGTGAGTTGTTCCTCTCAGCCGTGGGCCCAAAATCCACGTAGAGAAAAGGCTCCCATTTCCAGGCTCGCCTGCCTCCCCTCAGAGAGCGGCCGTCACCCTGCTTGCTGAGCCACCTGAGCTGGGCTGCTGCTCCCCTGAACTGTTCGGGGGAGCGGAGGGCGTGGGGCTGTCCCCCCCCACAGGCCGCGGCTCCCGCAGCCTCTGCTCCTCTGGACTTTATTTTCCATTAGTAGTTTATTATCAGTGCGCGTGACCGTGTGCATCAGGAAGAACTCTGCACACGCACACGGAGGCACACCCAGGGTCCCACGTAACAGATCTGTGAGAATAAATTACAGAACCGACACGTCGACATGTGTCAGCTCGTTACATCACATACCCACAAAAGGGCAAGGCTACCGGACATGGGAACAGGAGTATGATGATGAAACCCCCATCGCTGCTGGATGGTGGGTCCCACCTGCACCTTAGCTCACAGGTGAGGGGACAGTAGAGGCTGAGACAAGCCCTGGCTTTCCCACGTGAGGACCTGACCAGCTGGGCCCGGGGCTCAGCTGACGTGGATGTGTTATTACAGCACCCGGAGGGCTTTTCCCTGCATCCAGTAAATCATCACATAAACCCTAGGCCGATCCCTCGTGCTGGGATTACTCTTCCTGTTGGAAAGCATTCTTTCGGCTAAGGGGCCAACTTGTAGGTTTCCCTCCCCAGCACTACCTCCTTCTCTCAGGCACACAGCCTGTCCCCACGCAGAGCCCTGCAAGGGACCGAGGCGTGCCCCATCCCTGCGCAAAGGCCCGCCCTCAGGGAGGCGCGGCTGCTCTCTTACCGAGCGCGAGCTTGGCCAGCTGCAGGCTGCTCAGCCACGACTCCTTGACTGCAGGCGTGAAGGTGCTGAACACGGCGGTGAAAAACGTGGGCCGCCCAGACCTGCCGAGAGCGACAGAGCGCATGTCAGCGCAGGGCGCTCCCCTCCGCGAGCTCCACTGCCGGGCGCCGCCATGAGCAAGCGCCCCCTGCGGGCAGCTGCGCGGCTCTGCGCCCGGCACTCACCTGTCCTGCTTGCCTGGCAGCTGCAGCTGCAGCCGGCAGCAGTCGGCCGCGCGGATTTCCTCTTCCTTCTGCAGGACAAGCCGCTGCAGCCCCGCTGTCCAGTCGTGGGCCACGGCCTGGTTCAAGTTCTGCGAAGCAAACAAGAAGCGCATGGGGGAGGGGGCAGCGCTGTCACGTGGAAAGCCCGCGTCTGAGAACAAGAAAGAAGCCGTGGGGGACAGGCCGCATGGCGCGCACCCAGCCTTTCCTGTGACAGCACCGACCCTCAGGCCTGTGCAAGGGCGGAAGGTTCCACCGAGACGTTGTCCCACCGCGTCCAGCGCAGGAAACACAACAGGGTCCGGTGCTAGCGCGCACGTGACACTCACGTGCTGACAAGGAGTCGGAGGCAACGAGAGCCCGAGCGGCGGGGCGGCAGCTACCTGGTAGTGTCCCTTCAGGTCCCCCACGAGCTGCGCGATCTGGCCCACCACGTTGAGGTCGTGAAGCAGGTTCTGCAGATCCTGGTACAGCTGCCCGGGCCCCACGTAGACCTTGTCTGCAGGCAAGCAAACCGAGGGGCCGCGCTCAGGCCGGTGTGGGTAACGGCGCAAGAATAAACTCCAGGGAAGCTTGAGTTTTTAGAAAGTAAATATTATCAAGCACTTAGAAGATTTTTTGTAACTTTTTGTTATGAAATAATTGTACAGAAAAGTTGCAGAAACAGCAGAGTCCCTCCCGAATGCCCGTCCCCTCCCCCCACTCGAGAAAGCTGAACAAGCCCGGGCTTGGGGGCAGCTGGAGGGCCTTCTCCGCCCAGCCCCCAGCCCCGGAGTCGGTGGGACTTTTTGGGTCGCCCCAGAACGACACAGACATTTTGCAAAATGACCCCAGCAGGCTGAAAGCTTAGCTACGCCCGGCAAGGCCAGGGCATCGGCGGACAACCACGCACCTGCTCTGCCAAGCCTGCCGGGGAGACGCAAGTCCAAGGCGGGTGAACCGCGAGACCCAGGCCGCCGGGCGCTGCCCCGCCCACGCACACCCGCCCACGCCCGCTCTGCGAGGCGCTCTCCCGGGACCTGGAGCTCCTTCAGCACAGCCCCGGCCGGGCCAGCGGATGGCGGCCAGGCAGTGGCGCCCGCTTCGCCCTCAACACCGGCAGGCAGGCCTGATGCTGAGTTCAGAGCACGGTCGTCTGAACAGCAAGACAGTCGCAGGGACGTCGGTTGGTTGAGGACGAGCGTCCTCGCACAGTGTCTCCGGTGTCGCGGGTGAGGGGCGGGCCGCCGGCGCCATGCAACTCAGGCTGGGACAAGGCTTTCTCCGTGTGAACCGCAAGGACGCGCGGGCGACCCCGGACACCGCACAGAGTGGCTGGCTGCGGGCCTGATGCGGCGGGCAGCTCAGAGTGTGTGACCGAGGGAGGTGACGTAAAGGCACAAACGACGCTGTCTGAACACGCAGGAACAAAGCCACCCGAAGGTCGCTGAGCAGTCACCAGTGTAACTGTCTCACTAGAAGCGCCTACTCACACCCCCCACACGTTGTGTGACGCGGGCCGAGGCTCGCCAGTGAGAGCCCGGGCCTGGTTTCATCCGGAGAGGCGTGGCGCGCCCTGCACTGGGTGCACATGTGCAGGGTGAGGGCCGTTTGGAGACGTGATACCGGGAACACCGTGCGACCCTGAAGCACCTCCAAGCACCCTGACACCTCTGTCGTCGCCCCGTCAGCGCCCACTCGGGGTGCAAGCCCAGGTCCTAACTGCTCATGGGAACGCAGGGCAGGACCAGGACCAGGGGTGCTCCACCCAAGGGTGCCAAGCTGCCCACACCTGAGACAAGTCCGGCAGGTCCGCCCCCAGCTCCAGCTGACTGGGACAGCCAGGCCACTCACAGCTCACCACTTCAGCGGGTCTGAGGACAGTGTTAGAGGCTCGTCTGTCCCAGGTCACCATGGGGCAGGGGGGGCGGGGCATCGGTGGCATCACTTACATGGCTTCGCAGTGGCCACCACGGCCAGGCTCTCGGGCGGGTGCTCGGCCGGGCCCTCGGTGCTGCCGTACTCCACGACCACCGCGTGTCCCAGGGGCACGCTCCACTTCAGCAAGTGCCTCTGGCCGGCCGAGAGGAGCATGTGGCCGTCGTGCGAGGCGCTGCAACAGACAACCACGGGCAGCGGCGTGAGGACGCAGGACTCCCCGACCTTAGACCTCCTGGGGGAGCCTGGGAGCTGTCCAATCACCGTGCCTCTCACTTTCCTCAGGACACGCCACCTGCTCACAGGGAGGCCTCCAATTAGGGGAGAACGGGGCTCTGTCCACTGTGCCAGAGCACACGAAAGACGTGCTGGGAGGGCCGCCCCCCGCGGCGCTCGAGGACACACGCCAGCTGCTGCCTGGTGGCTTCGAGAGCAGACACCAAGCACCCCGGCAAATTCTAACGGGAAATCCCCAACGTGGCTACAGTTACTCTCGGATTGCTTCACACGGGTTGACTCTGGAGTCTCTGCACTCCTGGGCACAGTATAGCCATTGTAATGCAACCCAGTCCTACCGTGACTAAAACACGTATCGAGTGTGTAGAAATTAAGGGAAAAAACCCCACGGCCCACAGATCATTTTCTCCTTCTAGCGCACACGGAGCCCGCCCACAGAGAAACATGAAACTCGCCGCACGGTCAGGCGGGGCCTGCAGGGGTGAGCGCGACCTCCATTCCTACTTTGTGTGACAATGACACCCCGCTTTTCTTCCAGGCGTGCGTGTGTACGTCAGCCAAAACGTAGCGAGAAAGAGCCACTGTGCTGCCCCTCACACCGGAGCACCTGACTTACGGGAGCTGTTGGTACCAGCCACCACGCCCGTCTGAGGGCACAGGACTCGGCTCCCAGTGCCACTTCCAGTCCACGCGGGAAGCAGAGAGGAGGCGCCACTCTGTCATGGAGCCCCAGCAGCATGGGCTGCGTGTGAACGTGCGTGTTTACTCAGACACGGAGCTGCCCGTGGACATGGCTTTCCTCCTGTGTGAATGGAGGGCCTCATGCCTGTGGGAATCCAGGATCCCCTCCCCTCCCAGGCTGGATGATTATTTTTACAGAGTCGCAGGAAGGGGGCTCTGGGACTGAGCCCTCAGAAGCCCGGCTGCTCAGGGTGACCAGCCACCATCAGCTGGGCACCACTGTGGCAGGTGGTGGGGCCAGGTCTGCGTGGTGGCAGAGGAGCAAGGGTGTTTTCGGTGGTGAATGCCCAACTACCAGCTCTCACCAGAGCCTGGGGCTCTGACTGGCGGCCAACCCCCACGGCATAAATGATCCCGTTGGAGGCGGCTTCACACTCCCCAGGGCCAGCAACCAGCTGCCAGAGCTCCCAGACGCTGCCCTCCTGCGGCGCCCCGGACGGGCTACAGCCCAGTCCCCAAGGTAGCACCACCAGCGAGGTTTCCGTTCTCCTCCAATCCCGTCACCTCCCTACATCTGGAGACTTTTCACTTCCCAGCTCTCCCCACCGACGACAACATCCCATGTGCTGGAGAGCAGTTCAGCCACGAAGCCGTGTCCTGTTCAAGAACTGCCGAAGGGCACGTGCTCATTCCCTGGTTCACACGGGTGTGATGTGCCCAATCTGATGCCATGGGAAACACACTCACCAAGTGCAGTCACGGAGAAGCAGCCAAGCAGAAAGACCCGGACAGTGAGCACAACAGGAAGGGGAGAGGGCTGAGTGGGGTTATGGAGAAACTCAGCTTAGTTTCCAGGTCCAGCCTCAGTCTTAGATTTACAGAGAAACCACCCGGAACAAATGCCCGACTTCCTGCCGGCACTGACGGGGTGGCGCAGGCTGGGCCCCTGGAAATATGCCAGGTTGGCTGGGCGTCTGCCCTTGATTGCAGCCCCGTCCCTGCGTCCGCACACGGGGGCTCGGACTGCGCGAGGGCGGAGACGCATCCTTACCGGGCACCGACTGTGACGCACATCAGCACGTCGTTCAGCATTAGCAGCCGGCGCTCTTTGGTTTTAGTGATTTCCCCACGGTCGTTGTAAACGGTTTCGATCACGTCGTCGGATCGGATGAGGTATCGGTTCCCACCACTGAGGAGCTGAAGAGGGGACACTGTTACCACGAGTTTATGGGGGCTGCAGGTGAGAGGGCGAGCAGTCCCACAGGATCTACACCTACAGCGACGGGGCTTTACAGGCATTTCTTTACCGCGACCTGCACGCCCCCCACAAGCCCGGCTTTTTGTAACTGGAAGTTTACGGACAGGGGCAGCATCTAACTCCCTGCGAACACACCCAGGAGGCCCAGCCGACTCCGCAGGCAGGCGAGGGCTCCCCCTGCTGTCCGTCCCCAGCACGGAGGCGGGGCTCCAAGGAAACCCTCCCTTCCTCCAGCCTCATCCACAGCGAAGCCCACCGGCTCTGTAAATCATTTAGGTGAAAGCACTCCTTTCCCCCCAGACGGCACAGTGAGGCAAACACTTCGGCCTCGTCTGGTGGTGCCCTGTAAACACCCTCGGCTCTCTGGAGAGGTGCTCCGTGTTCACTGGTTAAATGACCTGCCACGGGGATGTCAAGACTATTAGCACAAGTTAGCCCCCTAAAAAGTCCAGCACCCACAGTGCAGAACCTTCTGCTGTCGCCCAGCACAGGCGGCCGCCCTGGCCCTCCTCCCCCAGGGTGCGTGCCCCACCCCCCGCAGCTCTCTGTGCCACATGGCCTCCCGACACCCCAGGACCACAGGGAGGCACGAGGCCAAACAACAGACGCCACCGCTGAATGCAAGCGTCTGCTTACAAAAAGCCCCACAGGAACCACCTGTTGCTCCAAGGGTGTTAAAGTTCTTACAGCTCAACTCCTGAACGTCACCACGTGGTAGGAAATGAACTCCTGAACGTCACCACGTGGTAGGAAATGAACTACTGAACGTCACCACGTGGTAGGAAATAAACTACTGAACGTCACCACGTGGTAGGAAATGAACCCTACTGACAAAAAAAGAGTGACTTGGCAAAAATGAGTATCATACGTAATTATCTAGCACAGCTCACGTAAACCAACCTCCTCTGTGGCCCAGGGAACAGTGTGGTGGAGCGGCACCAAGTCAGACTACAGCCGCAGAAAAACGACTCTGCGGACGTGAAGCTGGCGCCCAGCTCCACAAAGGAGCCGTGTTCGCCCTGCGCCCCGCCGGCTTCGGGCTTCGCAGTCAGCTCCGCTCAGCTCACGCAGGGACGGGCACCAATAACAATGTGGGGTATGTGTGATGTGGTGCTCCTGAGTATCTAAAAGGAAACCCTGCAGTGGGCAGCGCAGTTCGGCTGAAAGAGTTCCTCTTAACCCTTTTGGGGGTCCTGGGTCCACCTGAGGAGCTGATGAACCCGTGAACCCCTCCTCCGGGGAACCCAGACGCCGGAGCTGTGTCTGGTGCCAGGACCTGCCTGAGGCTGCATCGGCTCGGGGGCCCCTGGGCCGAGGGAGCTGCCCCCACTGCCCCAGAGGGTAGCAATCAGTGGCCTGTGAGCAGACGCAGAGCAACCTCGCCCCGAGACGGACACGCCCGGCAACCTTGTTCAGGTATCGCTCGTTCACGGCTTTGGCCATTTGCTTGATCTCACAGCGTTGGTCCGCGTCTCTTTTCCTCTCGTTCAGTTTCTCCGCTAGCGTCTCGAGCTCCGTCAGCGCCATCTGCAGAGGCAGCCTGTCCGGGTGTCCTGGGGATGTGTTCTTCAGCATGTCCTTTCAGAGAAACGAGGCAGAATGGAGAGGTGACCGACCGCCTGTGTAGGGGAGGGGCCGCCTTCCCCTGCAGACCCCCAGCCCCACCTGCCACCTCCGCGTGGCCAAGGAGAGGGACAATGACTCAGCTAGTTCTGGGAAAGAGTAAAATACTCAGGAAGGGCACAAACTGAACGAAACACGACTTGGCTGAATATTCCAACAGCCCCTTGTGCAAACACAAAGCTAACTTATTACACGGCACTGACATCGACGAGCCCTCAGTGTGTTAGTGCGGGGCTCACTGAGCCCGGCTGGCACGGTGGGCAAGTCAGGCCCTACCTACCTGCCCGCACAGGGGGTAGAGCCCTTCCCACCTGCCTCTGCACCATGACAGAGGGAGGGGACAGCCTGTGCCTGGTCCCCCTGTCCAGACAGCTCCCTGGTGCCCCGAGCTGCTATCCGGTACAAACCACCCTTGTCTTCGTCCCAGGGCAGCTCTAGGCAGAGCCCCTGACCCCATGGGGTTTCTCAGCGATGAGGAGGAAGGGCCCCCTCTGACCACAACCAAGTTCATGCCGACGCAGTGACTCTTGAAGGGCCCTAGGTGGCTTCAGGGTGGGGATGGCAGCCCGGGGATTGGGGTCTGAACTGTCAGCCTCACCTCTGAGTCCAGGGAGGGGAGCCGGCAGGGGCGGTGGGGAACCTGAGGTGACCAGCAATGGCCAGCCACACGCCTCCACAGTGGAGCCCCCACGACAACCCTACGGGAAGGGTCTGGTGAGGTACAGGGTTGGGGGGCCACATAGGTGCTGGCACCCACAGGCCTCGCCCACTCCCTGCCCATGTAGACGGTGGGCCCAAGTGGCAGCCTTTGTAACACACCAGTGAAGGTCAACGCCTTCCTGAGTTCTGGGAGTCCTTCTAGCCCGAGGAGGGGCGCAGGGGCCCCAGCGTGGCAGCCACGTTGGACAGAACTGGCTGACCTGGGACTTGCCACTGCATTTTGCGTCTGAAGTGGGACAGGGCCCTGAACCCATGGGTCGGCCGCTGCCTGGGGGACTCGTGTCAGAGCTGAGCCACAGAGCGGACGCAGGCGGGCAGCCGCCGCAGAGTTGCGGTACCTGGAGCAGCAGGATGAACTGCGGGAACCTCTGGATGGGCCTTGTCATCAGGCTGTAGAGCGTGACGCGGTCTGGGCTGGACTCCTGGGCCTGCTGCGGGGAGAGTCAGTGCATTCACCACCAGTCAGCAGGATGCAACCCTCCCCTGACCGTGCACCCCCATGCCCGGCCCCTCGGGATGGAGTTAGCACTGCTCAAGGACATGCACCTGCCTCTAGAGACACCTTGCCCCATTGGCTACAGACAGGTCTCCACCTCCCAAGCCCTCAGGCACCCCTCACGCCACCTGGGCCAGGCGGCCCTGGCTGCCTTCTGAGTCATGTGTTAAGGGCGCCTCTGACTGTTGGCAGGCTTGTCCTGTTGGAGGTTCAGTCCTCTCAGGACCGAGTTCCTTTCTGAGATTCGACAAGCACAGGAAAAGCACAGGGGCCAAAACAAAAAAAAGAAAAGAGAAAACAGCACACAGAACCCCACGTCAGAGCCACAGGGCCCGGGAGGCAGCCGAGCACCGGGACCCCAAGGACTGCTTCTGTGGTCCCAGCATTGTGCTTCAAGACCCGTAACTTTGTGACTGTCCCGCCAGCCGGCCACTCACTTTAAGGATGTGCCAGTGAAGGTGGTTCTTAAAAGCTGTGCTGCCACTAAAAACCCGTCGTCATTCCCAGCACTGACCCAATGCCCAGGGCACTGCGGGACTGAGGTGTTTACAATGACGAGGTTTCACACCCAGCCGTTAGGTTGGGTAAAGCTTCATCAAGTATTATGACATGGAACTTGTTAGCAGACAGTATTAAAACCTGAAATGGGCGGGGGGGAGCTGCTTACCTTTAAAAATTCCAGAAAAGCGGGCTTCGTGGTACACGTTTTCTTGAGGACAGCCACGGCAGTGCTGAAGTTGTTCACGTACTCGCTGTAGGCGTCCAGCACCATGGACTTGGAAAACTGAAACGCAGGAGGAACCAGACGTGTAAGTAACACGGAATCCATGCAGGTCCTTCCCGATCCTGCATGGCCTCCGTCACCGTGATGGTCCCGAGATGAACTTCACCACGACTGTATGACTTCCTAAGCAAGCTTCTTAGGCGTTACATGGCTAGTGACCTCATTCTGCTGACCCCCGTGCCCCTCGGGCATCCTGGTTCCAAACCCTGGCAGGCTGCGTGCAGAGATGGTGACTGCAAGTCCCCTCCTCAAATCCCCACCGACCCACGCTCCCCAGGTGCACCTCTGGGACAGGATGCCCCACAGGGCAGCATGGAGCGCCCCGACTCCCTGGAGACGCCCGGGCTGAGGGCGCAGCTCCCTCACCGAAGCAACAAAGACATCGCCGATGGTCTCCACGGTGTCCCACTCAGCCACACGGCTGGCCAGCGCCATCTGGAACAGGCGGTGGCACTGCAGCACCTCCCTGAGGCGGTGGAACACCACCTTCAGCTTCCGGTCACTCAGCATCCGCGGCTCCATCTCCGCCAGTGGCCGCTCGTACTGCTGAGGGGCAGAGGGGACAGAGACAGGGAGTGGAGGGACCGACCCACGAGATGCAGTCACTCACTCTGTCACCTGGCTTACATTTCAGATTAAGCATGTCGGTCAGAGCGTGCCTGTGGAGGGGAACCATCCCGACAGCCTTAAATGTTTCGTTTCTCAGAACAGTTTCCCAGTGAATGTGTTGGATTTAAAGGCAAAAATATAAGAGCCATTGGAAACCAAGGGCTGCCTGTAAGGGACAGTTGGGTATCCCACAGTTTGGACTGGCGAGGACACCGGACTGGGGAGCAGACACTCTGCACACAAGCCTTTCTAGAAGTGCCTCTGGCTGTCGTGGCCCCGAGGGGCCTGGCCCCCTTCCCAGGAGAAGTGACAACTTCGGTTTCCTCGTGCCTGAACGTCCCCTGTGAACTTCCTGCTGGTGCCACTCGACTTTGGGCATCAATGCACAGCACGGGCGGCAAACAGGAGGCCCAGGCCGCCTCCACCTGGTTTCTACCCACGGCAGCACGGGCTCCTTGCTCCTAGTTAAGGAGCAGTGACACTTACACAGTTCTGAATTACATTCTACCCTCTGAAGGCCACCTCAAGGCTGGTGTGGCCCCCTGTGAACATGAGTTTGACACCCCTAGTCCACAGGCACAATATTTAAATTCTTCTGAGAATCCTGCAAATTGGAGTGTTTCATGAGTCATATGTATAACTACATGTGTGTAACAGACACACAGGTGAAGGTGGATCGGACATGCACGGGGCCCGTGTGTGACAGCAGGTACCTCCAGGATCCTCGTGAGGGCATCCACGTAGCTTTTCTCACTGTCCACGATGGAGCCCAGGATGCACCTCCTCACCACCTGTCGGGATTAGAAAGCTCAGCGGCAGGGAGCTGCTCCACCCAGATCGGTCTTCCTCCTATTGGAGGCTCCCTGATAAAGCTTTTCGGGTTTTGTTTTCACAGTAGCAGGTGAGTGAAAGCTCCAAAGGCTTAGCAGCACCGGCACCACACACACGTCTGCCACTGCTGCAGGTGTGTCCTTCGCCGCCGCAAATCATAAACCGCAACAACAGCGGGGCACGGACGACCACCGCGGCCGTAAGGCTCACGCACTGGTGCAACACAAGCTGAAGTCACCGCCACGTGCATGCCCAGCGCCGAATTACACGGTTCACGTGCAAACAAGCACTCGAGGCGCTCTCCATTGGAGCAGGGCGGCTGGAGACGCTTATCCAACAAAACCACGGTCCGAGCCCGCAAGAAAACGGGACCTTCGGGCGGAGGACACGCTCTCCTCGAGAACCCCGGCCCGCAAACCCGCCCCGTCCCCAAGGCGGAGACTCGGTGAGCGAGCTGCTGACGTCACTTCCGGGCGCAGAGCTCGTGAGGCCGGCCACGGGGCCTCAGCAGCGTGGTGTCGCTGTGGGCTCCAACTTCCCTGCGTGAGCGCCAGCGCGAGTGGGTGCAGGCCCGTGGTGACGCGGGGCGGGGCCGTCACCGCTAGACAGTTTGGCTTGGCGAGTTAACTGTGCCAGCAAGCCGAGCAGGGAGTCACAGCCAGGCCGGCGCTAAACCGCACGCACACGCACACACACACCCGCACACGCACGTCCACCCCCACCCCCGGGAGTGCTCGCCCCCCCGCAGCGGCCCAGCGCCACCTGGTGGCGGGGGCCGCGCCTCCCACGAACCGTTATTGACAAGCCTGCGGGGTTTTTCTTGACTCAAGTCACAAGGTCCTGGGAAGAGCACCTCCTGGAACACTTAAGGAAGGAAGTGATGTCCTTCAGACAGGACGGCTGCGTCTGGAGTTGAAAGCCACGCACACAAGCCACGCCCACGTCACCGGAGAGATACGCCCCCTGGGATGGGCATCGGTCCCCAGGCCCGAGTGGCTGCCGCACTGGCGGAGGCTCGAATCCAGGCCAGCCCTCCCTGCACGTTCAGGTCCCAGACTAACTACCTCAAGTTTGGGGTGAGACTATCTGGGGTATGAGCTAGGAATTATATTATTATTTTTTTTAAAGTCCTGAGACAGTGCTAACACCTGGGGTCGAAGGACCTGGAATTGGTATAAGACCATTTAACAAAGTTACAAAACCAAAACCAAAGAAATCCGACACGCACACTCTCCTCATAAAGCGCCCCCCCCCCATAGACGAGCGCCCCTAGAACCTCAGCCCCGCATACTCCCACACAGTTACAGGGGCAGCGCCCTCAACACACCGAAGGGCCGAAGGGCCGGAACAGGTGGACCCAGGGTCCCCCGCTGACCAGGGCCCTGAGGCCCCGCTGGGTTAACCCTTCGCCTGCTGGGCAGGAGTGGCAGGTGGAGCCTGGGCGGAGGGGCAGGATTTGGAACAGCAGGGGTCACCAGCCAGCACGTGGACACTCAGCCACCACACACAGCCCGAGGGCCCCCACGCCATCCCACCTGCTGCTGAGACAGGCCATCAGGCATCGGGGTCAGGATGGCCTCCGGGTGCCGACAGTCCACATCGATGAACAGGCTCTGCTCGTCCTCCCGGCCAGGGCTGCGATCTGAGCGACAGGCAGGGGCGCTGGTCTGACATGGGAGCAAGGCACCCCGACGTCGCCACTGCACCCTCAAAGGAGCCGTGGGTTTCCGTGTCTCCTCCTGCCAGCGGCAGCTGACGCACACCTTCCACGAACCCGAGAAAACACCCTCCCCACCCGAGGGGTGCTGGCCGGTGTCTGAAGTTTTTCAAGCTTGACTTCAGAGGGCAGAGGTGCCCTTTGAAGGTCTGAATGGAAAAGCAGGGATGATCGCTTCCCGTTGACAGAATCTCTGCTGTCACAGCCAGGAACCAAGACCGGCCGCGAAGGAAGACAGACAACCGACCACCCCTCTGACTCAGGGACCCTCGGAGACATCCCGTATCTCCTGACTGTCCCACTACACGTCTGAGAAAGCACAGAGGCCCCCCAAATCATAAAGCTCCGAGGAGGACTAACCAAACCAACTATCGACTCCACAAAACCGCTGCAGACCAGAGAAGCCCAGGACACGGGGCCCCACATCCCAGCCCCTGCACCCCGGCCCAGTGGTGAGCGGGCTCCCGAGGGCGTGGGTGCCGCAGCTGCCCCCAGCAGGGCCCCCTGCGTGGGGACAGGATGCCCGCAGACCTTGAGAGATGAAGGACTTGGTCCTGATGAAGGAGCGGCCCCTCTTCACCGCGGCCTTGGTCTTCTCCAGCCCGTCCCTGGTGCCGTCCTTCGCAGCCTGCACGAGCTTCTGCATCTGGGGGAGCGAGAGCGTGAGGAGCCGGGCGGTGCTGCATCAACCTGCCCGCTCTTCCACTCTGTTTGGACAGAGCACGGTCCGCGGTGTGGTCTGAAAAGCCCCCGACACTGGCTGGTGGGTCGGGAGCCTCCGTGGCTGCTGGCTGCGCATGGGTGGTTTTCGGTTGGTTGGTTTTTAAAGCAGGGGAGGGGAGAGCAAACTTTAACTACTGAGCCCCTCTCCGACACGACCACAGAAGTTCCTGCTATGTTTACGGGTCAGCCCTGTTTTCACCAGAACCACTGACAGACACAAACAGCCTTGCAGACCTGCAAGGGGAGAGACAGAAGCCCATGGGTGACAAACGGCACATCCCGGGAAAGGGAGGACCCTGCAGACACCTGCCCCACCCACCCCTTCCCCCCACCCCAGGGTGCTCCATGGGTTCAAGTCACAGAGCGCCAGCACCCATTTGAGTAACAAGACAGAGCGATAGCGGACGGGTACAGGACCAGGCAGACCGCCACGCCTGGGGGCCCTTTGTGTCATGAAACCCACGCCCTGCTGCCATGGAGTTTGCTGACTGCGCTTCCCATGAGCCCAAGTCCCAGAGTGGCCACCGGGGTCACCTGTAAACACCTAACATCGGAGGCACAAGAGGAAACCCAGGTGGCCTCATCCCAGGAGGATCTAGCACCTTCGGGGTGATAGGCGGGCATGCGGTGCACAGTCCCCCATCCCCGGCCAGAGCCTGTGGGGTCAGGTGTGGGTTCAGGGGTGCGGTTTGCTCCCCGTCACCCCCTGGGGAGTGGCTTCCAGGTGATGTCACACATTGTACCCCCAGCCTGACCGTCTGGGCAAGCCCTTTACTTCCTGTGCTTTGGGCGCCTCCCCAAAATGTCCCCTGAGAGTGCACTCAACCCACTGAAGCCAACTGGCCCCCAGCAGGACCCCCTGCACCTGTCGGCCCCAGGGCTACTCCATGTACCTCCTCCCACAGTGAAGCCGCCTGGGCCCCTCCGATCAGGCAGCCCTTCAGCCCAAACCACAGCGCCCTGTGGACGGACACAGACACGGCCTTGCAATACCCGGGCCCCTCTTGCCGCCCCACCACGGGCCTGCGCCTCACTCTCTACCCTAGACCTGGCGGCTGCACCTCGTCTTCATCCTGACCCTGTCCCGGCTCCCTCCAAGGAGAATCAGCGAGGCCCACCCCACCGGAAGGGACGGACACGATGATGGAGCGCTCTGCTCCGCTCTGAGCACCGGAGCTCGGAAACCCGCTGTAATCCAGCAGCGGGAGGCCCTCCTGCATGGCGTGTTTCCAGGCTAGCGACATTCCACACACATGCACACGTCACAGGGCGTCAGACAAATGAAAGACCGGGCTAAAGGGAGCGTCACTGGACAGTGGCCCTCGTGTAACCCACGTCAGGGACGGGCCGTCACCACGTCCACACCTGGCAGCTCTCACACACCGGGTCTCAGGACCCCTTTCCACTCATGAAAGCGATCTTGTCTACCTGTATTTCCTGCGTGGAGAGTAAAAGCTGAGAAAAAGTTGGAGAATTTTTAGTTAATGCTCATTGAAAAGCAGTAATAAACCTATCAATGTTATCTTAGCACCTTTATGAAAAATTATCGTATTTCCTAAAACAGAAATAACAGGTGGAGTTCTCTGGTTTACAGGTGACCGCGGTTTGGCGATCTCTCCACAGCTGGGTCTCAGAGAGCAGGATTCTGCCTTCAATCGACTGTGAGGCCACACATTGTGGAGCCTCTGGAAAGTTCCTCTGCTCACACGTGCGAGAAGGAGAGAGGGACAGGCCAATCACCTCCCGGAACCGGCGGGAACCTGCGGACAGCGTTTGGTGACGCCGAGAGCCCCTGGACCAGCTCTGGGAACCACCGTCCCTGGGCAGGCAGCCACGCGGTTCCCGGGCGCCTGCTGTGAATGGGCACCATCCAGGCAGTGGCTCTGGCGGCCCACTCTACCTCCAGTTCCTGCCTCCGCTGTAGCTGCTGAGCCTCCCCCGCGCCCACCGCGCCATCCACCAGCTCTCATCTCTCCCTCATGGCGCTCCTCTAACCGGACGAGGCCCGGGGGCAGCTATAGCAGAGGGACACGGCCCTCTCACCGACGCGCCCTTTTGGCACCTCCAACAGTCGCACGCTGAGAGGGCTTTGGCGGCCTCCGGCGCGTGGCCGCGGGCTCCCGGGACCCCCACACAGAGCCCCCTTTCTAGCCCACCCACTCTGGGAAACAAACGTGAGCAGGAAAATCAGCATCAAAAGACACACAATCTCAGGTGAGCCGGACAAGAGACTTTTCTACGCCAAACGCGTGCAGACGCACAGAAAAATCCGTGCCCCTCGTTCCTTTCCGCTGTGAAGAAATGAAAAGGATCGACTACGTAAAACACGTGTAAAATTACTCCTGTGTCACAGCACGGAACTTGCACTCAGGACTGTGCTGAGGGTGGCACCCCTGGGGACAGCCTGTGCGGACCTCTTAACAGTCCCCAGACTGACGTGACGTCCTCTACAGCTGGTGGGACCAAGTACAACCTCACAGGTCACAGCTGTGGAGCCACCAATGTCCCAGATATGCAACGGGCCCTCTGTCCCGTGAAGAAATGCCGCCCACGTCACCCGGGACAGGACGTGGGGAGTATTTCTGGATAAAAAGGTGAGGCCGTTTCTGAGCGGACGCTCTAAGGACTTATAGTGTTATTTGGCAGTTTTCACAGTCCGGCTTCTTCAACCAGGACACCCGGTACTTCTCACGGCACCTCGCTGTGGACACGTGGCTCCCCACCCCTTCCCAGACGGTGCCCGGCAATGCGTGCCCCGGTCATTGGTGAGCTCTGTGCCGGCGGCTCACTGGTCATTGCGGGTGGGGTGTCCAGGCACAGCGTCCAGTCAGACGGCAAGGAGGGCACAGTCTGTTCAAGAACCATCCAACAGGCCCCTTGGGGGCCAACGCCGGCCCAGCTGGTTCGGATTACAGACAACCAGCCGACTGAAGACTAAATCTAAGGGTGTTCTGCCCGCTCTTCCAAGGCACCCCCTGACCACTCCATCCTGCCGAAATTGGACCCCACAGCGTTACCTTCAAATCTCGATACAATCCCAGAGTGCTGGGCCCAGCTGTACGGAGCCGAGTGTGGCTGCACTTACCCTCTCCTCGGCCACAGCTCCCCTGTGACAACTCTGGGGACATAAGACATCTAAGGTCCTGGGAGAGCCGTGTCGGAACATCGGGCGGTCGGACTGACTACCACACATGCCCAATCGTGCTGGTGGTTCATGAAGCCAGTTTATGCAATAGGACAGTGCCAAGCAACCATAATAGCCCACCAGGCAGACAGCGGGAGGCCACCTCCACCGGAAGCCAGGTCTGGTTCCTGGGTGGCGCAGGGCAAAGTGCACGCGCCGGTTCTGCCATGATGGTGAGGCATCAGGCCGCAGGCTGACGACTCTCACCCTTCAGCAAAGGGACGAGCATGCCAACACCCCGCACCCTCCCTGAAACTGCCAAACCCACAGCAACGGCGTGTGGGGCACAGCCAGTCCCACTGAGGGCCTGGGGCCTCACTCGGACAACCGGCCTCGGTGACAAACGCTGTCCCGTCCAGAACTCACACTCAGCCTCTCAGTTCCTCACTGGACCTTCAGCTCAGGGGTGCCCCCTCCCACCCCCTTGAAGGGCAGCTCGGAGCTGCTGTCCTTCACGTCACTTGTAACGTGCTGTTTCACTCCTTGGGGTTCATGCTAGAAACCCTGAGTGCACAGCACCCCTTGGAGGGCCGCAGCGTCCCACTGGGGCTTGGGTGGACCAGAACGGATCCATCAGCGTGCGAAGCAGGGTTCCATGTACACGGGACACACTCAGAGAAGAGCTATTGACTCTGTTAAAACACTGAGGACGGCACGTTTTCTCAGGGCCTCTGAGCGACTCGGCCGTCAGCTGAACCTGCCTGCCCTGCCGTGGCCACCACACTCGCCCTGCGACACGGGCGCCTTCCCTACAGCGAGCATCTTGTGCTCCCTCAGACCACACCCAACCCCTAAGAAACGCCTATTTAACCGCCACGGGAAGCAGTGTCCCACTGGACGGCCCCGGACCTGTGCCCGCCGCCAACGGAGCACACTCACCTGCTTCCGGTGGCTGCTGCGCAGGAAGGACCTGGGGACCCCGTTCTTGCACTCGGAGTCACTCTGCTCCTCGTAACTTTCGAACTCGCTGGAACTCCACCCGCACTCCAGGGAGCTGTTCCCGCCTTCATCCCCGTTCTCCACGTCGTCATAAATCATCTCCCCTGGTGCACAAAGGCCACAGTGAGGCCACGGCCCCAACCACTCGCCACCGCCCATGCCCCTTGTCGTTTCACACGCAGGCAGGTGTGCAAGCGTCAGGAAAGTGGGGGGCGGCCGTGCAGTCTCGGGCCTGCCCCTCCGGAAGGAAGGGTCTGCAGGGGGCCTGCAGGGCTCGGCCACGGCTTGCAAAGCTCTGAGAGCCCCGCCCCATCACGCCCCAAGCCCCGGGTGCTCCCCAGAAGCCACAACGGTGCCAAACAATCTGTTGGCCCCAGAGAACTTCCCACAAAGGACGGTTTGTGTTTAGATAAATGTAAGGAGTATAAGCATGTTGGATGGACGGGTGGATGGGTAGATGGACAGACGGATGGATTCAGAACCGAACAGAGAAGCTCACTGCAGACCAACTGTACATTCTGCTTTTGTGGGAAAAAAGGCCTACCAAGACTTGTGGGTGATCCACTACCGTGTTGAAAGGGCTTCATCCCACCGGTCGCGTCAGGACTGGTGACGAACGCACAAAGGCCTCCCCGTGGAGGGGGGACTCCGGCTCTGGCAGGCGCAGAGCTGCAGGCCCGCCTCAGCGTTCTGGCCGCAGACACCCCCCGGCACCCGGGGCAGGTCACCGGCCTTCGGTCACACTGCACTTGCAGTGCCGAGTCGGGCACCGCCCAGGAACGCACTGACTCGCCAGCACCCGGGCGTTCTGCTTGTAAAGAGGCCCGAAGACGAGTGTGGGTCTTCCCCGGGGTGGGCACACAGCAGTGTGCACAAGCCTCACGGAACGAACACGTGCATACAAGCCTCTGTCGGAAAGTCTGCAGCAGGTTGTAGGGCCGTGACCTTCACTGAGCTGCTTCCTCTGGAGCTCCTGACTCCCAGTGGCCCTGAACTGTATGGGACACTCAGATGAGGTCACGGGTTCCAGCCGGCGGCCAGCTCCTGGGGGTGCTGCAGGGACAGCGCCTGCCGGTGTGGGCAGGAGGAACCCGAGTGTTCGGAGGGTTCTCGGGGTTGGCGTGGGGACCGCTGGACCAGACTTCCTGGCATTGTTTGGGATATTCGGCATCAGGCTTCCGGCGACGGGGTTGTGGGTTAATGCTGACATCCTGGTATGGGGGATGGGGCGTCCCCTTCCTGTCCCAGGGCCTGGTATCACAGAGGGGCCATGTGTGCACCCCACAGGCTGTGGTCTCGGTGGCCACGTGGGTCCAGGAGGGCTGTCTGCTGGCTGATGCGCCCAACAATGGATTCGATACCCTGAGTCGTTAGGAAGTGTCTAATTTGCTAAGTGTTTTAATTTATCAACAAAAAGTTTATAGAATCCTGTCCTGGTTTCCCTGGTTTTTATACATTCTTCCTGCAGCTACCTGCTCCTGGTCGACCCCCTCCCTGACACCCTGGTCCCCCCACACTTTGCAGGCTCCCCCACCCTGCTCTGCACCCCTCCCGGGAGCCCTCCTGCAGTCACTGGCAGCCCCTCTGCTCCGCGTCCTGGTTTGGGCCGGATCATCCTGGTTCCCTCCCTCTGCTCTGACTCGGCTCCTCTCCAGCTGGCCGAGTTGGACACCCAGCTCGTCATTTTTCCGCCTTCTCGTCGAGCGGATGCCACGACCTCTCTGGTTCCTTAGCAGTCGAAACCTGCTCGTGAGTTTCTATGTGACGTTTTCATTCTCAATGAAGTCGAAACGCTTTCCGGCTTCCACTCTGACGTCACCCTCGGCCGTGAGTGGTTTTGTGGTCTGACTTTCCATTCTCAAATGTCTGGGCTTAGTTTTATGGATCGGGTTTTCCCCAAGGACAGAGGCCTGAGTACCGAGTCTTTGGCATTTGTTAACACTTGCGTTGGGGTGCACGATTACGCAGGTCAGGGTCAGAAGCGTCCTGTGCGTTTGGAGAAAATGTGCATCCTAAACTGTCAGCTTCAGGGTTCTGTGTCTTGTGTGTCGACCGCGCGCTGTGTTCTTCTGACGTTTACTGGCTGTACCCAGATCCCTGACACTGGAGGCAGCTTCCCGTTACGGGCCTATCTTCTGGTTCCATCTGTCGGATTTTGCTTTATATACTTCAGGCCGTGCTGTAGGTGCAGGCGAGCTTAGACACCTGAGGTTAGAGCTGTCACACCTCTCCTGTGACAGGCTCTGGCAGTGTTCTGCAGCTGACACAGTGCAGTCACACTGGCTGTGCTTCGGGTGGGCCTGGCCGTGTTCCCTTTTTCACCTGCTGGTGTGCAAACGCTCTGCGCACCGGCACAGCCTTCGCAACACACGTCTGGCTTTGCCACGTGGTCCGGCCTGAGAATTTGGTTTACAGGCAGCTGCCGCCGACTCGCAGCTACTTGGGGACCCGTGCGTTTGGACGATTCTGCCACCTGTTTCATACAGCGTGCCACGCTTTCTTACTTTATATTTTCTTCCTGTCTGCAGACTGGGTTTTGCTCGACTAATTCAGAAGTTAGCCTATTCCTGTTCTCTTAGTGACAACGCATAACACGCAGACCTCACCGACCGTATGCGAAGTCAACCCCGACACCCTCATCCTGACAGACGCACACCCGAGGGCCCAGGGGCAGCCGCCGTCACCCGCCTGAGCCCGGCCCCTCGCCGCTGCACGCTCGGCCTCGGCCAGCGCTGGCTCCCGTTTACCTGCAGACCCACCAGCTCATTCGCTCACTGTTCTTTCCCGCTCCCCATCACGCTCACCCCCTTCTCCTTGAGATTCAACAGTACACGTCTCTCCAGCGTCTCCGAGTGGAAAATCGCCCCACTCTCCATCTCCTTTTTACAAATCACGCTTTGGCTGGATGTGGAAAGCTGGGTTGAAATACCAAGTTTTCTTCAGCGCCCGGCAAATATTATTGCTCTGCCTCCCAGCGCCGCTGCTCTCCAAATTCTGGTTCCTTTGTGGGCAACCTGCTTCCTCTCTTGTGGCTTTTCAGGGGCTCCCCATGGGGGCAGAGCTGGCAGCGCCCACTGTACGGGCCCGGGGGCGGACTAATCGATGCTCAGCCTGCTGCAGATCTGCTCTTAGTACTTCTGCAACCTGGGAACTTCCGTCTTTAATTCTAGGAAATCTCGGTAATCCTTTCTTCCACTTTCTCACTGATCAGACGCACGCCGGCACTTCTCAGAATCCACGTTTCTCACCTTCTCTGTCATACTTTCCGTATTTTCAAGTCCTTCTGCCTCTTTGGGGCGATTAAGGCAAAGGCCCTCGATCGAGTGTGGTGACATGAACATGCACATGTGAGCACACAGCACACGGTATCACAGAGACGCAGGAAAGCACGCAGAACATGCATGTAACACACAAGTGCGTCCAGAGGGAACAGCTGTGGGACTGCAGCCCCCACCACTCATCCCGACAAAACCAAACCTGGCTCCGAGTCGGAGTTCTCTCGCGGCACATCATCATAAACGGCTTCTTCTGGATCTGGAACGAGAGGAGGGAAAACTTTCAAATCCGAGCGGGACCAGCCGAGCACAGGTTACGCGTTACGGGGCCGCCGTCCCCCACCACGTCACAGCCACTCGACAGCTGGCCTGCGGGGCGGTAACTGGGGCTCCACCAAAGCACAGGGCTCTTCCTAGGGCAGGGCGTTTTCCTAGGATTCGAGGAACCCACACCAAACAGCCCGTTGTGGACTGTCTCCAGCAGGGAGCCGTTCAGTGTCCAGGGTGACTATGTGATGTTCGAGTGCACCTCTGTGTGGTTCTTTCAGAAACATTAAGTTTGTGACATGAATGTGTCCCGACAGAAAATACAGAGAGCCAGAAACCAAGGCGCAGCCCCTGGGAGGCAACGTGAAGGGGAAACGTCCAACGGAGGGGGGACAGCGAGGCTTTGTGCCCTGGATACAGAAGGCAGCCACACGCAAGCACAGAAACGTTGATCTCTCTGGAGAAAACTTCTCCAACAGAGTTACGTGGAACGCGGGTTTTCTTAAATAAATGTGGGGGCGCCCTCCGCAGGCCAAGCGCTCGGTATGCAGGGCACCTGCAGGCTGCGGGGGGCGGGGGGATGGGTGGCAGCGCACTCTCGATGTCAGCTGCGAGCCCCTGGGGGCCCCCTGCTCCCGCACGCCCTCCTGCCACAAACTGTGAGGGCCACGGGCTACACAGCCATGTGAGACAGAAACCGTGGCAGAAGCAGGGGGCCCCTCGTCTGGCCTCGAGCTGCCGCCGCCCCCCCTCGGTGCTGACTGCAGCCGCGGGAAGTCTGTGCACTCCGGGCAGGGAGTTGGGACACACAGGGCTTCCCTCCAAACACAATCGCCCCAGGGAACTGTCACCAGAGGCGAACAACACGTGCGGTGGGAAATTCAGCAGCTTTATTTGGGAAATACAATTGCTGGAGAGCAGCTAGACAATAGCCGAACCCTGCGATGATCCCGAGTCAACCCCCACCCCTGCAGGACCCTATAATTGTGCGGAGCTCCCTGCCTGGGGATGCCCCGGTGAGAGCCAGGATGAAGTGTCCGGGGGTGATCTCCCAATTAGGAGATGGCTCAGGTGATGCGCGTCTCTCATGTAAACCAGTACGCAGAGATTAGTGAGCCAGCGCTTAATAAAACAGGTAATTAGCAACGCACTCGTCACTTTTCCCTCAAAAATTAAAAACAAAACCCTAGCTGAAAACAGCTGTGCTCTCTAGGCCACAAGTGGCGCGGGAGGTCGGTGGCCTCTGGGTCAGTGGGCGGCCACAGCACGTCAGGGGAACGCATGCACGTCAGAGCTCTGAGCCCCAATACTGGGCACGAGGCTCATCGGTGAGCCTGGCGCCCACGCCGAGCGTGGTAAGGACCGTGACACGGCGGCCCCCCCGGGTGAGCTGCTTACTCTCCATCCACGCGGTGTTGGCCGGATCCGCCACCCAGCGGGCGAGGGCGCTGTCCTCGGCGTGGGCGCGATCCTCACTGCGGGAAAGCAAACCATGAATCATGACAAGACAACCCTCCCCCTCAGTGGGCTGCTGAGTGTCCCCAAAGGTCACAGATGCTCCCACATGTGCCGGCTGCATATTTTCCCAGATGGGGTCACGGACGTCGCACATTCCAGTTTTCACGCACAACTGTTCACGAGTGTGCACGCACTGCCCGCCATCTGAGCACCTGGCAGTGTCTGTCCGACAGGAGCATGAAGAAATGCGGCCCCCGCTCCACAGGCCTGAACCCTTCCCCCGTCTTCCCCAGTCCTTATGGCGGCTCCTTCATGGGCCACACACCCGCCTCGCTCTGGGCACAGCCACGGTGCTCCAGGCACACCCGTCGCACACCAAGCACACCTGCCACACTAGGAGGAAAACTCATTGTCTAGTGGCAGAAAGGGACTCGGGAAACCACAGCAAGAGCACACAGAAACTGGACACAGCGCCACTGTGCCCGCAGCTCGGGAAGCAGAAAGGAGGGCGTTTTAGGAACCACTGAAGCGGGGTTTTGAGGGGTGAGTAGGAGTCTGCCTGGGGCTGGGACCTTCCTGGGCACACCCAGGAGATGAAGCAGCAAAGGCAACTAGCCTGAAGAAAGGCCCACAGTCACCGCAGGCTGGAGGGTTCCAGGTGAAGCCTGGATCTGACAGTTAAAAACATGTTTTCCATCGAAAGACCCTGAGAGCCTTCACAGCGTGAAGGTGTCCTGAGCGTCTCCACAACAGAGACTGGGGAGCGTGCACCTTTCACTGTCCCAGCTCTCAGGAGGAGCCCCTGGGGCTGGGCGAGAGGGAAGAGGGTCGGGCACACGGGAAGGTGAGGGCCACCACGGGCCTGGGCGGCACCACGCCTAGCACTGCAGAGGGACCGTCATGTGCTCAGAATGTCCCCATGAAATTAGCAGATGAGCAGATACCTGTTCGCTGGGTCCTCAGAACTTAAAGAATTAACCTGGCTGTCTTCTGCCGCTTCGAGGATTTCTGCGGAGAAAGAAGAGAAGAATTTGCATCACTCGATGCCTGACGAAGATGCTCAGCAAGGTGACTGTCATCTTTAAAGCGATCTGCGCCCTGTTTCTACCGATGATAGATGCAAATGGGCCACACTGAGGACCGAAATCCAAAGTTCTGAGGGAACAGCCAGAAATGGAGCACCCAGGTGAATCGGGCGAGAGTTGGGAACACCGCCCCCCCCAGCCCCGGTTCTGAAGTTTTCCCGGGAAAGTGCAACAGTGACTAATTTTGAAGTGTGTCTGCGTGGCAACCTCGGGAGATTTTCAAGGGAAGAAATACTCAAGTTTGTGATGTTTGACAACCAGACTTTTCCCCTGCTCTCCCAGGGGCACACACATGCCCTTACACACACTCCCAAACACACGCACACCCATGCACACGTGAAGTCCGTCTCACGTCCGGTGACAGTGACAGCTGGGACAAGAATGGCAGTGTTCGCCGACTGGCTGCCACACTGGCAACGCTGTCCCAAAGGCCCCTCAGAAGGAATCTATTCTATGCTAAGAACCATTCTCGGCTGCTCTCGCCTGCTCCCCAGGTGACCCGGGTCCAGGAAAGCTTGGAGGGCACAGCCAAGGAGACGCCCCCATGCCCCATGAGTAGGAGGGTTCCAATTCTCGGCAGTGGGGATCTGCCGGGCAGCCCCCAGGAAGCTTAGGGCATTAACTCAGGAGACACAGCCTTCTGGGCCCCGAGGTCCCCGGAACGAAGGCGCCGGCCCCACAGAGTGGCCCAGGCAGGCAGACGCATGGTCAGGGGACCGCGCAGGAGCGTGCACACGCCCAAGGTCTCTTTAGAACAAAAGGAGGTAAACGCACCCACGCACAAGCTTGGGGACACCTGGTGGGCAGGAAGGTCAGGCAGTGGGTCAGACTCTGCCTCAGTTTCCCAGACAATGGGCTCTGAGAGCCCCTTCCACTGTGTTCCTGGTCCAGAAGAAAACAGCCCAGGGCCCAGCAGCCACCTTCGCAAGGACAGGACAGGTACGGGGCGGGGCGGAGGCACGGCGGGGCGGGGGGTGGGGGGGTGCCCTACCTTCCTCATCCAGGGACGCGGCATGCACAACGACGGGGCTGGAGTAGGCGGGCAGGAGTGCGGGCAGGCTGGAGGGCACGGCGTAGCCGCAGGGCACAGGCACGGAGTACCCGCTGGGCACCGGCGGGCTGGTGCTCTCCTCCTGGGCCTCGGGGGAGGGAGGCGGGGCCTGCTCCTCCTGGAAGGGCGTGATGTCGATGACGGAGTAGGGGTTGACTCTAGCGGGGGCCCCAAGTTTGGGCGGCTCCACCGGCAGGCTCACGTCTGCTCCTGTCCCGGCTTCTCCTCCTGGAGGCAAACACGGCGTCAGGCCCACTGGCTCCTGTAGCGCTGACCCCTGACCCTGGCGGGTCCCAGGCCCCTGGGCCTGGACGGGCGTGTGTGGAGCACCTGACTCCGGGGAGGGCACAGGCCAGGGCGGGCAGGCACCATGGCCTGGCAGCTCCCAGGACGGCTGCTCCCGAGGGCCCGTTGGGGACACAGCACCGCAGCGCGGCCCACCAGCCCAATGGCCATGAGTGCGGCAGCCGGCCCCACCTCCTGACGCTGCAACAGGAACTAAAACTTCACCTCCAGCCTGAAACTATCTCGCGTGCCTCTGGGGAGCGTCTTTCTAAGAGCCTAGGAACACCTCTTCCCTCCAAACAGAAAAGAAGGTGAATGGACAAGACGGAAATCCTGGAGACAGTATGAGTCAAAGAAACTCGGCCAAGTTTACACAAAGTCACTTCCGCTCCGGCCACACCACAGAAGCATCACAGCCCTCGCTGCGGACACCCCCTCCCCAGAGGGGTTCCACCCGCAGGGAGGTGAGGGCTGGGTGGCCTGGTCCCCGGACGCCCGGGACTCACCTGAGCTGGCGGTGGCGGCGGCCCCCACAGGACTGTCCGCGGGGGCGCCCGGCGCGCACCTGTCCGCCTCTGGGACCTCATCCCCGCTGTCGAAGTCGAACTGCTCCCCCTCCTCCTCGTCATTGTCAGCGTCGAATTTTGCTTCATCTTCTACGTTTAAGATAAATAAATGACAGCGTTCACACGCACCACCAGCAAAGCCATCTTCACACTCCTGAACAAAGGCACTCGGGAGGTGACCGAGCCGCCCCGCTGAGCCCGCCGGAGCACTTCCTGCCCTTCCGGCTGGCGTCAGTGGCTCGGTTTCCTCTCCTAAGACCTGCAACTCACAGTCTGGGAAGGACGCAGGAGGAGGAAAAGCCCTTTCCTCACCGGAGACGCGGACACCGTGAACCCCGGGGTCGCTCAGATCCTAGTGGGGTGCCACACCGCTGGGGAGCAGGCGGCTAAGGCCGTACTTCTGGTCCCGACACAAGGATCCGACCGACGGGGA
Organism: Macrotus californicus; assembly: GCA_007922815.1. Classification (NCBI taxonomy): domain Eukaryota; kingdom Metazoa; phylum Chordata; class Mammalia; order Chiroptera; family Phyllostomidae; genus Macrotus; species Macrotus californicus. Next base: position 335,852 of record VMDR010000025.1, read on the forward strand.
CCCTGGGGCCGTGAGCCTCCTGCCACCACCAGGACAACTGTGTCCCAGAATGCTCTCCTGGGGCGGGCGGGAGGCCCTAGGACTGGTGGGTGTCAGGGCTTTTAGGTCCCACACAGCGTGGTTCCTGGGACTATGATCCCAAACCACTGGGGCAGGGGCCTTCCTTAACAAATGCTTTAGCCCTGGCTGGGTAGCTCAGTGGGTTAGAGCGTCGTCCCCGAGGTGCCAAGGATGTGGGTTTGATTCCTGGTCAGGACACATACAGGAATCAATCAATGATGTATCAGTACGTGAGAGAGCAAAGCAATGTTTCTGTCTCAAATTTTTATTAGGGAAAAAATACATAGCGGGAATTAAAATGTTGTAAAATGGCATTAAAATCCTCTACGCTGACCTGTGTTGTGTGTATTACATATAAAAATACTTAAAAATCATCAGTATTTTCTTCAAAAAGAGGAGGTAGAGGGGTCGTCAGTTCTCAGACGAACAGGCCCAGGGGCAGGTACAGCCTGCCGAGCTGGTTGGAAAACCACCATTTCCCCCGACTGTTTTTGTGGTGAATTTACACTAGACAGCAAACAAACGAAAGTACAAAGCGGGGGCTGTGGCAGGTGCGTCTGTCCCCTGAGACGCACCTGCCCTGTGATCTTGTGACAGGGGGTCCCCACAAACTGTCGCCCAGGCCTGCCCTCCCACAGATGACCCGGGAAACATGCACTTTCGGCGCCAGATGCCTGGGCAGCCAGAGAGCCGGGCGAAGGCAGAGCAGATGGTCTGCGGTGGGAAGAGGAGCCGGCATGAGCGCTGAGGCTGTCTGCTCGGTCCCGAATCAGCAGAAACAAGCGTGACGGCCTGGGGGCCAGGTGTCCCCGAGGAGGAGACAGCCTTCCGCAGGCCCCTCCACCCAAGCCCAGGTTCGGAGGCTGGTCCTCTCCAGGCAGGGAGACCACAGACTGTCTACCTGGGTCCGTCTGGGAACTGCCTTCCCAGGGGGCTGCGTTGATCCAGGAGAACCTTGGGTGGTCGGTCCCGAAGGGGAAACTGTCTTCCATAGCAGGCGCTTACTTTCTCTGAACCTCTGGAGTTAGCGAACGGAGAGCGGGCAGGACCCGCAGGAGGGAGGGGATGGAGTCTGGCCCCCGGCCTTCAGTCTGTCATGTCGCGTGTGTGTCCACTTCACCACGACAGCGACACGGCCTCGGTTTCGACCACTGAACCCCTTTCTCCTCGACCGCAGACGGACATGTCCGTTTAGCAGCAGCCATGCCCGAACTGCTGCAACATATGAGTGTTCTCTTCTTCGTGTGTTTCCACAACAAACACACGCTTTCTGTTTCATTGCCGGTTCTGGTTCAAGAACCAGCCTCACCTTCGCGGAGCCTCTTCACCCTCTGATGCTCATGTTTACTCGAAGCATAAACACCCCCAACCCCTCAAAGTCAGAAGAGAAAGTCCGTCCGGTGAGCGTGTGCTTCAGCCTGAGCAAGTGAGGAATGGACCTGCAGGAGGGAACCCTGTTTCAGCCGCCCCGCCTGTGCCCCAAACACAGGAGAGCAGCAAACGCTGCCGCTGAAGCCATGGGCTGTCACCACGCGGTCACTTTGCCCTCTGAAGAAGCCGGTGGACAAACGCTGGGGCACTCACTCTCTTCAGCAGAAGAAAAGCATCCAGGACGTTTCTCTGTAAGTTCGCGGGGCCAGGTGGTGACGACGGGGAAACGTGGCCGCTGACCCAGGCGCCGGTGCAGGTCCCGCCGAGCCCCAAGCCCTGACTCAGAACCACGTGCTCGCTCTGTGCCGGCGCTCACCTCCAGAAGTCACGTTTTGCTGCTGAACTTTAACAATTACATCAATATGCCTCAAACTGATTTTTATGAAACTTGTTTTTAAAAAAATCTTGTTTTTTTAAAAAGGCCAAGGGACATGGAGGGTAGACGGCCACCACCGGAGCAGGTCCAAGGAGGCAGTCCACGCGGGCTCCCCGGGCACCGCCCTCGCTGCCGTGACTGACGATCTTCATTTCGGTGCACAGGCTCTTGGCGGATCTGCAATTCCGTGGCCACTTGGTGACCGGGTTTTCCAAGAGTTTTGCTTCTAAATCATGCGTGTAAGGTGCTGACGTGGCTGAGCCGGCACAGGACATGAAGGAGGTGCTGCCGACCGGCGAAGCTCTGGCTGACCCCAGGGCTTCAAGGGGAGAAGGCAGTGACGGACTGACTGGGAAGCTCCGGCCACCCCTGATGGGCCCAAGGGCCCTGCAGCAGGACAGCCTGTCCTCCTCTGTCCCTCCCTGGAGTGACCTTCCTCTGGTGGCCGGAGACTTCACTGCCCTGACTACCCCCTGGACTCAGTGGCTCCAGCACCAGGAATCAGCCTATCACAGGTTCTTCTGCTTCTGATGCCCGGAGCGTCCCCATCTCAGGCTCCTGGCAGCTTGTGATGTCACAGCGACCACCCAGCTCTGTCCTCGCCTCCTGGTATGGCCCCTGCAGTTCCCAGGCCGCAGGGCCCTGGCCTGGCTCCGAGGTCCAGCCCAGGCTCTAGACACCAATGTTCTCAGTCCTTCCACGGGTCCTCAGAGCTGGGACCGGGACCCCCCTCCCGGCTCCACACCTGCTGGTTGTGGTCTCTCCCTGCCTCAGGCCACGGTCCCTGCCGCTCCCCCCACACACATGCCAGGTACACCTCGTTCACCCATCAAGGCTCCAGGGACTCAGGCACCACCCTCCCTCACACCCTTAAACACTGGAGACGGTGCAGCCGGGGCCTGGAAAGGAACTGCGCTGCTGCCCTCAAGCTGCTGTGCCCAGCACGGTGCCCAAGGAAAGGAAATTTCGGGTGGTCTATTTTAGTGACAAAGGTTTTCCCTTCTCGTTGTAAGTCACACAAGTTACAGAGTAACGTTTCCCACCCTGTCTGACGTGTCTGTTAGGATTCCAGGCTGTCAAAGCAGGGGGAGCAGTGGGGTGGGGATGAGCCTCCACTGTCCACCCCAAGCCCGTCCCGACCACTGGACCTGCAGCCCCCAGTCCACATGAGAGACCCGGGCCTGCGCCCCACGTGGGAGAGCGGCTGCAGGGTCCGGCACGCACCACCCCAGGACTGCTCTAACTGGGAACAGCCTCGAGAGACGTGCCACCGACGAGCACGGTGAGAAGGGAGTGAAAGAACATCCATCACTAAGGTCAGAGATAACAGCTACGCACTTTGTTCCCAGGCCCTAGGAAGCGGTGGTTACAATGTGAGTGTTTCATCCGAGATGGGGTGTTTTTCTCACATCCCTGCGGGCTATTTTTTCATCTCTTATTGTTTAAAAGCAAAGACGACGGGAAGAAAAAGTGTCTCAGAGGCGGCAGCTGCCGTGGCTCCTCCAACAAGGGCTGCTCACAAGTCCCTCCCAGCCTCCCCCTGGCTCTGAGTGTCACCAGGGTGGCTGTGGCCTGTGCTGAACAGCGACATCCCCTGGAACAATGCCACCCCCTCTGAGGCCACTCCCGGGGGCTAGGCTCACCCCTCATGGTCCTGGTCACCTGTGTCTGAGGCTCACTGGCGAGGTGCCAGCAACCCCTGTACTGTGCTCCTGGCAGAGACACAGACACAGGGGCCACCGGGACAGAATGACAGCCGGGGACACATGGCTCAGATACAGCCCCTCAGACGAGGAGCGCCCAGCCCTGTCCCACAGCCTGCTGACCCGAGGGCTGGGAGTCTCTGGGGAGAAGCCACCATCATCTCATCTCATGTCACAGCCACTGCCACCGTCACCACACTGTCACCATCTCCACTCGAAGGCCTCTAGCACAGTACAGTCCTTACCTTCAGGCGCGGAGGCAGGCGGCTCCGGCGGGTCCATGCCACAGCTCTGAAGCTTGGGCCCGGGCAGCCCTGCAGGAGGAGACAGGTGGTCAGAGTAGGTGGGGAGCTGCCCGAGGCCGGCAGGGCGCCCCAGGGACAGCCCAGGGAAGATGCTGGGAAGATGCTGGCTCTGGGTCAGGGCTCCACCTACGGGTCACAAGGGCTGGGAACCTCCCTTAAATAACCTGGGGGCAAAACCCAACAGAGTCCAGCTGGCCTTCACTGAGTGTGGGAGCCGGGGCCTGACTTCTGTCCTTGGGGTCGTAGCCAGACCCCTCCCAGCCCACCCCCCCGGTCTCCTCTGCCTCACTCCCAGCCACAGGCTGAGAGGGGAGAGGAGCATGCACGTTACAGCTTTGTCTTCTTCCTCCAACCAAAATTTCAGGGTTTGAACGAAAGACTGATTCAAAACCTGAGGCTGACTGCTTTCTTAAAATGCTCTCTGCGCATCTGCTTCATGCTCTTTCCTACATGCCGTTTCCCTGCATGCTCGTGGGAAAACCGGATCTGAGCACATGAGTGGTACCAGCTGCATCAGGAGGAGGTAGGTTGCTGCCCTCACCGAGACAAGCAGTTGCCGGCTTCTGGGCTGCACCGTCCACCTGCCTCGCTCCCAGCAAGTGACTGGCACAGTCTGCCCCGGAAGCCTCACCCAGAGAGGCTACCTTCCTGGACCTCTAGGGATCCCAACGGCCCAGCAGTCAGGCAAAGCACAGAGGATCAGGTGGAAGGGCTGACCCTCCACCCCCACCTGCTACGGGCCAGCCTGTGCCCTTAGCCTGCGTCTGCACACTGCCCCACGCACCAGCGGGCCAGGCTCTAGAGTCCCGGGCAGCCCACATGGGTCTGGATGCCCACCGTCCTGGTGAATTGCTGTCACCTGATGAACGGGAGGCTGAACTCTGCCTGCCAGACGCCACTCACCTGGCCCGTCACCTGGCAGCTGCCTGGGCTGGCTGGGGGTCGGGCTCAGAGCTGCAGGCAGGGTGAGTGAGAAGACACAGCACGTGCCTTCCGCCAGAGCGCAGCACCAGGAACAAAGGTTCTCTGGCCTCTGAGCTGTGCTCGGTGTATTCTCGAGGTGCTGGGCTGAGTTGATACAGGGACCGCACGGGAACCCTATCCTGGTTGCTCTGCTAGGCAGGTGCTTGACACTCTCAGGCACCCAGGCCCGCCAGGCCCCGGCCTGAAGTCTCCTCTCTCACGGGCGTGAGGACCGCTCTAGCATCAATCCTGTCCCCTCAGTCACTCCCACAGGTTCCCACAATCCGAACCCTGGCCGAAGCCGTGGCTCTTTCCCAGCCAACAAGGCAAACAACACAAGCAGCAGCTGTGCCCAGCGCAGGCTCACCACATGCAGCCCTTGGCCTCTCTCGTCCACTCGGCTCTTTATCCACCCCAATGAGGGGTCACAGAAGTTCAGCATGCATGCAGGCATAGGGCCCTGGAGTTTGAAGATCCACACTGCTTTCTTTAAAAATAACAATATGACCAGGTGTGAGGGTCTGGTCCCCACAGCAGACCACACCCCCCTAGCCTGGGCCCAGGAGACCCCGAGGACTCATGCCCAGGCATCAGGTTAGGGAGACTCATTCCTTTGCTTCCTTCATAACTTCCCCAGTGACTCGTGGAGTCGGATCCTGGGGCCTAGACTGCGCCCTGGGTAGGCAGCCCTGTGGGAAGCCAGCGCCCAGCTGCTCCCCCTAGAAACACAGCATGTGCCACGCTGAGCTTGGGACCCTGAACATGCAGCCTGTCCACACCCCCTTGCACCGCAGCAGCGCTCGGCCGTGACAGCTGGGACAGCGTATCACACTTTAAAAAGCCACTCCTAGTATTGGAAGGAGGTTCACAGAAGAGAAAAGCTTTAAACCTTAAAAAAATTCTTTTTAATATGTTAAAGTCTTTTAAACATTGTTGAATGAAAATAGAAAACATCAACAACCCACAGAGAGCCCTCTCTACTAGCAGGGGCGCACACCTGCCACGGTACAAAGGCAGGCAGGGACCAGAATGGCTGTCATGCCTGGGACGAGTCCTTTCCACGAAACAACTGGTCACTTCGAGAATTCACACACAGAAGCAAACAAGGAGACGCCAACTTCTAGGCCTGGCAACTTTGGAAAGGCTGAACTGGGGTTAGGAAGAACAGGCAATGAGGGGGCGTCAAGAGAAGGTCCTTTGCCAGCTCTGCACCTGTGCCTTACCCGTTCTCAGGCAGGGCCCACTCACGACACAGGACACCTGAGTCTGCACCTGAGACACAGGACAGGCATGGCCGCCCTCTGGGTCTGGCCCTGAGCCACACCCCCTGCAGAGCGAAAGTGTGGCCTCATCTCTGGGACCTTGCCCAGTTTCCCTAGACCCGGAATTCCCCTCACCTGCAAAGCTCCCGGAACATCATCCCTCCTTCTTCCAGAATCACACTTCCAGGAGGCTCACGGAGAGCTGTGACCCTGCCTCATGAATGTTTAACACCTGTGTTCCCCACCTGCTTTCCTTTCCACCTGTGCCAACGCCGACGCGTGAACTAAACATTCACGTGCTCAGCACCTCGAGGCCTGAATTTTTCATTGTGGCGCGTCTGCGGTGGCTCCCTTGTGCAATGGAAGAACGACGTGCCACACGACGGGGCTTCTACATTTTTACGGCAACGCTTTTCAGAGCGATTGTTCACGGAGTGGCACAGCCAAAATCACTGCGCTGTTCTCTTGCTCTAACTTAGAGCATTTTCAGTTGGAAGAGCCCTTTCGTGCACTGGCCTTCCGGCCATCCTCTGAGTGACCTGAAGTGACAGGAACTCCACCCAGGCCACCACACCCCACACCCAGGATGCCTCTATCCAGAATTCCTGAAGAGCTTTCCTCTAACTTCACCTCACGCCCCCCCCAAAATGGAGAAAATGTGCACCCCCCAATATCAAGATGATGAACTTGGTAAAACTACAAAGTCAGGCTCAACTTTTATAAGATAAAAAGCTCTTTGAACAGGTGAATTGTACCTCCTCCCTGACTGTCTGAATGCTGATGGAGGCACTCATCAATTACGAAACTGGCGCTGAGTGACTTTTCTTACTGCCAAGAAGCCACGCATGGAAGTCTATGCCTGACCCCAGGGCCGAGGGGTCGGAACCGCAGATAATGGCCACTCAGTCGTGACTCAGGGCCAAGCAAACAAATGCTGTCAGGGCTCAGGGGGCAAATTATACTTTAAAATACACAAACAGTTAACCACAGCTTTCTTTTCCAGTAAGAGTCACTTCCTATAAAAGAGATGTTTAAAATATATTTTAAACCATACATGAGCCGTGAAAACGTTATCTCCTGCAATGTCCCAGTTGGAGGGAAACTCAGGAATTCCGGAGGAATGGCAGCGATTTGAACTGCTCCGCGGCTCAACCAGAGGGAATCACGGAAGCCCCTGCATCGGGGCTAGCGAGCGCTTTTCACCTCCAGCACAAGGCACTGCACAGAACACGGCTGCCGCTTTCGCAGGGCACTGGCATCCTAGGAAAAGCCGAGGCATCCACTCGGATTTCTGGTCCAACACTTGGGGTCCCCCAGAGGGCGCAGGGCCCGGGCGGGGGCACCAGGTCACCTGCCGGCCAGCGGCTGCACCCTTTTGGCTTCAGCGGCAGGTTCCCGGGAGGGGATGCTTGGCACGCAGGAGTTTCGGTTAACTACGTCCGTCCTCAAGTGGGCCGAGGGCTGAGCCTTCACAGGGAACGACTGGGGACTGCTTCCCACCCAGACGCCTCGACTCGTCCCCACGTCGCGTCAGTGGGGTCGTACTTTCTCCCGCCTCCAGCGCCCGGGTCCCGACTGCACATTCCCGACTGTCCTTGGAGTCTCGGGCCCATCACCGTGGTCCCCGGGGGACGAGGACACCCCGCTGAAAATGGGGGTCTACACCTAGGGCCTGACCCATTACCTGCACTGTGAGTCAGGGGCCACCAGCTAAAGTTGGGGGGCTGCTCGGGGCCCCGTTACCTGCACTGTCCTTGGTGGGAACAGGGAGCACCCCACTAAAGTTGGGGGAGGCCCGAGCCCGCGACCAACCGGCAGAGACCCCCACTTCCCCGCACTCACCCCGCCCGGACCCCCGCCGGCATACCTCCGAGCGCCCCTCTCCCCGCCCCGCGTCCACCGCCCCGGGATGCGCTCCGGCCCCGCCCACAGGGAGGCAGCTCCACCCCCACGTCGTGATTGGCCTTCCCGGACGATACCAGAAGCCCATTGGCTAAGTACCTGCCTGTTCCTCGCCCGCGCCCCGCCCCCGCGCCCGCGCATTCCTGAGAGGCCACGTGGCCGCCCGCGCTCCCCCCACCCGCGGCCCAACGCCCCGCCCGGCCGCGCACGCGTGGGCAGGGGGCGCGGGACCGACCACCCCAGGGCGCCTCCCCTTTCCTCCGTGACCCGCCTTGCCGATGGGGCCGTCCTGGCTCCTGGGAGGGTCCGCTGCGCTTGTCTCGCCAAGTCTTGGGCCTTAGGAAAAGCACCGATTTCCCACATTTCCGAGGCGACTTTTAAAGCTTGCTGGAGCCGGAAGCTCATTTCCCCTGGTACCTCCTCAGGGAACATCCGTTGTAGCCTTCCGTGGCTTGGCAAGGCCAGAAGGTGATGTCGCGGAAGGCACAGCCTCACCTTCCAGCTCCCCATCCCCTCCCCTCCCCGCCACGCGCCCCCCATCCCCGCATCGCACAGCGCCCAGCCCAGCCCCTGTGGGCGACAGGGTGACGCCTGCGCGGATCCGAACAGAAGCCAAGGGCCAGGGCCGGGATGCGTGAGAAGCTGCCCTTCCGTGCCCGGAACCCTTTATTTGGTTTATAATTATAAAGGAAACAAAATATTGCTATAGTTACTACTAAAGGGAGAAAAGTCAGACAAAGCGTCTTCAACAAGAATACAAAGAAACCAAAAGGACAATTCAGGAGCCTTACCTGTTCCCGGTCAGCCAAGCAGATGTGTCAAAGGGGCGGCTACACCCATCTCAGAATCTCAATCTGCAAGTAACATGAAGTCAGAACTGCAAAAATACAAAATAGCTAAATGTCACAAGACCAAGTTCAATGGTAAGCGCCCTTCAAGCGCCTATGCTCAGAAGTCCTTTCCTGAAAGTGTTGACCAATGTAAGCTGTGGCCCACACATAAAGGCCACAAAGGTTAGCAAATAAATAGCATTAAGCCTGTAAGTGAGGCAACATTTCAGCAGTGTTTACCATTCATGTTTGCTTGTTTTATGCAAAGGGGCTGAGCTACTTCCAAATATTATTCCAGACCGTTCTTACAGCCCACCACAGAGTTACTAGAGCATGAATCGGTTAGAAAAGATCTTCCCTCTCGCTGACTTACATATCAGAAAAATTATTCTAGTCTCTATTCCAAGGGATGTTAGACTATTTCATTCGAGGGTCTTCTACCTGGACAGTTATCGCAGTGGTCCCGGCCAACAGGTAGAGAGGTAAGCGGCATTCATGGTAGTGTGCCACGCAAGAACACCCTGATAATTGTTACATTTTCTGGTCAAGCAGCAGAAATAAGAAGGAAATACGTGTAGTACCGGGTGTGGACCCAGCAAGGCCTTTGGACTCAGTTTGGGGCTCCCGTTTCCGTTTCTGAGATGCATAAACCCTGTGTGACTTAGACAAGCCCCCTGGCTTCCACCTAATCATCTAGAAAATGTGACCAGTAATCAAGGGTGTCCAACCTGCTGGCCCCATGCAGCCCAGGACGGCTGTGAATGTGGCCCGACACAAAATCCTAAGTTTACTGACATTACTTAGCTCTATTACTAAGCTTTATTACTTAGATGTGTACATTTTCTATATTAGTGATCACGAACTTGGGACCTACTCAACGAGTTTAAAAGATTATCAAAAGGGCCGCTGCATAATTAGGGTTGTTATGTGAGGACTGTTTTTGCTTCTCTGTGGTAGACATCGTGAAAATTTTGCATAGAGCTTTTTCTTACTCCTCAGTTCCCGTTACTGTTTGTGTGTTTACTGTGTGACCCAGGACAACTCTTCTCCTTCCAGTGAGGCCCAGAGACGCTGGAAGTTTGGACACCCTGCTAGATATCATGGGTGAGTTCGGAAGGGAGAGCTACACAAGGGCCCACCGCAGTGTCTGGCAAGAGCGCGTGCTCAGTAAGCCAAAGAATCATTTGGGTCCACCTTTTTTTTTCGTTTCAGGAGAAAGAAAACATATTGAGCTGATGTCTCTCGTCGAGGGTTCACAAGTTTGTTTTCAAAAGGTCAGGGATTCTTTAAGGTCAAGAATCTGCTGTTGGGTCATCACTTTACCAAGAAATCGTGTTGTTTTGGGGCCTGTGGGGGCAAGACACAAGCCCTGTCACACGGGGAAGCACAGAGCACAGCTCCCACATTTCCCAGTGGCCGTGCAGCCCGTAAGCTCAGGGCCACCAGGAAGGACAGTGGGGGCCCTGAGGCCACACCCCAAGTGGGAGACTCAGATCCACCTGGCTCATTGGCGTCTCTCACGGAGACGTGTCACTGTTTTCTGTCTGCCCGGCTACAGGAAAGTGCGAATTTCCACTCAGCTTCCCTCTCTGACCCACGAGACAATTGGGAAAGTTACGTTCATGTCCCAACATTCAGGGACTTTCTGGTTTTCTTTTTTTCTATGACAACAGCTTTGCCCTGGACACACCTCCTGCATTTCAGAGCTCCGAGTCAGCCTGCACACCCGGCAGGCCAATCCCTTGCCATAAATCTCAGCACCTCCTGGTGATTGCTCGTCTCCCGGCCCCTGGCTGGCAGCCACACCACAGACCTTGTCACCAGAATTGAGGCAACACCAGCAGAGAGAGAGGCCGGCTCACAGATGCGCAGACTCAATGGATCGCATTGTCCACTGGCGAACACAACAACAGGCTTGGGAACTTGACCTCTGGGTTTATCGGCTGACTGCCTAGCCAGGCCACACTTAGCCCGAGTTCTCCCATGTGGACGGGGTTTACGACTGTCCCACCGCAGGCGCCAGGGGTGAGATGGGACCGTGCCGAGGGCACCACCCTGGCCGGCACTGCCCCCAGAGCGGCAGGTGAAGCGTCTGCAGGCACTTGTGCCTGCGATGGAGGGACCGTGCACATGGGCGATGGCAGACCAGCCAACCGCGTGCCCCTCACCCTGTGCCACTCGGTCATGGGCCCAAGTGAAGCCAGGGGATGGCAACCGCCGCTCTGAGGAGTCCCTGGGACAGGCAGGGGACAGGCAGGGACAGGCGTGCTGTTGAGGACATTGGGCCTGCTCTGATGCCCTGGCTGTGCTTACAGGGCTCCGAGACCACAGGCCACCCCAGAGGCCCTCCTGTGTCTGCAGGCCCCTCCCCAGGTGCTCTCAGGAAGCGTCAGCGGGACCTCCTGACACCAAACACAGGGCTGTGCAGAGGGCACCTGGGGGTAAACGTGACCTAACACACCCTCCCCATCCGGGCCCTGCTCCGCTCTCCTCCTGCACCCGGGCCCTGCCCACTGTGCTGTGTGCCTGCCACCTATACTCGCTCACTCACCAGGGGACAGGCTTGGCAACAAGAGGAGGCTGCACACAGACCGGGGACAGCCACCCGGCAAAGCACGTCCGCCACTGAGGACGGAGTTCCAGATGCACCCTGAGGCAACTGCTCACCCAACACTCAACGTTCACTGGGTGGTGGGGTCCTCTCCACTCAGCTGATCTGCCTGTATCTTCACGAAGGTCTGAAATCAAACAAAAACAAGCAACTCTGTTAGTGTGAACGCCCTTCAAGAGTCAGGTGGGACTGGCTGCTGAGTGACGGGTGGGTGGTCCCGAGTGCGGGAGGGCGTGCTGGCCCCGTGACCACAGTGGCAATTGCAGTGCAGACCGAGGACATGCAGGCTGTGCCCTTTAGTCCATGCAGGTGATCCGGTGACAGTTGAACCACAGCAAAGCTGTTCCCGCTGAATCACTGAGGACCGCCCAGCAGCGGCCTGTGGCGCGCGCCTGCCCAAGCCCACCAGAGCCACCCTGTCTCACACACAATGTCAGGCTGGGTCCCTCTGGTTTTCACGGCTCTGTTCACGGGGACTCCGGTCTATGGGCTCACAGGTAAGACAGAGCTAGGTGTTAGGACCCAATAGCTCTAAAGAGCTTCCCACAGATATGATGGTCCAGGGACACTGGTCAGCAGTGCAGGCTGGGACAGATGCTGGCCATCGGGATGCTGCCATGAACTGTGAACTGCTGTCCACCAGCTAAACGCCCGCAGAGACACCAGATGTCCCCCAGAGTCCCCCACTTCTCTGCAGAGAGGCGCCTGCGTCCTGGCAGGGACTTCTGCTTTGCTCAGGGAAGCCACCCAGTGGGCGCCCTGCGGCTTTCTGGCTTCACAAGCTGACTGGCTTCACAAGCGGGCACACAGTCTCACCTTCAGACACACTTGCAAAACCTCCAGCTGGAGGAAACAGTGCGGAGATATCTCTAGGAAAAGGGGTGCGAAAGACAGGGAAGCAGCCAGGCAGGTAAAAGACATCTCCACCCCCTGGGCCAGCTTGCCGCCCCCCCACCGCACAGTAGTCCAGGCCCTGCCAGGGCCCCGGCAGACTCCCAGCCCCCACCCCTCTCCCACCCTGCTGGTGGCCACAGTGTCTGCTCCTTACTAGCCCAGACACCTGTGAGTCTGTCTGTCTCTACAGGAATGACCCACGGAGGCAGCAGCCAGTCCAGAGCCAGCCGAACTAGAAGAGGGTCACCAGGAAGCAGCAGACGGGGACGGTGGACGGGGACAGGAGCTCAGGCCAAGTCCCGAGCACAGAGGCTGCTTTCTCAGCCCCCTCCTCTGCTTGCCCCAAACGTTTTTGCTCCCTCTGCCTGTTCCCGCCCCTTGGGTGGACGGTGGAGAGCAGGCCAAAGGGACAGGTTCAGGGACAGAGGAGGGGAAGCCAAGGAGATAAGAGGGGTGGGGAGGGTGCAGAGCCTGGGTCGGAGCTAGGGTGCTGGCTGCAGGCGCTGGGGGAGGAGGCGTTGTCCAGCCCCACACAGGGGCCCTTTTGTTCCCCCGCACTCCCAACAATGGACCTGTTTTCTCGCTTTGCTCCTTCTGGGGGGGCGGTGCTCTCAGAAAGGAAGGCAGCTCCCCCAGTGAGGGACCAGCACAGTGCAGGCAGGGGCAGGGTGAAGGAAAGGCCTAAACAGAAATGACCGTGTGTGGGCTCCCCTGGGGCCCCGCAGGCCGAGTGGGGAGGACTCGGGGTGACCAGCAGGGACTGGTCTGTCCCCTCCACCGCCCTCCTTTGCCCACCCCACCACCTCTCCTTCCCAGAACCCAGCCTCTTGAAGCACAGAGTCTGGGGAGGGCCGTCAATGGGACGGAGGGCCAGGGCTCCCAAGGGTGGTCCAGAAGGTTCTTTTGTGCTCCTGCCACAACCTGCTCTGACTCTCAGCACCTCAGAGCGTGGGAGTCCTCAGTGCCTACAACAGACAGGATGGCACTTTGGTGCCAAGGACAGGGACCTGTGGGTGGGTGTGTCTGCGGGTCCTCATCAGAGAGCAGGACGGCTGGGGCCCGGGCTGTGAAGAGGCTGGTGCTGCTAAGGCCCAGCGGTGGACCGCGGCCGAGTCATCCTCTGAGGACACTGAGGGAGGGCCCAGGGAGGTGGGGAAGGGAGAGGGTGGACGTGGGCACAGAGGGAGGGTGCTGAGCAGGAGGGGAGGGAGGCTGAGGCCAAGGTGGCTGCGGTGAGCTCACCCTGAGCTGCTAACCCACCAATAGGAGTGTGTTTTCTTTGATCCACTTCTGTCCCCTCAGTAGTTGCTGCAACCTTGACCCAGCCCACGGAGCTGACCATGAACTTCCCTCTCCTACCAGTGTGACGTCGCCTCCCTCCAGTGTTATCAGTCAAGGCTGAGCCCCAGGGTGCCCCCGCTGCCCACCCTGTCCATACCCAGGGCACTGGAACACATGTCCTAGGTTCTGGTCTCAGGGACTCGGGAGTTCCGGCTCCTGGCTCCTGCGAGAGGCCTGGTACAGGACGTTACCTCGGCAGCCTGTCCTTGGCTCCATAAGCCCAGGCAGCCAGCACTGCAGAGCAGGCCCCGGAGCCTGGTGGGAACGCGCAGGCCAGCTCACAGTGCATAGCCCACACCTGGGCCTTCACGGGAATCGACCGCAGGGTGGGTGTCTGCGCACCCAGGCAGAGGGGCTGCATCCCAGTCCCCACTTCTCAGCGGCCCTGTGCCTTTCCAGCCCTCCGTGTCACACGTGGGACCTCGTGCGGAGCTGGGCCTGACACGTGAAGCCCTTACCTGTGTCCTTGAGCAGGCCTTTCACGCACCAGTAAACACAGGTGCTCCCCTGAGCTCCTAGTGCTGCAGCCAGTCAGCCAGGCCCAGGGAGGGACTGGGGGCCGGAGACCTGCGGCTGAGTGGGGCTGAGCTGGGCCTCTGAGGGGTGGGGCCAACTCTCCCCGACTGTACCTGTAACCTTTTCTCATGAAGAGGAGCCAGTCTGGTCTCCTGGATTTTCCATTTTTATGTCTAAGCAGGAAGTAAGCACTTTAGAACTGTTAACTATAAAGTGAATAGAGTTTAGTGCTCTGCATGGTAAAAAAAAAAATTTAAATTTAATTTAATTAAACACAAACATCACATGCTTCCACCTTCCTGGGAAGAGTCACTTCATCTTAATTAAGGAAATGGGAACGACTATGACTGCAGTCTTCGTTATGTGACACGTGTGTTTGGGCAAGTTTAGGCAGACAGCAGAGATTTCCACACCAGACCACGAGCCATCAGCGTTTGAAAGTGCTAAAGCCAACTCGGCTCTCCACGGGGGGTTCAGTGCCAGCTCTCAGAGCGCAGTCCAACCGGGCCTCCAGCTCCGCGTGGTCCGGTGCCTGGAGCCCCTGCCCCTGCGGTCACTCCCGTCGTCCCTGCAAAGCTGCCCGCGCGCAGGAGCTGGTCCTTCGGGGCCAGCGGAGACCAGCTCTGCAGGGACGAAACGCGCGCCTGTCCCGGTCCTTCCGCGCATCCGAGCTCGTGGCCGACTCTCCGCTGTGGCCCGCAGGGCGGAGCCCGCGCTGCGCCGGGCCTGGAATTCCCTTTGTACCGGGAAACCTCCTGGGCCGGCCCCTCGGACGCTGGCCTCGTCCAGGGACTCGCGGGGTCCCTTGACTCCCATCGGGACTGGTGCTGGGCTTCCGGCTGCTCCCCAGCTCGCCATTGCGACAGCGCCGGGGGACACACGGGCTGCTCACCGTGGTCCTTCCCCCGGGCCGGAGTCGGCTGAAACAGTGCCGGGACAGACTGCGGGCTGCGCGGGGCACTGAGCCGCGTCTCCGCGCCGAGCTCCGGCGGGGCGGGGCCAGGCCTCACCCGGGTCCCCGCCACAGTCCCGGATCCCTAAGGACGCTTGGGGGTTGCCTGGGCGGGGCCAGCGGCTGCGCGGCCCCGGTGGACTGCACGGGTCCCTCCCCTCCTCCTCCGCCAGCTCAGCCCTCGCCGGGCTCCGCCTCTGGTCCGCAGGCCCTCGGCTCTTTCCGTCAACCCTCGGTCCTCCCCGCCACCACTCGGCTCTTTCCGTCGACCCTCGGCCCTCCCCGCCACCACTCGGCCGTGGAGCGCGCCTCGGCCCTTCCGGGCGCAGTCGGAGCTCCTCCGGCCGTGTCGCCCTCTCCTTGAGCGCCGGGCAGCTGCACACGCTCCCCCCAGCCGGCCTCGCGCGTTGTCTCCGTCGCACCCGGGCGGGCGCAGGGGGTGTCATGCACAGCAGGGTGACTAAAGTTAACGACACCTTGTCACAGACTTGAAAGGTGGTGAGAGGGTAGAGCTTGAAAGTTCTCATCGCAAGAAAAAATGTGTATCTGCGCGTGGTGACCGAGGCCAACCAACCCCGTGGGTGATCGATGCGCAATACGTGTGCATATCGAATCGTTCCGCTGCTCGCCGGCACCCCACGCAATGTCGTACCTCGACGGCGTCTGGGCAAAACTGGTAACAAAGCCGCCAAGGGTCCAGCGCTCCCCCCTTGTAGTGGTGACAGAGCCTTTCACCATGGTCGGGGCTGGGGGGCCGTCACTACCGACCTGTATCAGTACCGACCCCGGGGTGAGGAGCTCGGGGCCGAGAGGCCGTGTCTGTCCTGTGCCCCAGGAGACCGGGCAGGTTCCAATGCCACCTGGGGTTGAAACCCCGAAGTGTCGGTTACCGGGGCACTTCAGCCCTCCCGACTCCCCGCTGGTGCTTTACGAGGCTCACCGCAGCCCCGCTTCCTGCGGGTGCTGCAGTCCGTTCGCGGCGCGCGGGCCTGGAGACAGGCCGCTTGGACGTCAGTCCCCAAGTCCCCTGTGCAGCCGACAACCTGCACCCGCACCTGGCTGACCGGCGCCCCTAGCAGCCCAGACACGGGGGTCACCGAGCTCTCACCCCGCTCCGCAGCTGCCCCTCCGCCCAGGGCCGCCCCTTTCTCCAAACTGTAGGTCAGGGGGCTCACTCAGGGGCGCTTCTGTCCTCCGGGGCCGGTGGGTGTGTAGCGCTGGGTGCAGAGGCTCTGCAGGTCCGCCCACCTTGCCGGGGACTCTGCGGCCCGGGCGGCTGGAGCGACCGCCCTGCCCCGCAGCCCGGGGCTCGCCCGTCCGCGCCCAGGGCCGCAGCCTCGGGGCCCAGCACCGTCGCAGTGGCTTCCGAGCGCGGCCGACTTGCTGGAAGGCGACTCCGCCTCGCGGCTACAACAGCCCGCTCCGCTCAGGCCACGCATTCCCGTCGAAGACGCGCCTCGGGCCCAGGGCATCCCCAACCCGGCGCCGGGTCCCCGAGCGCCAGCGTGCAGAGTGGACAGTGCAAAACGAAGAGGCTCCGCAGTGACTGGTCTTTGAGACCTAAAGTCAGCGATTTTTCGACCTGTGATTTCTGTGGTTTCAAACTTGCCTGTTTTTGCCATGTAAATAGTCATTAATTTATGGAAACGCTAGGCACTCCATGCACCAGGGAGCTCCCAGAGGGGACCAAACAGCCTTACGGAGGGAGTACACGGCAGCCATTGCCTAACAGGTCCGTTTACTGAATGGCCTGGCACACGGCGTTTTCACAACATTCAGAACCAGCAATAATCAAAGACACTTCTCTGTTGGCCAACAGAGCGCCCCGAAAAAGCTTTCCGAGGAAGTCACACTGTGCTGTTGTTCCCTTTGCGTGGCAGGTTACTGTGGAGCGCAATGTGCGTGCCGGAAAAGCTATAAACCCTACTCAGAGGGCCTGCGACCAGGGCCAAGGTCAGGACAGCGGCCACACCAGAGGGTGCCCAAAGGCCCCGCTCTGACCCCACACCCCATCTCCCCCATGGGATCGGAGATTGAGTTTGGCTTTATTTCCAAGGAAACCCACAGACTTACCTCATATTCTGGGAACACCCCAGAGCACCATGGGACAAATCCGCTATTTTTATAGGAAATTCTTTACAGACCTAGTCTGAAGTGCTTTTCATTTCTGAGATGCCTGTTTCCCGCTCTTGTCTGGACTTCATACAACAGAAGTTCCCTCAGGAGCCCATACTTTCAGCTCCCAAGAAATTATATTTTTTTTAAATGATTTTATTTATTTTTAGAGAGAGAGGGAGAGAAGGAGAAAGAGAGGGAGAGAAACATCAGTGTGTGGTTGCCTCTCGCGCGCCCCCTCCTGGGGACCCGGCCCAACCCTGGGCCTGTGCCCTGACGGGAATGGAACTGGTGAGCCTTTGTTTTGCAGACCGGCACTCAGTCCGCTGAGCCACAGCAGCTGGGGCAGATATCGTGTTTTATTGAAAGACTGGGGACGTGTCTAACGTCAAATGTTGGAGCTGAGAAGTCAGTTTTGTCGATGACATGAGACGAGGCAGGAGCACGAACAGAGGGTCTGGGGAGCTGTGGTTAAGTACGGATCACTTCCACTCTCCCCCGAAACCTGGCGAAAATGCCATGTCCAAACTGTGCAGAGAGGACACACCTGCAGACCAAAGGGACAAGGAGCAGGCCACAGCCCAGCCTGGGCGCTGGGGCATGCGAGTACAGGGAACTGGGCCTTGTGGCAATGGCAAATGTAGCTCAGCCCTGGTTTGGGAAACCGACAGGCGTGTGTTGGCCCTCGGATCGGTTCTCCCATGGGGACCCAGGCCTGCATTGTACCTGGGCTGCTTTGAGGCTTGCTTTTGCTAAAACTCCCTCACCCTGAATTAAGGCAGCAGATGTTTACTGTATATCTTCGAAGTAACTTCCTAAAGTCTGCTAAACCTCCCAAGAATGGAGTGTGACCAGTTCAGCCACTTTCCCCTTTCCCTTTGCATCTGCAACATCCTTTTCCTTGTTATCTGTAAAAGGTTATCACCAAAAGCAAACCCGAGCATCACGAATGAGAACCTTCTTTGCTGCGTGCTGTTGGAAAGCAATAAAAGCCCGTCCAGGCAAGGGTCAGGCACTCTCACTCAGAGACAGGCCACGATGTCCCCTTTCTGCACAGGACTTCTGCAGTCCATGTGCATTTGTTCGTTGCATCCACAACACCACAGACACTGCTGGTCGGAATCCGCATCATGCGGGTGGGAAGCCAGCTGGAGGAGGGTGACGGACAGATAAGGGGGACAGAGGCCAGGACACACCCAGGACAGCAGGCCACGCCCCCAGCCCAAAGGATGGTGATGACCAAACTGGGGACACGAGAGCATGAATGGAGACTGATCCAGTGGAGGGGAGCTCAGTACCCCCCGGGGACCCAGGGGCTACAGTACCCATGGACACTGTCCTGGTGCAGCAGGGGCGTGTGTCAGGAGAAACGGCAGGGGAGTTGGAAGTGGTGGTCCTGGGGAGCAGCTCCCAGGAGGCGGCAGGTCCCGATTTTCCTGTGGAGCCCACAGGACGCCCTGACTTTGAAAGGTCATGGGCAAGTACCTTGCGAAGAAATGTGAAATTAAGTAAACAGGAAGCAAGAACAGTGTCAAGGAGAAGTCACAGTGTTCCAGCGAAGCACTGAGGGACTCAGATCCGCGCGGGACTCCACCTGCTACACACCGCCCGGGGCGTTTGCAATGCGGTGTCATCAATACAGCACATTTGGTGATGGGACGCTGCTTCCCTGCCCAATCCACACCAGCCTCCGTGCAGACGACAGAGGCCCAGGGAGAGGCCACAGCGTTGCCTTGCTGCATGGCCAGACATCCCGGTGTGGAAACGTCCACGGGGCACAAGGACGGCCCCCGGAAAAGTGCTGGACGTGTAAGGCCACCTCCGCTACTGAGATGCTGATTCTCTGAAGTGCCGCTGTCGTGTGGGAGTGCCTGGTCGAGCAGATGCATCGATGCCGCACACGGCACCATGCCGTTCCTGTGGGTGGCAGGGGGCTGGGTTTGGGGACGTGGGTGTGAGCCCTGCTCAGTCCTCACAGGCTGGCTGTTTGGTGGTAGGACCAGGTCCCAGTGGGGACAGCGGCTGTGCGCGGTCGGAGCTCTGGCGGCTGGTCTGGTGCCCACTCACAACGCTTTAGAAGCCCCTTGGGGCCAGCACACTCCTCCTGAGTCTCTGTGTGATGTGACACCCCCTGGGATGGGCACCGACATTCCACCTTGACAAAGCCACCAGGGCCAGACACGCTGGGCATCCCCGTCGGTCCTAGGGTGGGACACAGGTGACAACTTACTGGAAACAGTCCGAGTTTCCCAGCTGTTTGGTTTTCCTTCCAGTCTGGGTGGGGTCAGGGTGGGAGGCCAGGTACCCCTGGACACCAGCCCTGCTTGCTCGGAACCTGGCCATGGCCACCCCGTCCTGGGGATGCTGGCCCATGCTGGGTGGACACAGGGGAATCCAGTGAACGGCCAGGCCTCTCCTTCCGCAGGGAGGGACACAGACCTGCAGCAAGGAGGCACCCGGGCAAGACGGAAACCGCAACTGGTGGCAGAGACGGAGCCAGTCTCTAGACCTGATCACTGCTCACTGGGGCAAGCGAGGCGGCTGCCCTCACAGCGGGCGGCCTTGCAGATGGAAGGGGCTGCGTCCAGGAATGCAGTCACCTGCTGTGGGGGGCTCACCTGAGGTTGGACCTACCTGTGACTTCTCGGCTACCTCGTCAGCAGGTCCTGCATGGCTGACACAAGCCGAGTCGTATCTGCTCTTCCTGCCGTCTGTCTGTGCTCATGGAGGGCCGGAGGCTGTGGGGCCTCCAGAGGACACAGCCCCAGCGGGTCGCCTGGCACTGGCCTGGCCAGTGAGGGGAGGGCGGAGGTCCAGGGCAGCTGCCGGGGCCACGTGCCCACCCGGTGCTGTCGGTGACTCAGAGAACCAAGCGCCATCTTTGTCCCTGGGTTTCCTGCCGTGAGGCTATGGGGTTTTTCCTGCTGGAGACGTGGTCTCCTCTCCCTGCCAGTTGGGTCCCACTCGGAGCTGCTGGTGTCATGCTGAGGTGCACGTGCCCACGGCGCGGAGAAAACGGGGCGGCACTCACACCGCCACACAGCTGGAATGGCATGGGAGGGGGAGACCAGCCCCCTGTCCAGCTAATCAAGCAGAAGGACACATCTCAGACTGGGCCACCCTCCCCAGGGGCTAACCTCAGAGCCCTGCTTCAGGCGGTGGGAGACTTGGCAGGGAGGTCACCGCCTGGCCCGGCCACCTCTCCAGAACTCCTGCCATTTGTGCGGGAAGAGAAGCAGTGCCCATCAGCACTGGGTCCCTGGACTTTCCTCCAGACCCCCGAGGGAGAGGGGCCTCGGGCTCAAGGTCAGGAGGGCCAGACGCCCTCAGGGTAGCCAGCCAGCCTGCAGACAGGAGGAGGGCTGGGTCCCTCAGGGTCCTGGTGGAATGCAGAGGCACCGGGGCCCATGGGGCCAGGGCAGTGTGGCTGTCTCCTCGGGACAGGGTGGTACATGCGGGGGGCTGGGCGGGGTGTGGCTGTGTCACTGTGGGACCGCAGTGCCCGCAGGTCAGCTGAGCAAACTCACGTCCTTCAAAGGGAGCTGACGCCCATGCAGGAAGTGGGTCTCTGGGAGCAAGACTGGCCGCCTGGGAGCCAGCTATGGGACCCGGGGACACACCACCCTTTAGTCAGGAGAAGGGTCAGTCTCCCCCGGATGGAACTTGGACCAGGCCCCTTGAACACCCTGCCAACTGGGCCCGACTCGCAGGGTCAGGGCTGCCCATCCGTTGTCCAAACTGAGAGAGGCTCCTGCTGCGCCAGCTCAGCCGGAGCCCCTGCCGGCCACCCAGTCTGATCGCGCCCCTACAGCCCAGGGGGGCTTCCTGCCCTGTCTGCCCTCAGCAAGGACCCTTGAGGTTGGTTTAGCAGCAGTCCTGCTGTGGTCTGGGTCCCCCCCCAAAATCATCTTGACTCCTAACCCCAAGGTGATGGGCTGGTCCCACCTCTGCACGCCATCCTGGGGCACACCTGCACCTGGAGGCACTTCTGACCCCACCACCCTCCCTGGCAGGAGGCTGTAAGCTGGACGGGAACCACGTGGGACAAGAGTGAGGAAGCAGTCGTGGCCTCTGGCCAGTGGTACACCTGGCCCTAGGGCCTCGCGCCCACCTCCGCCACAAGGTCTCAGACATCTCAGACACATGGATGTGTGGCGTCTCCTGTCCTCTGCGGCCCCCTCCAGGTGCACAGTGGGCCCTGTCACCTGGGCCAGGTGGGAGCGTGCAGCGTCCTGCCCAGCGGTCCCAGGCAGCAGTGCAGTCAGGAGGGAGCCAGCAAGGTGTGGGTGGTATGGGCTCACCTGCTCCAGGCCTGCTGTCCTCCTACCTGACCCTCACCGAGATGTGGGCGGGGCCAGCCGCAGTCCCTGTGCAGGTGGGATGAGGATCTAGTTGTGTATTCTAACCCTACCCGCACAGTAGGACCGGCCGCCACGCCCGCGTGTCCAGACAGAGAACACTCACAGTGCAGGGAAGGGCCCTGAGAGGCAAGAGCAGGCATCGTCCTGGGTCCCGTGAACATGAGTCACTTTATTTTGCTTCCTTTATTTTGTTACCTATCTGTCTGCTGGACAGCTACCCCCTCCACCCGCCCCTCACCACCCCGACCCTGGATCGGGAAGCACAGGCCACAGGGCGGCACAGCGGCTCCCGTCAGTGGTCTCCATGGGGGCAGACTTCGCTGGGCAAGATCTAAGTCACTTCTTCGGGTGCGACAAACAGGGTCACACAATCAGTCCAGCCCAGTGAAGGGGTGAGAAGTGTCCCGGAGTTCCCTGCCCCGTGGCAGTCACAGGCCCCGGCGATTTCACCACCAACATGTGTCTCCGAAAACGCTTCAAAGGCGCTTTCCATAAAAATAAACTCTCAATTTTAACTGCACACTCGTGGCAAGAATAAAGTGTTTGCACACCTGTCAGTAGGGTTGCTGGGTGGGTGTGTAAAGTCCACCTGGGCTCCCCACCAGACAGCTGAGCAAAGTGGGGGGAGGGGGCGCTGAAGGTGCGGGGAGCTCAGGGCTGCAGCCCAGGAGCGACGCCGGGCACCCCCTTGTCCTGAAATCCAGAGGAGACCAGCCGTGGAGCTGGGGGCTAGTCTGGGTGCCACAACGCTGATGAGTAAACGCCTCCCTTACTTTGTTAGCTGAGCGATACAATGTGACTGGAAACTGTTCTGCGGTGGCCTCCTTGGTAAAAAGTCTGACAGGATTTCCTGTCTCTCCTTTCGTTCCCATGGTGAGTGGTGACTGCCAGGCTGGCTGCTCCCACAGGAGCTCCTCCCAGCAGACGAGGGGCCACTGGATGCGCTGCAGCCAGGGCCTGGACCCGCCCTCCTGGGCACGCGGGTTAGGCAACAGGTTGCAGCAGTGTCTGCCTTAGGGCAGTTCCTCCCAACGATGACTTTGGGATAAGATGCAACACTTACAGGCATGCCCGGGAAGGACCCAGCCGGCTTGACCACACCCACAGGTGGCATTTCTGGTGTGCCGTCACCCGGTCCAGGCCGACCTTGCAGGCCCGGCAGGCTGGGCTCCAGACCACAGCAGCAGGCAGGGGCGGCGGGACAGCTGGCCACTGCGCACAGCTTGCCGCGCGGCCCGTGCCCTTCCTCACGAGCAGCACGCTGCCGAGGGAGAGTGCCCAGGACAGACAGCGGCATCAGCACGGTGGGACTCTGCCCTGAAGGCATTTGGGGGCGCCTGGGAAACCCACACCAATGAAAGTCTCTCGGACCCACCGCTGGACGCATGGCACCCACCGCCTCCTTGCCACGCCGCCGCCCTGAGGGACGAAGGGGGCTGCGAGCGCCCTGCCCGAGCGGCTACTGCCCCTTCTTCTGGGGCCCGTGGCCGTTGGCTCTGGGGAGCGTGCTGCTCCCGGGCTGCGGCGGCTCAAAGTTCCAGTCCACTGGGTGGAGGAGCTGCTGTGTCTTCTTGTGGGTCCAGTACGGGTTGAGCACGAGCGTCAGCAGGCCCATCCCGCACAGGAAGAGCACCAGGTGCGGCGGGTGCAGGCTGTGGCGCAGGCCATCCCAGTGCTGCAGGCAGACCCACCACATGTGGTAGGACAGCACCATGCGGCAGTGGAACATGTGGATCATGAGCCACTGGTTCACCTTCCAGAGCAGCGAGTCGGACCAGCCGGCCTGTGGGGACACAACACAGCGTCAGCACGGCGGCTGCCGGGCACCTGCAGCCTCCGCCAGGCTCCCCGACCGGCCTCGGGGTCCTGCTCACCTGCATGGCCTGTCGCTCAGCACCCCATCTTTCTCCGGGCACTGAGCGCGCCCGGGAGAGGCAGCTGGGCTTACGGCCCCAGCTCCCGGACCACAGCCAGAGACGAGGCTCAGAGGACGGACGTGCAGGGTGAGAGGCACCTCCTGATCCATGTGCTTTTTCGTGCTGTTACCCCAGCGGCCCTTGACACTGGCCAAAATGAACCTGCCTTACGATTATTCTACATTTACCTTAAGTTGGTACCCGCCACCTCCCGACCACCAGGTGCTTTCCATGGACGCCAGCGCTGAGTCTGGCTGGCACAAGTCACAATAAAACATGACAGGCCTGCCCTGGCTGGTGGGGCTGGGTGGGTTGAGCACCAGCCTGCAAACCAAAGGGTCGCTGGTTTGATTCCCAGTCAAGGCACAGGCCTGGGTTGTGGGCCCGGTCCCCAGTAGGGGGCATGCGAGAGGCCACCACACACTGAAAAAGAGAGAAAACATGACAGGCCTGCCCTGGGCTCCAGCCCCAGGTGGAGTGGGACTGCAGCCCTCCCGTGGGCCCGGCACTGCTGGAATGTGACACAAACCCCACACAGCCCAGCACCCGCTTACAGGGGACAGATGTGCATGGAGGACAAGCTCAGACCCTGACAGAGGGCACACATCCAACATGAGCAGCTGCCGCTGTCACTTGTTTTGTCCCTGAGAACAGAGGCCTGGCTACATTCTGTGTGGGCCCCACACCTGGCACCCCCCTCGCCCCCAGAGGTGCCAGTCTGGAGGAGAGACAGCAGGCCACTCTGCCAGCTGGCCCCTCAGCAGGTAAAGCTGGCAGTGGCCAGCGAGGCCCAGACTCAGGTGACACCACATCAGTGTCCCCGCTGTGATGGGGCTCTGCTGCACCGTGCAGGCACTCCGGGCCCACAGCAGTGCTCTGAGAGCAGCCAAAGCAGCGAGGAGGCTCCAGGCCCCTGTGGGGCTGTGGGGCCAGTCCCAAGGTGCCACAGGCCCTGGGTGACAGGGGAGCCGGCGGCAAGTGCAGACGGCAAGGCAGCCAGGGACGACGGGGACTTTTGCTGGACTTTTTCTAAGTGGAGCATGGCTCTTCATGGCTGTCCCTGTGCTGTGTCCGTGACAGTTCATGGAGAAATGTCACTGGACGTTCCTTCGCTAGTGCCAGGTGCACAGCACACCCATGGGACGCCCATTCACACGGGTGCTCCTTGACGTGTGTGGGGCTGTGCCCGTCACACCTGGCATGAGCTGAGAATGCAGCTTACATGCCTCACCCACCGAGCATCACAGCTTCGCCTCGCCCACCTTACACGAGCCCACAGCATCCCCCCAGCGGCCTTGCAGTGCGCCGTGCTGTGCCGTCGGGGTGTCTGCGCTGGCAATGGGAGCTGCCCGGCAGCGCACAGAGGGTCGGACCACACCACTCACCAGGGAAGCCACCCTGGTTGGAACCAGCGCTCTAGTCTCTGCTGGGCATGTGCCCGTCACACCACTGCGAAGGCCTGAGACCCCAACTGCCTATGTCACAAAGCAATCCCCACGGTGAGTCCAGGGAACACCCGTCACCGCACATGGCCACCACGTTTTGGTGGACGTGAAGATCAGGGTTTGCACCCCTGATGCTCCCCTGAAACGGGCCACGGAGCTCAGGGCAAGCTCAGAGAGGGCCTAACGTCACTTCCTGTCCAAATGTTTCCCACTGTCCCCAAATTCCTGTAAACTAATTCCAGTCACCACCATGGGACCTGGACTTCCGTCCTTCAAATGTGTCACTGAAGTGCCGTGACATGGGCAGACTGGGTCTCTGACTGGATGCTGTGCATGTGTCATGCAGGAGCTGATCCCTCCCGACCGAAACGCCTGCCAGGGTCCAGACTGAAGGTGCACTTCCTGGTGACTGCCAGAGCCGGAGGCGCCCTGGGTCGTGTTCTCAGCTCACAGTCACGTTCACATCGTCCCCCTCTGACGAGTGTGAGAGGACACTTCCCAAAGGTCTCCCACACTCGAATGGTGGGTGAAATAATTGGGTATTTCCACCATATAACGAACAGGGAAGGAAAGCCAGGCTTTGGTTCCTCGGGGCTTTATGCAGCTCCAGGTCGACCCTTTTCAGTAAGGAGGTGAGGACGTTTAGCAAATCTGTGTTGACCGCATGTGACATTTCAGTCGAATTTATTATTAAGTCGCAAGTTTGTTTTCTTATTCTCACCCGACAATATTTCTTACTACTGATGTCTTTGCTCCTGACCTGAGGACACTTTCTTTCACGGCCTTTGGAGAGAGAGGACGACAGAGAGAGAAACAGGGACAGGGGAGAGAAGCTGCCTCCCATGTGCTCCTGGACAGGGGTTGGGCACGCAGCCCAGGCGTGTGCCCTGACCCAGGGTCAAACCTGCCACCTTCTGGTGCATGGGGTGGTAGCTGAACCGCCCGGCCAGGGCAAGTTGGGTTTTTATAGCAGATTTTCACATCTGAGTACAGAAATTGTCGGAAATCAAGTCCCTTGAAAAAACCATTGTTTTCATGATAAAACACCCACATGGAATTCAGCTGACTATGAATGTCCTCTGGCGTGGACACGAGTGAGCTGGGACGCAGGCCCTTCCACGTGGTACTGCCCACTCAGGCCATGGCTGTGTGGTGGGCACTGGGCTTCTACCTGGCGCTGCCCTGCATGGTGAGTGCCCCATCAGCAACTCTGGGGACAAAGGCACATCACGGTGACACAGGTGGTGCCTCCTGTCTCCTGACACGCAGTGTAAACCCCTCACTTGTACCACAACTGTGCCCCCTGTCACTGCCAGTCTGACTTCCTGTGTGGGCAGTGTTTCAATTCCAGAAGTAACTGCAATTTGCAATCAGTGTGGGTTACAAAGTATAAAAAACAATCGGAGCCAGAGCCGCCGGGGTCTTGAAGAGTTACCAGGACCCCAGGCTCAACGCAGCAGGGTTCACGGCTGGAGGTGCCCACAGCCTCGGTGCGCTGACGGGGAAGGGGTAAAGAGCGTGCGTGAGCGTGTGTCACGGACAACTACTCGGCTGGACAGAGGACACGAACAACGTGGGCGAACCTCCAGGACATGGGGTTCGGTGCAGAGTGCCGCTCACGGAGGTAGCCAAAGGCCCAGCTTCCCAGCCAGGCCCGGCAGTTCCCAGGGCAGCGGAGTCGGGGGGTTGATGGGGAGCCACCAGCAGGGAGGCACAGAGCCCCACGCAGAGCAGGGGCGTGAGGCCTGGACAAGGCTGCCATCCACCATGCGCCCCTGCAGAGTGGTGCTGCAGAGTGACCACCAGGGTAGGCTGCAGGTTCAATACCCAGCGCGGAACATGGCACTTTGAACAGGCACGAATGTGGACATAGATGCCACTCCGATTTTTTAAAAATCATTCCAAAGAAAGGAAGAATCGAGCTCTCTTGGGCCCACACACGCTGTCCACGGGGTCACAGGGTCGCGAGTGTCCTCTGGTTCTGAGGTGGGGAGCCTGAACACCTCGTCTGAAAGGCACCGCGTGGAGGTCCCCCACGACGGGGCCGTACTGGGGCTGCCACCGTGCCACCATTTGTCCATTGACCGCGTCTGTCTCTCTCTCTAATCCTCACCAAGGACACGTTTATCGATTTTGGAGAGACAGAGAGAGGGGGAGAGAGAAACCTCCACCGGTCGCCTCCTGTATGCGCCCTGACCGGGGAGGGGATGGGCCATCCTTCGGTGCACTGGACGACACCCCCACGGACAGAGCCTCCGGCCGGGCCTGTCTGCGGACCACGCCACCCGCGCAGGGCACCCCCACTTCTCTGCTGCCAACACGGCCAGAGCTGCCCAGGGCACGGCGCACACTCACCTTCAGGAGCATCCAGGACACGCAGGTGAAGGGGGTGCTCATCTCCAGGAGCAGGGTGGCCATGGCCAGGTAGTGGCCGGCTTGGAGGTTGACCAGTAACCCAAGGAACCCCAGGAAGGCGAAGAGATGGTGGAGGGCCAGGAAGAGGTCGAAGGTCCGGAAGCGCAGGTTGGACAGGTGGAGGGCGGCATTCTCGAAGAGGAAGAAACCGGTGGCCGTGGCGATGTGGAACCAGGACCAGCCCTGCTGGGCCCGCGCTTTATCGGTGTGCAGGACGGGGTCCCCCAGCAGCGCCCACAGGCCCGCTGCCGTGCTCTGAACCCCGAAGACGGCCCGGGTGGCGGCCAGGTTCCAGAAGACCTTCTCCTTGGCCACCAGAGAACGGTAGGTGGCATTCAGGGACGAGGACAGCTGGTGGCACACGACAAAGACGCCCAAGTAGAAGGCAAAGCCGGCGACGGCCAGCGTCGAGCGGACCTTCCACGAAGCATAGTCCAGGTCGAAAATGCTCTCAGACGCCCCTCTGTCACTCACAGGGTCCATTGTCCTGGCTTTTCTGTCAAAGGCGTCCTGCAGCCAACGCAGGGCTGGGGGGCCTCCACTGCGTCTCGTCCCAGGGAACAGCGCCCGCACCGCGGTCTCTCGGGCCCTCACGCATCCGCCCTCGGCCTGAGGAGAAAGCAGGACAGCTCACTGTATGGAGGCCGAGCGGAGCTGGGGCGGCGCACGGCCCCGCCCACTCAAGGGCAGATCTGGCTGTTCACTGTTTGCACACGCGGTCGCAGGTGCTCAAACATGGCAGGGACATATTCGCTGGTCACACACGAGAAAGGAAAGCAAAGGTGCGCGGCCATGAGGAGGGCAGGTACACGGTTCCGACCCAGGGACACCCGAGCCCGCCCGACGGCCACACCAGCACGTCAGCCTCGGTGGCCAGAACTCGGGACGGGAGCCCTGTAGGCTTGCTCTCCAGTCTGCGTGGCAAAGCTGCTGGGGAACCGGACCAGGTTCCCCTCCGGCCACGGACAGACGCAGGCGGCCAGCCTCAGACGTGCTGGCAAAGGCCTGCTGTGAGCACCACGGAGGCGAGGGGTGCCCGGGGCTGAAACCAGGCCTGGCACGTACTAGGTGTCCCCACGCTTTAGTGCTGCCACCCGGGGTCCCAGGGAATGGCAGGAGAAAATCGATCCACGGCCTCATCTGTCAACCAGCACCAAGTGCAGGCCCTGTGCTCAGTGTCTACCCGCAGGCAGCGCACGGCTAGCCCTCGAAGGGCAAGGCCACCCAGCTGAGAGCCGTCCGCAGCCAGAGGGAAGAGACGCCACAGGACGGCATCTGCCAGCCCCTGCTTCGTCCCCACGCAGCTCCCGCCTCCCCCAGCTGCGTCCTTGCCTTACCTGCCCCTCCCCGGACCAGGTAACTCGATGGCCATCTCTGGTTCTCATTCTAACCACGAAACCGGCCCCTAAACAGCACACAAATGAGGGCCTGGCCTGGGGCCCGTCTCAGAAACTCATTTCTCCTCCTCCCCGTGGATGCCCACCGGCCGGGAAAATCCGGGGGTGTGTGGAAATCGGCTAAGCCACACGAGTCAGTAACATTACTCTGCGCCAACGTGAAAACAGAAGCTCGCTCCTTCGTTGCCCTTCATACACTTCTGCCAGCACACCCAACGCACTTCTTCCTCTGACTGGGGTCTGACGGAACTCGGAGACATGGTGGCAGGACTCAAGTTCTGTTTCCTAAACACCGAAGAAGTCAATGGCCTCCACGTGAGGCCGTCCCATCCCGCCAGCCCCTCCTGCCCTCCCAGGGAACCCCAGGAACAGCCTCGGCCTGTCTCCCCTCATTCCATCCCCTGACCCGTGCTCCCCCATGGGGTCTGCAGTGGCCCTGGGCTATCCCCCAGAGCACGATACGCAGTGTCCACCTGTGGCTGCCCCCGAGGAGCCTCTCACAGAACACAGTCCCCTGCTTGCGCCACCAGTCCCTGCCCAGGCCCAGGGTGCGGAGGGACTTCGGGAAGGTGCCGCCTATGCTGGGAGGGGAGATAGCCCCCCAGCGCTGCGTGCAAAGGATGCCTCGCCCTCCAGAGCTGGACGGTGGCCCTACAAGGGCTGCCCTGCACAGAACTGCTAACTAGGCTGAAACGTGCTCTTCTCCCGGCCCCCCTTCCTGTGCTCTTCCACAAGTCGGTCACGAGATCGGGCAGTTCCCATTTTACCACAATTGCATCAACATGCTCTTGGCCAAGCCACTGAGCGTCTGTGCAGCCTCTGCCTACCACGGGAGAGCCCTGCTCGGCACGGGGGCTCGGGGGCTCGGGGGGCTGCAGCGTCGGCCCGCGCTCCAAAAGGCTTTGGGGTCAATCCTGGTCAGGACACAGGCCCAGGCACTGGCTCGATCCCCGGCTGGAGTGTGTCCTCACGGGCAGCCGATCAATGTTTCTCTCCCACTCTTTTCCTTCCCCTCTCTCCAAAATCAATAAAAATATCCTCAAGTGAGGCTCAAAAAATATGCCTTAAAAAATAAAATAAAATAATAAAACAGGAGCGTCCCTGGGACTCTGAAAAGCAGAGTACAGCCAGGACCCCGGCCACGCCAAGGGCAGCACTGAGCGCCGGGCTGTGCCAGGGAGGCTGGGGCATGGCGGGAGGGGCTGCAGGGCACCGGGGCCAAGAATCTAGGGCGGTCTGGCCCCGTGAATTCCAGATCGTGGTTCTGCTACTGAGGAGCTAAGAAACCAGGTTTTTTCGCATGCTGGCTCCCAGGTCTGCCCACAGGAACAAAAGCCCACACGCATAGTGGCACCCTGGTCGCTGACATGCAGCACAGCTGCGCACCCTGCATGCTCGCCCCGGCCATTCTACCTCCATAAACACCCGGTGCTGTTTCTCCTCTATCTGGAGAGCTCAGGCTTGGTCACTTGCCCCAAATCACAAAGTTGCTTCTGGGGTCCCGCATGGCGACGTGGCGGGGAGCTCTGTCCCAGCGCTCCCGCCTCCCTGTGGAGCTGCTGCTGTCTCTCTGGCACTTCCCACACCTGTGGAATGTGCCCACGAGGGGCACCTCCAGGGCCTCTGCCTTCACTGCTCCGGAGTGGGGTGGCAGTAGAGCTTGGGTACTTCTGAGTGCCCAGGTGCTCAGGTGGGTAGGAAACTGCTGGACTAGCTCGACCTCCAGGCACCCCTGGATCTCAAACCCTCTGACTCTGAGGGGGTGGTTGAGCCCCTCCAACCCCCAGGCCAGCCTAGCTGACCCACGGCACCCAGGGTCTTCCCCAGAGCTTCAGGTGTCAGCCAGATGCCACCGCCAACTAGGCACCCGGTTACCCTAGAGGGAACCGTGAGAGCAGGCCTCCATGAGCCTCTTGTCTGTACCCAGCAGCACAAGGCTAGTGGGGTGCTGGGGGCGGACGCAGAGGGCTGGGAAAGGCAGCTGAGTGGACCACCCGGGGCAGGGGGGCAGGGGAAAGATCGAGCCCACGAGAGAAGGAACACTGATTGACTGCCCAGACACCCGAGGATACGGGAAGGGGCTAGAATGTGGACCCTGTCTCCGGGTCTGCTTGCTTCTGAACCATGAGCCTGACTGCCAGATGGCCAGATGCCCCGAGACTAGGGTGGGAGGGACGAGGTGCAGTGACGAGGCCCAGGGAGGGCAGGCGGCATACGGTGCCAGCACTCCTGGTGGCTCACGGAATGGGCTCTCAAGCCTCAGAAATCCGGGAAAACACGTCCTTCCAAAGGCACACCACTGTGAAAAAGCCGAGGCTGGCTTCCGGGTCCTCGGGCCTTGTAGGTCACCTTGTTGAAGGCAGTGTCCTATCTAAACCACGGCAGGCTGGGGCGGGTCAGACACAGAAGCAGAGATGCAGGCCCAGAAGGGCACACCCTCTGGGCAGGCAGAGGGTGCCAAGCAGGCAAATGGAAACAACTTTCCCAAAACCCAACACCTGTTATCCCTTCGGACCCCATAACCGCCCCCCCCTCCGATCCTGCTCAAACCCCCTCCCTGTGTGCATCCAGCACAGCCACAGGCACGTGTTTCCGGTTGAGCTGGTGCTGTCCCGCGGGTGTCTCCGGGTCTGGTGGGCCCTCCCACCAGGGAGGCACACGCGGCAGGAGCACCTGGGCCGGGAGCCAGGGCCGCAGGGGCAGCCCCCTGGAACCCTGCCCCGAGAGGCCCTGTGCTGCGGGGCCCATGTCTCAGGCGAGCACCCGTGAGCGCGGCCAGCCATCCTGGAGAAGCAGAGCTCCAGTTCCCCCTCTGTGCGCTGGGCGTTCACCCGGCCACATCCTTCTCAGGCAGAGAGGTCACAGGGACATGGGTCATCACCACGCCAGCCTCGCCTCAAGACCCAGACTTAAGGGCTTCTTCCTGTTGGGCTCCTCACCCTGAAGCCTACAGGGTGATGTGCAGCTGCCGCTGTCCCCTCCCCCGGAGCCCATGGACCCAGCAGCTCGGGCTCGTCCCTCGCCTGCCCTGAGCAGGCTTCAAGCCCAGGGCCCAGCCCCTTCTCAGCTGAGAGGACCGCTAAGGCCGACGGACGCCCAACCCCGGCCCCCTGCGGGCCTTCACTTTCTCTGGGAAAATCTGGCTACAAGCCACACGGCACTTTGGTAAGATTTGGTGGTTTAAGCTGCTGCACTGCCCTGGACATGGCACTGTCACAACTAGCAAGAGCGTTAGTGCCAGGGCTGCAGTGTGGCCCAGGCCCCACGGCTCCAGGGTGGGGCTCCAACCCCAACACCCTTTCCGCTCTGCCTGACACACCTGTGAGCTCACCGGGCCTCAATCGCTGTGGATGCCACTGTCTTAGGTACTGTTCACATTACTGATCCCAAACTTGGGAATGAAGTGAAACCCAGGAAGAAGGGTCATGTGTTCTAAGTCCCCCTGGGCGACTGCTCAACACCCCCGGGATCGCCGGACTTCCCAGGGAAAATCACGCACCCACACGACTGACCAGGGACGGGGCCCAGCCGGCTGGGTTGGTGCCTGCACGGTCAGAGGTTCACCTGCGAGGCACCGACAAGGTGCGCGACGGTTTCCTTCGCCCAGAAGGAGACGCCGGCAGGGGCTCCTGGCCCCCAGGCCCCCAGGCCCCCACAGCCTCATCTCAGCATCCCCGCGGCCCCGTCTGATCACCTGCTCTGTCCTCCTGCAGGCGAGTCCCCACGAGCTATCCACACCCCCAGGAGCTCGCTGTTGGTCTAGGAGCTGTTTCCAGCATTCTGAGAGTCACCTCGGGCAGCTGGTAGCAATATTTCTCCCCAAACCAAAGGAACACATGCTCAGTGAACAACTCTCAGGAAACAAAAAGCAGGAGCAGAGGCAGAAACATAAAAACGTGGGGTCCCGCCCAGCTCTACGCGCCATTACTGTATTTCGCCGCCTGCTAGGTCTCCTACATGGAAACTGCGACTTTTTTCAGGGGAGGGGTCCGCGGACACACGCCGCCTGGACGGCGTCCACTAGGAGGCTGCCCCGTGAAGCCTCAGCCCGTGACCCCGGCGGCAGAGACCGGGGACGGCACTGGCCCTTTCCCACCTAACGCTCCAGGTGTGCCCCAGCGCCCCGCACACGTGCCGTGTGGCCAACGTCCCGGGGCCACCCGGACACCCTGGTGTTTCAGCGGCCAAGGCTCAGGAGATCTGCCCAGGGAGCACTGTCTCCACGCACGGCTCCCGGCGGCGCTGTCCCCGCCGGCGGGGGAGGACTGCCCACACTCCCTCCGTCCAGCGCTGCGGCCTTCCCGGGCCCCGCCTCTTCTGGACCCACCGGCCCCACCCATCCTGGCATCCCGGGAGCCCTCGCCCCCACCCCGGCCGCGATCCTCCGGCGCGGAGCCCCGGACCCGACCCTCCCGGAACCCGGACCCACCGACCCTCCCCGCGGCCCCAGTCCCCCGGCGCGGAACTCCTCGACTGCGCTTCGGCCCCCAGACCCGGACCCCCCGGACGCCCGGGCCCCGCGCGCTGGCTCGTCTGCGGACGCTGGGCCAGGGCGGGGCCGATACCACCGCCCCGCAGCGCGGCTCGGGCGGGCGGGGGTCCGCCGGGGTCGCGCCCCCGGGTCACGCGGCATCGCGGGGCGGGAACAGGCGCCCGACGGGACCCGGGCGTGAACCACTCGCAGCTCTGCCCACCCGGCGCGCGCCCGGCCGGCCCGCCGCAAACAGGCCCTGCGCCCTCACCTGCGCGCGCCTCGCCCGGCGGACACCGACCGCACGACCACCGACCCCGCCCGGCGGCTGTCACCCGCCCGGGCCCCGCCCCCGCCGGCCGCAGCCATTGCGACCCCGCCGCGAACGCGGGCGCGCATGCGCACTGTCGGGGGCGGGGCCTGCGCGCGGCGGCCGGACGCACGCACCCGCGGACCGAACCACCGGCGCTGAGCGCGGGGGGCGGGGCCCAGGGAGCGGACTCCGCCCCACCGTCGTCCCCAGGAGGGCCCGGGGAGACCCCCCCCAGACCCCGAGTGACGTCTCGCTGAGCCCCACGGAGCCCGCGCCCAGCCGCACATGGGGCTGCCCTGGCCCCACCGGCACCTCGGTGACTCGGCGGGCAGCCCGGGCGAGCCCTGGAGGCCTGGGCATTCAGGCGCGAGTTTCACTTCCCGGGTGACCCCGTGGGCTCAGGCAGATGATCCAGGTGCTGTGAACCCCAGTTTCTGCTCCACGGCCGGAGTGAAGCCTGCCGGTCCCCGAGGCTGAGTACGCGAAACTCCCCGAGAAAGCACTGAGCAGGGCACCGAGGGGGTGCCTACTCTCTCCAGGGGGACCCCGGGAAACGCGGTTACACGGGCTGGTGCCTGCCTGAGGCTCGGGCGGGCAGGTCCCTCGCCTCCTCCGGCGCCCCGATGTGCTGCAGCCACCGTGGGGGTGTGCGGTGTGTCCCCGATATGCTGCAGCCATCGTCTGGCAGCGGGGCAGCCCCACTGGCTTCTCAGCATCCACGTGCACTGAGGTGGAGGACACGGTGCACACTCCACGCACGGCCCAGATAATTCCATGGTGTGACGTGGACGGCAGTTCGCATTCAGTGCGCATTACTTAATAAAAATAATTGCGACACGAGGTCGTGAACCAGCTTTATAAACTGAGCGAGGTTTACAAGGTCAGGTGTCCCGCCCGCCACCCCATCAGGAGAGCTCTGGGGTGGGAATGGGTGGTGCACACCCCCACCTGGGTCAGCCCTCCTGTCCAGCCGGCCCACGGAGGGTGGGGATGATGCCCCCGCCGGCCGGGACCGGAGCTTTGATTGGCAGGGTAGGTGGCCAGGCCTTGGAGAGCCAGGAGCCTCATCCCCTTGCAGGAAAAGCCTGGTTTTGGAGTCAGACCTTGCTCTGCCTCCCAGCCAGGACTGCCCTGGAGACCTGTGGCAGCCACACCTGGAGGGGTGTTTGGACCTCTGGGCCTTCCTGGTTGGGGTGCAGATGTGCAGCTGGCCTGGGACTGGGGACTGCTCCTGAGTCACAGCAGAGCCCAGGCCCAGGAGCTTCACCCCGAGGCTCTTCTTTCCTTGAAGTGGTCAGCACCCAGGCATTGTGGAGTTTTGTCTTTGTTTTGGTTATTTGTTTGTTTCTAACCCAAATGTAAGCTGCATGAGAGTGGGACTTGGCCTTGTGCACTTGCCCACTCCCAGCCCTTAGAAAAGCACCTGGCACACAGCTAGCTGCTGACCAGTGCACGGGAGATCCTGGATGAGGAGCTTTTGGACTGAAGTGACCTTCTTCCACCTGCCTGCGCCCACCCCTGGGCCACCTTGAGGCCTCTCACCGTTCAATGAATTGAGTTAAAAATATGACAGACCCTGAGACACCCAGCTTATCTTTGCTGGGACGTGGTGCCACTGCCTTACCTACGTCTCAGGGGGTAGGATGAGAGGTTTCCATGATGAACGCCCTTTGAAAATAAAGGATCCTAAAATTATTCTGTCGGTCCAGCACTCTGGGAGAGGCTTCCATTCACGTTGCAGACCAGCTGTTTCTCTGACGGAGATCACACCCTGACCCGAAGTGTTGCATAAACTTGAGGCAGAATGGCACGAAGTTTGGAAAATTCCTTGGCAAGTGCAATGGGGAAGCTGAGACAGCTGAACAAACTGGTGGAGGAATTTACGGCCACATACAGGTCACCAGGGTGAAAGCCCCAGGTGCCTAGCAACTGGGGCCAGAACTCGCCCCAGGGTGGACTTTACTCCCCTCGACAGATCACTGGCCGCGCGGTGTCATCCCTGACCTTTCGTATGGCTGGTCATACAGCTCGGATCCTCCCTGACCTTTCCGCTAGAGAAGGGGGACGTCCAGGCCGCAGCTATGTTTCAGTTCCAGGCCCTGAAGAGCAGCAGAACCAGGCAGGTGCCCCTGGGACCAGCTGCAATGACCAGTGACCTTCTGCCCTGGTGCTGACCAACCAGTGGAGCCTAGGACCCCGAAAGGACACAGCTGGAGAGCTGGTGCATAGTCTGTTGAGTTGTTCCCCGGGACTTCCCCTGAAGGGCTCAGCCAGCGCCCTCCCTCCAGGGAGCAGCCTGGGCCATTACTCTCCCTCTCTCCTTCCCCCACAGGCCTGCATCTCCTAAACTCTAAGGGCCCCATGAGACTTGCCACCAAGAGACCTGTCCCCAAGGTCCCCTTTTCTCTGACTCTCCAGGAAGCTGACGGCGGCCCAGTGTGGCTCACTTCTTTCCCCAAGTTTCTAGGGAGCCAAAGCAGGCCCCCACCCAGTCTCTCTTCTGTTGGTTCTTCTTTCCCAAGCCCTTCCTCGTTTCACTGTCCCCAGCTCTAATAAACGGACCTTCACAGTCACCTGGACCCGTGGTGTGACATTTTTCCTGCATGAAGTCAAGAGCCCACAGACTGCGGGCCAGCCTGAGGCAGACCCGCTCCAGGCCAGGCCTCCTTTCTGGCACTAAGCACACCAGAATGCGGCCCTGCGCAGGCCCGGTGCTGGCAGGCGCCCGGGTCCCTTCCTCTCGCCCTCTGTGCCGGGGGCTGTGACCTGCCTCACAAAGAGCTGACCTGGGCCGAGCTAAGCATTGGTTCACTCAGAGAACCGGCGACTTCTGCAGCCTGGATACAGATAGTCAGGTTTGTGTGTCTGCCCTCTGCACCTTGACAGGACAGTGATAAAAACAACCCCCAAAAAAGGCACAGGTGTCCAGGGTGATGAACACCCAGGTGGCCCACCTGCTCTCCTTCCCATCCAGGTGCCAGGCCGATAAAGCTCAGGCTGCCTCCACCCCTGACCCGACTCCAGCCGGCCCTTCCCAGCCCTAGGCCGACCCGGGGCCTGTCCTCACCCCAGATGCCTGACCAAATCTGTGTCCCCCACGAGAATGCTGCTGAGTTGGTCTGGCAGGCTGGCCCTGGGCCCTGATGCCTCCTCCTAGTCATTAGCCACCCACCCCTCCCACGCACCCACTCTTGTGCCGTGAGTCCCCACTAGTCCTCGCTGTGCCTGCCACATACCCACTTGGGTCCCTGACACCGCCTCCAGCCCCCAGTTAAATTTGCCTCACGGTTCTTCAGCAAGGGTCAGGAATAATGTTCCCTGTAACAATGGCGGCAAAAATAAAGCTTTTTAGAAAGAAAACAGTTAGTCAGAGAATACATCTTAGAATGGTTCTTGCTTATCTGAGTGTTCATTGTGTCCATTTCTCTTTTTGGAAGCCCACTTTGAACCACAACACACGGTGCCTCCGGGTCGGATCTAGAATCCTCCGAATGTGGTAAAGGCTCTGAACTGAGGTCTCGACCCTCTGAGCCACAGCGGAAACAGACACCGTTGATCTCCAAAGTCCCTCCCAGCCTCAGCCTCTCTGAGCCCCAAGGCTGGGCGGCCAAGTGAGTGTCAGCTCAGCCCAGGGGGCGGGATGTCCCCTGGACCTGATGGCTGCAATGCTTTCGGAATGCGAAGAATCCTTACTTCACAGCGGCTCAACATCAGCACAACAATCAGGTTTAAAAAAACAGCTTCGATAAGATGAGGTCAGCTGCAGGGCTACCAGACCCAGCATCGCCTAGACCAGCTGCTCCTGGGTGGAGGTGGGGACGTTTGGCCAAGGCTGGTTTCCACAGCTGGTGGGGGCGGGGCGGGACCTGCTGCCCACAACAAAGAGACTGGAGTCCTCCGAGGGCTGGGAAGCCTCCCCAGGCACAGCCTACAACTCACGCCCAGACAGGCCTGTCCAGTTCTGTCGCCCACCCCCGCAATGCAGCCAATGGCACTCGGTGACCTCAAGCGCAACTCTGAGCAATGCCAGATTTCTTTCCACAGCAGCGGCGCCCCTTGGCGGGTCCCTCAGCCTCGATACTGTTCCAGGGGTCACTTTACAGGCTCCCAGCTGGCCCTCCCCCCCAGCACAAAGCAGAACGGGGTTCCTAAATCCAACACACAGGCATGTGACCCGAAAGGAAAGTGTAGCCAAGGGTCAAGGGGGGCAAGTCCAAGAGTAACTGGTGAAAACTTACCTACCAGAGAGTTTTCTTTCCAGTTTTCCTCCCGGGGCACCCGCAGGGGCTCCAATTTAGAGACGAGGATGTGAAACCCCAGATCAGCAGCTGGTGAGGAACCTCAGACCCCCTGGTCCTCCCCGTCCCTGCCCTTAAAGTTGCTCCACCGAGACAGTCCCCAGTCCTGGGGAGCCGACTTGCGGCACCCGGCAGCCGGCCACAGTGGGCAGGACACTGGGAACCAGGCTGCCCTGTCTGCTCCCGAGGGACAAATCCAGGAGGCCGGGACAGAGCTGACTCTAATAATCATTTGGCCGGCAAACAGGTCTGAGTCACTCACCACGAGGAGGGCGTGACCCCGTCCCACAGGACGCCCACGGGCTCTGATGTCCCCGTCACACCTGCTGTGACGCCTTGTTAACACCCAGGGGCAACCCTGTCACTACAGATGACTGAGACCACCAGGTGAGACGAGACTGGAGGGTCCTCACCGGGGGACAGGCCATCACCATGTGGGATTCACCCTCACACTGCCCCATTTTGGGTTCCTCCACACCCCGGCATTGCGGCTCTGTGCTCATTTCACCCATGAATATCGAACGGGACGATCAGTTAGCTTCTGACCTCTAGGCGGCGAGGGGCCCAGTTCTTGCTTCCGCACGATTTGTTGTCAGAAAACAAAATAATTGGCTCTGGTGTTTACAAATAGCAAGAAAAGAGACCAAGATGAATCTTGAGGTGGTTACTATATATTGTAGAAAACATTCCTGTGTGTGTAAAGCTTTCCTTTTACACAGTATGTTTTTTTAAGATTTTATTTATTTATTTTTTAGAGAGAGGGGAAAGGAAGGAGGGAGAGGAACATCAATGTGTGGTTGCCTCTTGCACCCCCTACTGGGGACCTGGCCTGCATCCCAGGCAGGAGCCCTGACTGGGAATTGAACCGGTGACCCTTTGGTTCGCAGGCCAGGGCTCAATCCACTGAGCCACACCAGCCAGGGCTCCATAAACACATCAGAGGACGCTGACAAAGACATTTGCCGCTTTATCAGAACGGTGCCCAACACTGGAGGCATGATGCTTTCAGGCCTCCTTTTCTGACGTGGAGTATCCATCACACCTGTGCCCCAGGCATTTACTAAGAAGCAGCAGGACAGCCACCTCCTGAGAGGCACAAGCCTCCTGCCCACAGTCCCCTGCTGTGTGGCAAGAAGACGTGGGAGGGCCT
Source organism: Macrotus californicus (assembly GCA_007922815.1). Taxonomy (NCBI): domain Eukaryota; kingdom Metazoa; phylum Chordata; class Mammalia; order Chiroptera; family Phyllostomidae; genus Macrotus; species Macrotus californicus. The sequence continues at coordinate 374,879 of VMDR010000025.1, forward strand.
GGCGCCCTCACCTGGTGGCCCTGCACCCCCACTGCCTGCCAGACCTTGGTCCTGCCCCCAGGAGGCGGAGGAGCTCCAGAGTGTGAGGCTGGGGGAGCAACCCTGTCCTGTTCCCAGCCCATGTCACTGTCCTCACTAGAGGACAGCTTGGTGGCATCTTGGCAGTGTCTGCTCTGGACGTCTGTGAGGGGAGCATCCCATAGAAGGCCCCTGTGCTGCAGGAGTAGGAGGGGACCCCGACTCCCCCACCACGTCTCTATGGTGTGCCCATGTGACTGGAGGAGTCTGAGTGGGGACAGTGGTCCCCAGGCCGCTAAGTTTGTCCCAGCAGAAGCCACAGATCCAGAGCCCCATGTGGGCCCAACCTCAGGAATGCACTTCATTGTTGGGGTGGGGGCTCCCCCAGGTTTGGGCAGAAAGCACTTCATGGGAAGTCACAGCAAGCAGGACGTGGGAGTTCCTACAACATCCGGTGACTTTGGTCACGGCCGGGTCTGTAAGTCCTTTCCCACACATGCGCCTTATTTTTAGGCAGTTTCACTCCATCTGGGCGGAAAGGCTCGGCTGGGAGGAAGTGAGAAGGAGAAGAGGGAGCCTACACTCTGCTGAGTTTTTTCAGGAACTCAGCCTCAGGACGTGGGGTTTGCCTCGGCTCAGGCTCAGGGCGGAAGGCACCTGTCCCCGGGGCTGGCACTCCAGTGCCGAGGGTTCTGGGCCCCGTGTCGGCACACCTGACCTAGTCGCAGCCCTCCTGAGGTCAGGCACGCTGGCTTTGTCTTTGTTCTGCAGGAAGTGGAAGTGTGAGGTTGGCGGTGGTGCCTTGTCACGATCTTCCGTGACAGATTCGGGGCCCCGCTCAGAGTGCAAAAGTGAGAAGGCTCCAGTCTGAACAGGGTGGGGGCGCACGTCGCGAACAACCCTGTCTTCATGCTTGGAAGGTGCGCAGGGAGCAGATCTTAAAAGCCGCCCTGACGAGAAGAACATTGTAGCAGCCTGTGGTGACAAGGGTCAGCCAGAATTGGCGCGTGGTGGCTGGACACTGCACACAGTCCGTCGCGTCCTGAGCCCGGAGCCAAGGCACACTCTCCCTCGACTGTGTCTCAGTGAGAAAGGGCTTGGGAGAGGGTGCGCCTCGCCACCCTCTTCATTTCCCATCGGGAGGTCGGCGGCCAACTCTGCCTGAGTGGTCTCAGGTTTGGGGATCGGCGTCAGGGCTGACCGTGATTTCTTCGCCTCCCGCGGGTGCCTCCATGGGAGGCAGTTTCCACCCTGGAGCAGGGGAGCAGGTGGCCTCCAGGCCCTAAGGTCCTCCCTCTGAGGTGGCCCCGGGGGCTTGCTGGGGTGGGCTGGATGCCACAGGAACCTGCTGGCTGCTCATGAGGTCCTTTCTGCATTTTCCCACGTGCGCTGGGCCCTTGGTAGAGGCGAGGATGATGACACATCACCACGTGGCCGAGACTGGATGCTGAAGATGCTCCCACGCCAGCCACAGCCCACAGGACCCGCTCCACATCCTGTACCCGCTCCAGGGGTCTCCCTCGGACATGCCAGGGGGCCTCTGCCCTCTGCCTCATGGCTGACCTACACCTGTGGGATCTCTGCTCGAGCTGCTGTCTCCCCTGGGGTCCCTGCTGGTCACCGAGACCTGGCCAAGGGGCTGCCTTTGTCCTGTGTCATCCTGAAGGAGCCGCTCTCTGACCCTGTCCCATCCGGCATGGCTCCTTCGGGGTCCTCCCTGCCCTTTGAGGTCACTGTCCCCACCCTGACCACAGCACTTCTCACTCCTCATGAAAACGACTCACCCCACAGAGTGACTGCATGGGTCCACGTTGTGGGGCTGGGCCTGCGTCTCTCTGAGTCCCCTCCTTGAGGGCTCCTGGTTCCCTGGGAGGGCAGGGCAATTGGAATAAAATGTGGAAGCAGAAGCCAGACTGCCGCCGTTTTGAACGGAGGAACCCGGAATCACCGCAGTGACTGAAACCTGGAGCCCTGCCCCCGCGCCCACAGCTGTGGAGAGACAACCAAGCAACTGAGCAACGCATGGCCAGGTGGTGGGTCTGCGTCAGGTGTCACCACGGGGCCGGAACCGTAAACCCCAGAGCCCGCCCGCAGTGAGCCATTGCAGAAACCCCCGGAAGGCCGGTGCACAGCTGCGCCCCACTTACCTGTGTGTCTGCGTTGAAATGCTCGGCCTTGGGCCTGCTGGTCGCCCGGGCTGTCTCGGAACAGAAGTGGGCGCAGCCGCTCCTCCGTCCACCGTGCAGGGCCGACCGGCAAATATTTGGCACACAAGAAATAGCTGGTTAGAGGTTGTTTTTTTACTAAGGCTTAAAAAGAACAGATTCATGGCTTCCTGGGCTAGGCGTCCTGTGTGCTGTTAGTGCCTCAGAGACGTTACTTCCCTAGTCATTTGTGCTCGGAGAGGGCTCTCCTTAGGCAACGCAACTGTTTCAGGTTCAGGCGGCAACTGTGGCCTGGTGACGACCTGCACCGCCCGCCCGTTGGTACGTTGAAATACTGTGTGGCTTTTCCAGTCCCTGTTCAACCGACAGCCGGGGACAGAGACAGCTGCGAGCCAGACCTTGCGGCTCCGGGCGCGGTCGGCCTGCCCCCTGGTGGGCGGTCTGGGTGCTGCGGCGCATTTCCCGGCCTCCCCCTGGGGTGCGGGAGGGGTCTGATTTCATCTGCGTGAAGCCAACCATCTCCCCAGGCAACCAGGAGAAGATGTGTTTCCTTTAGAAACAGGCGGTTTCCCAAGTCCCTTGGCCCCTGGTTAATGCAAAACTCCACACAGACAGATTGGCCGGGTGCCTGCTGCTGCGTCTGTGTGAGGGCTCCCTGCCCTCCTGCGTGCTGCTCCTGGTGACAGCGGGTGGCCAACCCAGGGGCTGAGGGTGCAGGCACTGCTCACCTCCCCAGCTCTCAGCCCCGTGGGTGCTACACCTGCACCGCTCCGCAGATGGGGGTCGGGGCTGTGTCAGCCTCCAGAACCTAGGCTTGTCGGGACTATTGTACAAAAGCGCCTTCTCTGAATGCCAAGGAGCTAAGCATTTGAAAGCCTGAGTATGTTCTGACAAAATTGCAGGCTGGATTCCCCACGTGAGGGCAGATCCCTCTCCAGGCAGGGCTTGGAGAAGGCAGGGAGCTCTGGGGGAGGTCCAGACTGGCCGGCATCCGCCCCCGTGTTCATAAGAAAGTCACCTGCCCACAGCAGCAGCCCCGCCCTGCTTGTCTTGTGGGGGCTGCCAGCCCTGGGCCAGTGCCCCTGACTGGCCCTTGAGGCTCTGGCCCCTCTCCGTGGGGCCCAGGTCTCAGTGGCCCGCAGACTGGGCACAGCTGTGACCACCAGGGCCATGCCAGCTCGGGGAGGACGGGACAGGGGGTGGGAGCAGAAAAGCAACATCGACACTGAGTCTGAGGCAAACTGCAGGACAGCTCCTGTGCAGCAGGGCCCCCAGCATCTCTCCAGCTTCAGGAGAGAGCCTTACCTGCTGCTGCAGAAGACATCCTCCATGCTCCGTGGTCCCCTCTTCCCTGTCCTTCGGGTGCAGCTGGTCCTCGGGGCTGTGCTCCGGTCAGAGCCCTGGAGAAGCAGGAAGCGTCTCCCTGGGACTGAGGGCCGCCCTCCTCTCTGCTGCCCGTGACCGTGGTGCCCAAGGCTCAGGGTTCCTCACTGTGTCGGGTGCTGGGGCACCCGGCACCCGTCTGCGGTCTCACATAGTCCCTGGAGTCACGGGTTTCCTGTGTGTGATGGTCCCATCTGTGACCGGCATCCACCCAACACAACAGCCTAGCTTTTGATTGCACAGGAAGTAAAAAAAAAGTGACCTGTCCTCCCCTTGTCCCTCCCAGGCGGTCCCAGCACAGTGCCCGGGTCGTGGACGTTGTGCAGTCGTATTCAGTGAGTCAGCGAGTGACCAGGAGACACGTGGGGCCCACCCCTCCCCCCACTGGCCACCAGAGTGCCTGTGAGGGCGACTCAGCATCTTTGGCCTTGTCGGGAGCCAGAGATGGAAAGAGGAACACAACATATTTCTTGTGTTCCAAAAGCTCACAATCCGACCCCAAACCAGTGGGCAAATACCTTGTGCCCAGTGTGACATGTGACAATAGGTACCAGGCTGGGCATCTCTGTGGGAGCAGAAAGGAGATCACGCCCAGTTCACTGGGGAAGGACAAGGGGACCCTCTGGGGCAACGGTGACTTGGGGATGTCCTCGGTGGCCAGGCCACGTGACACCTTTGCCAGAGTGTGCATTCGGGGCCGATCAGACTGACTGGTGCTTGAGTGTGGGCACCACGGGCCACCGCCTCAGGCTGGGAGACATCGGCTGCGAGGTCGGCGGTGGCGGGAAGACACCCGGCTGGAGGTGGCAGCAGGCTTGGGTGACGAGGAGTCTCATGAGTGCTGTGAGCAGCCAGGTGGGGCCTGACTTTGAGGTGGCACAGGAGCCGCCGCAGGAGCAGCCGGGCGGTGGGGTTGGGGGCCGATGCTGGCTGAGCACAAGGGCAGAGGATCCTTCTCGTGCGTGTACTTGTGACGAGGGAGGTAGACAGAGAGAGACGGATACCAGCTGCTCCCGAAGCCAAGTGGTGCCAGGAGGTGCCGGCTTGGGAGGCAGAGTCCCTGGGGGCCAGCACGTGGGTGGGGTTCTGCGGTGGAGAAGCAGGCGGGACGAGGGTGCCAGGAACCCACAGAGAGGGCAGGAAGGACTGAGGAGACCTCCAGAGAGAAGGCTGCGGCAGCCATGTCCCCGAGTGCTTCCTGATACAGGGTGCCTGTCACGGAGGCCACGGGGAGGCTGCCAGGCCGGGGACACACACAGAGGGGTGTGCGTGGTCTGAATCTCTCCTTTGCAAAGGCGTATTGGTAGGAAATGAGAGGTTTCGCACTCTGAACTGGAGACGACCAGAGCGGGGCCTTGGCGTCGTCTGGAGGTGGGTTCCCATCGGCTCCACCTCTGCTTGCTCAGGAAACCCACCTGGTGGACTTAAACCGCAGCAAACGTGCATGGGGCCTCCTGAGAGCCGGGTGCTGCCGTGCGGATGGATGGGTGCCCGGGCTCCAGGCTGGTCTCTCAGCTCTGCTTCTGAGACTGCACTGTGACTTGCTCTTCTGCTTCATGAAGAGGCAGGTGACAGTTCTCTGCATGTCATAAGTGACACTAACCGACACTCACCAGCCGAAACAGGAGCAGGACCTTCCAACGTCCAAACTTTTAAAAGGGGACTCATTTACCCTGGTGAGTTGTGGAAGGCAAGCTGCTGACGCCCAGGTCGCTGCTTCCGACGGTTTCTGAGCATTGATTCCTGTTTGGATGTGGCCACCGTCTCCCATTCGCAGCCTGTTTGGGGGGCGTTTTCGTTTTCAGGCTGACAGAGACGCTAGGACACAGCTCTCCCGTCCCGTGTTCGTCACCCCATTGGAAACGAACGCCATCCGTCTGTGGACTTGAGCTGACCCTGGGTAAAAGTATGCAGCTTTCAAGGAAATGCCAAGTGATTTAAAACTCTCACTGAAGGATTACAGGCTCAAAAAAGGGAAAATGCGCAAAGCCTTCTTTTTGCTAGGTTTAAGTGCATTCTAGGGACAAGTGGGGTCAGTGGAAGATTAAAACATCAGCATGTGACCTCGGTCACTCAACAGCGGTTTCCCCAAACTGAGCACCGTACAGATGGCACTGTTACCACGTGAGTTAGAAGGAAAGGACCGGCCCCCGAGCAGCCCTTCCACGGTGCCTGTGAACCGGGCGGGAAATCTCGGCCAATTGTGTGCCGCTCACGGGGGGAAACTAGAAAACAGACCCTCACTGAGCCTTTCTTCACTTCGCAGCCTCGCAGGCCAGGGCACGCGGAGGAAAGTGCAGGGAGCTCGCCCTGCTGACCACGGGCCCTGGGGTCCATGTGCCCCGGTGACCACAGGTGGGTGTGTGACCTCACAGTGCGCTTCCCCAGGGGCTGGAGGGTGGAGCTGGAAAGGGAGCCACCTGCAGTGACAGCTGCAGGACAGGTGAGAGAAGGACAGGCAGTGGAGGCTGTGGAGGTGTCCAGGCTCACGGCCACGGGTGAGAGCAGGTGTGCAGGCAGGAGCGACCACCCTCACAGGGAGGGGACACGGCCCGGCCAGGGCAGTGAGCAGTGGCTGGGACCCCCCCATGACCGGCCACCTGACAGGTGTCTCTTCTCACTCGAGAGAGCCTGGAACAACCACAAACTAAATACCAGAGTGTTTATTAAACTCATCTTTAATCTCTGCCATTTTTGCATAACAGGACATCACAGCCTTAATAAATGTCCGTTTTCTCTTGGTAGACAGAGAAATCAAGGATGTTTCAACCACGAAATTACAATAGAGAGGGGATGCCATGGTTTTGTGGAGGAAACTCTTTGGTCTGTATGGTATTTCTGAGTTTAAAATAACACGAGAATTCACTCCAGTAAAAAGTAAACATTGACTTTCTCAAAAAATTTAATTGCGGGACTACGTTCAGGAGTGAAGGCCGCACCGAAATCCAGCGAGAGGCGTCTCGGTAGGAGAGGCCGTGCTGTGGGCTGGGAGGCGACAGACTCGAGCGAGGCTGCCCTAGCACGGCGCTGGGCGACACGGGGAGGACCTGGAGACGAGCACGCGGTGCACTCAGCATGGACACCCCGCGTGCTGCGCGGCAGAATCATCCGAAGAACCGTGAAGGCGTGAGGGAGAGGGGCGCGCCAGGGCCTGACTTTGGACGGATGGGGGGTTGGCACGCGGCTCTCCCCCTTTGTGGATGAGACTTCATATGTATGTGTATTTATATAAGTATTTAGATAGTTTTTAAAAACGTTTCCCGGTTCTAACACTCCTTGAAGTCTAGAGAAGGCGCCTCCGCGGGTCCTCTGGCCACACCGGGGTGTTTTGGCACGTGACGGGGAGGGGTCTGAGCTGGTCCCCGCAGGAAGGCCGGGCGGAGGACAGTGGCTCAGCCCCAGAAGTCCAAGGTCAAGGGCGGCCCAGGACTGGCCACTTGGGAGGGGCAGCCTTTCTGAACGCAGCAAACCAGCTTCTGAGCCGAGCCACACTCTGAGCCCTTTGAAAGTGACACGACCCTAACATTGAACCTCCCAGGGCTGGGCGAGCCGGGGTGAGACTGGCTGGTGGTGGCATCAGGCACATGGCGGCGGTGGCCTTGCTGCTCCCTTCCAGGGTGGCATCCTGTCCACGGGCACTGCGGTCACTGCTGGGGCACCCAGGCAGCAGAGTCTGCACCGGAGCCTGGCACGGCCTTTCCCTCCACCGGACGTCCCTCCGCAGCAGACGGGGGAGCTGGGCTCCCGGGACGCCGGGCTGGGAACAAGCATCCGTGATGAAGAGCCACGGAGAGCCCAAGAAAGCAGAGAGGCGAACCTCTGTCGCCTCAGGGTGCACACACAAAATCTTCTGAAAAGCCGGGCTCGGGTGGGTGACAGACACTCCCTCTGCAGAAAAGCCGTCTGCCGGGTTGCGACCGAAAATGCTTCCCTTCGACGCGGGTGAACACGCCGGGGCCGAGCCAGCACTGGGGCTGGGTTTGCCGGTGCCGTCCCCACGGGCCATCGTGGTCTCTGTGGCGTGATGCGGGGTGACTGAGAGCTGGGAGACAGGGTGGGCCTTGTGGCCCATGGCGCGTTCCTCAGCCCGAAGCGTCCGGCCCCGCCTTCTGCTTCAGAGTAGCTTCCCTTCATCACGTCAGCCTGACACCCCTCGTCTCAGCTCCAGTGCAGCTGAGCCCAAGTAACGGGGCAAATGTCGCCCAGTCCTGGTTGGCACCTGCTTCTTGCTCATGGAAGCAGCTAGAAACACGTGAAATCTAAGCTGGAAGGAACGGAGGGATGGCCCGAGGTTGCCTCTCCACTCCCATGCCTTCAAGCCCCTCGTCTGCCGGCGGCGGGGGCGAGACCCCACTCCACCTGCTGGCCCTAATTCCGAGGGGTTATGGCCTGGCTTGACCTTGCATCCCACACCCGTGAGAGGACAATGTCACCTTGAAGAGGCACCTGCTCCCTAGGCACACAAAGGACTTGAGAGCCAGGAGTTACTGATCTGCAAGCTGTGTGACGGGAACCAGGGACAGGAGAGCTGTGAGGTAGAGCTCCCTGGCTGACAGATGTGCAACTGGACACCAGGTGGTCGGCTGGCCGGCTGGGCTGGAGGGTTCTGGGCACCCTGTGCACCTCCAAGTCACCCCGCAGCCACCGTGCTGCTGGGCGTCAGGCCTGCAGTGGGGAAGGCCACCTGGCCGCGGCCTGCTGTTCTCACGGCCGCAATGGATGGCAGCTGCTGACGCCCTCCTGCTGTGAAGGCAGATGTGACCCTGGGGTCCCAGTGAGATCCAGGGGTCTGGATCGAGGACCAGGCCCTAAGCGCTGCCCTCTGCTTGCCCTCCGCCCCACTCCTGAGGCTGAGCTGCTCACTGGCCAGCAGCTGACCACACACCTGTGGCCTTCTCCCTCATCTGCACATTTTGGAGCCGTTTTCCACCAGAACTTTCAAATCCGTGTAAACAAACGTGCAGATAAAAACAAGAGAAGAGCCCTCAGCACGTTCCAAGGGGTGTGTGTGGCATGGATTCCACCTGATTAGAGGGTTGAACTTCAGTAAAGAGGAAAGAAAGGAGGTTCGAGCCTGGAGGAGATGGGGATGAGCACACGTGGAAGACGCGGAACGGACCGTTCAGGCCTGCTCCTGGGGACTGACACCATGCACCTCTGCTGTGGTGCCCCGGCGATGCGTTCCCATTCGTGGGGACAGGTCATGCTGCCCCTCTGTGAGCTCCCCTTGAGGCCTGGGGACCCACAGGTGCCTGAGGGACCCCAGACGTGGCACTAGGAGGTTCTGGGAACCTGCCAGAGCTCTGAACACAGGCGGCGTCTCCCTGAGAGTGTCCCTGGTCCTCCATGTCCCTGGCCACGGGGCCGGTCTGAGTCATGGCTGGTTGGAGTGGACGTTCTCCCGCTGTCCCCTCCCTCCTCGCCCCCACAGGTTTGCCCGAACCCGTGCACCACGCTGCTCCGTGGTCACTCTGACCGGAAGTCCATCCTGGAGGGGGCGGGGCGGCAGAAGCCCAGGGCCAGGAAGCGCAGGCCACGGGAGTGGACACCTGAGGACGAAGGTGATGGGGACAGTGGCGGCTCCGTCCGGCTGGGAAAGGCCAGAATCAGGGCTGCAAGTCGCGCCGTCTGCGCCGCACGGCTTGGCCGTGTCCACGGGGGCCCGCATAGAGGTTCCCTCTAGTTTTTGGGTCCCTGCACTTGGGGCCACTTTTTCCTGAAAGAGGGAAGTTCAAGGTGGTCTGTTTACCTTTCCTAACAATGGACGGCTCCATTTAATGCTGCAAGTCTTTAGCATCGATCTTGAGGGGAAAACATTAATCACACTTCCTTTTAAACAGAAATGTGATTTTTTTTTTTTTTGGTGTATGTAAGACTTTGATTTCCGGTTGCCATTCTGGGATTGGCACACGAACCAAGGTGAGAACCCACCAGCGACAGAAACTCCCTCCCGTTAGACACTGGGAAACAAACGCGGGGGCGGAGGACAGATTACAGCGCGGCCAGTGCCACTTCTGGGGCTCGTGGACATTCAGGACCCTGTCTCGGGTGCCCACGTGGTGGCGTGGCCTCCTGGCTGCCAGGGGAAGGGTTTCTGAGCGATACTCAGGTCTCGGCCTTTACTGGCCCTACCTTCAGGGACTGGGGGCACGGGAATCCGGAGGATGCTGTGCCTTCCTGGAGACGCGTTCCCAGAACACGTGAGTCCTCGCGGCCGACACGCGTTCTCAAACTTGTGCGCAATCTCGTACTAAAGTCGCACTCCTACCCTGCTGGGGGACCGCTCTCTGGCTCGGCATCGTGAGTCTGCTGGAAATGAATCAGCGGTGCTGACTCCCACGAGTATTCTAAACAGTTTTATTTGTCTTTACATATAAATATGTAAACATGGCTTATCTCTGCATCAGGGACGGAACGTCGCCGCACGGGAACGGGCCGTATTTCGCTGGGTCCTGTCGCGCGAGCAGGGAACATTCTATCGGGTCCGGCGTCCACTCCGCCGGCCCCAACCTTCTCTGGGACTCGGTGCGCCAAGCGGGTCCCTGCACCCTCCCCACTGCTGGTCAGTGGCTGCGTCACATCGAGTTGTGGGGGTGGGTGAGGCCAAGACTTTGGGGAATTTTAGGGTGAAAATGACTATGCAAAACATTAAAAAAATAATGAATCCCAATCCAGCAAATACTTTCATTCAAGTCAAGATGAGAGAGTCTGGGATCCAGAATAAATAATTCTTGTCTGATTTTATAATTTGTGGTTGCGTTTCTGTACAGGTGGAAGGACGGGAGAGGAGACCCGTTGGCTGCTGGGGGGCCCACGTGGGAGCCGGTGGCCGAGGCAGACTTTTCCCTCCTCGGCCGGGAACCCACGTCACCACACTCTCTGCAGGTCTTCCCAGAGGGCAGGTCATCGCCAAGATGCCAGCACTTGCAAATGCGTGTGTTCGTCACATACTAGAGTGAGCACAGGAAGAAGCATCGTATGGGACACTACCCAGGATTTAGGTATTTATTTAGGTAGAAAAAAATGCTCTGAACACTCTGGGGAAACAGGGTTCATTATAGAAGAATATTTCAGGGAAACTTTTTTTTTTTTTGCATTTTTCAAGGATATACATTCGTACTGATTTTTGCTTCCAAATACATTTTAAGGCTGTTTGGTAAAATATGTACTGGATGTGAGGTTCAGGGTGTTGTTCTTACAGGGGGTTCGCAACTACTCAGCTTTAAAAAGGTGAAACTGTGAAGCTAGACATGCTGTAGTGTCCACTGTTCCCCGGACGAGCCCCATGCGTGGTGGGATGGAGGGGTGAGGGGGACCTGCGGGCTTGCTGAGGGCCAGCCGCCCGCCTTGCCGCGCTCAGCCGGGTGGCTGGTGCCCAGAGGTGGGCACGGCTTAAAGTGCAAGTCACGGGTGGGGGGGGTGGGGACAAAGTGCTACAGTAGGGGACCGGGGAGTGGCTCTGCGTGGCCGAGCCCTGCCCGGAGCAGCGGGCGGAAGACAAGGGCCTGCTTTGAGCTTGAGCGACAGGGAGGGCTCTGAGTTCGGGGCCAAACGGACACATTTATAGGCTCTGCCTCGGAAACTGTGACTTAATTACGCACATGGAAGCCTTCTGTCTCATCTTTCCTATGGCTCCTTGGTGTCAACCAGAGCCTTGGAAACCCATCTGTCCGAGCCCACAGCTGGACAGTGTGACCCCTTCCCCGTCACCGTCTGAAACAGGCAGGAAACAGACTCTGGACTTGGCGATGCGGCGGAGCACAGAGGGGTTCCAGAGAGACACACACGCGAACTGCATCTCCTCACCGTTCAAACTCAGATAGACGTGCCACTCACATCCACGTTTCTTAAACTTTTTACGACATCACAGCTGTCATTGAAACAGGCAGACTTTCTGTGGTTCTGCGTTTCCAAGGGCACCCTGAAAGTCAACTGAGAGAGCCGTTCGAGGGTATATACACACATCTATAAAAATGTCACACGCAGCCTGTGAATGGTGGGACTGAAGGATGGGCCGTAGGCGGCGTCTGAAGTCACGAAGGAACAGGACCTACGGCGACTCCTCCCCGGAGCCAGGACGGCGCTGGCGGTCCCCACGCCGTTGCCCCTTGCTCGTGGGGAGGCGCGTCTCACTTACGTTTTGATGGTGCCGGACGTCCCCCAGGGGTCCGGCCTGGGCCCCTGGGTTATGGAGAAGCAGGTGGTGGGGAGCTTGGTGGCTGGACAGATGACTTCTCCCTACCATGAACTTGGCCCACGGAACCTAGTGATGGGTCAGCTGGGTTCAGGGGAAGCAGCCCCAGGCCGGGGTGGAGGGGGGGTCACCCCGGCCCTTTGAGCTGCAGTGCCTGCCGCATGGGGGGGGGTCTAACGCTCTGGGGAGTGGGAGATGCACCCGTTTGTACTTGTTTGTTGTTCTTGCCTCTGATTATCTCACAGTTTATAAAAAATAGAAATAACAAAAGGTGAGCTGGGTCCCACCTCCAGAGGTGTGTCCCGCTCTCCTGAGAGCGCAGTAGCCGGCCTGCCCCACGGCGAGCTGTGAGTCAGACCGTCCGGTGAATAAAAAAGACGTCCTTCTGGCGGCGGGCACGGCAGGCTCCGGAGACCAGCAGCACCCAGAACAGATGGTGAGGGCGGGCAGACGTGACAGAATGGCGGGGAGGGGACCACCTGCACAAGCCTTGGTGGGGAGGGTGGAAAGGAGGGCAGGCACAGCGCTGCGGCCCTAGAGCCGGGTCTGCGCCTCCGGGATGTAGATCTCGATGCTGTCCGCGTGCTCGCCGGCCGAGTTCTGGCGGAAGGACGCGGCCCGTTTGGCGGCCAGCAGGCGTCTGCGGGCTTCCTGCCGCTGTCTGTCGGGCAGGTCTAAGGACTTCTCTCTCGTGATCGGGAGTCTCCCTTTGGGGGGCTTCTTTGGTATTGGCGGGGGGACCTTCCGTTCCTCCTGGAAAGCATCACAAGTAGTACATGATTTGGGGGCGTCAGGAGAGGTCGCCCAGGCGGGGAGCTGGGTACTCAAACCGGCCCTGCTCCCGACCTCAGGGCGGCCTCCGCTCTGCCTCCCATGGGTGGGGGCGGACACCTTTGTCACTTCCCTCCAATGCCTCAAGCGGGGGCGGGGAGGCTGGCACGGCGCTGGCAGATAAAAGAGTAAGTTCCGCACATTCACAGTTCTGTCTCCTCAGTCTTACATCCACTCGGAGGCACACACCCTCATTCCCAGGTCTCGAGGGCCCAGTGTTTTGGAAGGTGCCACTGGACACGCTGCCACGGCGGGCCACCATCTTTGGACCAGAAAGGGTTCATGAAAACCGTCCTTCGTGGGAGTCCCAGGAAACCACCGAGCTTTTGTTCACACTCACTACCCAGGTCCCCCTCACTTCGGAGTGACTATGGGTCACCTAGGGGCTCTGATGTCCATTTCTGGCTTATGGCCACCCCAGGCACTCGCACGCCCTGTGCTGTCCCCTGGGGAGGACTGGCCAGCCTGCACCACAGCCCCTGTGCACCCAGCCCGGGCCCACCTTGGTCGGCAGGGCCACCTTCAGGGGACAAGAGCTGCGGACAGTGGTGGGCTCCGTGCTACCGGCCTGGGTGTATGTCCTCGGCGAAGAGTTACACTCCACCGCCCCGGAGTCGGCCGGGTCGGGTTTCCTCATCCTATTCTGACAGTGTCTGTCTAGAGAACCCAGGTGAGGGTCACTCACAACGTCTCCAAAAGGTTAGGAAACCACTACACTTACTGCTAACGCACAGCTCTCTGGAGCCCTACTCAAGATGACACCTGAAGGGGAGAGGTAGAACCCCCGGGTTCAAATGTCACGGGGAATTCCAGCCCACTTTTGGGGCCAGCGCTGACAGATGAGGAGGTTTCTGTAGTCAGACTGTTCGGTGAAGTTCAAAGGGTCTCGTTGTCCGCGGCAGACACCCAGCTACAAAGTCCGTCAGCAGCAGACGGGGTGGTGGGGGGAGGTGGCCCTGTGACTCTGTGGGAACCTTACAATGTCCCAGAGTCTACGGAGAATGACTCGGAGGATGGATCCCGCTGAGAAACGAGACTAGCTGTGACCTCTGGGCAGCGTCTTCCCCAAATTGTGTCCCAGACACGTGGCAGGAAAGAATGTCCCCCGTGACTTGAATGGCACCCAGTTAATATGTGCACATGTGCATGCACCCGTATACAAATACACATTCACATGTGTGCACAGACACACATGCACACGTGCACACGCTGTGCTGCCTGGGAGGGGGCACCTGCAGAGCCCAATGAGGGGATGTGGCCCGAGGGGTGGGGTGCAGCTACCTTCCTGTCCGGAGACTCTGCCATCTTCCAGTCGTTGAGCTTCAGCTGGTGCAGCTCGTCGAACTTCATGCTGACGTCCTCGACCGAGAGCTGCAGCATGTCCCAGTAGCCGGCCAGGTCCTGGGAGGTGGGCCTGGGCATGGCGCTGGGGTCCTGCCAACACACAGCAGGGTGGGGGGTAAGAGTCTGGCCATGGCAGGGGCGGGGCTGGGGGCGGGGCTCAGAGGCCTGCCTCTGTGGGGGCGTGGTCATGGCTGCCGCGCAGGGCGGGGCACGGTGCCTTTCCAGGATTGGGTCAGGCATGAGCTGAATTCCAATTCAGAAGGATGTTCCCGAGGGCGCGCAGGACCCATGGCAGTTTACACAAGTTATTTGCTGACAGTTGTAAAATAGGAAAAGGCCACACGCTGCGTAATTCCAACTCTGTGACATCCTGGAAAAGGCAAGACTATGGGACAGTGACAGATCAGGGGTCGTCATGGGGTTGGGGGGAGGGAGGAACAGGGGAGCCCAGGGGGTGGTTGGGCAGTGAGTCTGCTCTGTAAGGTGCTGTGATGATGCACACACCTGTCCAAACCTACAGAACATACAACACCCAGAGTGACCCTGACGCCACCTGTGGACTCTGGTGATGATGACATGTCAGCCAGGTTCATCCCATCTGGTGGGGGTGCTGATGGGGGGAGCCTGTGCGTGGGGGGCAGGGGTGTGAGAAATCTCTGCACTGTCCCCTCAGCTTTGCTGTGAGCCTGGAACTGCTCTACAACACGGAGTCCACTACAACAGACATGCCCCGTGCCTGTTCACTGTTTCGACCTGAAGATGCTCTCGGGACCCGGGCACAGTGGCAAACAGGAGAGCTTTCCTGCGCTCGATACTTCCTGGAAGCCACCGGCCCATAGTTTGGTCGGACACGCGCCCTTTTGGGCCTGTGTGGTCTGTGGCATGGCTGTGACGGTCGGCCAGCTCTGCCCCGCAGCTCCACGCTGACCGCAACGGCGCCCGTGCGGAGATGGGATTGGTGGCTCATGAAGGCACAAGGTGACCTCTGGGGCTGCTGCCCGGCACTCAGTGGGGACAGGCGAGGCCACAGAGCCTCAGGCCGGTAGCCCGTGGGCCCCAGGGTTGTGCCTCATCCTCCACCCACGGCCACGTGGGTTTGCAGCCCGGCTGAAGGGCTCCGACGAGCGGCTCCGCAGAGTGGTGAGGGCCCCTCTCACTGAACAGGAATTTCTCGTGGGCGAATATCGATCTGAACTGGCTCACAAGGCGCGGTTTTCAGCTTGCTCTTAAGGTGCTCACACTGAGCACAACAGGGGTTTCACTGGGTTTGGCTTCAGCTTCTTGTGACCTGTGCTTTGTCGGCCGGGGAGGTGGGTACAGGAATGGTGCAGACGGCCCAGACGGGGCCCCTCCCAGCCTGGGGCGGGTGGCCGTGATCTGGGGGTCTCTCTTCCTGGTGCACAGACAGCATTCCCCACTGTCCAGACCCCCTGTGGGAGTGGGAGGGAGCTCTGTGGGGTGCGTCACCCCATCACTGGGCTCCACCCTCGTGGCCTGGTGACCCCCTAAGGTCCCTCCTGACTCCATATCCAGATTCCAGCATGTGAATTTGGGGACACAGACATTCGGTCTCTAGCAGCCTGGCTTCGCACCCAGTGGAAAGGATCGTTGTCGCCCCGACCCTCTCTGCGCAGGGCGGCCAGGCGCAGGCCATTAGCGTTTCCTGCGTCTGAGACTGTTCCTGAGCTGAGCCACCAGAGGGCGAGCGCGGCCCGCCTTCCCCTCTGGCGAGTCTGCTCAGCGGCCCTCGCCGGTCCCGCGGTCCCTGGAAGGTCAAAGCCCATGGCAGGCTGCATCCCAGTCTGAGCGTTCGCACAGCTGGCCGTGTGCTCCTCTGGAAGACGCCCCAGGCGCAAGGATGGTCCGCTTTTTATCAGTTTGGGTGTTACTGGGCTCCGGTGTGTCTGTGACCAGGCGCATGTCCCCCGCGGGCAGACATCTGTCACTCCACTGGGCTGACCAGACCGTTGTCCCCAGGGCTCCCTGGAGCCGTGTTGCGTAGCCAGGCACAGCCAGGACCTGTGAGATGGTGCGTCTTCCCACATGGGGTGTCCAGGTTCTCGGGGCATCACAGGCACTGGCCACAGCCCTGCCCCAGCACAGCCGGGCAGTGCGAGTGTCCTTTTTCAGCACCCGGGGCCCCGGCAAAAACCCTGCAGCGGGGACCCCAGTCTGTCCACGTGCCCATGGCGTGCCGAGGGCTGGGAGGCCTACCCGGCTTCCACGGGTGGGCTGCCCATGCAGAGTGAGGCCCAGCAGGTCTGCGTGCAGTTCCTGTTCCTGCCACGCCCCCGGGGGCGCAGTGCTGGGGTCCCAGGGCACACGTGTGGCCCCCACGCTCCCGGGCAGAGGCTTGACAGGGTTGCTGGGCAGCCAGCTAGCTCTTCACGTGAAGAGCGCACGCTCTGTTCAGTGCGCTCGGAATCTCAGGCGGGTGGGGGCGTTTTTCTAGGGTCATTCACCTGACTTAACACTAGTTACCCACCTACAGCTCCAAGCCACCGGCGAGACTGCCTTGCGGCCGTGTGGTTGGAAGAGGCGGCAGCTGCCCACAGTTGGAGTGTCTCCCCGGCCAGGCGGCCTGAGCCCCCCCGCAGGCTCCCCAACAATTCCTTCTCATTGTTTTTTTTTGGGGGGGGTCTAATCCTCAATAGACACCAACATGAAGGGAAGCAGCCACACCAGCCATTCTGAAACCCAGAGGGTTTTTAAAGGTCGACGTGACGTGTAATCTGACATGTCCAAGGCACCGGGAAGGTGACCGTTAAGTCCCACGTCAGCGGCTCTGTCAGAGAAAACATGGACAGTTCCTAACGATATCCCTCCGTTGCAGGGACAGAGCTTCAGAACCGAGCTCCTGCAGGCAACACTGACCTCATACCGGGTAACAGGGCGTAGG
The DNA here is from genome assembly GCA_007922815.1 of Macrotus californicus. Lineage (NCBI taxonomy): Eukaryota > Metazoa > Chordata > Mammalia > Chiroptera > Phyllostomidae > Macrotus > Macrotus californicus. The sequence continues at coordinate 391,713 of VMDR010000025.1, forward strand.
TCAACCCCTTCGGAGATGACAACTATGGGGACAGGCCAGGGAGGCTGGGACACACCCAGGGGACGTGAGAGCGTGACCTTCCTCCAGCGGCCCGTTCTATGGAGGATTTCCGTGCTCTACTTCCCCCTTTGAAGCTCTGATCGTGACTACGCGTCAGAACCAGGTGCTGGTAACGCTCAGATTTTGTGGTGGACTTGCTCAGGGCGGATGGGGAGGTGTCAGAGAAAGTGTACTTTTACACAGTCCTGACTCTCAGGTGCTGTGCTTCCCTGCTGTGTGAGAACACTCAGTAAATCCACTGTCTCCTTGCAAATGAAAGAACCAGCGCCAACCCCAGTCAAGTCACGGAGCAGGCTGCGTCCCAGGCCTGTCAGGGACTTATTTGCATTTTAATGGAAATGTTCGGGCTGAAAGAGATTCATGTGTGAATCGTACAGCGGCCTATACGGTAATGAAAGTACTGTCTAGTTATTTTCCCAAATAAGTCAGTGTATGCTAATAAGTCAATGTATGCTTTCTTTAGTCAGATAAGTGCAGACATACATGTGCTTACACACATGCATGCCAGTAAGCAAGCATACATACATGTAAGTATGTATGTGCATATATAAGTTTACGGTCTCTCCTTCCTGCTGATTTCCAGGGAAATCGGGACCAAGTTCGAGGCCGACCCTATTAACTGATCTAGTTCAATGGCACACTCATTTCACTGCAGTCAACTAGAGAGCCCCGATTATTCCTGAAATCTCCTCCTAGTCTCTTTAAATGTGTTCTTTGTGCGTTGGCATTCAAGCCACTTCATATTGTTGTCTTCACGCGTGACGTCCGCCCTGACAGCAGCTTACTGTCCTCGGTTCTCGGCAGCCAGTCCCGCTGCAACCGCAGCAGCTCCTACGGAGGCACCTGGGCGCCTGTCTCTCGCAGGCCCCGCCCCAGGCCCCGCCCCTCCAGGCCCCGCCCCTTCCCCCACGGACACCCTGCAGTCTCTGGGTCTCTGTTGCCCGTCTGAGTCATCCAAAGCCTGGGGGTATCCTCTCCCCACGTGACTGTCTGCAAACTTACAGTCATGTTTTTTATTTTTAAGATTTTTATTTTATTTATTTGTAGAGAGAGGGAAAGGGAAAGAGAAAGAGAAGGAGAGAAACACCAATGTGTGGTTGCCTCTCCTGCACCCCCCATGGGGGACCTGGCCTGCAACCCAGGCCTGTGCCCTGACTGAGAGCCAAACGGGGACACTTTGGTCGGTGGGCAGGTGCTCACCCCCCTGAGCCACACCAGCCGTGGCCTGGCTGGCGTCTTTAAGGAACAAGGCAGCAGCGGGCGTGTCGTTGGGACTGAGCACTGAGCCGGGTATCAGCGGGGCAGCCAGGGCTCACTTACCATGTTCTGTTGGCACAGCCAGTAAAACTGCTGGAACTTCTGCGACATCAGAAGCTGGGCGCTGCCCACCGCGCTCCGGATTTTACCGAGAACTGTTCGGGAGAAACAAACAAGCAGGTGGAGAGGCCGTCAAGGAAGCACAAAAGCAAGAGCACCGCACGGGGTCGGGGGGCACAGAGATGGACACCCCGAATTTACTGCCCACGAAACAAGTGCTTTTCAGTGCCCGGTTCAGGCGGGACGTCCAGGGACGAGCCCGCGTCCCCCATCAGGATGCGGCCCCTCACTGTGGGGAAACCTTTGCTAGGAAGCCGGTCTCCAGGGCAGGGACTTCTTTCGGGCACAGACGGCTGTGCTGTTGGTGGTGGCAGGAGCTGGAAGGCCGGGGTGAGGGCGGAAGAGACGCGGCATCTGTCACTTGGTGCCCCCACCACCGGTGAGTCAGTTAGAAGACCAGCTTTGTTTCTGTTCTTTCAACAGATGTGATTGGGTGAAGTTCGGCCGCTACGGGCAAGGACAGCAAAGCGGAGTGGCGCAGGGTCTCACAGGCGGAGACAGGGACACAAGTCAGGTCACACGGTGAGGCCCTGATTTGGGGACCACGTCGCCCCTCCCACCACTGACACTCTCCTGGGGGGTCAGCCGTGTCACCCGCTACCACAGCGCGCCCACACAGCCAGGGCTCACGCGCGCTGTGGCTCAGCAAACCCACAGGTGACGTCGGAGCCATGCGATTTCAATTAGTCAGATGGTACTTTTTGCAAAAGTAAACAATAGTGGAAGGAACTGAACAACTTAGAGGAGGGCAGGTGCGACCACTTTGGGATTTAATTGGCAAATAAAATGTGTGTGAAAGGTAGGGGACAGCCCCCACTGCCACCTCGAAGCACCCCGCCGTCCCCATGCATCCCCTGCTGCTCACACATGGGATCCCTGGTGGGCTGTGAGCACCCTCAGCATGTTAGAAATGGCAGCTCTGGTCATCCCTGTCTGTGGGATTCTCAAAAGCTCTCCGGAACCTGGTAGACAGGTTTCCTGCCGCTGTGCCCTGGCCCCTCCTCCACGGAAGGTCTCATTTGTCCCTGTCACCGTTCGAAATTATTCCACAGCGTCTGCGGGTGTCTCTCTCCCCGGCAGCCACTGGCAGATCACCCCACCCACCTGATTTTGCCTTCTCCTGCGTTGTCTCAGAACACAAGCACCTGCTGACCGCACCAGACCCTCTAAGACTCAGCGGGTCTCTCAGGCGGTCATGGGAGGGGGACGGGTGGAGACAGAAAGGGCCAGGGACGCCCATCACGAGAGCAGAGAGCCCATCACCACTGATGTGATATTCGTGTACTTACAGATTCACCATTTACAGACTTGAGGTTTCATCCAGACAGGGCAGCGATTAGAGCTCAGACACCTGCACCAGAGCCTGAGTGGGCAGGGGTCTGGTTAGGGGGCAGGTCGTGACTCCGTGGGTCCTGAGACGGGGCCTTTCCGCCAGCTCCCGGGGACACCCACTGGTCCGCAGGGCCACCGATCATTGAAGCCTGAGACTGTCCAATGGGGCAGAAACTGGGGCCCCGAGAGTAAAACTCAGCTCTGCTCCTTTCCCTCTGTCTCCCCAGAATTAGATTTGAACAGGGTGCCTGCTAACCACTTACTTGTGGGGCTCACTCAACGTGCTTTAGAGGCTGACACCCGCAGCCGGCACTCGGCTCTGTCCCTTGCCCTGGCTCCATGTTGGGGAAAAGGAATCAGACGGGGTGCAGGGGCCCCGACATGCGCGCAGGGACAGGTTCTGGTGGCCCAGATGTGAGCCCGCTGCCGGGAGGCACCCCAACCCGCGGGTGGGTGTGAGGGTCTGGCCGGCCACGTCACCTGCTCTTAAAGGCAGCTTTCTCCCGTATGCCGGGAACTACGGGTGGTTTGTCTGTCTTTTCTTACGTGTCTGTCTTGAACCTTGGCTGTTGCTCTCCAAGGCTGCAATATGAAAATCACACACGTGCAGAAAACACAAAAGGCACGTGTGAAAGGCACCTCAATGCCTGGCTCTCAGAATCCGCCACGTGATCTTTGGAGTCTCTCTCAGCCTGTCCCAGCCCGTCCCCTGTCCCCGTGGGCATGGCCAGGGTGTCACTGCCATCTCTGAGAATAAGTTCACCTCCTGACATCACATAAACCTAGATTGCTTCCAAGATACTGAGAGTTTAAAAATGTAGGTTTTAGCCCTGGCCAGGTGGCTCAGTTGGCTGGAGCATCATCCCGTGCACCCAAAGGATGCAGGTTCAATTCCCAGTCAGGGCACACACCAGGGTTGTGGGTTCGATTCCTGGTTGGGGTGTGTATGGGAGGCAACCAATTTATGTCTCTCCCTCTCTTTCTCTCCCCTCCTCTCTAAAACCAATAAACGTATCCTCGGGTGAGCTTTAAAAAGATGTAACTTTTAATAAAAGGGAGTGCACTGTGTACTGCTCTGGTGGCCTTCCCAAATTAGAAAAGGAGCCCACGGTGGGTCATTGTGCACCTTGCTCCCTCATGCCCTCTCCAGTGTGCTCCCAGGGGGCTTGCTCCCCTGAGCCATCGCTGCGCCCCTGCTGGGCAGCTGACAGGAGAGGGGGTGCGGAGCTCCAGTGGTGAGATTGGGTGCAGGGAGGGGGCTGCTCAGGCAGGGCTCAGGTGCACAGACAGGAAGGCTGGGCCACAGCGGCTGGTCAGGGGAGGGGCTGCTCCGTCCTGGATTCCCATCTGAACCCCCAGCTGGACAGGTTTCTGCAGCGCAAGTCTCCCCACTGCCGAGTGTGGGCATTAGCTTTGGTTTGAAACACTGGGTCTCCCCCTGGGGACCCTGTGACCTGTGTGGCTGAGGCAGACATTCTGAGGGACTGAGTCAGTCAGGGTGCCGCTGCAGGGACACATGGAAGCAACAAGCGACCGCCCTTCCCCTGCCCCGTGCAGGTGTCCGCCAGTGGTGACTGAGCGCCCGGTTCGATATCCTGGAGAGTTTCCAGCCGTCCTACTCACATTCATCTTAAACTGGGATTCAAGGGAAGTATCGGTGGAAAGTGCTTCCGTTCGTCACTTTCAGCACAGCTCGGGCTGACGGGAAGCATCTCGGCGCAAATTTGCTGGGTACAGCTGCTCACACAGGGCGCAGCTGATGGTCACTGGGGGGAGAATGACCATGAAGGGGGCAGGGGTGGCTGAGGGTGGACGGCCCTGCTGTTTGGCGAGGGGGGGTGGAGGCTCCTGGGCTCACAGGTGCACCGCGGCCCCAGGTGCACGGGCACTCGGATGGCCTTTCCATCCCCCACACCCCCGTGCCCCCTGCGTGTGCCGTGACAGTTCAGGACAGGCGTTTGCGCTGTTCTTCCGTCTCAGATTCTGAAGCGGATTTTTGTGGAGTTTGCGGGTGGTTTGAAATGGGCATCTGAACCAGACCTCCCTTCATGTCTGTCACTCTCCAGCCTGCCTGTTGCCTCAGGTGGTGAGACCCGTGTCCCCGCTGGAAGTCTGGGGCCAGCAGCTGTCCACCAGGCTGCACTCGGTCCCGGGGCAGGCGGCTGCTGCGGTGCACACGGCGTCGGGCCTGCTCACAGCCATCGCCAGAGCTCTGGGCCCTTCTCTGTCAGCTGGTCCGTTGCTCTGGGACGCTGGGCGAACCGCAGACACAGGCCTGTGTCCTGCTGGCCCCCACCCCCGCACCACACTGAGGACACTTGGAGCCATGTGCCCTTGCTCTCCCCTGAGGCGAGGGCACAGCCTGGGAACCCCCCCACCCCAAGGTCATGGCCAGGAGTGAGGATACCCCAACTCTGTGTGAACAGGGCTAGTGAGCCTGGGGCCCCTCATCACTCCCCTGGAGAAGGCTGCCACAAAAGCTCCCAGCTCTCCCTGCCTGTGGCTCACTAATCTGGTCAGGTGATCTTTAGATCGTTACTACTTGGGGCAGAGATGTTTGGGGGCAAGAGAATGTCCCAGACCTTTGGAAGGACCCCGTCACGGAGCCCCTCGTGTGAGTGTATCTCTGTGGACTATAAATACAGTCGCTGCTGCCGCGGAGCAATTTCTCCTAGTTCAGGAAACACCGTGTTCTGGGCGGTTTCACTTCGTGCCATTTGCCCTTTTGGTCTAACAGAATTAACACGGAAATGCCGGAACGGCGGTGCAGGGAGGGCTCGCAGCCCCTCTGGGGCACGCCCACCTTTGCAGTGCCCTGGAGCCGTGGCTCCCCCCACACACCTCCCCACCGGCATTCATTTGGCTCCCAAACGGTTTCACTGCCACAGCGGATGGAGCGAGTCTAGACCCATTCAAGCAGTTCAGCGAACTGTGATTATAAAATTACAGTCTGGAAAAACATCATCCCTGCGATACAGATTTCGACATTCAGAGCTGAGGGTTTTGGTTTAACGAGCCACTTGATTTCATCTGTCCTTTCTGAAAGCACCTTCACCCATAACCCTGTATCTGGTCTTAAAGTTAGGACGAGGGTCGCAGGCTCTCTCACCTTCTACACACTGCCAGGGGACACCTAAGCGTGGTGGCTGGGCACAAGTGCTCCAGTTTTATGTGCGAAGCCCGCAGGAGGCACATGCGTGTGCTGTCTCACTTCTTCACAAGAAGATGGAGACGGCCGGGCAACTGACGGCGCGGAGGAACTCCCCACAGGCAGTGAGTGGCAGTCTTCCCCATCCTTTGCGTCCGACACAGTCCCACATAGTCCCACATAGTCCCACACAGCTGTCAGACAGCAGCGGGAGACATGCCCCTGGAAGACCGGTGTCTGCATATCCCAGCCCCTACCGAGGCTCTGCTTCCACAGGCCTGCCCCGCCCTCCTCTAACTCGCTGTGGCCGGCAGGGTCTTCATGCCACACACTGCCCAGGCACTGTTGGTGGACGATAAACCTACCAAATGGGACGGCTGCGTTGCAGCAGCCTAGGACCTCAAATGACAGCGGAAGGCAGAGCTTCAGGGACACAAAGACTGCCCTGTCCTTTGGGAAACACGTGTCCCCAGGGTTGGGCCCAGCAGCAGGTGCCCAGCCTCCCTCCCACAGGCAGGGGAGGGTCCACGTCTAGGTGACATCATCTCAGAGAGCAGGGGACCTGGGCTTTCGCCCTGTCTGCCTCCACCTGGCTGAGTCCAGCTCCCTTCGGGGTCCAGCACGGAGCCGCCTCTGCCACAGGTCCTTGTTAGAATCTTCATGCCACCAGCCCCTCTCACACCTCTGCGATGTTCCAGCACTTTCTGCAGTCATCTCGTTATGCTTAACTGCTCCCACTCCCGCGGACAGCTCTGCCCTGGAAAGCTTTGCAGAGGTAAGTGGGGCCTTGTGTCACCAGACAGACACAGCGAGCAGTGACGTGCCTACACCCAGAGGAGCCTGGAGCTTTCGGGCGAAACAATGGAGAAGCCACACGTCACCGGTGGGTCCCAGGGTGGGACCTGCCAACGGCACCTCCCGCCGAGCATCTTTCACCTCCGTCTCCTCTCAGGTGCCTCCAAGAGGAGCCGCAGGATGGCAGGTGGGCTGACAGAAGGACCTGGGGATGCATTTGGGGACGTGTGCCTGGGGAGGACTGTTTTATTCCAGTTTCCTGTGAACTCAGGCAATTGTTTTTCGTGTCTTTTCTTTGTGACGAAGACCATCAGTCCCGCTACAGTTAAGTGATTCTGCCAAGATGAAGTGCACACTAACACATGAGAAAACACCACAGGGAGATGAGTGGTTTTGAAGCGCTAGGACCTGAGCCCCTAACAGATGATGCACGTGGGCCAGTGGGGCAGGGCTCCCAACGTCCGGGCCTGCGTGCTCACGCGGTGTGGCCACCTGGAAGGGCAGCACTTCCCCGGGGTCGTGTGAAGGAAGGGTCAGCTCAGGCCTACACATGGGGGACCGCTCGCTGGGAGCGCGGCCTTCGAGAGCTGCCTGGGCCGACCCCACAGGGTGCACAATGAAACACCAGCACTGGGCTGGTCCTTCCCGGGCCTCAGAGCCCGCCCTGCACTCTCTGGGGCATCATTTGTCATCACCTCCTGGGGGCCCTTCCCTGTTTGGGGTTCAGACACACTCCAGTGCGGCAGCGACTGAGACACGCGAGGACAGGGCTAGGTCCCCAATGATGCTAGTTATGCTTTTGAGCTGCAGCCATTTCCAGAGACGGAGCATGACGAAGGGATTCACGGGAATGGACAAGGACACACGGACAGCGCAATGGGCCAGGGGAAGACTTCCGGAAACGCCTCTGGGAAAGTGCGTTTCGTTCCGGGCCTTGTCTGTAAACAGACGGCAGGTGCGTGCAGACCGCACCCACGGTTCACCAAGGGGCTGCTTCCCGCACTGCGCGGAGACGGGAGGCCGGCGGAGCAGGGGCGCCGTTCCCTTCCGCACAGAGGCCAAGCCCACCAGCGGGTGGGGTTAGGAGCAGATCACGCTGCCCACCCCTGGGCGGGACGCTGGACAGCAAAGGGCACAGCGTCACCTCGCTGACCGCTGACGCGGGCTCGTGTTCTCACCTCCCACTTCCGTTTGGCATAAAGCCAAACATGGGACAGCAGCGATGCTAGAAAACCGAGGAAATACTCCGGACCAGCCTGCTGCCGGAATCAAGAGCTGGCATGTGGCTTCTGAGACCAAGGACGGGGCCAGGAACGCTGCCGGCACCGCTGGCCACGCCACCCACCCGACCCGACGAGGCCACAGGCCCTGCGCATGCCAGCCGCCGCTCTCGGCCCCTCCACCTGCAGCGCCGCTGAGACGGAGCGGGCAGCATCTGCTCTGTCTGCATCCACGATGGAAACCCCGCGCGCAGTGTCTGTGCGTTGCGGAGACACCCGCCGCTGTGCGCGCCCCGCCCCGCTCTTACTTTCCTCCGCGAGGTCGTTGTCCTCCGCCTCCCGCTCCATCTCCTTGCACCAGCTCTCCATCCTCTGCGTCTCCGTGCGCAGCAGCTTCAGGAACCAGGAGCCGTCCCTGCGGCAGGGCGACACCCGCCCGCCGTCCCCTGTGTCCACAGCCGGCTCCAGCCAGGGTTCGGGCGCCGGCAGGGTCGCCGTGTCCGCCGGCGCCCGGTAGTCCTCCCGGTAGCTGAAGAGGCCCTGCGTGCGCACCGTCCGCACGGCGCCATACTGCGTCGGGGTGCTGGGCTCCGAGTGCCGCTGAAACGACGAGCCGAACTGCAGGCCCTTGTCCTCCGTGGGGACGTGTCCCGGGAAGCCCTCCAGCTCCAGGTCCGCCTGCACACCCGCCGTCACGCTGTTGGAACGCTTGAACCGCCCGCGCCTGCGCAGGAGGGAGGGAGAGAGGGAGGCCTTGCTGAGACGCGGCGCCCCCAACCCCTGCCCTGCCGACCACGCGCCCACGCCCCGAGTCAGCCCACTCAAGGGAAAGCTAGGTGCGTCCCCGGGTCACTAGCGTCTGGTGTTTCCTCTGCGGAAGAGCGGTAGGCTTTGCAAATGACTAACCCCGCACGCCTGCCCAAGTCTCGGTGTCGAGCCCATGCCCAAGGCCCAAGGTTGCGCTTTCCCAGATGGCTCAGGAGGCCGGCCCTCTGGGCACGAGGCTGCACCGCGCCCGGGGGCCTGCTCTAGTGTGATGGCGCCTGCAGCCTGCTGAGCCTCAGCCACTTCTCGTCCCATTTCAGGGCGCGAGGGTCTTCTCCTCTCCCACCCAAACCACTAAGCGTCTTCCCACCGAGTCTGTTCTGCACAACCAGGAGTGTGGACTCGGACTTCACCGGTGTGTCACCGGTTCAGAGCCCGTTAGCAAACGGGGTAGTTGGCAAGGAGCGCAGACGCTGCCAGGGGAGGGATCTGTGCATCTGCACATCCAGCGGCTCCCGGGCTCCCAGCCACCCACCCACCATGAGGGAAGGGAAACACACTCTGGGGGCAAAGGGCCTGGGCACCAGCTGCTGGCAGGGGCAGGAAGCTCAGGCTGGTGGTCCCTGGGGGCAGAGGACGTGGGCTCTGCTGGGGACCCGTGCCATCAGCCTGTGGTCTTACCTCCCTGCAGTCCAACCTTTATAGCCTGGACTCTGAAAACCCGCACTGCGAGCTACGTCATCCAGGACCCAACCAACGAGATGGGACTGGAGGTCCAGAGGCGAGGACGACTAAATGGGTCTTTGTAAAATTTACCAGGTACACTATTTTACACATAAGACGGAGCGATGCCCCTGCTCTCGTTGTAAGAATACCACCAGGGCACGGGCATCCCTGTGTTCTGCGGCCAGAGGCTGTGCTTTTGCCGGAAGCGAGCACAGCACAGCCAAGACACCTGCCCCCTTCAGCCCCCCTCGCTGTGTTTCCCTTTTTCCTTTGCTCTAGCTCAGCCGGAAAGCCGGTGTCTGCTGCCCCTCAGCCTGTTTTCCCCTTCGGGTGAGGGACGAGACCCAGCTGCCAGCCTCTCTGTGCTTCTCAAAGAGGCACTCCCCTGCCTCTGGCCAGAACAGGACGCGGGCGGGCGTTAACTCGCCCCCGAATGTGGGACTGGAGAGGTACAAACACAGGGTCTGGCAGAAGTAACGCCTACTTGAGTGGGGTTGGCAGGGTAATAATACGGGTGGACTAATTTATAGCTTTACTTCGAACATTTCACCTGAAATGTCACATAGTGTGCTTGAGTGTGAGACTGTTGTTACAGAATTACACGCTCACGATGTTCTGATAAAAGGTTTAGTAATAACACAGGGGCCTTATTTGGCCAGACCCTGTCGGTGACTGGTTCCACAAATGCGTGCATCACTGAGGGTCAGCCTGAGCCGGTGCTGGTGGCCGGGCTCGGGCCAACTGCTTGTGCTGGGAAATGCCGCGCGGCGCGTGGGGGGCAGGGGGCAGTTACCGCTTCTCGTCTTCCACCTGCACGCCGACCGAGTGGTACTCCCGCAGGCCACGGCTCTCCGTGTCGGAGTCTGTCGCAGCTTCCACCTGGTTCAACAGAGAACACGTCCTTTCAGGGCTCAGACCCGGGACCAGGCCAGGGGCTGTCTTTGTGTGCGCGTCTGTCTAATTAACGCAGAGATGCACTTGCCCCGGGAAATCACACAGACAGGGAGACGCTGTTCTCCCGGCGATTGCGCTGCGCTGTCCGGCCACGTCTCGCACAACTGCTCGGACCCGGGGCTCTGAGTGGGTGCGAGTAAAGCTGCTCAGTGCAGCCCGGGCACAGGACAGGCTGCGTCACTGCGGGACTGGAAAGCACTTGTCACACCCTACAGCGGACAAAGTCGGGACCACATGGGCCGGAGGCGCTCGCAACCAGGCAGCGATTTAACAGGATTGCACAGACCCGCGCGCGCGCGCGTGCGCACACACACACACACACACACACACACACACGGAGAGGCATCGAGTGGGGGCAAGCGTCTGTCTGTCCTGCACGCAGCTGTGTCCTGTCGCTGGAGGGCCGTGCCCAGAGGGGGATGCCGACCCAGGCAGCTACTGTGCATCCGCACGGAACCTTCCCTGCGGCCGCATTCGCCGGAGAGCCTCCCCTACCCGCGCAGCACGCTGGTGGTCACCAGCGTGGCGACTCCCGCAGAAGGGGTTCCCGTCCCATGTGTTTCATGGAAACAGAATGAGAAACACCCCTCAGAACTCTCCCTATGAAGAGTCTGCGGAGCTAAAGGTTAGTTCAGTCACATCTGTCGTCCCAGCTCCGCAGCAGTCCCTTGCCAGCGGACCCCCCGGACCTCTGGCCCCAGAGACCAGAGCTGTAGAGCAGGGCAGGCAGCACCCCACTTTGTGGGCATAGCTCTGAGAACACACAGGGAAGTCACACCTCGTTTGCCGCGCGTCCCACAGCAGGGAGAGGAGGGGCGTGCCGGAGGAAAAGCCCTGGCCTGGCTGTTAGTCCCTGTTCCTCTTTTTGGTTCTAGGTGGACTGTGGCTTTAAAGAATTTTATTTCTTCGTGTGGGGTATGATGATTGCTGTCCATGTTACTCCACACAAGGGGACCCCACGGAAGTCCCAGGGGTTCATCGTGGCATCCAGGTCAGCATGGATGGAGCTGCCTGCCGCTGCTGTGTGTGCGGCTCCTGCTTTTGGAAAGGACCCGGCTGAGTCCCCAGCTGCCATGGAGGCGTGACCGAGCTACCGCTGGCTTCCTGCCACCACGCTGCCGTGGCAGGTACATGCTTCCCGAGCACATCCTTGCCTTGGGCTGCTGCTTAAAGGCTTCCTGCGCTGCGCTCTGCGCTCTGGGTGGATGGGCTCATGACAGGGCAGGGTCAGCCCACACGCCGACCTCAGAGAGGTGCTGGTGATGGGTTAGGCACTGATTGCTGTCCCGAGGGCTCAGAACACCTGCCTCGCTTCTTCCACACTTAGAGTCCTAGTCTCCAGAGACGGCTGTGAATTCGGACTCAGGGCAGAGGCTTCCACCGCAGGTGATTCAGGAGGTGCGGCCTGGGGGTGAGCGGGGCTTCAGAGTGGCAGGGAGGAGCTCACAGTGAGGGGTGGTTCCCGAGCCAGCCTGGGCTCACGGTGTGGTGCAGGCCGAACACCGAAACCACACAGAGCAGACACGTTCACAGATGCTCACACGCACCGTGCAGACACAGCCCAAACACAACAAACTCCCTTTGCCTGTCTTCACAGGTTCTCTCCGATAATGCCGTTATTTTCACAGCGGACGAGGAACGTGCAGCTTTTGGAACCAGTTAAATTCGGCGACTGCTGCCCGTGGAAATCGGGGAAGTGGCTAAATCTCGTTGAGGCTGCTCCCCCCGCTCTCAGAAACAAGGGAACTCCGCGCTAGAGTGTCGTGAAGCCCCGTGTGGGAAGCCGGACCCGAGTGGGACCACAGTGAGCGGCAGTGCCCCGTCCCCTAGCCTCAGCGGCTAAGGTCGTCAGCTCTAATGACACGGCATTACATTCAGGGGACACGCCTTTCCAAGAAAAGTGAAGGTGCATGAAGGGTCTGGATAATTCACAGGGGGCCAGGATGTGCTCCATATTTACCCATTCCCAAAATCCTGGGCATAGACAAATAGGGAAAAAAAAAGCAAATTTAAACAACGGAAAGGAGTTGCTCTTTTGCACAGTGGAAAGGAAATCAAGCAATCTTTTCCAAGAGATTCTGGATGCATGTGTGCATGAACTTAAGTTTTGAGAAATACAAGTTTATCTTTGTTTTTACAAGACCCACCGGGTTCCAGACGCGGAGAAGAAAGAAGAGCCAGCAAACCCACTGCCTCTGGGGTTGCCGCCCCCTGGCCTGTGTGTGCAGGCACACTGGTGAGTGGGGGGCAGTCGCCAGGGTGTAGGGGCACTTGCCCAGAGGGTGTTCGGCCCTGGGGACCCATGGCCCTCACTCCCCAGCCGAGGCTATTGTCCGAGGGGCTCCTGAGTGCATGCCCAGTGACAGGTAGAGGGAGGACATTCCTGAACGTGACCTGATTAAGAGACAGGAGTCAGGTGTGGCTGGTGTGTAGTGTGCATGTGTGTGCACACGTGTGCAGGTTGGGGGCAGGCCCTGGGTGCCCTGTCCCTGTCTCGTGCAAGGCCTGGGTCAGTGGGAAATCAGGCCTGACAAGCCGCCATCTGAGCCCCAGTTTTCTGTGGGACCCGAGAGGGACCCTAGCGGGACCGGCACCAGCCAGCCTCCCTGGCGCCCCAAGCCCAGTGCACCTTGCGCTCTGCCTTCACGAGCTCGTGCGCAGCCAGGCAGGTGTGACACAGAGGCACTGTATGTCCCTCGGGGACCAGCTCTACGTCCCAGCCCTGCGGCCATGAGGTTCTCACAGCTCTGCCCATGCGCTCTGATGCCGGTGGGGGTGGTTTGGCTCCAGCGGGACTCTTGGGTGAACCGACACCCTGACACCGAGCAATGACACAGCTTTCCCAGGTCCCCGCGCACCCCCATACCCTGCGGAGAGTGCACTGTGGCCACTCCCCCTGTGACAGCGGGTACCGAGGCATTGTGGCCTTGAAGGCTCCTGCACGTTAGACCCAATGTTTCCCACACACACAACAGCTCTGAAGAAACAAACCACACATGACAACGAAATCGAACACAAAGAAAGCAGCTAACATCACGACGGGTGTGAGGAAAGGGCAGGCGGGGTGGGCAGGGGGTTGGGAGGATGATGGGCTCTGGCTGCTACTTGTTACAAAGGGCCCGGCAGCCATGCAGCCATGACCCACAGACCTGGAGCAGGAGGGCTCCTTGGTGCACAGGCATCCAGAGCATCAGGGCCCTGCATGCCGTGGCTCGTCTGGGGCCAGGAGCTGTGAGCAGCGGATGAGCTGCAGCTCGGGGAGGGGCGCTAATGGGATGTGAAGACTCTGCACCCCACGTGCACCCAGATGCCGCCCCAGCCCCCACTCGGCTGTGCCTCAGGAGGTGCATCTGTGGGGGTGGGGGGAGGTGTGGGGGGTCGGGGGCTTGCCTGCCCACATGGGCCGAACGTGTTGAATGTAAGCCAAACTTCTCTACCAGCTTTGGGACAGAGTGACTCCCCAAGGACAGGCACACAGGACCCTGCACTGCCCTCCTTCCACTTCTGGTCCTCGGGCTGTGGGATTCCACCCGCCCGGCTCCCATTGCGGCCTGGATGCCTGTGGCCATGTGCCCAGAGGTGAGTCACTTACCCCTGAGCCTCAGTTTCCCTGTGACAATGCCTGGCAGGTGGGGTTATGGCGAGGAGTGGGCGTGGTGGGGGCTGGGCACAGTGGCGTGTCACCGCCTGCTGTCTGGTCATCGCTGTTGCCAGGATGTCGACTTGGGGCTGACGCCCCCCAACCCCCTGTACCTTCTCGGCCCCATGGCAGCCTTTCGCAGCCTGCGCTGCCCTGCACTCTGGCTCTCCGCCCTTTGCTGCCTGAGTGGCTTCTACGCTCCCCTGCTCCTCGCCCTGGGCTCTCCCCTCGTCCTAAAGTGACAGCATCGGGTCTTGGCTGTTTGATACGCTGAGTCCGACCACTGCTAGGTTACATGCTCGCACAGGATTGCACGCTTTTCTTACTGCTGCGAAGGACAGTTCAGTCTGCTACATACATGCACTCTCGTTGGCACACGCGCTACCTTCACTGACCCCTCAGCGTCCACTCAGCATCCACTCGCACCCCCAACACTGACTGAGCACCTGCTGTGTGCCAGGCACTGCGCTAGGGCTGGCTGACCAGAGACACGCAGTGGGGGGAGGAGGGGTACAGCATCCAGATCAGCTTCTGGGGAAAGCAGACATGCGAACTGCGTGTAAGAGGGGGAGTGGGGCCGTGGGCTCTGGGAGAGGAGAGGGGTCAGGGGCTCTGGGTGACGTGGGGGTGGGGCGGTGGCCAGGTGATCTGATGTCACGGGTTTCTGAAACGTGTGCCCACGACTTTCAGATGAAACAGGAATTCCATGTTTGGAAGCTAATGCTGCCCTTCTTGGTGGGCAGTGGGCAGCAGGAGACAGCGGGGAGGGTGGCCGGTGGGAAGAGCCAGGGTGCAGGAGCACCCAGGGACAGGACACCACCTGGTTAATTTGGGGACCTCATGAGTCTTCTCTCGAGAAGTGACTTGGAAAGGGCCAGGCCCCTGACTGTCCCACCCGCTACGCTGTGGCTACAAGTCACTGGACTGGGTGAGCCCATCCGTCCTCCTGAATGGGGCCGATGACACATGTGGGGGGGTGGCGAGGTCCCCTGCACGAATGAGGCTCCCAGCGCAGTGCCTGGCATCTAGCATCCGGACAGAGAGGGGACAGGAGCAGCTGTGCAGGGCCCAGAGACGGGGCGAACAGATAGAAGTCATGCGAGCTGGGCCGTGAGCGTTGGTACTTACATCCGACCTTGGGTAGG
Source organism: Macrotus californicus (assembly GCA_007922815.1). Lineage (NCBI taxonomy): Eukaryota > Metazoa > Chordata > Mammalia > Chiroptera > Phyllostomidae > Macrotus > Macrotus californicus. The sequence goes on from VMDR010000025.1 coordinate 406,875, forward strand.
GTGGGCGCTCTGGGAACTCAGAGTCCTAAACAAAACAACGAACCACAGTGTGGGGCCCGGCTCTCGACACTGGGCAGCTCGTTCCCCATCCCCGGATGCCAGCGCGTCCCTGGCTCCCTGGGGCCACAGGTCTGTGCCCTCCCCTCCCCAGCAGCAGTGAAGCCCCAACTAAAAATCTCTGCTGGACACAGGCCGATTGGGGAGTGAGGGGGACCCTGTTTGCAAAGGACTCGATGCCATCGCCGCTCCCCATGGCTCAGGTGTGGTAGGGGACAGTCCCTGAGACAGATCGGGGCAGGCTTCGTTGGGGCGAGTCTCCTGTGCACCCCATGGGACACACAGGAGGGCGAGGGGGCTGCTGGTCTGGTGTCCTAGGCAGGCACTGCACCCTCAGTGGTCTGAAACCAGGGACGCAGTGCTTGTGACCACGATGGAAGCTCCAGAGCATCCTGGGTCCCCACAAAGGCATCCTGGGAGACCTGTGCGTGAGTGGCTGTGAGCACTGGCCTGGGCTGGAACCAGAGGCCCTGTGTCCTCTCTGCCTGTGTGTCCCCAGAGCCCCCGCCCCCATGCAGCTGTGGGGCTGAAAAACTGAAAGGCTTTGAAAAATCACTTCAACAAAAAGCTCCTCCTTGAGCATCAGAGTAACCTGGTTCCTTGCGCTCTAAGCAGCCCTGGTCCCTGCTCCCCAGATAATGCCCTGGGTGGGGGAGGGGAGTCAGGGGAGGGGGCCTCTGGGCAGCGGGGCAGGGGAGAGACAGGGCAGAGTCACCCTGCACTTGAAGGATGGCCACGGGACAGGGGCGGTGGCCTGCCTGACTGCAGCTCCTCCACGAACCAGGCGCAGGCCCAGCCCTGTCTGCACGGAGGCTACGCGCGCTCCCACGGCAGAGGAAGGCTACCTGGATCCCGATGGAGGAGCGCCGGCTCCTGAGGAAGTCCTCGGCCTTGTCGCTGGCCCGCCCCAAGCCTTCGGCAGCGTGGCGCTGGGCGGCGGCCGTCTCCAGGGCCAGGTTCATGGCCTTGTTGCTGTCCAGACTGTCCGTGGAGTTGTAGAGGCCCCGGCTGTCCTGGGGCCACGGGGCCACCCTCTGGGCACGGCCGTCCTGGTAGGCGTCCTGCGTGGACTCCGTGCTGCTCTGCGCTGTCACCGAGATCAGGGGCTTGGAGGTGGTCCGAGGGGGCACGGGCGGCGGTGTTTTCTTGTAGTTCGTGTACGAGACAGCTGCAGAGAACACAGGTGCCGCGTCAATACAAACGCGTTCCCCCGCCTCCCCCTGCGCGGGTGTGTGTGTGTGTGTGTGTGTGTGTGTGTGTGTGTGTGTGTCGGTGGGCGGCTCCTCTGGCCCGGCGTCCCGCCCCAGAACAGGACGGCTAGACTGGGCGGCGCTGTGCACTCCGGGACAGTCCTCACGACTGCTTCTCAGCAGCCAAAAGTTGTGAGTACGCCAAGAGACCCAGCAGCGGCCACGGCGTTAAGTGGCTCCTGAGTCAGCAGGGAGTGACCATGCCGTCATTTCCACGGAGGTCGCAGCCTCTCAGGGAAGTGGTCGTTTTATAACTTCATTAAAAAACAGTATATACTAAACTATTTCTGTACCGGGACAGAATCTGTTGGCGAAGAAGATTAGAGGCGCCCAAACTCAGTCATCGCCGTGGGACAATGTGACCAGCTGTTTCCCACTCTTCTGTGTCGCCTGAAAATGCTTAATAAATAAGCATTTTTACGACGGAGAAAATGTGCGACATCAGAGCCTCCTTGTTCTCAGTGGGTACGAATGTAAAATCCACCGAGGAAAGACAGGGGGGTCTCCAGCCCACCCCACCTGCGCATCAGCACCTTCCCGCCCACAGTCAGCCACACCCTAGCCCCACCCACAGCCAGCCACACCCCAGCCCTGCCCACAACCAGCCACACCCTAGCCCCGCCCACAGTCAGCCACACCCTAGCCCCGCCCACAGTCAGCCACACCCAGCCCTGCCCACAACCAGCCACACCCTAGCACCGCCCACAGTAAGCCACACCCCTAGCCCCGCCCCGCGCACGTCTAGTCCTAGTTCTCTCGAAGACATTTGGGATGTTTAGCAGAGAGCCCCGGAGACCTTCTCCGACCACAGCACCTGTGTTGCCAACCTCTTGGGGCAGGAAATAGGAGCCCTGAAGGGACCTTTTCAAGTCCCTGAGGATATCCGTCACTTGTCCCTGCGATTCTGCCTATAACGGCCCAGGGACGAGCCAACACGTAGGTTTAATACAAACAAAGGGCCGAGGCCCTGCTCCAGAGCACGATGCGCTTTACACACGTTAGAGAAGCGGATCCAGAGACGCACAGAGATCCTGGCGCCACACACCACACGCCACACTGCCCTTGTGGCCCGAGATGGGGCTTGTCTCGGAGGTGCAAGGCGGGCGTGCCACACACGGTCTGCCTGCTCCCGTGACGCTCGCTCAGGGCCTGACGCGTGTGGGACACGGTCCCGCACGTGCTCCTGAGTGGGCCTGCGGTGGCGCCGCAACATGTGACTTGTATTTTCCTGGTTGAGTGAATGTTTTGGATTTCATAATTTAAAAGTGAAGTCTCAGGTGTCGAGAAGGCAGTGGGGAGGCTGAGTCGTCGAGAAACTGAAGCGTCTCAGCGCCTCCGACTGGCGCGCTCGCAAACCTCTGCCGCGCCCACGGCCTCGGGACACAGCCGCGTGTCCCTGAGCAGCTGGTCTCGGGGAGAGTTTGGAGCTGGGAGACACGGTGAAAAGGGGATTTAAAATGATCATTTGATCACGTTAATTTGCTGCCATGGGCGAAAATAAACAATTTTTAAAAATCATTTTACCCATTCAAGAAAAACATTCAATCATCCAGTTGAACAGTTTGGGAGAAAATAATTGCCTTTCTTCTGTGTCTGTGAGCACACAGCTCGAAAATAAACTCGTCCGCACTGAACTTATCAGTTACAGTCTGTGGCACCTCCTTTTCTACACACACGACAGGCGCACAGGAAATGCAGGGAAAATCTAAATTTAATTTGCGGCGGAGTTCCACTGGTGTGTGCACATCTTCCAAAAGCAGACGAATCAATAGGGAGAGAGACTTCTAAACACCACATTAAATGATTACTTAGTATCTTCAGGTGGCTGAGGTCCTGACTACTCTATTTTTATATTTTTATCTTTATTTCTGAGTCCAGGCATGAACACCACCTGCTACCGGTTTCTTCTCTCTGTGTGACGCGATGAAGACCCCCGGCAGCTCCCCGGCAGCAAGGACAAAACCCACCTGTGTGAGCAAATGCGGTTGCTCAGCCTGCTGGGGTTTGGCTTTCCTCTCTGACCAGACAACGGGAGGGAGCTGCTCAGAAAGCGCCTCCTCCCTCGGGCAAACCGGCATCAGCTTACATTTTTGAGCCAGCCTGGTTCCTTCCACTGTCTAACACGGACGGGGGCACAGCACATTTTTTGGGGGATTTCTGTAAAAATCGTATTAAACTAGGACATTAAGATTCTGAAAGCGCACTTGCTCAGGTGGCTTAGCTCTTTCCTATGACAGCTGAGCAGAGGGGCCTGTGCGAGGGGGCCTTCCCGTGTATCCAGGACCTTCCCCGTGTATCCAGGAACTTCCCCGTGTGTCCGGGACCTTCCCCGTGTGTCCGGGACCTTCCCCGTGTGTCTGGGACCTTCCCCGTGTGTCCAGGACCTTCCCCGTGTGTCCAGGACTTTCCCCGTGTGTCCGGGACCTTTCCCGTGTGTCTGGAACCTTCCCCGTGTGTCCGGGACCTTCCCCGTGTGTCTGGGACCTTCCCCGTGTGTCCGGGACCTTTCCCGTGTGTCTGGGACCTTCCCCGTGTGTCTGGGATCAAGATAAAATCACTGGCACCCTTCTGGAGGAAACAGTTCAGAGCCCTGAGTCAAAGCGCCGTTGGGTGGGCAAGTGGGAAGAGGCTGCAGCTGTGGCTGTGTGTGTGGGGGGACACTGTGCCCAAACTCACGGATCTGTCCCCATCACAAGCACAAGACCCCAACTGAGACTGCACCGTCCAATAGCATAGGCACCAGCCACATTTCAATGACTCAAAGTTCCAAAATAGCCACGTAGCTAAACTGCAAGAAAAAAATAGTTTCTCTGCTTGACAGTGGCTGCACCTGACGTGACCATAGGGACAGGCAGCTCATTGACTTCCCAGACCTTGTGCGACGTCTGTACAGGTCCTCTCCACCCATCTGACCCCATCATGACAGGAAAGCCAAGGAGCTGACCGGCAGACCTGCCTCCAGGTCCGCAAGGGCCGGGCTAGCAGGTCAGAGGCAGGATGTGGAGAAACACACTTCCCCCGTTGCGGTCAGCTAACGTGACAGGTGCATAACCGCTGCCCCGCCCACACTCCTACTGTGAAGGGTGCATCCTTCCTTTCAACACGCCCGATTACCCACCTACACCTGGGAGGCTGGACAGCGTTTCTGAATTCAGTCCTCGGAAGTCATTTGCAAGCCAGAAAGGAAATTTAAAAATTAGCCTTCCACCATATAAAGCACAAATATGTAATCAAGACAAAATGTATTTCGAGCGGCAGGCATCGAGTTCTATTTGAATGTGACAGTGACATTCAAATCCATTGAGCCCTCTTAATCAGGGCTTCAAAGATAACCGCACAGAAGGAATCACAGTAATCAAGCGCCGAACATCTAAACGAGAGCCCGGGTATTGGAGAGACCCAACTTTGAAGGCAGAAGATGCGGCGTGAAAGACTAAAGCTATTTGGACACGTTAATTAATGTCAGTTTCAGAACACAAGCGTAAATGAAACAGGACACAGAAACCGTATCCCACGGGCGGGCACGTGGTGATTTCCCCTAAAGTCACAAAAAACTGCGTGGGCCACCCAGGCTCTGGGGCCGCGTCGGTGGGTTAGCGGCACAGACGTCGATTTCAAGTGTGTTAATTAGCAAGGAATGGCAGCGGGGCCAGCACTTAGCATCCTGTAGAGAGAGTGAGGTGATGGCGGCTGCCTCCCAGCTTGAGACAGCTCCTGTCTGCACTTTACACATCAAGGAAATCCCGTCACACAGCCAGAGCCTGGACCTTCTGGCAGAAAATGGGGAGTGAAGCAGCTCTCGGGGGTGTGAGGAGTCCCGAGGGGTCCTGAGGGGGGGCGTCCAAGGCCCAGGAGGTAGCTAGGGGGTGACGCTGCCCGGGGGCCATGGTAATGAGGTGACAGCCGCTGGGGGACGAGGTGGTGTGGCTCCTCCTAAGTCCGCCGCACCTGGGACACAGTTACGTCCTCAGTCTCTGCACGAGGGAAGCTTTACACTTAGACCAAAAACATCTTTGGAAAGAAGACTTTTCGGTGGAAATGTGCACAGACCAGGAACAGGGACACACGGGAGGCAATTGGGTGACTTTGTTGACCCTGTTCTTGGGGAAGCTGCAAACTGCATGGGAGACGGCACTTGTCACACAACTTTGCAAGCGACGCGTGCTCTCGGTTTCCTCTGAGCCACGCGACGATGCACGGGATCTGTTAAAGTTGTACTGGAAGCACATTTTTACGGCCGAAGCTTGGGAACGGGCGGTAACTCCTGGGTGGCATGTTATCGGCCGATGAAACCGTGGGTTTTCACACCTGTGCACGGCACAGGGTGGGTGTGTGGCTGCCGACGGAGTTGGTACATCGAGAGGGGCTACCGTCTCTTTATTCAAGGAAGAAAATGGCCTTCCGTGACAAAAGTTAGTAAAATAACCCAGCAAACGCTGCTGGCAAAGGGCGCAAACTCCACATAACTTCTGACTCACTCCCTGTCACCGTTGCTCAGTGAGCCCCACCCGTGCCTTGTCTACATCTCCCAGACAGTCTGACAAGAAAGGGGACGGCCCCCCAGCCTGTGACATGGACAGCAAAAAAGGAAAACACAGTCCTCGGTCCCCGCAAACAAGGACCGGGCACTCAGACCTGCCTCTTGTGCATGAGTCCCAGCCAGCGAGTGCTGAGGGCTGGCGTTGGCTGAGCCCAGATGCCCAGAGCTGGTGGGTCCACGCGCCCCATCAGCCCAGGCTGGCTGAGCACCAGCAGCGCCTCGCCTCATGCGGCCAGGGAGCTGGCAAACATGTGGGCAGTGAGGCGGGCAGGGACAGCCCCGCCTGGACTCGGGGAGACCATTGTGGCCGCACCCTAAGGAGGTGCGGGGCCTCAGGAGCCCAGCAACCTTCTGCAAAAGGGGTCTGATTGCTGCTTCCCGACAAAACTCTGACCCAGCGCAAGGAACACAGTCTGCAAACACGAAGCCACTGGAATCCCCTTCAGTCACTGATCGGTGTTCGCTCCAGGTCCCCGTGGGGAACACCACTGTTAATGCCGCTGCAGGTGCCGGCAGCCCTCAGCACCTCCAGGCCACCATGTCCCGAGGCAAAGGGAAGCTGGCAAATCTCCGTGACTCACCCTGCAGCACGGCCTTGGGCTGAGACCCGGGAGAGACGGCTTGAGTCCAAAGTGGCAATTACTGTCCTCTTCAGAAACTGCTCATGCACTGGGGTGCCAGCCGACACCCACTCGGTGTTAAAAATACCCTGAGCCCTGGGCTGGAGAGCGCCTGCTGCCAACTCGGAGAGGAAGCAGAAACCCTACGAGCCACCCCAGGGGACTGGCTCAGGAGTTCCCTCGCCCCCGGAAGGGCACACTGCTGACGTGACATGAAATGCTCTGTCCTCTGCTCCTCCCAACCCAGAAGTCCTCCCAGAAGGATAGTGTCTACAAGCCGCCAGCCGCCTTGAGGGACGGTCGTTTCCACTCACTCGTTCGAAAAGCAGCACGTCCTCACTGAGTGTCTGCTACTTGCCAAGCCCTATTCCAGGCAGGTCCTGGAGCTTCCGCTCTGGGGAGGGGAAGGGGCCGGAACCACACCAGCACCGCGTGCCCACCAGGCTTGAGTAGGACGGACGTGCTAGGCTCCAAGCAGACCCGCAGCGCAGGTCCACTCAAGCACGTTGAAAAGCACCGCACAGCCAGCTCCTCGGCCTGAGCCTCGGGCCGAGCATGACAGGCAGCGAGTCCCGGTCAGGGAAACCACTGCGAACACCCCGCACAGGTCTCTACACCCCCGTGTTGGTGAGTGGAGAACCGGGGAAAAGCCAGTCCCCAGGAAGAAGGCGGCGTATGATCAGGCAGATGAAGCTGGCGGCTGCAGGGCTGCTGGCCTCCCGGCAGCGTCTCTTCTGGAGATGCTTCTGATGTGACGTGCAGAGGCTGCTCGTGTGCCTTGAGGGGTCTGGGCACCTCGCCGAGGGTGTCCCTCTGTCTTCTTCCTAACCTTTCAGACCCGCTTTTGACGAGCACGCGCCCAGATGGCCCCACATGGGTCGTGGTCGGTGGCGGCTCCTCCCGGTCCCAGGTCCGCACAGTGGGTGGTGGGTGAGGACTGAGTCTCGTGTGTGCCCAGGGTTCCGGGCAGCGATGGGAGTGGCCAGGGGGCCGCTTTCAAGAGGAATGGACGTCCCGCCTGCCAAGCGCTGGGGCTGCCCCCGAGGCCACGTTGCAGCCTGTCTCTCTGAGGACGAGGCTGAGGCCTGGCCGGGCAGGCCAAGGGGCTGGGAGGACAGTGGGCGAGGGAGGTGGGGTCCGCGCCTCTGCAGGAAACGCTCGCACCCACCTGCCCACAAAGCCTGCAGGCCTTTGCTTCCTTCCACACCCATTGGCTACTCAGGCTGTAGGAGGTAAGCGGCCGGTCTGACACTTTGCTTATCGTGAGTTAGACGGGTATTTCCTGGCGTAACTGATCCCAGCTGCGCCACACAGTGGGACACCGTAGACTCCCCTGCCCACGTCTCCCTTGAGGTCCCTGTCCCCTCCCCGTGAACTCCCATTTAGGGAGAGAAACTGCTGCAGGACCGGCTGTGAGGGGCAGGAACCCCGGCTGTGCGCCAGGAGTCTGAGGTTCCACTTTCCGGCCCGCACCAGGTCAGCCCCACCATGGCAGACACATGGGAAACCCTAGGGCTGGGGTGGGGGACCTCCAGGTCTAGGTATGTGGGTGGGTGCGTCCTGCTGAGGGAGGGGCACGAAACACTCGGAAACAGGTGCTTCTGGAGGAGAAAGGAGGCTGTTTGCTCAGGGGACTCTCTGAGCACATGGGTTCTTGTCCGAGCAGGCCCAGCTGAACGGGGAGTTCTCGGGTGAACGTAGCTCTCTCGGTCCGACACCCCACCAGGTGTTCTTTGTCCTTTATTTTAACCTTGGAAATCGCCACTGGAGGCTGGTGACTCCTCTCCCTTCTTTACAACGTGGTCTGGTGTCTCCATCAGCTCTTGGGGCCCCCGCCTCTAGTGTCCCTCTTCTTGCTCAGGCAGCCTCCTGTGTGGTTTCTCTCGGGGGTCCTGATGGCCGAGGCCGAGGGTCAGGGGGAGCGAATACGGCAGTGGCTGATTCTTTGACGGTAGTTGAAGGGGACAGCAGGCGATTAAAATGACAGAGGCTGCTCTTCAGTCTGGACACTGAGGCTGCGTGTCCGGCTTGGTCTAGAGTGCACACCCACACCCACAGGAGGACCCCCGGTCAGACTGGTGCAGGAGCCTTTTCCTGGCTCCCGGATGGGCTGGAGGCCTTTGGATGCCACGGCCGGGCTCCTTTCAGGACAGGGGGCCTCTCAGGGGTCCGCGGTGTCTTCTGAGAAGTCCTGGGTGAGCCCAACAAGAGCAGGGGCATCTTGATTAGCCTGGATGTTCTCTAGACGTTTGGACCAACCTTGACACAAGGTTGTCATTTTCCAGTTCCTTGAATGACAACGCAGACTCAGGCCGCTGCGCAGGCCAGACCCAGGACTCTGGCGTGACTTGATTCTGAGCAGGTGGCGAAAACCTTGCCCCTTGCCTTGGGGCTCCGACCCAACCCCACAGGTGGGGCATCTCAGGAGACGCCTGAATCTGGTCTCATGTCATCTGCATGAACTTGACTTTATTACAAGGATTGGCTTAGCGTGCCTGGGGGAGCGGTGGGTCCCAGCCTCTGTCTGTCAGGCTGTATCAGCGCTGGACCGCGTCCTTCATCCATCCTTCCTGCATGCACAGGACATTTACTGCAATCCTGTTATGGCAGACACAGTAATGCTCCCATCACCACGTCGGAATCCCTGGTACCTGTGACCCTGCCACCTTCCATGGCAACAGGCCGCTCACAGACGTGAGTAGAGGTCAGGACCTTTGTGTGGGAAAGTCGCTCTGGGCCACCTGGTGGGCCCCAGGCTGTAGCCAGGGCCCTGGGCAAAGGGGGGCGTTGGTGGGGGGGGTTGGAGTCAGCACCTGGGACAGGGGACCAGGAGCCTCCGGTTACCATGGAAACCGGAAATGCCAATGCACCCTCCAAGACAAGTCGCTCTGACTGGAAACGAAGGGATGGAGGTAATTGCACGGCTGCTCCCTCCCTCGGGCCCTGCGGGGATTCCTCGGTTTTAGTGACTTCTGCTCAGAAAGTTTCTGACCCAGAGAAAAGTCAGCGTAATCTAATTTCCTAGCGGATTCCTCCGTGGTATCAATGACACTCCCTCCCTCGAAAAACCGGGTGGCGCTCGATTGCAGACGAGTGACTGATGGAGAGACCGTTCCCTGGGCTGAGACGAGGGATGTTCTCAGCCACTTCATCTAAAGACAGGACGCTGGTCGACACGCAGTGCTGTCCGTGACGGAAGGGACCGTGGGGTGTGGGCCGCGCTGCTGAGCAAGACTCCAGGCCCGGCTGAGTCCCGGCAGACGCAGCGGAAAGAGGCCGTTGCAGCCGTGTCCCCGGAGCCTCGGGGCTGCGCAGCTGGTGGGCGTGGGAAACGCTGAGCACGCCCTCTGTGTTCTCAACACCCCGCCCACGCGCGTTTCTACATCTGACGTCGCGCCATGAATATTAAAGTTTCGTATTTGCATTTTGGACCAGGCAGGCGACCTAGCCTCAGACTTAGTTCTCAGGCATGCAGGAAGAAACCCCATTTTTGAAAATAGTCACTGGGGATGTTTCTTGACAACAACTTTTTTGGAATTATTTTCAAGAGATAGTTTGAGAACTGTAAAGGAAGTCGACCTGTCAAGATAACCTTTGTCTCCCCAGCCACGCACACACGGCAAAGGGTGGTCGTAGTACCCGATCTGCCCAGTGTTTTGACACAACACGTGACAACCCCTGCCAAGCCCCAGTGGCAGGAGGCTCTGCTCCAATGGGATGCTCGGCCCCACTGACTGGCAGGGGCCGCGACACCCTGCGGGCTGATGGTCCCCTCCGTCCTGGTGTCTGTCTGCTCTTCCAGACCCAGCTCTGTCATCTCTTTGGTGTCTTTCACGTCTTGTGAACTGGACTGTGGATGCTGCCTGCCACCTCGATGCTACTCAGGAGGCAGTATTTTAAATATTTAATACCTGGGAACAGAGCAGGGCTTGGTGACTCACCTGCTGCATTGCTTCGCCCCCCAGCAGCTTCCATTTCTTCTCTTCCCCGACTCTCAGGCCGCCCCCCAACTGTCTACAGGAAATCTGGACTCAACAACTAGCCCAAGACCCGCTAGAAACTTCGAAGGGAGGCACCTTCTGTGCTGTGTCGGGCGCACACGTTTACGGACGACAGAAGCTCCCTCGGCAAAGCGGGGTGTTTGTGGATCAGAGTTTCAGCCTCTGTCCCGCACCACTTCCTGTAGTGTCTCTACTGGGTCAGCTTTACTGTGACCCCCACGGTGGCAGCTCTGAAATGGTCCAGTCTTATCCTATCAGGGGGGCGTTGCTGTAACCCACTTCTGGAGATTGTGGCCGCGCGGAATCGTCCTTGCTGCTGACAGACACCCAACCCACGTTGGCGAGTGCATCAGTAACGACCTCTTGAAGTGTGTTTTTACCCACTGGCTGGAAGCCCATCACTCCCCTGAGTTTCTGCCCACTCTGCACCTTTCCTTCCCACGAAGGGCACGAGAGAGGGTCCAGGCCTTCGCCAAGGAGGGGAAGCAGGAGAAACGGGGCGGCTCAGAGGCCAGCAGAGGTGGGGCCCCACACCCAGGGCCCCCGATGGCACAGGGACAGTGTTCACAACCCTGCAGACGTCACTGGGGATAGCCCTCCACCACCCACTGCCACCCCGCAAGCAAGGCCCCAGGGATTCAGGTCGGGATCACGAAACCTCCGTCGGAGCCAAGAACAGAGAACAAGCACCAGGGCCTTGGCCTCTTTCGTAACCAGCGGTCGGTCCTGCCGAGGAGTCAGGCTCAGCTCCCCCTTCTGCCCGACACCCAGAAACTTGAACAGGACAGGAGCAGGGTGGAGGCGTGGGTCCCGGCTGCTCTGCCACCTCTGGGCTGCCCCTTGGTGCTTCCTCTGGAAGCACTGGCCAGTGCGGGCTCTCCCAGCAGTGCCAGCTCTGCAGTTTGTAATTCCTGGCGACCTCCCCAGTTCCTGCTAATGCCTTTAGTGGGCAAAAAACACGCCCCGATCCTGCCACAGGGCCACGCCCTCCTGGGACCCCGCTGAGTCCCTTTGCCCACTCTCGTTCCTGATGCCAGAAATCGAAAACACCACCCTTCCCAGGGCTTCTCAGGGCGGCCCTTGGTTGCTCTGACCTGTCGCCGCAGCGCCCCGAGTCTCACACCCAGACCACCTCGCTCCCCAGTGCGGACGGCTCCTGAGCGGCTTGGCCCAGTGTTACCGCCTGCTCTGCTCTACGTGCATGCCCGGGCCAGATGCATCCATCGTGCCGCACAAAGGGGAACAGAACAGGGAGATGCCAGGCAGCGGAGGTGGTAAATTTTCAGGGGGTGGATGCGGTTTCCACAAACGCTGGAGGAAATGGTGACACTGAATCTGCCGCCCAGAGACACACCGAGATTTACTCCCACCGCTGGCTGCCAGCAGCAGTGAATCACGTTGATGGGTCTGCTCCCCGAGCGAGCGGGATTTGGCCGGACGCTGCTTCTGTGCAGCCTGTTCCACACCGACAGGTAAAAAGCACTCGCCTTCCAAGTACCGCTGCCCATGTCTTTCCCCACACAACCTGTCGGAAGCCAGACTTGGTTGTCTTTGGAAACCTGGCCATCATGGGCTTCGCTCTAAGAGGAAGAAAGGTCGCCTAGGAAAGAAGTTTCTCAACACTGCTGCCAACGTGACAACGTGACGAGTGTGATGGGGAAAGTCACCAAACACCTGGAATGCAGGTCACCCGCGGAGAAGGCGTGGCTCCTTCTAGGGGAGCGTGGGGGGCGCATGCACCTGCAGGGTTCCACCAGCAGCCCGCAGGGGTGCTCTCACCTGCCGTGGGCCTAATGGTGGAGGTGACGGTGCAGGGCGTCAGCGCAGGGAGGCACTCGTCATCCTGGGAGTAGCCAGCCTGGATGGCCCGGAGGTAGCTGTGGCTCCGCGTCCGGAAGCACCCGGGCAGGTCCAGGGCGTCCATGGCCTGAGATTCGACCTCCCCAAAGACGGACTCACACACCGACTCGAACTGCCCGTTGACCTCGGCCTCGCTCATCTGCAACAGGCAACGAAGAGGTCAGTCCCTGCTCTGCCGACACCCAGCACACGCGAGTCCGACCCTCCCCCGCTTCACGTGGCCTCACGCTCTCTGCAGCCAGCTCGACAGCAGTGTGGGGACCTGCTGAGCCTGGGAAAGAGCTCGTGGGTTATCTCTGACAGGACACCAACAGCCAGTTCCAAGACGTCCCTGGCGTTCTGGGGGCCCGCACGGCTTAAAGGGTGACTGGCCCTCATGGCCGTGCTGGGAAGAGGCTGCGTCTGAGAGTCTGGCCCCGCAACCGGTGCAAAGGGTCTGTTCCAAGTATGAAGCACTTCAGCGGCCTCTCCCTGTTGCCACGGAGACTAACCGCCCATTCGGTAAGCTCATCCTCGTCCTCACGACAGCTGGGTGTCTGTCACACCCAACCAGTGGCTTCACCTAACTCTTTTTTCTTTCTTTTTTGTCTTCAGCCTGGGATCTCAGCACACTCACCTCATTTGGTAGTTTTCCAGGCAAAGGAATTATGTTCAAGTGTGTGGTTCTAATTTCCAGATACGGAGCCGCCTGGGAACCTAAAAGTTCCCACGGGATTTTAGGCAAGGATCGCGGCTGGGACTGCTGAGGGGCCCTGCACACAGACAGGCTGGCCCGTCCGGCGGGTGGGCTGGTGGGGGACGCACTTTTCCTGAGGACTCCAGCCCGCAGTGCTCGTGTGTTTCCCGCGAGGTTTGCAGTGGAAGCCCAGTGTGTGGACTACGGGATTAGACAAGGTCGACAAGGGTCGGGTGGGGGGGAGGCAAGGGCCTAAGGGTGAAAGTGGAGCCTGGGCCGTGACACGCAGCTGCTCGCAGGCCTGCGGGTGAGGGGCCCAGGGCTCCGACCCCTTCTGCCGTGGTGCCTCAGAGCCATCGCCCAGTCCCAGCACAGCCCAGGAGGGAAGGCGCTGGGGACAGTGCCTGACAGGTCCCCCACCCAGGGTCCCGGCCTCAGCCTCTGCAAACCGGCTGTTGTCATGCGGCTGTTGACCGGATGAGGCCAGGATCAGAGGGCCGGTGGGGCTATCGCTGTAAACACGTTCCAGGGACATGGAGAAGGTGGGCAGTGTTGTAGCTAACGAGACTCGGCCACGTCTGCAGTCACGCAGACACTGGACCGTGAGTGCGGCGGCAGCACATGTGCGAGGAACACCTACTGTGCGCTGGGCACACTAGGGCTTGTTGTCCTGAGAACAGCGATGACGCTGGGCACTGACTGACCGACCGGGTGCCCTGAGAAAGGCCCCAATGGAGAAGGGCCTGAGCGCTCCAGACACAGGACCAGCCGCATCAGCACCACACGGCAGGCTCTGCCCTGTGTGCCGGTGGGTCCAGAACAGTGATGGCTTCACTGGGGGTCTCTCACCACACCACTCCGCAGGGGTCACCCTATCCCCACGAGAGGACGCGTGGGCCGAGATGGTGTGGCAATGTCACAGGGGTACAGGCTTGGGTGCAGGGACCTCAGCGGGTCTCTGACCAGAGCCCGCTTAGCACCTCCTGCCCAGTGACGGGGAGAAAGGGTTCCATGTAAGCCTGAAAGACCCATCGGCTACTTTTCGAAGACAGTTAAAGTCGCTAAGCACCGTGTTTAATTAAACATTTGGAAATCCAGTTTTATGATCCTCCAGCATATGGTGGTGACAACGCTCAGGTCCTGATTCTTCCCAGCTGGCTCCTCCCCTCGGGGCCCTGGTGCTCTGGGAGCAACACCAAGCATCATGTGTGCAGCGGGTCAGAGGACATCAGCGTGAGAACAGCAGTCACGGACGCTGGGACCACAGAATGTCACAAGGCTCCCGGGTCTGCCATCAGTGAGAGGCAACTGCACGTCCGCCCCAGCCCCTCCCCCAGACCTGAAGCCTCCAGCCACCTCCCACCCCTGCAGGACTTCTGGAGTGACGTGGATTCACAGACTAACCCAGGGGACAGGGGAGGAAAGGAGCCCCCACCTGGCTCACACAGCTGGCCTGGCTCAGTGTGCTGACCGCTCTCATGTAGCTCTGGTTTCGGGAGCGGAACTTGGGCGAGCTGTAGTTGGCGGCAGGGTCCAGGCTGTGGCCAGCGGGCCCGTCGCTGGCCGCCTGCAGGTAGCTCTGGCTGCAGGGACAGAAACGAGGAGAGAGGTTCCGTGAGTGGCACCGGAGGGGCAGGGGGCACGGCGATCCGTGCACCGACACCGAGAGGCTGCTGCGAGATTTCTAGCCTCGGCTTGTCTGTTGACAAATACTTTGCCTTGGGTAACCAGTCCCAAAGTTCACACTCACACATGTGAACTTCATCGGAAGTGACAGGGGAGGCCGTTTGCAGAACTGCTTTGGATCCTGATATTTTACAGACAGGCCGGATAGTCGGATCACTTCCCCAGTTTTAGGGAAGTGCTGAAAAGGAACCGGGCTCCTGAGCCGAAGCCAGAGACCTATGGACGTTTCGTGAAAACCAGGTGAGCTCTCGGCCACTCACCTCCTCGGAAAAGTAAGAGAACAAATATAAGACCTGCCTCCAGCCTTCACCCAGGCGGGACCATCCCAGGTGGGCAATTCGGGCAGAAGGTGGGCTGCCCGGGAAAATGAACCCACTTTACCCCTGCGCATTGCTGCTCCCTCCCACACTCCCTTCAGAACCGGGTTTTCTCTGGCTTCCCTCCCTGCCAGTCACTGAAATGTTGGGGGTCTGGGGAAGCACCAGGGAGGTCGCCAGCCAGAGGGGCGGCTCAGCGTGACCTCCCGGCATGCGGGGCTCCCATCAAGACCTGCTGACCACCTTCCCTCTGAGCACCGCTGTGTGCCCTGCAGGTGGAATGTTCTACCCAGTGTGGGGTGCACGTGTGTGCATGTGTGTGCACACGTGTAGGCAGTGTTTCCCCCCCACACATGAGGATTACACTATTGTCTTCCGCACACATTGCACGCAAACTCGAATGAACTGCCTGGTTTCAGACAGTGCTTTACACCAAAAGTGTCCTCCAGCCGTGAGTTCGGGAGATGGGGGCCTGCTTGTCCCCGGCACATGCTCCTGTGGAAATCCCATCAGCCTCTGACTGCAATGGGGACACTGTCTGGTGCCCCATATCCCTTCTCAGCCCATCCCTGAGGCTACGACACAGGCTCACAGAGCCACATTGCCACTGTGTCAACGTCCTGGTGCTCAAGGTGTCCCTTTGACGCCTGCAGCCACTATGTCCTCAGGGAATCTGCTGGCAGTGACTGCTCAGCCCAGAGCACGTGGGCGGTGGAGCAGGGACCAGCTGCCAGCAGGGACGGGGACGGAGCCTGACGGGGCCGGTGGCTTCGCACTGCCTTGGAACACACAGCGAGACTGAAGCAGCCGAGACACACGTGCGGGGTGTCCCCCTGCAGAGCCCGCACTTGCTGTGTGTTGTGAAGGCCTGCAGTGACTGCGTCAGATGAACCAAAACCTGCCCCACCGTCAGTTCCAGAACAGGGTGCCCCAGCCGCATTCCCGGCCACAGCAGACTCAGGGGACTCGGGCTCCCATCCTCCCCAAGACAGAGAGACCATGGGGTCGCATCAGCAGGGAGCAAGGGCCACCGGAGTGACCAGGACACGGAAGTCTTGAACTGCTCGCGGAAGCGTCTTACCCTGCAGAGACATTTGAGGCAAACCAGGATGGGTGGGTGCCCCTGGTCCGTCCCGTGGCCGTGGGAGATGGGGGTGGTGGGGACCGTGACAGAGGACACTGTCGGGGCCCAGGGTGGTCTGTGGCTGAATGACACCCATTTCAGGCATGTGGTTTCTTTGAGGAGGCTGGCACCGGTCCCTTCTCACTAACACGAGAGATGCTAAGGAATCAGGAGACTGAATCAGGAGACTGAATCAGCTTCACGGCATCTTATAAATGGATGGTCTTTATTTTAGAATCT
The DNA here is from genome assembly GCA_007922815.1 of Macrotus californicus. NCBI lineage: Eukaryota > Metazoa > Chordata > Mammalia > Chiroptera > Phyllostomidae > Macrotus > Macrotus californicus. Next base: position 423,245 of record VMDR010000025.1, read on the forward strand.
TTAAACGTGATGATGCCGCAGTGCCCTTCACAGCTGTTCATCCGTTAGGGTGGTCAGCTCTTACCCCCGACAGACAGCTCACGGGACCTGAGTTCTACTCGTTTGTTCTGTGTCTGCGGCACAGGGGACACGCTGCGCGGGGCAGACGCTGGGCGATGACAGAGAAGGTGTCTCCCGGCCTCAGTGCAAACAGGCCCTGGGGAGGTGACTGAGCTGAAGGGCAAGAGCAGGCCCGGCGCAGGGCTGGAGGGTGGGACATGGCTGTGCGGCCCCAGGACACTCCCATGGGTCCCTGGTGAACCGCTTTCACAGGGCGCGAGATTAAAGCACGGCTCTCCGTCCACGCCGGCCCGCGCCCTCCGCACCTCTCGGTCAGGACTGCTCTCCGTGGAATGGGCACGGCTGCAGCTCCCGGAGAAGCGAGCTGAGCTTCTGTGGCGCGTTTCAAGTGAAAACCAGCGAAACTGCATGGAAACCTCTAACACTCCCCAAAGCAGGGTGTGCTGAGAGGCCGTGACCACAGCTTCACTTCCCAAGAGCATAACCAAGCTGCTGCAAGAAATTCGGGCGCACTGATCTGAGGGCCGGACTTTGCGATCAGCAGAGGGCTCCATGGGTGGGAACCAGCACCTGCCCCCCACTTGCTGGCTGGAGTGATAACTTATGGAATGGACGGAAAAACGGACCGACTGCTGGACGGCTGTGCAGGCACAGTGGGGAGTGGTGTGGGGCGGGGGGAGGTAATAGGGTGTGGGGGCGGGGAGAGGCCAGAGGCAGAGCTGTGGGGTGAGGTCAGGGCGCTGGAGGCCACAGATCTGGCTCCTCCCCGCACCGCCGGGTGTGCGTGCGCCCTGCGGTCAGGAACCTTTCCAGGACGCGCCTGGCCTGATCTCAGCGCCCCGCACTAGGTACAGGCTCTGCGGTCCATGGCCGCGGCCTCGTCGTCAGTCTGCGGTTTGAAGGTGTTCTCGTGCTCTCGGCAGGTTTCAGTGAATCTGAACCCTGTCATCTGAACGAGGTTGCCATCACGCTGGGAGGCGGGAGCCTGGGCGTCCCCGAGACAGGCGCTGGCCAGTCTCTCACTCCGAGGAAGGAGGTGAGTTCAACCACGTGGGCGAGGAGCGCAGGGTGGACACAGGGTGCGTGGGCGAGCCTGGGGGTTGGCAGGCGCGGCAGGACAAAGAGCTCTCCGACACCCGTCCCCGCTCCCGGCTGACCGCCGCTGGCCCGCCTGCGTTCTCATCGCCGCAACCCCGCCGGCGCTGCTCCCAGCGGTGCCTTGGCGCGCACGCTGGCCCCCACTTCCCTCCACGTCCGCAGGGCGGGCCTCGGCTCTGCGCCCAGCGCCCCTGCCTGGCCCCCTGCCCCGCAGACACAGCGAGGGTGGTGGGGTGTCGGCCTCCCCAGCCCCCCACCAGCTGCACAGTTGCCGTGGGACTTAACGGAACTCGGCAATAAAGACGTGGTTTGCGCGTGTTAGATTCGCAACTTTGATTCTGGCTGCAATTCAACATTTCCAGCTTTCCTCCCGGGAGCTAACGTGACAGAATGACTTTGGAAGTGGCACGGACACTTTGCTGGTCTCTCTGTGCACCGGGCTCAGAAGGAGATGTCCCCAAACGAGGCCTGGCTGGGAGTGTCACCATCTCCCACGTGACAACCCACAGCTCTGGGGCCAAGCCGGCAAAACACCAACAGGCCAGCTAACCCTGCCGCTGGCCACTCCACCCGGGGACCCGCACAGGTCTCCCCACGTACCCCCAAACTGAGCTGCCAGGACCCGGTGCGCCCACAGCATGATGCTAAGAGAAAGAACAGCCGATTTACCGGATGGTGACCTCTACTTTGGAGAGTCACCAGTGACGACGCAATAGCAGGTGCTATGACATTCTCAAAACTGGTCTGTTTCCTGCTCTCACCCAGCAAAAGAAAGGGTTGCCTGCAAGTGCACTTGTGAAGGTACAGCAAAAAACGCCCCGTGATGAGCCTCGCACACTCAGTCTGTCGCACACTCGCACGCTCTCGCTCACTCACAGATGTGCTCCTGATGAACACGACTGGAATGACCTGAGGGGCGTCCCTGCCTGTGATGGCTGCTTTCAAGCGACCCTTTGACGTAGCAGCCGCCCGTCCAGCTCCTTCACGACCGTGTGGTCAGTCAGTCACCCAAGCCTGGCTTTTTCTAAAAGGACGTGCTCGCTGATGGCCATAAACTCTGGTGTTCTCAGCTCAGAAACTGTCTTTGGTTGGGGCCTGCGGCCAGCCGTGCCGGGAGGGGGTCTGAGGCGGGAGGTGCGTTCGGAGGAGCGGCAGGGGGTGGAGGGGCGCTTACGTGTGCAGCCCTGCCAGCGAGGTGAGCAGGGGCTCCGGCCGCAGGGCCGCCGTCGGGGACGTTTTGGGGCTGGAGTCCGACTCCCCGCTCTCCTCATCGCCCATGGCTTTGATGTAGCTGCCGCTCCGCATCCTCCGGCAGGGGATCTCGTCCTTGCCCCCGGCCGGGTACCCAGCCCACTCGTCCTGCGGTACCTGGGACAGAAGAGACACACCGCGTCAGCCTGTCAGTCCCCCAGGGAACGAGCCAGTTCTGCTCAGTCTCAGAGACGCAGCGCATCACGGCTGATCGCTGTTTAAACGCGGGTGCCCAGACCGGTGCCGCAGGGCTCTGCCACGGAAGCCCTCAGAGGATATCAGCGCAGGGAGAGGCGAGCACCCATCAGGACAGTGGAGTGAGGAAACCCGTCATCACAGCCCCTGGGAAGAACCGCCGATGACAGCGACGTCCCTCCAGCATTGTGGGAATGAGACGGGGAGAGAACTTGAGGATAAAAGGGCCACCCTGGGTGGAGGATGAGGATGAGGAAGGACCAACACGAGGGGACGGGCGTGCCGTGCTGTGAGGGGCCTGGCAGGGGGAGGCTTAAAATCCCGGTGCTTGGCAGTCACCACACCAGGTCTCTGCGCAGGGAGGAGGCAGCTTGGCGTGTGGGGCGTCCCAGGGAGGGGGTGGGGCAGGGGGACAGATGGCAGCAGCCACCTGCCACAAGAGGGACACCCTGCTGGCCATTTGCAGGATTTCTGTGAATTCAAAACACGCTTCCCTGAGAGACGAAGTGCAGACGGGTTAAGCAGCAGCCGGCGAACGCAGCCAGCCCGGGTTTTCCCGTGTCTGAGTGTAGGAGCCGACTGCGTCTTTGCCAGAAGCGGCCTCAGTGCAGGAGCGTCCAGCCGAGCTGGGCACGGGTTGTGAACGCGATTCCACAGCGTGTGCGGGGACTGTCACAGGGACAAGGAGAGACCGCAAGGTACCCTGGTGACGCCGTGCGGCCAGCGGGTGGTGAGTGGGCGAGCCCCAGCAGCGCCCAGGAGCAGCGAACCTGCTGCACCCCATGATAAGGGGCGACCCTTGTCACCTGGGTAGAGTGACGTGATGGGGGACAGCCGCCACTTCTGAGCCACCATCTCCCTGAGGCTGACGAGTGCACGGCAGGCGTCTCCTGCTTCCGGCTCCAAGGACCCCTCAGGTCTGCCCATGAAACGTCTTTCAAGCAGTGGCACGGGGTCGGGGGTGGGGGAAGGGCCAGGTTTTGTGACAATAGTCTCTCTCGGGGGTTCAAACCAAGGGAGAAAAACACCGCCACATGCTGTGGTCCCCCTGGGGAGGGTCTTCCTCATTCATTCATTCAACACACTGTTTCCTGTGAAGAGCCGGCGGGCTGCCACCATACCCGGGGACCCCCCTCCAGAGCCAGGCGCTGGCTTCTGAGTCGCCTGGTTTTACAGTAAATGACGAGCTGGCGGTGGCACCAAGGGGCAGGTACAAACCAGCAACCCTGACCTGGAATCAAACCGGAGACTCTTCGCTTTGCGGGCGATGCCCAGCCCACTGAGCCGCACTGGCCAGGGCTCACTCTTTCATGTGGATGCTTGTCAGCCGTCAGCCCAGCAGATGAACTCCCGGGTCACACAGTCAGTGACAGGGGCGCCTTCGCGTCTGAATCTCGTTGGGGACATAGACCCTGGACAGCTGAACAGACCAGAGGGCCAAAATCCGGCCCTCCACCTCATTTCATCCAGCCTGGCACCTTCTTACTACCCGGGACAGCGCCAAGCTCCTTCCCCTAGTTAAGGAGCAGTTACATTTATACTGTCCTAAAATTATTTCGACCCATTGAAGGAAACCGTGAGGCTGATGTGGCCCCGGTGACAATGTCCGACCCCCTGGACTACAGGCTGCAGTGGAGGTCTAGGAGGGTGGCTGTGGATGTCCGGGGAGGGACAGTCAGGAGGGCACAGAAGGTTGGGAGTCCTGGGCCCTCCACCCCTCAGCTGTGGGCTGAGGTCCTGCTTTCGTGCCTGAACCAGGGAAGTGCCTGGCCAGGGCCCGTGTCCCCCGAGCACCCCTCTGAATGCTACGCGTGGGAACAGAACAGGAAGCTGGCCCCTTGGCAAAAGAGGGGGGCTTCCCTGAACCCCTAGTGTGACCCGTGGAGCCACCATGGCAGGAGCCTGGCGGGGCGGAGGTGCATGTCTGCAGGCAGGGGACACGTGAGCTCTGGGGGTGGGGCTGTTCCGCCTCCCAAAGTCCAGCCCAGAGTCCTGGTCAGCGAGTGGCTGTCACCCTGGCTGTGACCAGCACTCCACTCAGGTCCCACGGAGCTTCAGCAGGTGAATTCTCATTGTTCTGGCCACATGTCGCCCTCTCCCCCCAGTTTCTCCGACACTCTCGAATGTCCAAGCGGAAGCACTTTCCACGCGAACTGCAGTGCAGATAGAACCCACGAGGGGACCAAGCCACGGAAGTCACCTGTGCCTCTGGAGCACAGGACACCAAGAATGTCAGTGGCAAAAAAGCGTAGGGAACAGGAGGTGGTGGTGGGATGGGGAAAAGTGGGGGGATGGGGGGCTGGCCCAGGGCAGGCATGGCCGCGTGCGTCTCCACAGGAGGCAAAGGCCGGGCTCCGCATCGTTGGAGGCTCTGGCCTGAAGGCGCAGTCCACGGAGTCACCGCACTCCTGGGATCGAACCCGTGTCCAGAGTCTGGTGATGGGGCTGTGGCTGCACCCCCAGAGGCAGGGCTCTTCCCTCCTGGGGTGGCACCTGATGGCAGATGCAGAATACTTACTGGACTTCACAGCCCTGTCCCGGTGAGCCTGCACAAGCAGGCGTGCGTGTCCTGAGGAGACAGGCCTGGCCACACGCTGACGGATTCTGAAGCTGCGTGACACGCGTGTGGGGCTCGTCACCTGATGACCTTACCTTTTCCAAGGTTAGCATTTTCCATCATGAAAATGTTAGGAAGGGCTGCTCGACAAGCAGAGTGGACAGAGAGGCTTTGGTCGGGAGAGGCAGGTGGGGACACACCCTGGCTGCAGCGTCACCCTCGAATGTCCAGGGGACATGGCAGTAGAGACTCCCAGGGACAGGTAGGGGGGCCGGAGTTTCCCTTCCCTGACAGTGACTAGGGAGAGCCTGGTGCCACAGGCTGCCCCCTCCCTTCTGGCATATTGAGGTGGTCCTTTCATGTTTGCACGTTGTCAGGTTTGTCCGCTGCACGCAAAGCTTACCTTCCCCCCCACCCCGCTACAAAACGACGCTTCTACCCAACTACCCATTTGTCTCTCGGTAACCCTGCCTGAGAAAGCAAGCAGGTCTGCACTGCCTTGTGCAGCAGGTCCACCGGGGGTAGGGCGACGGGCGGGGAGGTGGCTGGAGTTGCTGAGGAGATCTGTGACCCCCGACTCCTGGGGCGATTCACAGTGACTGCTCCGCCCTGACTGACACTGGACCCCTGGGACTGCGCTGGTGCCGGTGCAGGTGCCTGGCTGTGACTGGTCCTCCTGGGAGGGCCCCGCTCACCCACGACGTGGCCTGCAGCGACTGCGGTCAGGTGGGGGCGTGAGTGTGAGCAACGGGATGCAGGTGACTTGCTCATCAAAGACGGACACCAGACTCCCTGGCTGTGCTCATGGCAGACAGGAATGCTCGCAGAAGCACCCACAGGTGCCTCCCGGGCCGATGCTGCCCCACACACTCCGTGGCAAAGGAGGCAGAGCGAGGGAAAATTGCAAGAAAAGAATTCCACAGTCTGCCACCTCTCGCCACCGCGGTCTCTCACCTGTTCTCACCTTTGGTGAGTGTGTTCCCACTGAGGGGGGGCTTTGCCAAAATCGCACCTACAGCGTTATCATTGAGGGGGTCAGTGAACTCACTCAACATGCAGGCCCGCTTCCACTGGCCAGACCGGCCACCTTTGGAACAGAAAACATGGCTGTGGGCTGACCATGCTGTTGCTGCTGAGGAATTCGGCAGCCTGAGTGGCATGAAGGGAAGGGCCCCCCTGTGTGGTCAAGGGGCAGCTCTCCCGGAGCAGGCCAGCCGAGGCCCCACGAGAGGCGCCGTGAAGACCAAGGTGCGTGGCCGCCACCCTCGGGCTCCCTTACCTGGAGGTAATGGCATGGCCTCAAGGGCGGCTTGATCTCCTGGTGCACCAGGGGCTTGTCCAAGTTCAGGGAGCTCTTGCGGTAGGCCTCCTTGGCCTGGCTCACGGTCAGCGTGGACCAGGAGCTGCGCTTCATGTACTTGGTGTCGGGCGTCATGGCCAGGCCCTCGCAGGCGGAGCACTTGACGTCGTTGTTGCTTCTGGAGGTCTTCAGGGAGAGGTCCCCGAAGGGCCCCGGCAGCGGCTCCGGGTAGCAGTGGGAGGCATGGTCCGCCAGGTGCCTGTGGACCACGCTGGAGGCCCGGCAGGTGCTGTCGCTGTCCAGGTTGTCGTCGGAGCTCCACCAGCTGCTCAGGCCTGACCTGTGCTTGTTCTCGGGCTTCCGGTCCTTGCTTTTACTCCGCTTGCTGTGCTTGGGGTGGTGGCCGTGGTGGTCCTCGCCCCGGCCGTCGCCCTTGGTCCCGTTGACGTTGCCCTTGGAGGAGCCCTCCAGAGAGTGGGACTTGGTGAAGAGCTTCTGCACCGAGTGCACCAGGTGCCGGATGCGCCCCGGGCTCTCGCCGCGCGGCTCGTTGGCAGAGGAAGTCCTCTGGTACTGCAGCGTGTGGAAGCCGTCCCTGTGCAGCGGAAGCTGCTTCTCGAACTGGTCCAGCAGGTTGGCTGGGATCCGGTTGACCTTGGCGCTGGTGTGGGGCATGGCACAGTCGTCCCTGGCATCGTAGTGGGAGCTGTAGTGCATCCTGGGGAAGGTGCTGCTGGACACGTGGTCGGCCAGCACCAGGGGCAGCATCACGCACTCAGAGTGCACGGAGCTGCGGGGCGAGCAGCGGCGGTGGTCCAGCGGGCAGCCGTCCGTGGGGCTGAGCAGGTAGGGCTGCCGCACGTCCGGCCCCAGCAGCAGGTCCTCGGGGGGCGCGAGCCCGCAGGTGTGGCCCGAGCACAGCGGGGGTGGGTTCCGGCTCCCGGATAGCCCTTTCATGTTCCTGGGGGCCGGGGAGTATCTGTCCTCATTGAAGGGCTGGGTGGGCGACCACGCGTACTGCTGGTCTGCGGAGAGAACACAGAAATGCCAGGTGAGCCTCAGGGCAACGCTGACGAAGAGCCTTGTATGCTGGAGGAAGGACCCGCGGGACAGCCCGCGGGAACTGTTCTCTCCAGGGGTCAGGGGTCACTCGGTCTGGGCATCTGGTGGGCAGTGCATTTTTATGCCACGACCGGTGCTCTGGAGTACAAGGGCCTCAGGGCGGATACACCACCGTGATCCTGAATATTGTTTTACAAGGACCAGCATCTGGTGCCCCTGCTTTCAGCAGGCCCCTCGACAGTGAGATTTCGTGGTGCTACACAAATAAGCCATTTGAGGAAAAAAATGAGTTGCATTCAATGAGATTTGAGTGCTATGCACACACACGGTGGACAATATGCATATAACACATAGGAAACCCTAAGACGCTGCTATACAGCATTGCACATGACGTGCATCGATAGTTTGGGCACACGAGTCTGTCTGGGAGATGTCCACCCGTTGTTAACACAACGAGAAGTTTGCAGGACATCGGTGTGACCTGGCAGCCAAGGCGCGTGTACTGGAGTGCACACGTGTGAACAGTGACGACTTCCCTGTTCTGGTCATGGAGGTGGCGGACGCTGTGGAGTGAGCGTGTGCACTGTGTGGCCGTCACATTCGAAAGGACTGCCGAGTGCCTCCCTTTCCAGCCGCCGGGCACAACCAGGGCCGTTCAGCACAGAAGCAGGAGGCACTGTGGGTGACGTCACGGCTGAACATAGTTAAAGGCGCGTTTTCCAAGGGGATGCAACATTCCACCGACATGCGTGCTGTAATCTAGACTCCACAGCCGCGGGGCGCGGTCGTCGGCCACCTGTCCACTCACAGGTGATTCAACCCGTTCCTGTCTTCCTCCCTGCGCAGGAGACCGTCACTGCCGTCCGCTGTGGCTGCCTGACGTCTGGCCCAGGGGCTCTGTCCTGAGTGTGGCCAGGAAAAGTGCCGAATGTGCACTGCAGTGAATGCAATCTGATCGTGCAACTTGCTGGTGACGCCGGCCCCTTGCGGCCGCACCGGACCGGCTCCTGGTGGGGGCTCAGGGTCCCTGCGGCAGCTCCTGAAGTAATGGTGGTCACCGCACGCCCGGCACCAGCGTGCTGGGGGTGATGGTGAGGCTGGGGCGCGCTCTGCGGCGAGGGCGGGCGCTGCTGGCTTCCCCAGGAAGGGCCGGGAACAAACCAGGACAACACAGGGGCCGGCTACATCTCCTTGTGAGATGGAGATGACAGGTCCACGTGAAGGCGTCTTGCTTCCTAATTCCCAGCTACTCAGGATGCCGTTTTTGGTATTAAGCAACAGAAAACAGCAGTTACCTTCGTTAATCATCCACCGCCACCTCGGATTTAAGCTGCCAGGGAAAGGCACGTTTCCCGTCGGGTTTCCTGTGACTGCTGGCCGACCCAGTCCCCGAGATGTGTTTGAACGCGGGAGTGAAAACTTAAAACCAGCTGGCATGTGTGGTGTGCCGCAGCCCTCGCAGCCCTGGGGGCAGTCAGGGGTCCCCTCTCCTGGCTCAGAAAACCAACACTAGGGGGCATGGGGTGGTGAGGGTGCTGAGGTCCTGCACACACGGACACACAGGTGCACGCACGGCATCATGGCTGCACCAGAACCCAGACACGCAGCTCCAGACGGCTGCAGCCTGTCCCAGGCTGATGAGTATGAGGGGCCCAGGGCGCCCTTTCCAGCTAAAGCAACCAGGGCCTCCACACTAGCACTAGCCTGAGCCCACCGGGCTGGGTGAACCTCAGATACCGTGGGGCCATGCCCCCACCCACCCTGGGGTGTGCTGTGCCGACCCCCCACCGTTGGGCCCCAGGGGTCTGGCCACGCTGAGGAGTCTAGTCTGGTCTCCTGCCTGAAGCCCACGTAACCCCTGTTACCAACCTGTCTGCGTTTCATCTGCTTTATCTGGCCCAGGGGTGGGGGGGTGGTGACAGACCCTCCACTTGTGCAATTTGGCCTTGTCAACTGCCTTAGAACATTCCCTGCAGAAGCCTGCTTTTGTGGCGGCTGATCCACAGGGGCCAGCGGTCCAGCCGGAGCAACTGGGCAAGATGAATGAAAGGTTCCCAGGAAGAGAGGCCTTTCCTAATTTCGAGACGTGCACCCCTGTACAGAGAGTCCTCCGAGCCCACAAGGAAGCTATTCAAGCCGATCTCAAGCTCAGCGAAGCTTCAGGTCGCGTAGCAAAACACAGAAGTCAGTTGTGTTTTTACACGTCAACAGGGAACCATCCAAAAGTGAAACCAGGAAGCCACCACATTCACGGTAGCCTCAGAGAGAGTAACACACCCGGACCACATCAACGCAGCCAGCGAGAGAGCTGCGCCGGGAAAACCAGAAAGCAGGGACACAGGAAATGAAAGATCTAAGTAAATGGAAGACGTCTTGTGTCCATGGGCTGGGAAACTTTAGTCCTTTTAGGACCTCTATACACCCCAAAATAGCCTCGAGAGTCGACACATCCCTGTCAAAATCCAGCTGGCTTTTTGCAGAAGTGGACAAGCTGATCCTGAAACGCATATGGAAATGAAACGGGCCCCCAAGAGCCAAGATTATGTGCAAAAAGAGGACAGAGTTGGAAGGCTCAGCTCCCGATTCCGAAACTTACTGCGAACTACAATCATCCAAAGAGGTTGGCGCTGGCGCGGGGGCACCTGGAGACCAAGGAGACAGAGCCGGGAGTCCAGAGACGAAAGGGTACGCTTAGGGTCCATTCGGCTCTGTGAAGGGCGGCGAGACCGTTACATGGGGAGCAATGGTCTCTTTCACATACGGCGCAGAGACAGCCGATGTCCACGTGCAAAAGGGTAAAGTTGCACCCCCTACCTCACACTGCCTGCAGACGGGCACGCAAGGTGGGTTAAAGAACCGGAGTAGGAAATGAAAGAGTGAAACCCTTTGAAGAAAACATGCATCTCCCTCCGTGAATGCGGATTAGGTGATGCTTTCTTAGATTACGTCATCAACAGGACCGGAAAGACAAAGAAGAAAAATGGACTTTCGAAAATTAAGAGCTTTTGTGCTTTAAAGCATTTCCCCAAGAAAGTGAAAAGACAACCCATAGGATGGGGAACATTTCTTGTAAATCATGTACCTGATAAGGACATCACGTCTAGAATGTATAAAACTGATACAACTCAATCATAAAAAGGCAAATAAGTCAAATAAAAATGGGCAAAAGAACTGAGCAGACATTTCTCCAGAGAGATAAAAAAAAGGCCAATGAGCCCATGAGAAGATGCTCAATCAGCAGCCCCCAGGGTGTGAGGCGGCAGTTCCCACCCCTCCCCCGGGATGGTGGAGAGACAGATGGCAGCTTGTGCTGGCGAGGACACGGAGAAAGGGGACCCCCCACGCTGCCGGGGGTGTATGATGGGGAGCCCGCTTGGAAAACAGCACTGGCAGCCCCTCAAAGATGAAACAGAGTGAGCACATGCCCCAGGAATCCCACTCCTTGGGATGCACCCCGGAGAGAAGGGAGCACACACCACGCAGCAACCTGCACGTGAGTGTTCACAGCGGCGCCGTTTGGACACGCGCCCACCGACCAGCGAACCGACAGGCAGAGGGGAGCACCCCACTCAGTGGACTCTCACTGGGCAACAGAAACCCGTTAAGAACGGAAACGTGCCACAGCACGGACAAACCTCCGAATCACTAGCCGAGTGAAAGAAGCCGCCACGTGTGTGTGTGCGTGGAGAGTGCGGAACGGGCAAGTCCACAGACACAGAGCCGACCGTTGCTGGTGAAGGGCAGGGGAGGGGTGACTGCCAAGGGGGCGGGTGACAAAAACGTTCGAGACTGATCGTGGGGATGGCCGCACACATCTGTCAGTGTGCTGGGACCACGGACTGTACGGCCTGTGAACTAGGTCCCCAGAACGTGCTGAGAAATGGACAGATATGCCCCAGGGACGAGGACAGGAAGACACAAACTGTGAACTGTCTGTCCCCGAGGCTGCAGGGCTCAGTGAGAGGTGTGCGTGGTCCAGTTCAGGGGGCGGCATGCCCGCCGCTGTGGCCCTGCGTCTCCGCGCACCACGAGGGCGGCCACGCAGCCCTGGGCAGGTCCGGGCTCCCCTTCAGGGTCCTGCTGACGTCGCTGGTGTCTCCATTCCTGTTTGCGTTTCCGGGACCGTGATTCAGACTCACACGCCTCAGCAGGTTTTACATGTGTCTGCCAGTTGCTGTTTTACACTCTCACGAAAGAAGACAAAATATAATTTAGTAAAGGACTCAACTGTCCCCAGACAATCCGAGGACACGAGTGCAGTTCTGCAGTGAAGGGCTGAGAGCCAATCGGTCACCTGCCCGGACAACCGCTGGGCACAGGGTGGGACCCCACGCGCCTGGGTCAGGACCTCTCACCAGGATCTGGTCGCCCGGCACCTGGCCCCGTGGCAGCTCACCGGTGTCTCGTGTCTCCTCTTTTGCCATCATGTCCCTAATAGTTCAAAGCCCTCAGGTCCGGGCGTATGTATTTCAAGGACGACCCCTGGCATTCCCCAGATGCAGTGGACCGGCCACGCCTTTGTAAACGCCAGCGGCTCCCTCGGGGTCACGTCCTGCGTGCTGTCCTCGGCCGACTCTCTTGTGCGGCACTGTGTCTCCCCACCAGCTCTCTGATCTCTGAGGGTCACATCGGTACTCAGCAGACGTCCTCGAAGCAGATCCCGAGAGTCCTTGTCTAGTGACCGAACGTCTGCACGTGGGTTGGGAGCACTGGGTGCTGGTGGGCGGGTGGGGGAACTCTGCTTGGAGACCCCGCAAGGTCATCTGGCCGCATGAACACGCCCAACCAGGCTCTGAGGCTGGGTCGCTCAGAGCGGCGTCAGCTCCCGGGCCCTTTGAAGAGCAGCTCCTGTTGGGGACCCCTCGCCGCTTCTGAGCGCTGAGTGCAGAGCGGAGTTCAGCTCACAGGGCCCGGCTGTGCTTCCAGTCACTTCTGTCTGCGCTTTCCCTGCGGTGGCTTGTTTGGTTCTGTCACAGGGTCACGGCCTCGGAGTCCGTGCGGGTTTGAGCCACCGGCAGAGGCGCTGCTGTGCGTCCACAGCGGGTTCTGACATCCCTGAAACCCTTGAGGGTGGCGAGGAGCCCGTCCCTGCTGCCAATTCCGGACTCGAGTCCCTGTGGGTGTTGGGCGGCGGTGACAGCCCCTGGCGAGGTGTCCAGACCGTGGCTGACTGGTCCGTCCTCCCTCTACTAACTGAGTTCAGCTGTTCAGGCAGGACGCGTGCAGCTCCCGCCATAGCCAGGTGTGAGACCGGCGAGGGCAAGAATCCCAAAGCCACAGCCTGCCTCCCCGCAGGTGAGCTCGCTGGCAACAGGCAGGTAGGAGGCAGGTGTGGGCTGGGGCTCTCCCAGAGGTCTGGGGGAGGGGCTCCGGGCAGAGCGAGTTCCTGGACCTGGAGGTGGGGGCCCAGGGTCGGGAGCTGCTGAGCTGGAGCCTCGGCCTCTGAAGCACAGCCAGCAAAGGGGGACCTGCCTCGTGGAGAACAGCACACCCAGCAGTCGAGCCTCTGGTGACAGAATAAATCACGTCCTCTTTCTCGGGGATTTGACCCCAGGCATTCAGAGGGAGACTGTTCTGCAACAGCAAAGTGGGGACAGCTCGGTGGCCACACAGGACACCCAGGTCCCGGGTCGGGGGGTGGCTGCAGTCGCAGGTCCCCAGCTACCCATTATCCAAAGGACACCACTCGACTCAGCACGGGCTCTGGCCCATCAGCAGCAGCTGGCAGGGGCTGTCAGGATCCTGTCCCCAAGGCCCTCACGTGTCTCACGTTTGGAACGTCACAGTGACCCCCGTTCCAGAGCCCCCGGGGCTCAGGCTCCCCTGAGCAGAGACCAGAGGGCCCCTCACGCTGTCCTGTCCCCGATGCCTCCTGTCTGTGCTGCCAGTGTTGCCTGGTAACTGCCCCGTCCCCACCGATGTGAGGGATGGTGGGCCACCCATTTTGGTCTTAGCCAGTCCCAGAGGCCTCCCCACTCAGCTTCCTCCCACCTCCCTGGCCTGCCACCCACGGGTCCCAGGCAACCCTCTTGCGCCGTCCTTGATTCAAGGCACAAGATAAGCTGTAAAACCGCCCTTCTTGGGGGCACTTCTGCGTCTGTGGGGACTCTGCTTCCCAGCGATGGTCGACTGTTTGGCTCCACTGAGTTTAAATCTCTGCAGGCGTGGACGTTTCTTACCTTGGCAGCCGAAAGGAAGATTCCATCCACTCAAACCACAACCTCGGCCAGTATTTAGGAATTTATGAACGCTTATAATGTGTTTCATGTTGTATCGTGCATACAGCTGATTTCACACACACACACACACACACACACTCTCTCTCTCTCTCACTCACACTCATCGATAAATATGTTCACTGACCTCAGAGAGGAAGCAAGGCAGAGGAGGAGGAAAACACTGGCTGCCTCCTGGATGTCCCTGACCAGGAATCGAACCCACTACCTTTGGGTGCGCGGGATGACACTCCAACCAACCGGGCCGTCCGGCCAGGGCGGTAGGAGTCAGTTTTATCCCCCACCCACTTCCTCTTAATAAACACGGCATGAGAGGGTTCATGGGGATCACACAAACTGCCCGGGGCCCAGGCAGGCTGGAACCACACACACAGGGCCTTGTCCCCAGCGTCCGGCCCACACGGGAGCCACACGCCTTTTCCTGCCTCCGTGCCTGCGGCTTCCTGAGCCTGTCGGTTACACAATACAGCATGCATTCTACATGGGAACCTAACATGCACACGGGTGGACACGCATGCACACACACTTCTTCCTAGTGGGATGTCCTTTGATATTTTCTCTTCTGTAAAGTCTATGCGTTCCTGTCCTATTTTTCATTCAAAAAGCTCCTGGCAGTGACTCGGCAACAAGCATTCACTGCCCACCGAGTAACAACCAGCAGCCTCCAATCTGTGTCACGTAAACATAAACTATCAGTCTCTTGTCTGTGTCAGATCAGCAAAAACTCGTTTTTCTGGTGTGCCGCGGCTCTGTAGGAGCTGGTGTATGTGAGCCGCGGGCTGGAAGGGCAGAAAACTGCCGACGTGCAGCATCGGATGTCGGGGCGATCTCGGAGCGAGTCATGTGATGTCCCATCACTGGGGCGCACCCTGACGCTAACACAATAATGCGTGTCACCTGTCATGGGAAGATAGAATGAATTACATGTGGAAAAAGTCGATAAAATGAAAATATGTACGTATGTGAACTCTCGGACAAGGAAACAACGAAGGTACCTCCTGGATGAGGAGGGGTGGGGTAAGGGACGTACTCTATTATTAAACGTGCCCCCCACCTTGTGCCTGTCTGCCCCCAGGCCTTTCTCCGCCTGAGACCACTTCAGTGTGACAACCGTCACTTACTCATTTCAGACGTCATCAGCCTCCCTCATCGTTGTGGTTAAAGTGTCAACTCAAGGGACAGCTTTGAAAGGAGAGAGAGACTTCGCGGGCGGCTGTCCGAGCCTGTGTGTGTGTGCGTGTGTGTGTCTGTGTGTCTACAACACCTGGAAACACCTCGGTTCCTTCCCACCAAGCCCCTCGCCCGCCCCTGTGGGGACGCAGCCAGAAGCCACCTCCAGGAGCTGCCTCCAGGAGCCGGGAAGGGGCCAAACCTGACCTTGGCCTTGGCTTTGTTCTCCAGACTGCGAGGGCTCAACTGTTTAAACGTCACCCTGGCCTGGGTGATGGTCACCGCAGCCTGCACAGGCGAGGTGAAGCCTGGAGGCACGACGGAGCCCGTGACACCTCACTGTCCGAGGAGGCAGCCCCTGGAGTTCCCCTGGCAGCCGCCAATTAGAGACGGACAGACGGGAGGAGAGGAAGGGGAGGGAGCGCGTCCCGGGACTGCAAACGAAAAACCCAGCACCTACATTTCGTAGCCTCAAAGCTGGCTTCATTTGTCTGTGTGCACATAAAGTTTTAACCTGGCGTCGAAGCGAAGTCCACCTTTCTGACGGTCCCTCGAACAACTGGCAGTGTCTGGGGTGGGGGGGGACTCTCAGGTGAAGGGCGTGGGCGTGGAGGGTGGGCCCACGAGGGACGCTGTGAATGAGCAGGTGTTAGTCTCTGGCACTGGGGCCGCAGTTTCTGGAAACTTCTAGAAATTGTCCTCAAGGAAACACTCGTGAATTCTTGACTTGAGCTCACTGGACAATGCACTGTCCTTCCTTTGAAACTGTTCCTGTTGTCCTTGTTTTAAACAGAAAAGTGAGCTTTTTTGGTTTCTCATTTTCCTTAAAAGAAATCACAGCTTTATACAAGTGGACTCCTTCAATTTTCAACATTATTCTTTAAGTCAATCCAATGGACAACAGCTTGGCTCAAAATGTGAGATAAATTAAGAAAGATTCAAATTTAAACATAAATCGACTTGCATGACACAGCTCCAAGTGTTCGATGGCTGAGGCCATTGGTGGCCACGTGCCAGGTAGGGGCACAGAGCCAAGGGCCACCCACAGGGAGACTTTCCTCAGTTTCTTTCTGATGCTGGTTTACCCAACACCTGACATTTCTAACAGATTTTCCTTTTTATGCAAACACGACTCCAGGTCAGACAAGGGCCAACAATGGCCCCAGCTTTCCTGTGTCCGTGCGGATAACCCACAGCGCCCACGTGGCTTTCTCTGGCCCCGGGGACACAGAGTCCGAGAGGGGCCCGGGCGCTCCCTGGGAGGTCGTCGCTGGGTCGGCCTCCCCCCTCACAGCACCCGCAAGGTTTTGGGTTTTCCCAGAGAAATCAGCTCTTGGGTGTCAAGTCCCAGAGCTTGCAAAAGTGCAAGGAAAGGACGTCCGTGTCCTGAGAGTCACTCAGAGCGAGGCCCAGTCTCGAAGGAGACAGGAGAGAGGTGTTTGCGTGGGCAGACCCGTGTCGGTGAGGTTAGTGGTCTGCCTGCATAACCAGCAATAACAATCTGCCTTAATACTGAGTCCACGGTGAGCCGGGGACCATGTTCCCACTTAAAATTCCATGTCTGTAAGCTACCGTTTTTTAAAACGTCACATTTCACTCAGTCTCACGGGACACTCTGCGTCAGACACATGCTCACACGCGAGGGTGGAAAGGGTCACCGTGACAGGCCGGCAGACGGCTGTGCCCGAGCGCCTGCGGCGACCTCCGTGAGCGACCGGGGCTGGTCCCGGAGTCCTACCTAGGTCCTCCTCAGGCCCTGGGAAGCTGATGCCCGGCTGGACCAGGTCCCCGCCTTCTTCCTCTGCAAAGAGAGAAACAAAGTCACTGGTCAGTGTGTGTCCGCTCTGGCCCGAGTCACACAGCACCTCTACGCCACGCTTCGCCCCGACGCCCAAACCCAAGAGACGCCTTCACGTTGTTCCAAGGCCCGTGCTCAGAGCTGCATCTTGTGCCAGGACCCGCCCCTCCCTCGAACACCGCAGTGCGGCTGCCGCTCAGGGGCCCGGGCCTTCGTGGGCTTTGTCACCAAGGAGTAGGGTTCTGTCAGTGGCTGGTCCTCCCGGGGCAGCCTTGCCCCCGTGCTGGCCCCTTCCCACCCCTCAAAGCCCTTTTGCCCATTTTAACGCTTAATATCAGACCACGTTAGGTCAGTTTTGTCCAAAACACAAACCTTCCCTCCAGCTGGGAGAACAGGCCGGGCCACCAGAGATGTGGGGCAACCCCGCCCAGCACTCGGGACCCTGCGTGGGCATGGCACCGCAGGCCCGGCCCATGATCCAACACGAGACATGCAGGTGGCCCCCACCCATGCAGAGGGGCTCTCACTACAAGTGTGACACATGTCCCTGCGTCACGGACTCTGCCAACATAATTTTGATTCCGTGTCCGACTTCATGGGTGTTTGGGCAGCTTCCCGCCCTCAGAGCAGGTTTGGAGGCCGACACTCCGCGCTGACCCCACTGGGAACAGCGAGCCACACCGGAGTCACAGTCGGGACCATTTTGGCCCCCTGTGGCCCAACCGGCACACACCACTGCCACCTGCTGTCCCCGGGGAGTTTCCAGAACGGGAGCCAGAGTCTGCAGAGTATGCTGCGGTCACGCCTTGCACACAGATGCAGTCAAATTCTACCTGACGGGCTGTCTCGGTCACTGCTTTTAAAGTGATGTGCATATTCCATCTGCTTTAAATGCACACAGGGTGCACATTTACAGACGTGTAGTCGGTGTCTGGATTGGGTTAAGTGTGTCATGGGAAGGTCCTGGGTGCACGGTTCAGCTGCAGGCACTCCGGGCACGAGGTGGCGCCGGCACGGCTGGGCTGCCGTGTGCTGGAAGCACGAGGGAGCGCATTAGGCAGCTCCAAAGAGGAGCGGTCGCCATGGAGCCCCCAGGCCGGTGGCCAGGTCTCACCTGCCAGCCTTCCGTAGGGGCTGGAGAGGAGTCGGGAGATTCACCTGCACAAAGCAAGAATGGACGGCGGGAAACGTGACTCCGGGTCACGTGTCAGGTGGCAGCTCCCAGAAATGGTGCTGGGACAGGACGGAGGAGGTGGGCGTTTCAGTTCTGTGCAGACAGCGCGGGGCGCTGTGTCACCTCCTGTCACGGCCTTGGTGTGGCGGCCCCGGCTCCCGGTGCCAGCCCTTCCACCTGGCACTGTCTCCTGTCTGGGTGAGGGCGGTCTGTTTCGGTCGATGACCTGCTTGAAGGATGGAGGCAGCAGTGGACGGTGGCATCAAGTGGCACCTTTTGCCTGTGAAAATGTGTCCCCACCGTGTGACTGGCAGGAAACTGCTCCTCGTGGACACCAAGGGCACAGGCCAAGGAGCCAGTGGGGTTCCAGGGGGCGGGGGGAGGGCTGGCAGCCCAGGAAGGTGGGGGGGGGGAGGGCCGGGCCGGGCAGAGTGGACAGCAGCCCCTTCCGGGACACACACAAGGGACACGCAGTGAATCCAGGTCCCGACAGCCGGGCGTCCTCGCCATTCGCCCGGCTTCTAGATCCTCACTCTCAAAGTTTACTTCCACAGAAGGCACGCGCTTGCCCGCGGCCACCGCCTCCCTGATGTCAGCATTCGGAGCGGCCTCAATTCGGGCTCGTCTGGCTGGGAGCACAAAGGCTCTGATTAGCCTGCGCTCTGCTTCCGCCCCACCCCAGCCGCAGCTGCGCCTCCAGCCAGGCGCTGATGACTGTTAATGGCTCTCCTTTGACGGCTATAGAGATGCGCATAATTTCATTTTGGAACAACGATCCAGTCTCAGCAGAAGCTGCCCCTAAATCTGCAGAATTTTCACTGACACTTAAATGTCACTTAAGTCAGTCAAAGAGGAAAACTCAAAGTCACTGATGAGGTGGCTCCACTCCAACGGGAAAGACAAATGGCTCTCGGGACAGGTGGCAGCTACGCCGCAGACGGCGGGCGTGGCATTCGCTCGCACGGGCTGCAGCCGGTCGGTCACCCCCCACCTCCTGTGTCCAGGCTTCGGGGACCCCATCTTGTGAACCATCAACAAATGTGCGTTCAAATAAATCGCAAAATCATCTTCCAAAGGACTTCAGTTCCGACTAAGAGCAATGCACACTTAATTTCGGATTTCTCTGGACTCAAAAAAGACAAAAACGCTGAAGCAAAAAGCAGACTGTTTCTTATTTAAATATCTGAAAGCTTCCCGATGAAGCTGTGTCTGTCTGCTGTTAAACTGGAACAGGCGTCACTTCAGAAGTGACGTTAATTATATTTTACATAAGATGTTTTGAATCTAAATTCCAAATGAGGGCAGCGTTCAATCTGTCGCCATGCCATCTGCATTTAATAAGGTTTTGCACCGATTTCGCTGAAGATGGGCCCATCATGTTTCAACCGGAAGCGCTATTTTTAAGGCAGAGGGAAGGGCTCTGCAAAGCTCAGACGCACCTGGCCTTGGTGCTAGGCAGGGCTGCCGCCACACCTGCAGCACGGCCACGCCTCAGTGGCCAGAGCGCCCAGCCCGGAAACCAGCCCAGTCCTGTCTCTGACCGGCGGATCTCACGCCAGCCGCCCTTGAAGTCCTGTAAGGCTGCTGGGAACACACTGCTGCACACTGTCACACCTGACACTCAGGCACACAAAGAATGACTTTCGGTGCCCCACGCAATCTCCATGGTTTACCTGAGACTCAGAAGCACGTCCCCACGCACAGGAAGCTGGCTCCATGGGGCACCGCTGTGTCTCCAGGGCTGAGGCTGCCCCCCAACCCCGCCCCCGGAGGAGTGAATGAAAGCCGTGACTAAAGCCCTCAGTCCCCTCTGACCTCTCACTAAAAACAAGAGACGTGACCATCCACCACCCAGGGAGGGCAGGCGGGCGGGGGGCTGGTACTTTCAGGATCCTGGCTTCGTGTGCACATCCCAGACAGGCGTGCTCCAGGAATGTTCACACCAGACGCACACGCACGCTCAGTGCCAACTGTAAACACTCTTAAATCCTTTACCCGACATGTGGTCTTCGTTTCCTACACCTGATGGGTTTCCGGCTCCTGGCCCGCCCCCTCCCGTGTGACGTGCGGTTGGTTGTTCTCGACCTAGGACCTCTGCACACACCACGGCCAGACGTGTTCGGTTGTGACATTGAATTTTGATCTGCATCCCCAGGGCTCGCATTCGCCGCACTGGGTGCGGATAGACACCATTTGTCAGAAACGACAGGTGAGCCTGGGTGACAACTGCTCACCAGCGGGTCCCAGCGCATCAGCCTCCCCGTGAACACAGTGCAAGCCAAGCTCGCTCGCAGGGACAGGTTCCAGCAGCACCAGGTCACCGTCCGTTTCCCAGGCCCTGGGGTCCCGGTTGGTCTGCTGTGAGGAGTTCCACGGTCCTGGACCTGCAGCCTGGCTGGGAGATGACTGTGCCACGCTGGGCCAGCCCAGTGGCCCCAACATTTTCTCAATCCTCCCAAACGGCTGCTCCGGGTCACCCTGTGACCCCCGGGTGTGGAGCCTGATGCTTGAGCTGGGATGTCCCAGTTTTCCCGTCATACATGGGTCATGGGGTCAGCAGCCACACAAACGCCGGTGGAACGGCACGTTGGTGGCACAAACATGACATTCTGACAGGCAGGGCCCACGGATGGCAGCCCCTTAACGGAAAGTCCCGGCCACCTCACCCCATCTGGGCCCGAGGCACCACTGAGGCACCACTTGCAGAGGAAGAACAGGGAGAGATGCCTGGACTCCTCGGCCACTGCGCCTCCGAGGACCCCGCTGTCCCTGACTAGTCAGGGACAGTGTTGAGCAGGCGGCCTCCCAGAGAGGGGCCTTCTGTTGCCAAGGCAACCACGCTCAGAACCACTTGGGATGATGCCTCCCTCTACTGCCTGCCTCTCGGAGCCCCAGAGACTGGAGAGCAGCCCCTGGGGTGGGGGGGCTGAGGTCGCCACCTCCTCCGCATGACCTGGGCCCCCAAGCAGCTTCCCTTTGCCTGAGGGTGACAACGCACAGCTGCTCTCACCAACACAGGCCACATGAATGGGCAAGGACATGCACGTCACAGCTTGGGTCTGACTCAGGGGAAGTTCCTGAGGGGAAGACGGATGCCTCGGGATGTCCTTGTGGTGGGACCACTGCCGTGTCCCTGCGGGAGGAACACGAGGAAGGGTGAGCAAGAGCCTGAGCGGGTCTCAGTGGGAATCAGCCTGACTCAGCTGGAAACATGCCCGCTGTGCTCAGCGGGGCCACGGAGAATCAGAGGGGACAGGGAAGGGCCGAGGAGGTCCCCAGGGCCCCAAGGCAGAAAGGGACGGCAGGAGCATCTGAGGAGCAGATTCGCTGTGTAATAAGGCCCCTGAACGTGCTGGAGGGGTGGCTTTGGGCCCCACTCTGTCTTCCGCGAGCAGGCATGGAAGCTCAGGCTGCAGGAGGGCTCGGGAGACCCTCCGGGAGCCTCCTCGCAAACTCACTGACGCTGAGCGGCGGCGTTTTCTCCTCAACTCCGTGCAGGCGGGCGGGGCTTTCCCGGGAGCATCTTCAATCAAGATGGTAGTGAGACTCGCTCTGTGCCTTGGTTCCACACAGTGGAGGCTCTTGAGTGTTTGTACCCCCTTTATGACCCCAACAGAGTGGGCACAGCCCCACGTGAAGGAGGCTTTGGGCCCTAGGATTTCCCTGTTCTAAAGGAACATCGGCCAGCTCTGCCATCTGCTCTGTCCAGCTCCGCCAGAGGGACCACAGAAAACACTTTTCTTTTTATTGGAGAAAAGGTACTGCTGAGATTTTCTAGAGAGAAAAATAAAAGAACCTGAAAATTGGATTTTTCCATGAGGTTAGCAAGAGAAAAAGACCTACAGACCAAACTCTGGAAATGTCACCAAACAGTTGGTGACAGAGGATCCTGTTAACGAACATCTCCTTGACTTCCGGTTCTGGCCCAGTGACCCCACGGAGCACCGGGCACTGGTGCAGCGAAGGGCTAGGGCGGGCGGTGACCCAGGGCAGCGCGGAGGTGATTAGCCCTGCCCTTCACGCCTCCTCCCGAATGTCCAGCAATGAATGAAAGGGCTCCTCCAAACCACACTGCTGGGGACCACGTTCTCCGTGACGGACCCAGAGCCACCGCGATCGGTGCTGTCGAGTAAACTCGGGACACGGACGGAAACAGCAAGCGCTCCGTGTCACCTCTCGCAGAGGCACGGGAATGACAGCAGGAACCTGTGCCCTCCGTCAAAGGTCCCACCCACCTCGAAGCACCGTTTACAGACAGCAGGTGAGGATGAGGAAGGAGGGCTGGTAGGCGACCTCGCCAGACTGGTCTCCGAGATCAGAGACCATACTGAGGGCTAAGTCGTGGCTGTGAGGACGAAAAGACGGCATGACAGGGCCAGGTCCCTGGGGGCACAGGGCTGCCTGGCATGGACACAAGTTTCCACCAGACTCACAGAATCAACGAGGTTTGCCAGACTCTGTGCAGACACAGGTGTGAGCTCATTTGCATAACAGGGGTGCAAATGCTGCACGGAGGACTCCCCCTGATGGCTCGGACACAGGCTTGGTCCCCAAAGCACTGTCCAGCGCACACCTCACAACCGTGCCCAGTGACCTGCTGTGCCCAGAGGTGCTTCTGCAGGAACAGCGTAGGTCAGGACGCAACAGGACAGGAGGGGACGGACAGGGCAGGACAGGTCACCACAGGAAAGACCAGCCCCGTCTCCAGTGTCGAGTCCTGCTGCGGCACTCTCCCCGTTTAGGTGTGCCTACGCCTGTGCGTGTTGTGTGCTTGTGTTCAGGTCAAAGGTAAAGAGCATTTCTTACAATGGGCTGCAGCCAAAATGCTTTAAAGTTGCTGGTCCTAGTGGCTAATGGGGCTCAGACTGAAACAAAAGAAAACAGAAACAGAGCCTAGCAGCGCCCCCTGCCCAGGGACCTCCCAGGCAGCCTGCCCTGAACGCCCACCAGCACCGTGTCTCTCTGCAGATCCAATCCTTGTATGGGAGATTCTGGAATCCTATTTTGACCAATGGGACTGAGGCTTTCCCCCTCCAATCAGAGGTGTGCAGTTGTGACCAATCAGAGTGGCTCTATTTTGGCCAATCAGAACAGTGCCTTTTGGACCCAACAAATTGCAAGGGTTTGGAATCCTCATTTGCATAACAATGGACCAATCAGGGCCTAGGGGTGGGGACTTCTGGACCCATAAGCCAGCTCCCTGGGGTCTGGGAGCCAGGTTTGGTCTGCGCTGAAGACTGACCCCCTCGGCTGGTTTCTTTCTGAATCGCACCCCGAACTGGGGACTCCTGTTGGTGTTGAACAGGTGCTAACCGCCTCCCACTGATTTGTGAGATAAGATGAAAAAGTCCTGGCAAATGTTTGGATAACTATTTGTTAAAGCAATTTGATTAGAAAAAATGACAGTATTAATATTAGTTTAGAAGATCAGAGCCGAGGGTTTGGCTACTGTGCAGCTAAACGGGAATGAGACATAGTTCACTGGTAAGCCCCTTGGATGGCGCTTATTGGCATGGTGTGGCAAGTCGTCTTAAACATAAAATGACTCAGAACTGACCATGCGTTCTTCAGCCCGTGTTAGTCCACGCTTCAAAGGACGAAGGGTGGGGACAGACACCCAGAACTTGGTGCATGTCCTTGCCCCGGGGCCGGTGCCCCCAGTTACCCCTTTGACTCCAGGAAGTGGAAGCGCTGGCCGGGCCCTTCCCTGCAGTGCACTTGGGTCTCAGCGCCCTCTGATCCCTCGGAGGAACCGCAGAGCCTGAATCGCCCCGACAGGCTCTAAGTGGACGCCACGGGTGCTCGTATTTCCCGTGTCGCCGCTGTCCATCAGCTTTATGATGGCACGTGCTCAGCGGAACATCCTCCTGGGACGCCTCTGCTGCAGTATGAATTGTGGGTAATGAAGATCGTGACTTCAGGCAGGAGCCAGACACATGTGACAAGCGACAACCCCTCCCCCAGCACTCAGCGTGTCAGACACTGGGAAGAACACTGCGCCCGTGGCGTGCACCGTGGACAGCTTCTCGCGCCCAGCACGGGCAGTGGGATCGCAGGGACCCTGAAGGCACCGCACTGCCCCGCAGGGGTCAAGAGCGCTGGGAGCTGGGGCAGGCCCGCCCCACTTGGCCTGGAGTTGCTCCCAGCGTCCTCCCCGTTGATGCTCTGTGCACCTCTGGGTGCTGGACACAGCCCTTGCCCCTCAGTCCACACCACCGACGCCTCCTGGCCTTAGCAAAGACTGTGCCTTCCCAGGGCAACAGCTGTGACCTGAGCCCTGGGCCCACTGACCACCCACTCAGGTGCATTCGGTAGGAGAGTCAGAGGCCGCTCACAAGCCGGTAAAAAGCCACAGACCCATCCACCCCGTCTGGCAGAGGCCATTACCCACAGGGCCGGCTCACACCCTCCTGTCAATACATTGGCGGGAGTCGCAGGAAACTGGCATTTCTGAAGGTCAAAAGCACGGAAACACCACTCAGCTCATCAGACTCCATGTAACAAAAGGGAAGCTGTGTTAAGAGTGCTCCATAAAAATCCTAATAACACAGGAAGAGTTTTTGTCCTGACTGCGGGGAAATAGAATGCTAACCTAAGCTAAAGGACCAAGTTACTAAAAACTCAAAAATGCTGCGTATCTCCAAACGCGGCAGGAGCAGACGCAGGACCTGGGAAGACGAGAGCGCAGGTCCCCTCCCCGGCAGCGGTCAGTTATCGCCGCCCCACACCACCAGTGGCGGCCGTCTTACGGGCTGTGGGATTGTGCATCCCCCGAAGTGGAACAGTGACGAAAACACTGAGTGCAGGCTGCCTGCCCTGAGATGCCAGCACCTCGTCGCTGCCGCGAGGACGGACTCGGGAGAGGGGAGAAGGCTGAGGGGTGCAGGCCGCAAGGCCGGGCTCTTCCCTCCGGAAGCTACACTGTGCCGCAGGGGAAGAGACGCACCTCACGTCACCAAGAACAAGAGCCAGCCCCTGCACAAAAGACACCATTTTCAGCAAAGATCAGAGACGGTTTGTGCCAAGAGGAAGCCGGTGAAACCGTGTCTGCGAGGAACCTTCTGTCCCACCAGAGTCGGAGCTTGGGTCTGGTGCCACGGGCCCGTCCTCGCTGTGTTTTAAATGAATCTTTAAGCTGCTAATTAAGGGAACAAGCCTATGTTTCTAGTGGCAGGCTACAGACGGACAGGCTGGCACGCTTCCCCTCACGTTTCCGCTTTTTGGTGATCTTCGAGCGCCTCCCCGCTCCCCCATCCCAAGGAGTCCCAGCTTCTCTTTGGAACAAGAACAGCGGAGACGACAGCCAACCCTGGCATCTCCCCAAGACTATTTCTGTGTTTGCCCACCGAGGGCCATTTGTATGCAGTGAGACTGTAACTTCAGCAGTGTGAAAAATGTAACCAAGGGAAAGAAGGGGGGCTGATGGCAAACACACAGGAACGCTCCGTCGAACATCTAATCTGCTCGAGCATGCCAGAGAGCACTCTCTGAGGCTGAGAGGGCAAAGACCCCTGCTGATGTGAGGTCTGGTCACTGGCCTCGGACTGGGACCACGCTCGGGGCTCTCAGAGGTGGCAGGCCGGCCGCTGCCACGTGCTGGGCACCTGCTGCGTGTCACCTGGTTGCTCGGGTCCGACCGCAGACCCCGGGCCCATCGGCTCTCCGCAGAGACCCTTTTGAAAACGACCCTCTAACACGTGGACAGCGCAGCGCCGTTGCAGAGACTCGGTCTGGCAATTATTAGCCGCATGAGCATCCCAGACATTCGTCGACAATTTGTTTCATCTTTTCCTTTAAGGAACGCGGTTTGTGTTTCTTTGATGGTACTTTTTTTTCCCTTTGAAAAGCATAGCCTGCTGTGAACAGGTGATACTTCCAGCAGTAATTTTTACAAACCAGCTTTCACTTGTAAGCTGGCCATTTGGAACTACATTGTAACCACCCCGAGAGCCCTTTAGTCGCCTCTGTCCCCCAGTCCAGGGGAGACCAGCGCCAGGGCGGGGCGGGGTTCATTCAGCCCACACACTCGCTCTTCCCTGGTGCTCAGCCCCACCCCCGAGCCTGGTCTCACAGACAGAATGGGTGGGGCTCCGTGGAAACGTCGCTGGGCCTTCGTCCACAGCACCTGTCACCTACGAGGCTGGGCCCGGCTGGCACAGGCTGCTGAAACCAGCCCTGTGCTCTCCGGGCCCAGCGGTAGCCAGGTCACTGAAATCGGTCCCAGCAGGACCCAAAATGGCCATCTGCTCGGACAGGCCGGGCGCCAGGCAGAGTGTGGGGTGCAGGGCCAAGGGCCAGGGGAGGCCCTCGAGACTGGGCACCGACAGCCGTGTCTGGGCTGCACCTCTGTGGGCTCCAGACCAAGAGCTCCCGGGGGGTGAGGGGTGCACACTCTCTGGTCCCAGCCCCTCTGGGCCAGGACGTGTTAGAATTGTCTATTTTTATGAAGTTTCTGTGGTTTCATTGTGCCTGAGTTTCACCTTTGAATCCGCCCTTCCACAGCGGGCACTCCGGCACTGAGTTTTGGACGTGTGTCACCGCCCGGCGAGAGACCCCCCCTCCCGTCTCGCAGGCGGGCACTGCGTCCGGCTCTGTGTGTGCACACGTCCAAATTTCAAGATGTGCAAAACTCCAAAGACAAGAATATCTCACCATCTGAGTATCCAGTTTCCATGGAGACCAAAATCAAAGGGAGCTGTCTAATGAGAGAATTTTTTTCCCATAATTGCCACCCAATGCTCTACGGTTTGGGGGTTCGGTGAATTGCCGTGAGCGGTCCTTATTCCAGGCACCTGTTGCTAAGACCAGGATTGTAGCCGACTGCTCCTGGTCACAGCTGGGCCACCGACCCTCACAGCCAGGCCGGTCACACGGCGGGGCCAGGGCTCCAGGCCGTGGGCTCTGGGGCACTTTGTTGGCTCCCTCTCAGGCCTGGAAATGGTGTCACCCCAGGACAACAAGGGGCCACAGCACACGCTCCATAATCCTCGCTTCTTTCAAGAGCCCCCAGAGGGGTCCCCACCACATGACCACATTCCAAATTCAGTTTGCACGTGCCAGTACTCCCAAACAGCCCGCCGCATTTCTGGGTCTCTCCTCCAGAACACACAGCGACTTTCATGACAGCTACACGCTGGCATCTACTCAGTTTGGCCACACATGTCACGGAGGACTCGGACCGGCCCTGACAGCGGCCCCGTCAGGAAGCACACTGGAGAGGTGGCTTTCCCTTTAATTCGCCGGGAGGGATTTCAACGGTCCCGCGACGGGTGGGAGGAAAATGTCCCAACCGGCCTCTGAGGGAACAGGAGACGGACCCCAGGGTGCGGGACGCCTGTGGCCTGAGTGTGATGTCACTTCTCACATGGCCCTTTAGTGTCTGACCCGGTTTGTCCTGCAGCCTGTCCTGGTGAACTCAGCAGCCCTGTCTCCAGAGACCCACAGTTTGCTGGGGAAGGTGACCGTGATGTCCTTCCTCAGGGTCACTCTGAGGAGGCCCCACGTTTCCTGAAGACCTTCCGAGGAGAACATGGCCAACCCGCTGAAGGGTCCGGCTGATCCTGTAGCGGCAAAGATAAGCATGGAGCTCTGCTCAGAGCAGCCCGCCCCCTCGGGGCAGACTCTCGAGCAGGTGCTGGTCCCAGGTCTGCCTGAGAACTGCTGATTTTGGCGGAGGGCCGGGCTCAGTCACACCCGTGCCCTCCCGTCTCTCCAACGACAGCTACAGAAGGAACCGGGGCTGGTGCTCTGCAGGGCGGTGTTCTTCCCTCTGCGTCTGAGTGCTCAGCGTCCCCGGGGATGGGGAGAACACGTGTCACACAGACCACATGTGCCAGTGGGGACGGGCACAGCCAATGCAGATGCTGGCAGACTTGGGTAAAATCCGGCTCCTGCCGGCACCCCGCCCAGCTCACTGTCACCCCGAGATGGGCAGCGCCAGCTCAGAAGCAGGTGTGCTCAGCCACTCTCACTCCCGGATCCAGCCTGGTTCTTGGCATCTCCGGGGAGCTCAGTGGTCTGTGTTCCTGAACACAGAAACACTCCCCATCAGTGGGTCTGTTGCCACAGTGATTTCGACAGAGCTACCAACACACCCTCGGGCTGGAAGACCTTCCCAGGCCAGCGCAGGGAATAGGTGCAACTCATCCACCCAGCAACCCCGCCACGCAGCCCGGGCAATCTCACAGCCCTGCAATGAGCTTCAGGAAGGACGCGCTTCCACCATGTGGCTCCAGACTGGGCCCCAGTGTCAGAGATGCCCCCTGCCACCACAAGGGCACACGTGCTGTGACCCGCTCTGCTGCTTCTGGAGGGGACGACTGGCTGGCTGGGCAAGAGGAGATTCAGACACATAATAAGGACTTGGCGGTGGGTGGGTGGGGGGGCCGGGTCTTCAGTGCTCCACTCTCAAGGCGAGCTCCTTGCTGAGTTCACAGACACGAACCTGTGTCGTAGCTCTTTCCGTGCTGGCCTCCATCCGCAGCGTCACTGTGGAGCCCTCCCACGGGGTGCTGTGAGGAGCTGTGGACGAAGACCTGCCTGCATTGAGAAGCAGCAATGTCTCTGGGGTCATCGCCACGGTCAGGGAGGCTGGGACAGGGCCCACACCCCTGGGAACCTGCCTCCAGTTTCCACATGCCAGAAACCCCCTCCTTTCATGGGGTCCCCACTCTGCACCCCCCATGCCCTTGGAATTCACGCTTCAGGGCCCAGTGGCCCAGGTTCTAACGCTGAACTGGACCCGCCGACCGGCTGGATGCAGACACCCCTCTGGGGGAATTCACCGTGTTCTCCGGGTGACCAGGCCGTTGACGGGCCACTGCGGCCTGGCCTTTCATTTCCAAAAACTCATGCCGGCCAAATACAGCAGACGCAGGAAGAACAGCTTTGCGGAAGGGCTTTTAACGTGAACACTTCAAATGTGCTTTCACTATGAATAAAAAACGGCCCCCTTCCTAGAAGCAGAAATAGAAGGAGACAAAGTTTCATGAACTCAGTGCCCGGCGCCCTTCCCGCTGATGCCATACGATTCTCCAGCCCCTGCAGTCGGCGACATTAGTGGCTGTTTAAGGAGAATGTGACCCTGTGACTCTTTATGGGACAATTAAAAACAGACATTTAGACCACACAATGGTTTCCCTGGTTGGACCGATCTCTGGACGCTCCCTCCTTCCCATTAAGTCGAGGCTTTATTGTCCCCCCTCCTCCGTCAGGCCCGAGGCCTGTCTTCACTGTGGACGCAGTGTCTCTGATTAGATTCGGCAGTGGCTTTTGTAGAGGAAGCAAAGAACGTCCGCGAGGAATTTCTGAAAGCTTTGACCTTGGCCTTGACCACCGTCTACGCCGGTGGGACTCGGAGGAAGAGCGGTCACTGTCCTAACGAGCGTGTGGTGGGAACAGTGTCCGAGAGCGGTTGTCCTGGTGACCGGCCAGCACGGCACTCAGCGCCAGCCTCCGTGGCCCCCCCCCACCACTCGGGACATGAGGACGCATCAGCACAGACCTCGGAGGAGGGGGGAGGCACGTCCACGACTCGGTTTTGTGGGTGGCAGAGCAATGTGACAGAAAGAAGGTTCAGGGAGTCCCCAGGTACCTGCAACCCCAAGAGGGTAAGCCCGGAGTCGACTCCCACTCGGGCCTCCAGGCTGGAGTCACGCCCCAATCTCTCAGCTCCATCCCATCCAGACCTGCCCACGGGCAGGACCATGGGGCCCCTGAGCTGCTCTGACCTCAGGGGCAGGGACCCCGCCAACACCACCGTCAGGGGCCAGGGCTCCCAACAGCGAGAAGCTGCGGCCTGTCTGCCTTTCCCCATCCTGCTTCCGCTTTCCCAGGGCTGCATTGCTGTGTGTTCATGAGCAGCCACCTGGTCATGAAGCCCCGGGGCGCGTCCACCTCTCTCCCACACAGCCAACTGACACATGTGTCAAGTGCTCGCTCTGCTGCTGGCTAAGTCACCCTCAGTGACCTCAGCCTTTGAAGACTCCCAACGACCAAGTGAAGCTTCAGCACAACGGCCCTGCTCTTGCGTCAGGCTGACCCGAGAGGCACTTTTCCCACACGGCCGGCGCAGTACAAGTCCCTTTCTGCGCCTGGATAGCAAGCTACTGTCCCCCAGCCCTGGGAAGTGAACTTCAATAACCGTGACTGTGCATCTGCCTCTGTTCACCACTCCACAGGGTGCAGGCTCCCTGCACCTCTCCCTACAAATATTGCCTGTGACCTCCTGGGGAGGGGCCGCTGGACCTGCTCCTTCTGCGGATGATCACCTGAGCTACGTGGGCTGGGACAGCGAGCCTCATAAGGGACGTCCAGCCTGTGTCAGCTGTTCTGGGATCACCAGCAATTACGATCGCTAACGCGTTTACAAGCTGCTTGTTACTTGGACTGACATACACACTTGATTCTTGATCAGCCATGACCTCTGTTCTGACTTTTGCATCCTTTGGTTTCTTCGATATATGGAAATATAATTTTCACAATATTCCAAACTTTACGAAAGCAGCTGAAGCTTTTCCCTCCCCTGTGGAGGGTCCTGGTGCCAGACTGAGGAAGACGAGGCTCGAGCTGTTCCCGGGTCCTCTAGCTCAGCCGTGCGCACTCCGTGGGTGGTTCAGGTGTGGGCGCCCTGGGAACCGAGGGCTGTGGTGCTGATTGATGGGCTGCCGTCAAAACGTTTGCAAAGCACAGCTGGCGAAGTCTGATGCATGCCTGACACATGCGTGTTTTTCTGTTTAAAAAGTGCTGGGCACAGAATTCAGAGAAGAGTAAGGTCGTCCCAGCTCCCTCCACGAGGTTAGGGGTAGGGGGTGGTAGGGCAGAGGGGCAGCTCGATGCTGAGGCTACTCCCAGGCCCCCTGTCCACGCACCATGAGATGCAAATGCCTGCAATGCACGCTTCCGAAACTTATTTTCTCTTTGTCACTTTCTGCAGTGGCTTAGACTTTCTCGCATGAATGATTCACGTTGGAAAGATAATCAGACAACTCCTGCTCCCCCATCCCCCTGCCCCCAGGGAGACTGGAGCCCCTGGGGGCAGGCCTCCCTGGGGAAGCTCACACTTGGGGCTGCAACACCGCCACTGGATAGACACGGCCGGAGAGGAGTGAACCCTGGTGGTCACAGGAGGTCAGTCTGGGTGGATGGACGTGGTTGGGCATGTTGTAGGGAAGGACAGGCAGGCCCAGATTGCGTGGGGCCCTGACTTACAGGCTAAACACGGAATGCCACCCTTTTCTGTATTCAGGACATGCCCTGGGTATGTCAGACGTCCCCTGGGCACTGCTGGGCACAGGGGTCAGTCTCTCTGAAATCCTCCTGGGCCCCTCGGAGATCTGATCAGAGCTGTCTCTGAGTCTCCTGCAGGGGAATGCCCAGGGGAACCGCCCCCTCCCTGGTGGGAGTGAACCCTCGAGGGCTCTGAGTGCCCCTCCCCCCTCCTCTCCAGGCTCTGACCCCTCCCTGTGCTCACACTTGCAGGGTCTCCGCAGTGACGCTGACCCTGGGGCAGGGACCCGCATCCGGCAGCTGGTAGCTGAAACCACTTTAAAGATGCTGAGCCCTCAGAGCAGAAGGACAAACAGACGTGCCGTCAGGGAGAAACACATTTGCTGGACAGCCTGGGCCCCAGTGTTCTTTATTGTCTCAGAGACAGCGATGGTGACGCTAGTGCTGGGCTCCCAGACAGCTCAGCGAGGGCTGGACGGCCCCACCTTGGGGCTTCGAAGGTGCTAGGTGATTCCTGGCTTTGGCTCCTCCCATTTTTTCTTCTGCTGAGCGTGGAGGGGCTGTTTCTGCCAGAGAAAGGGCTGGGCGCACCCCTCCCCCGCCCTGCACTGGCCCTGTGGTGCCTGGAGCCCGGCCCGAGGGGCAGTGGCTCGGGCTTTCAGGCCAAGGGAACCCATTACTGGAACAAAAGCCCATTCTTTATACTGTCAGTGAGCATTTGCACTGCCAGGCTTCATGCAGGGGAAGGATTTCTGTTCACACTTTGGAACAAATGCCTGGAGCCAGACGGGAAGAGCAGAGAGAGCTGGTGCCAGGCTCACAGGAAAATTCTAGTCCTCCCTCACCTGGATGCCCAGCAAAGTCCTTCTCACGTGTCGGCTGCCTGGCCCGGCCCCCACACCTCTGCTCCAGGCGCCCGGACCCCTGGTGGCTGTCCAGTGCCGCTGGAACCCCGCCTCCTCACCCACCGGGAGGGCACACAGTCTGATTCTAACCCTCACGTTTATGAAGCAGTGAAATGGGACATGAAACGTACACCGAAGGTCTTTGAGACCTCACCAACACAGAAGCCTGTGTTAAGTTAGACTTCCAACTAATCCGCGCATCACAGGCTTTCGGTTCCATGAAGGTCACACTAAGACCACAGGGCATGCCACGCCGGCTCGGGTGAGTCCCACTGGGTACTCACCTTCAGAGAGTCACCGGGGCACAGTCTGGTTGACCTTCAAAGTGAGTGCACATTTACAGGATCTTGAAAAATAGTAACAGCCTCTCCAGCTCACCTCATGAAATGGCCATGTAGTTTTATCATCTAACAACAGCTCGAGCTGGAAGCGATTTCTGCTTTTGCCTTTCATGTCCTTTGCGAGGGGAGTCAGTCCAAGCACTCACTGCCCTTCCCCAGTCTCTGTTTCACACACCCACCCTGCCAAACTACAAAGGCAGGCAGAAAGCCAAAAGGAGAGGCTTAGAAACGAAACTTTGGTTCTGTGAGGCCGCTGTGTGGCTGCCTGGACTGAAGCTAATGCACAGACGGAAGAGGAGAGATGCAGACGGGCTCAGAGAGGCCCAGGGGAGCTGCTGTGTGTGCGTAAACACACACATGTGTGCACATGTCCCCAGGCAAAGATTAGACACAGAATATGGTGACCAAAGGCCTTCATACTGACTTCACAAGTTGGTTCTTGCCTTTTAATCACGACATAATGAGGGCAAAAGCCACTTGGACTTGGACAATGAAAACCCTGAGAACTAGCAGCAGCGCACGTTTATGCAGCCCCGCCCCCATGACCGTGGCCACGCCCTCTGCGCAGCCACGCCCTACCAGGCCACGCCCTTCGCTATAGCTGGCCACGCCCACTTCTTACGAGTTCAAGGTTCCTCTGGACACAATGGTGAACAAGAACTCAGAGCTGGGAAACTTCCGTTGAAGCACATTTCCTGGAGGCCTCCCAAGACGCCGACACACCCGGTCCCTGTCACCTGGTCCCCGCTGTGCTCACCACCACTGCAGACTCGGAGGCCTCCCGGGGCCCTGGGTTCGTGGGAGAGGAGCAGGGAACCCGCGGTCAGCGATGACGGCGGACTCCACTCCCGGCCCTGAACCATCTCCATCCAGAGAACGGCCTTCAAGTGCTGTGCTGTCTTGGCTTTGAGACCGTGTTTTCCTGTGATGACCATTGTTTGCATTTCCATGACACTGTATCGAACAGATTCAGTGCGAAAGAGTCAAAGGCCGTTTGAGACTCTCAACTAAATAGGCATGCTGATTTTCACCTGTCCTTAGATGTATTTGACTCATCATCGCTGTAGCTGCTGCACCTCCTGGAAGCAGACAAAGCGGGAAAGCAGAAGTCTTCTGGGCGGGGGAGTGGGGAGGACCCGTGCGCTCCTATCGCTGACCTGCCGGTTCCTCCAGGTGGTGGTCAGCCTGCTGCCCAGCTCCTCCTGGGAGGCTGCCCTGCTGGCAGGCCCTCCCCGCACAACCTGCGGCTGCTGTCCCCAGTGCGCTGCGTGCCTGCCTCTGACCGGGAGGCCAGTTTCCACATTGGAGAAGTTTACTTTATTCCCTGAACTGCACAGAAAGGGCTTCATTATTTTTTTTTTTTTCAAAATAAAAATGAACCATTTTTCTCATTACAAACTTCGTGAGTACACCTGATAGAGAGTTCCAAATTTGCCACAACTGACGACGGGGCTCTCCACACCACCTCACGGCATAAATACCAGCCCG
Organism: Macrotus californicus; assembly: GCA_007922815.1. Taxonomy (NCBI): domain Eukaryota; kingdom Metazoa; phylum Chordata; class Mammalia; order Chiroptera; family Phyllostomidae; genus Macrotus; species Macrotus californicus. Next base: position 457,107 of record VMDR010000025.1, read on the forward strand.
CCCACGCCTGCCTCACGTCCTCAGAGCTTCTCTCGCACGTCAGGGTCCCCCTTCCACAGAATAAGGTGTTGTCTGTTTGACCTGCTTCACCGACACAACAGCACAGGCATGACCCCTCCTGGACGGCAGCACTTCCCTCTCCACACACTGACTTACACACCCACACACACCCACACTCAGCACGAACACGGTTTATCTGCCCGCAGTGCTGCCTGCCTGGCCAACCAGAGCGCATCTACCCCGCGCTCTCTGATGGGACATTCTGGTGGCTTCTCATTTCCTGCTCCTATGGAAACAAACAGCACACATTTATGCATGCACGCCTCTGTGTGTCTGTGTTTTCCAAGGCTGCATGAATACACGTTCGAGCCTCTCCATGTATTTTACAGGCTAGGTTCCGGGGCAAGCACAAAGCTGACAACTGGACACTTCCTTCCCACAGTGCATGGGGGAGGGGTTCCCATCGCCAGGCCCTGCTCACTTCCAGTCGCCAAACTCATGCATGGACACGTGGGACCTGTCCAGGAACCATGTGCCAGTGCCCCTTCTCCGGCGGCTTTGCTGAGTGCCGCCACAGCGGTCATTTAACCCGGTCACTCGGACAGGCAAACCACAGCAGCTTGTTCCCGGCACACTGATGCATGCGGAGCCAAGCCGAACGCCTTCCGACTGGAGGTCCCTGTCTGAGGAGGATCTTTGTGCCCTGCCTTGTCTGTGTCTGCACAGGACCTTGCACTGCTTTTTAGTGTTGAGAATATCAGCTCCTTCTCAGCATCTTCCAGGGCTTCCTAAATCTGACTGAGCTCTGCCTCCCGGACCTGCAGAAGGGCCAGGGCAGCTGCGGGAGGAGAGGCCCGGGGTCCCTGCCCCCTCTCTGCGGGCGGGTGTTGGGTCTCTCCAGTGGGCTCTGGGAGTTGTCACCCGACGTGTGTGCGCACTTTGGCGAGCTTGTTGACCTGGAATTCTTCCAGAGATAACCCGTTTGCACCGGATTCTTAAAGTCAGCTGGGATCCAAAGAAGAGCCTCTGGACTTCGGTGTCCAGAGGGAGTGTCTGAGTTTATGTCCCCCTGTGAGTCTCCTGGACGATAACCAAGCGGCTGACGAGGTTCCCACAGTTTGGGTCGATGACCACCCCTCACTGCTTCAGGAAACGGCTGCTGAAAATGTGATCGGCTGTGAAGGGCACCCCCTTCCCCCCTCCGGAAAATGGCTCCCACAGGCAGGTGCGTGAGTGTCCGTGCGTGGGGGCGATGAGTTATGCGCTGCAGGGAACAAGTGGTGTCTCTATCAACACAGACTGGCTGTTTTTGTTATTCCGAGGAAACATGCCGCAGGCACACGTTTGAGACTGTGGGCCGCGCCCCTTCTCACCACGTTTCTCCCCAGGCACCCTGCACACTGTCCTGGCCCTGCACTGGCCTCCACCTGGAGCCTGTCTGTGCCCCCCCAATTCTGCCCTTTCCTCTGGCCCACCCTTCCTCCCTGAAGCTGTGGCGAGGCCCCTACCTCCTCCAGGAAGCCCTTCCTGATTACCTCTCTTGGGGCCCAACGTCTGTCTCCTCTCCCTGCAGCACGTCAAGGACCCAGTTACCACGAGACTGCGTTCCTGCGAGCTCATGGCCAGGCACTGGGCATGTGGCCCCGCTGCACTGAGCCTGGGAACAGGGACATTTGTCTGATTTATTTGCATTGAATCTGGTATGTGTTAGGTGATAGTTACTGATTTTAGGAAGAAATAAGCACAATACTGACAATTAAAAAATGACTTATTAGAATTCATTTTTAAAACGGGGGGAAGGGAGGAGAGGAAAAAAGAAAATGGAGGCGTCTCCACCCTGAAAGACTCGCGGATTCCCGGCGTGGGCTCTGGCCGTCCGGGAGCGCCGTTACGTAAGGCACACGTGCCCTGGGCAGGTGTGGATTTATGGGGCTGGCAGCTCGGTGGCAGAAGCCGGCTCTGCGGGCGGCAAGGGCAGGCTTCTTACAAGGTCAGTCGCCGCTGAGCGTCCGCGCCCAGCACTGCGGCGGCTTCGGATGGGCTCCCAGGAAAACATTGATCTGGGCCCTCCGTTTCCATCCGAGCTCCTGCCCCACGTGCAGCCTCCTGTCCCCGAGTGCCCTGGGGCCAGGGAAACCGAGTCACGCAGGCTCAGTGGCCGTTGTCTGTGGGGACCCGAGGCGGAGTTTGCCTGTCTCGAGTGCTGCTCGCCTGACTTTGAGGCAGGTCGCCGTTGAGGCAGCCGTTTCCAGCTCAGCGACAGCTGCTCTGTCTCTGCCGGGAGAGCCAGCTCCCAGGAGGCCAGGCCTGGGCCCCCTGCAGCGTCTGCTCCTGGACCTGCACTTTCCTGGTCACAACTAGAGAAGCCTGTGGATTCGAGCTGAGCTTCACTCGTGCCTGCAGAGATGGGGCCCCTGTGCTCGTCGGAGCTCTGCGTGAGCTGTCTGCTGTGTCTCACGTCCCCGTGGTTCACTGACCTCCGTGTCCCTGCCGGGCCAGCCCCTCGGCACCTACACCAGAGGAGCCGGGCCTGCCTGTGGCCCCGGGGCTCTGAGCACAGGGACCAGATGGGACCCACCACCGATCCTCCTGCTTGACTGACAGGCTGCTTCCTGGCTCGGGCCCGCCTCCCATCTCTGACAGCATTTACTTTGGAAAATAAGTCCTTTCTCTGCTGAGACCTGCAGAGCCCTGACAGACTCAGAGAGCAGGGGACCCGCCGACTTGCCCAACAAGAGGCCCTGACGGGGTCCGCAGTCTGCGACGGCAGGGCGTGGAGACCTCTAACGCAGCAAATGCGTGTGGCTACAGAAACAGAAAACTGCACACGTGGACGGGGGCCTTCCGTGAAGTCAGAAGCGCCGCCTACGATTCTGAGGAATGGGAGCCTCGGGGAGGTGGCCATTGTTTTGATGGCATGGTCTGGGTGCAGACCCAGGTCACTTCCTTCAGCCCCGAGACTCGGCTGTACTGTCCTGACCCCAGAGCCACAGGTCTGAGCACAGGACACCGGGAGGGCCCCCGGGGCTTTCTCCCAGGCCACTGCTATCTCCTCCTTAGGACGGTCTGCCTGCTCGGGCAGGGGCGGGTGGGTTTAACGGCCCACGTCCCACGTCCCACGTCCCAGGCACCGACCCCCAGCTCTTCCCGCAGATCTCCCTAATTCTCCCCAAACTCCAAGGTGGGGAAGCCGGTCCACTCAAGCACAGAATGAACAGGCAGGACCACGGCTGAGCACCAGGTCAGCCAGGACAGGAAGACACCTCTACAGAGGGAACACCACAGTCACCTGTCCCTGCCTCATGTGTCCTCAAAGAAAGGGCACCTTGATATAACACGCTCTTGTCACTGTAGAGTCCCGAGAAAGGAAGCAAATTCTGGAGGACCTCCCCCCTTGCAGCAGACAAATCTGGGCGCCAGCTGACTCGCCCCCACTCATGCCTGGCCTGGAGCAGGCGCTGGACAGTGACAGGCCAGAGGCTCTGACGTGGGACACAGGCGGGCTCCACCGGGCTCCTGGCCCCTCTCACGCTGCGCATGGAGCGAGGGGCACCGAACCAGGGACCCAACTCGTTTAACTCCCTTCACCTCAAACGACGCCGGCGACAACCAGCAACAGCCAGGAGGTGCTCCCACACCTGGACCGAGCGGAGCGTCCCATCAATCCCAAAAACAGCCGCCCCAGGGCAGGAGCCCAGAGAGACGAAGCCAGTTTGCTCGGGCAACGCGCACGTTTCCTCGCGTCTCCATCTGTGTGAGCACCTGGGAAGATGAGTCCGTGTCCTTGAAGCATCCCCCGCAGTGAGAGGTCTGGACCAAGGCCACCTCCATGCCTCGGCCCGCGCTGGGGAGACCTGGTTGGGGACAGGCCCCAGGTGCAGCTGCGTGGGCTTCAGGGAGGCCCCAGCGCAGCCGCTGCTGCTGTGGTCATTTTGACTTTTCTGTCCCATCAACAGCATTGACTGACTTCTGCCCCCAGGGCCCCAGGACAGTCTCCACTCACCCCCGGGAGGGCTCCACTTTGGTGACATCTCTTATCACCACCCACCTTCCTTGCAGACCCAGCACGTGCCCTGGATGCAGGACCCACGGGAAGCGCAGGAAACGTCCTAAGTCTGGTGGGAACAGCCGCTGCCTGATGGCCACAGGGACAGGTCCTGACCAGAGCAAGGCCCGGAGTAAATTTGTGCATGGACCCTCGGGCCCAGGACCCAGGTGACCCAGGGCACGGGGATGTGGGGGCACGTGGCTTGGCCCCCAGAGCGTGTGCTGTTCAGGGGGGACGTGTGTAGCTGATGCTGGCTCTGTGGTCCACGGCTGCGCGTCTTGGCCCCGCCCTTGCAGACCCAAGGGACCGCCTAGTGACCTGGGTCACCCTCCTGACACTGACACGGGTGCTTGGTGGTGTCACCATTGTGGGAGCACAAGATAAGGGCTGACTGTGGAGCATCCTCGCCTCCCTGCTGTTGACAATCAGGCCGAGTCACCTCCTGGTGACGCACCCAGGACAGAGCTCCTGGGCTGGCAGCATCATGAACCCTGATGGGAGGGACCCTGGAACAGGGACCCGGGTTCTCCAGGCACCGAGGTCCCATCCCACAGTGTCACTCCCTCTTCTCGCCTGCTCCCTGATCTCCCCACCCTACTTCACACAGAGGGGCTCGGGGCAGGACTCAGCCTGGACAGACAGGCAGACGCCGAGTACGGGGCATCGGGGACAAGTGGTCCACAAGTGGACTGCAGCCTTGGCCGAGAAGCCATGTAGGAGGGGGCATCGATCAGGAAAAGGCCGGCCAGGCTGGGTTAAAGGTCCTGTTGGTGGTGCCACCCAAGAGCAGTGAGCCCCAGAAGCTCTTATACTCCAGGGTGACGTCATTGCGAACCATTGACCTCCAGTGCTCATGGGTAGTGTCATAACAAACTCTTCATGACCGTGAGCACCCAGGCGGACGGACCAGGGGTCCTGAGGTAGGCGTCAGCAGCCGTGTTCAGCAGGTGGGGTAGGAGTGGCGGGGGAGCAGGGTCTGTTCGTGCTCTGTAGGTCTTCTCTGACTTTCCTAGTGGCCGCACCGCACATGCGCACGCCTTCTAACAGAAACCATGTGGCACGGGGACACTGTGCCCCGGGGTCGGACCAGCTGCCAGGATGGGAGCCACAGCAAACTGGTCCTGGGCAGGGCGTGGGACCCGAAGGGAGCAGGGACGGCAAGGGGTGAGGACGGTCACCCCGCATGACCTCCACCCACTGGGGCGGCACCTGAGCACACGAGCAGGCTCCTTGGCGCTGTGGCAGGGCGAGCACGTGCCGGGCAGCGGCTGCGGGATGCTGGGGCCTGGGGACCAGGGGTCCCCGGGTGCAGCCTGACACCCCCTCTGCAGTCGGGGTCCTCGGTGGCATTGCTGTGTCACAGGAGCCAGGAGCATTGCTGTGGCCGTTTCTTCCTTTCCAATGACCGGCTGACTTCACACACAAAGAAATTATGGCCCCTCGTAAAGGAACCTGTTTCGTCCGAAAGCCGTATTTTTCTTGTTTATGTAGGATTGAAGGTTATATCCGTTACGGTTGCTGGAGGAAAATGGAACGTCCATAAATACAGCCTGCTCCTAAGAATGTGCCCGGAGACATAAGCAAATGTGTTTTTCTTGAATATCTGGCGGATGTGCGCGCAATACCCCATTTAACTGGCGCAGGGATCCGTGAGGAAGCCGCAGAGCCCAACTCCCAGGCCAGCGTCCGTCCGCGCTGGGGGCACGGAGCCTCCCTCGGGGCCTTGAGGAGGCAGGTCTCCCGCGGTTGCTTTGCGCACCCCTTTCCGTGTTAAAGTTTAATATTTAACGTGACGGGGACAACAGCGATCACAGGCTGTGTCCATGGGAGTGGGGGGCAGGCACTGCTTGAGGTTGGGGCCAGTGGCCCTGGACCTGGTTCCCTGGGGCGGTGCCTCCCGCGCTGACCTTGCAGGAGCAAAGCGCTGTGCCAGCCTGTCCCGCTACTGCCAGTTCCCCTGAGGGGGGCCGCTGGTGCTTCACTTGAAGAACACCACTAACCCAGGCAGCAGGCCACACCCCAGGTGTGATCCCAGACACTCCACAGGGGGGAACCGGGGACCCGCCAAGCACATGTGGCACCCAGACCGGGAAGCCAGCCCTGGGCACGTGCTGTGTGCACGGAGCACAGCCGAGTGTACCAGGCACACAGGATGGCTCTCCTGACCACTCAGGCCGGCTGGGAATGGCACAGGCTGGCGCTGTTTCCCGAGGCAGATGTGCCACAACACTGGGCTCCTGACCCCGTTCCTTCCCATCTCAGTGAGTCATCGGGCGCCCACAGGGTCCTTCTTCCTGGACGGCTGCCAGGAGCCCACTGGAAACATGGCCACTTAACTCACAACCGCCTGGGGTCCCTCAGGGGCATCATCATACTGACCCCCGACCCCCACAGATAATTGCACGTGAAGCATCTGTGATTCAGACACCTGGGGGTGCCCCTGCCTGGGGCTGTCGGTGTGACGGGGACATGGAGACCCCTCCTCCCCTCTGACCCCCAGGGCTCCAGTGCACCCAGAAGTCCATGCCCAGACGGGAGACCACAGAATCACGTACGTGAAGCGTGGTGTTCTCTGCACTTCACTGCTGAGGGAAGCCATGCATTTTCAATGAAATTACTTTGCAGTTTATGATCTGTATATTTTCTTACAAGAATTGAGGCGGCTTATCACATAAAAATGTATAAAACAGGAGAGCTGGTGCTTAGAAATGCAAGTAACGTCAGAAAGTATTTTCAAGGAAGGGAGATACTCTTATCTGTAACCTGGGGTGAAATCGTTCTTATAATTTTGAATTTTGAAGGACGTTTTTAGCAGCTGGGGCGAAATCGGGGTTTCCAGTCACCTAGGTCGCAGCTGCAGGTGGAAGAGCAGGGCAGGTTTACCTGGAGAAGAAAACAGAGCGAACGGACAGCCTTGTCTGAGACGTGGGACCCGCATCTTCAAAACCGTCTCCTGCCAAGAAAGCGGACCGAGCGAGCCCCGACTGCACCGGCCTCCTGCCTGCTCGTCACAGGGACGGCTGCCCAGCAGTGACCTCTGTGGATGCCCTGACAGTGTTCCTTTTAATCTCGCCGTGTCTTGGTTTGCTTGCTGCAGACCAGTGACGATTCTGTCACCGGCTGGCCGGGCTCCTAGATGGCTGGGAGCAGTGAGTGCTGGGCTGGGCTGAGAACACATTGTCTTTATGGGGCGGGCTGTGTCCCCTGCCCAGGACCCCAGAAGGGACTGCACTTGGAGATGGGGCCACGTTCCCGGGAGCCCTTGTCAGGTAACCCCTCCCCAGTGACGTCTCCCCATGTTTCCGGAGCAGAGGTAACGCCTCCCTGGTTGCAACACGACCTGCTTCGCCCGTGATGTTTCCAGGGGCCGGGTCCTCTTCCGCGGCCCCCTCTCCCCTCAACGCGGCTTTGTCCCTGGTTTCTCTGTTGAGGTTTCTTACGTCGGACACAATGAAGACTCCCGTAGAGTCACTCTTTCGGGACAGTTTAGTAGCATCGCGAGGCTGGGCCAGCAACCCCCAACGTGTAAGCACAGGACACGAGTGTCCCCAAGTGGAGAAACCCCCTCAGTGCCACTTCCCCCTCGTCCCGACCGCCCGCAGGCCCTAGGGACCACGAGTGGACCTCCAGTCTCCAGGGTCTGCCTGTCCCATCTGGGTGGGACCCCACCACACGTGGACGTCGGGGTCTGGCTTCTTTCCCTCGGCTTCAGCCCTCCAGGCTCATCCACGCTGTTGCAGGAACTGGCACCCCGTGCCCCATCACTGCCGGGTGCACTGCACTCCCCGCTCACCGCTGACGGGCATGTGGGCTGTCCGCACATGGGGCTGTGATACCCGACCCTGCTCCGAATGTGTGCGTTCCAGTGTGTGCGTGGGCTTGTTTTTAATTGCTCGGGTCTGTGTCCAGAAGTGCACTCGCCGGGTCATGTGACACCACTGTGCTTAATGACTAGCCAAACGTTTCCAAAGGGGGCAGCATCATTCTGTGGCCCCTCCAGCGTGGACGGAGGTTCCAGATCCTCTGCGTCCTCAAGACCCGTTCCCGTCTGTCCTTCCGACTCATGCCATCCGAGCTGGGTGCGGGACATCTGATCACGGAGCTGACTGCATTCTCCAGTGAGCACATTTCACAGGCCTGCTGGCTGCTTGTGCATCTCTGGAGAAAGGTGTGTTCGGGTCCCTCGCCCGTCCTTAACTTGGGCTGTCTGCTTTGTCATCGAGCTGCCGGTGGTCTGGATGCAAGACTCCTGTCGGACACGTGTTGAGGGTATTTCCTACCGTCTACGTGTTGTCTCCACGTCCTTGATTGTGCCCTAAGAAGCCATTACCCAATCCAAGGTCAGAAACATTCACACCCACATTTCCTCTTTCCTGGTGTTTTGCCCGCCCTAGGTCTCTCCTCTTCCCACGGCTCCAGGCACTCGCCCCAGCGCAGCGGCTGCTGTGATGCACACGGGCACCCCCTCCCCAGCAGAGCGTGCGCTCCACGGAATCACAGATTTTGTCTCCTTTTTACTGCTATGTTCCTGTAATGAACGAACATTTTGGTTGCTTCCTCTGCCTCCACCAGCCCTGTCTGGGGTGCAGGGGCTGGGAACAGAAACCAGAGATGGGTACGTGATAGACACGTAGTGACTGATGACAGATGACAGGCAATAGCTAGATGGTAGATAATAGATCGATGATAGGTGAGTGATAGATACATGATACACAGACAATAGGCACCCAAGTGACAGATGACAGGGAGATGAGGCATTTCCCGGGTTCCTCGATCCAAACGTGGTTCCTGCCCCCCGCTCCCGCATCACCTGCTCTTGCACGAGGGTCTCACCTGAACTGGAGACAGAGCAGGTTGGTTTCTGTTTTCTGGGACCCCATTCCACTGCCCCAAACTGTGGCGGGGAGGGCAGTCCTGACTCTGGGCAGGTGAGCTCACACCTGTGTTGCTCACGAGAGCAGCAGAGAGCCCCTGGCCAGGGCTGAAGACGAGGCGTGGCCACGAGGTTTCTGGGTCACTGCAGGGCCAGAGAGAGCGCCAGGGAGCCGGCCTTGGCCTGCCCCTCGGTGCCAGCAGATGCTGGGGACACCGCCAGCCCTCCCCTCCCCCGTCCCCTCTGCCTAAACTAGCAAATGGGCGCTCACCACCTGACCCAAGCCCTCGACACCACCTAAATCTCCGAGAAACCGCAGAGGAGATGCCGCATCGATTTCCACCTTACGGGGAAGAAAAATCGATGCTCAGTTTTGGCTTCAACCTAAAACCTACAGGGACCCACTGAACCCTTATGAGTGGTAAAAAGACACAATCAATTCTGTGTTTGAGAAATTACTGGAGCAGCTGCTGGAGAGGAAGATGCCGGAGACACGTGAGGGGGGTGGGCATCTGGGACGGTGGGGACACTGACGGTTGCAAAGGGAAGGAGGAAGGCCCCCCTCAGTCCCGACGTGTAGGACGCACGTGTGCATTTTGTTGATGCCGAGCTAGCTCATGAGCAAGGAGAGCTGCTGTTAGACGCACACGAGCTGTTTCCTCAAGTCAGTGGTGTGGACCGAGGGGCAGCTCCCGCACGTGACGGACACTTGGGGGTGAGACGGAGCCTGGGGACAAAGCCGAGGGTGTGCTGGGCTCTTGCTGAGCTGAACCTAACACTGAACCCACGGCCTCGAGCTGTACCGTGGCTTTTGTGGTGTGCCATTAGGTGCTTTGTCACAGCCCCTTAGCTACTTCGTGAGCGTCGTGACAACTCAGGCACGCGGCGTGTGAAGCAACAGGGTGTGGGGTCACAGGGTTTGGGTCTGATCAAGGGGAACATACTTCAGCAGCCCTGACTGAGAAAACCGTGCCCTCCGCAGTTTATGAGAACTGGAGACTCCGAGACTTTTGGAGCCTGTGCGTGCACATCACTGAGTCATGAATTATGGATTTTGAGAACAATCGCCTTTCTTGGTGGCCAAGTTGAACCAGGCGATCAGATGGGCTGCCAGCCCCCCATCAGGGCTGGCCCCGGCTGCTGGGTCGGGGGGCGTCTGTGTGATTAGCTCATTTATTCGTCTGTCAACTCGGGCAGAAGCCGAGCTAAGTGCCCTGGGTTCAGTCACGTTGAATGAAACGATTAGGGAAATCTTGCTGTTGTTCACGGACCAGAAAGAAAGAAATCTGTTAAAACGATGAAACTGATCACGAATTTAAGACGCTTCAAGTACCCGTAAAACATGACTCCTTGAAGCCCTTGCGTCGGTCTGCCAGAAGTCACCATGGCAACACCCCGCCTGGGGGCTGGGACGAGAGAAACCTGCCTCCCGCTCTCCCGAAGTCTGAGCAGGGCCAGCGGGTCAGCTCCCGCTCGGGGTGGGGGTCCTGGGGCGGGGGCTGTCCCAGCCTCGGGCAGCCGCTGCAGCCTGCCTCACCCACACGGGCTGCTCTCCCTGTGCGGGTCCCTGTCCCAGTTTCCCCTGTTCCTACGGATGCGAGTCCTGTAGGGTGACCCTGGGTGAACTCATCTCCAGCTACATCCACAGTGACCTCTCTCCACGTGTGGGCCCTTTCCGAAGGCCCTTCCCGAGGGCCTGGGGGTCAGACTTCAGTCTAGGAGTTTGTGGGGCAAAACAACCCACCACAACTGCACTCCTCAAAGACGCCGTGTGATGCCACCTGGTTGTCTGACCACAACACACCTGGACCCCTTCACACATCTGGATGCAGAATGGTCCCCGGAGCCACTCTGGCCGAGCGGGGGCTGAGCAGGTCCCTACCCGCTCCCTCGCCCACTGGCCTTTCCTTGCTGCCACTTCCTCTGCCTTCAGACAACTGGACGGTCTGTCCCCTCACTTTCCACAGAGCCCAGGAGCAGGGCTGGTGGGACACCGGGCTCCCTCCTTCTGTTCTCTCCACACCCTGCACTGGTGGCACTGACCCTGAGCCTGGGCTGCCGGGGCCACAGGGCCCAGTGCCGGGAGGGCCTGTGTTCCGAGAGTCGAGCCTTCTGCTCAGGAGGAGGGTGCGTGCCTTTGGTTCAGCTGCTCCGCCTCCCCCCACCCCCTTTCGGTGGCTGTCCCTGGACACGGACTGCGTTTCCCTGGGGAGGGGCGTACCTAGAGGGCTGATTCCTAAAGGCTCCCGGCACAGAAAGGTGAGAGGTCATAGGCTCCTAGCTTTGCAGGTGCCAGGGCTCCCAGCCTATGTTTGTCCAGAGGACGAGAACCGAGTCACGTCCCGTGAAATGTTAGCCTGAGACTCGGTTTCCATCTCAAAGTAACACATCAACACACCAGATGTGATTCGTCACTTCCGGGTCTGCGGGTGACAGGAGAGATGACACACACCCTCCCAGTGAGGCGCACGGGGGCCAGTGGAAGCTTGAACTTCAACCAGGGACAGCCTGGGACACCGTCAAAGGCCTGAGGCTGCCACTCGTCTGACTGGCACCTGGAGCCATGAAGCAGCCAAGGTCACTGACCCTTGTAACCTCCTAGATTCTCACTGTGGCCGCAGCGCCAGGGAGTCACGACGCTGAGGTGACGGTGACGACAGACCAGGACAGCGATGCGGCACGGGGAGCCACACACCGCCCTGTGCCCCAGACAGGCTTCTTCACGCTGCTGCCTGGGTTTTGAGGAACCAGAGACGGAGCTAGGGCACCGCGGGGCTGCGGACAGGAGGCCCTGCTCTCACTGGGCGGGGCTCTGCCTGCGCGTCGGCTGCGTGGAGCTGGTGTGTCTGTGTGGACGCCGCAGGTGCCACGGAAAGCACACCTGTCTCCACGTGTGGTGCTTAAGGCGTCCACCCCCGTCACCGGTTCTGCAGATGTCAACGCCACACCTGCTACATGGCTGTCGGGTGCACACATGTTCGAGGTCGTCACATTTTCTCGGTGAGCTGGCACTTTTATCGACAGAAAGATGTCCGCTGCCCCTCATCTCCTTCATTTCTACCACCAGTGGCAAATCGATTTCTTACAGTGAACTACTCTGAGTTCCCGTTCCCGTCCTTTTGTGCGTGCATTTGTCAGGTGTTTTCTTTGTTAATAAACGTAGGGTTTAGGGTCATTAGAACCCTCCTGCACTCAAAACAGGCTCGTCTGACTTGGTACAGAAGTAACTGCGGTTGCACCGAAAGCCCCGCTCATTTCCACAGGCCACGCGCACCCACTGCGCGCTCAGTAGCAGCCCCACGGAGACCTTGCACGCACCTCTCCCTCAGTCACCGCAGGACACGGAAGGCGGAGCAGCAGACGTGACCGCCACAGCGTTCGCTAGGTTCCACCGCCGCGCGCCGCGTTCGCCGGGGATGTCCTTCTCCCCCGTGGCTTTGAGTGGCTGCTGCCCTCTCTCGGGTCATCCTGGACAGCGTCCTTCGGTTTTCCTTTTTTCTAGAGCAGGTCTAGCATCAAACTCCCTCGGTTACTTGGCTATGAGAATGTCTTAATTTCTCCTTCATGTTGAAGGGCAGGTTTAGTGGGTACGGCCCTCTCAGGCGACCGTTTTCTGGCATTTTAGACGCTGTCCCTTCCTCCGCCGGCTGCCACGGCTTCTGACAGGCAGTGCTCTGCACGTGACGGGTCGGTTGCTTCTCTTGCTCTTTTTGGGGCGGGTTGTTTTCCTTCCAGGGGTTTCGTTGCCGTGTGCCTGCGGGGGTCTCTCTGTGTGTCTCCTACTCGGGATTCATGAACCTGAGATGTGTCGATTTGTGCTTCTCTCAATGGTTTTGGAGGACTTCACCATAACTCCTCAGGCCATCGCTCGGCTCCCTCCCTTGTCACTTCTCTGGGGATGGCCGCCGGGCGAGTCTGCCTGGTGCCGACGTCCCTCAGACCCTGCAGACTCTCCACGTTCGTTCATCACTTTTTCTTCTTGTTCCTGGGACCGCGATGTGACTTTTCCTGTGGTGAAGTTTGTGGTTCTTTAGTCTCGGGCACGTGGGGCTGTGGCAGGTCCCAGGGCGGACAAGGACTTGACCGGCCTGCCTGCCCCCACCCTGGCTGCTGCCCCGTGAGCGGGCTCAGCCGCCGGTGCCCGGGCCGGAGGGCAGGGAGGCTGGGCCTCTGGGAAAAGTGCTGAGTGCTGAGCCGGAAGCCATTCAGAGCATCTGAAGGACGAGGAGCCGTGCCAAGGCCGTGACGACAGGAAAGCCGTTCTGCAAGCTGCCTTCACAGAGGCTCTCGGCTCAAAACCCAGATCGAACCCAGTTATGGGACGCAGAGCGGTGGGAGGCCCCACGAGACAGGCGCACGTTAACAGGCCCCTCCCCATGTGTCAGGCGCAGGGGGAGGGCTCTGCACACGTCGCCTGGGCAAGCCCGACAGCACCCTGAGCTGGGCTCTGCCTCTGTCCGTTTCACGGAGAGGGCGCGGCGCCGACTCTAGGATCCCCGCCACGTCCCGCCGGCTCCAAACCCACGGCCCCCTGACAGCTTCGGACCGGCTCCCGAGCACACGCACGCAGAGCCCCGAGTGTCATTTCTGGGCAGCTGACGTCTGAAAACAAAGACCTCGCCCCACATGCCCGGCGTCCTCCCCGCCCACGACACGTGGCTGCCGCACGTGGCTGTCGTCCCACCTGCCAAGCAGAGCCCGCTCACTGTCCACATGCATGTCCACATCACTTCTCCGTGACACTGCTCACCGCCTCCCTCCACGGCCCCCGATATCTCCTGCTGCTAAATTCTCCCCTGTCCACCTGCCCAGGGGCGTCTGCTCTTCGGACACTGCGAGCCGCCACTGACACCCACTAACAAAGTGGACACACACCAGCAGTGAGCGGGCGGGTCTCCTGACGTCCCTCATTGGGATTCACAGGTCAGTCTCCACGTCAAGGACATGAATGGGAAGGGGTTGGAGAGCCGCCAGACCACAGCCGAGCCCACAGCCGGTTCCAGCCCTTGGCCTCAGGCCTCCCTGGAGGTGGACCAAAACAACTGCCGGCGGACAGGAAACCTGAGCAGCGAAGCCACATCACAGAGAAGACTCACATCACGGAAAACTCAGAACACCCCAGTCCGTTCCAGCTGCTCCGAGTGCGGACCCCCGTGCAGTGGCCTGGACCCTCTGTCCTGGGGTCTGTGCCTCCATGGGAGCCACCGAGGTGGCCAGGACCCATGCCCCTTGGTTTGACCAGTGAGGACGATTGCCCCAGGCATGAGGTCAGCTTGTTTGTGGCTGGCTTTTAGACACTGGCTGCCCTACACCCTAAGTCCCAGGAAGAACTGTCACAGTCGGCAAATGCGGAATGGTGGCACCCAGTCAGGCTGCCAGGCGAGAACACAGCCTGGCCCTGACCTGACACAAGAATCAGTGACATTGCAGGGTGTCACTTAAGCCCCTCAGGCTCTGGTAGTCAGTGACAGGGAAGAACAAAACTAATGAACCCAGAAGTGCCCCCACCCCCCCTCAAAGCGTGTCCCTTCACGGGGACCAGGACACTGTTTCTGTCTTCAGCCGTCCCTTTGACTGAGTCTTGTGGTGACCTTCTGTGGGGACCAGTTCAGACGGCGCCTGAGCTGCGTGAGGCTCGATGCCATGGGGAGGGCACATCTGTGGGAGACTTGGAGGGAGGGACGATGAGGACCCTCCGTGACACTGGGGAGGGAGAGGACAGAACTGACCAGCGCTGGGCGCAAATGTTGAGCGCTGCCGCACAGATGGACTGCGGGGGAGCTGGGCTCACTGAGAGTCGGGGTCCCCAGGAGGGGACAGGGAGTCGCTGCCTCCTGTATCACACCCCCACCCCGAAAACCTGGTCCAGTGGATCTGTGCTCCCCCTGAAGCCAAGAGGGTCCCGGGACCCCGCACATTTCCAGTGAAAGCCTGATTGGGTGGGCGAGCACGTGCTGAGGTGCCACTGAAGCCGCGAGCATGAAAGGACCGAGTTCAGGCAGAAATGGAACTCTGAACCAGGCAGGACCCCTCCGCCCACGGCAGGCCGGGCTCCCGCGGCGACGCCAGGGCCACGGGAAGCCTCTGAGCCCGTCTGCTCTCGCGGTAGCGCGGACGTGAGGCTCCTAGAACTTTCCGCTTCACCCTCTCGTAACCCTCTTCCTCTCTCTCTTTGAGTATTTTGAATCTATTGTGAAATAGGTGATTGATTTGGCTTCTAGGAGCAGTGTCCTCTCACTGTTAAACAGTGACCTTAATGACCTTCAGAATGCGTGAGCGGTTCTGCCAGGCACGCTGCGTACCCCCAACACTACCCACGCGGTGTTTTCCTGCCTTTATCACTTCTTCTCTTTCCGACATCACTCCAAGACGACGGAGCATCAATTCTGACGACAAGAAGTGTCCCGGAGTCGGCATGTTCTCTTTGGAGACGCTCACGGTGATTTATGTCCCTCACACCCTGAAGTGTCGCGCCCTGAGATGTGCGTGTGCGTTTATCTGGTTTCCATGTTGGGGCTCTTTAGATCAGAGGCCCAAGGAATGTATTCAGTTCCGGGAAAACCTCAGCCCTCGCCTCTTCGAGTAAACCCTCTCCCGTTTCCTTCATCCCCTTTAGTTCCTCGTTGGAGTCCCAACGAGCCGGCGGCCCCGCCTCGGAGCCCTGGGTCCTGCAGGACGCTCGCTGCAGCGCCTGGTCCCGGTGACAGCCTGCCACCTGTCTTCTCGTCCCCTCCTTCCCTTTTTGGCTGTCTCACCCGCGTCACGACACATGGGCACAGCCGTGAGTGTGAATGACGTGACTTGTTTCTAGACGTTCCCTTTGTTTCTCATCGGCTCTTCCTTTACGACGGCCCTTTTCTTTTGGAAATCTGTTCAGTAATTTCAAACGTGCCCAGTACCTACGGCTGGTTATTTCTTCACATGGCTGTCACATTTGTTGTGCGTCTGTGTGCTGGGGGGGCTGGGGTGATGTGCCGTCAAGGGAGACCGGTGACCCGGGCTCTGCCACAGCCCCAGGTCTGCCGGTCGTGGCACCGGTCCTGTGGGTGGCACCACAGGCCCCGTCTGCGACACCCCGGGGGACTGCGAGCCGCTCCTCCACGCCTGGGGCATGCGGCTCTCTTGTTCGCAACTGTGTCCACTGGCACTGGGAAATGGGAGAAGCTTCCGGACCCTTCCCTGGGCCAGAGTTGTCCAGCCCTTGTCTCACGTGGGTCTCACGGTGACGCCGGGTGTCCCCAGGGGCTCCGTTCCGGCGTCTGCGCTTCCTCCTGCCCTGCCGTCCCCTCTGGGCTTGGTTTCTCAGGGCTGCTGGGCTCACGCTTACTTGTCAGTGAAAACTCACCCTGAGCTCCTAGGATGGAGGGGTCCCCTCTTCCTCCTCCCGTGGAAGCTGCATGAGCCCCCAGAGCGAGCGGGCCCCGTCACGGGCACGCAGCAGTCTGAGGGGCTTGCGTGGGCATGGGGCGGCGCCTGCCCACGGTCAGCCCTCCTGGCGATCCGAGCCCTCCGGCGCTGCCTCTCTCACCCAGAAGGCGTTTTCTCATGCCCACAGAAATGCTAACCACTCTAAGGTGCAGAGGACGGCTGGCTGGAATGGATTTCTGCTTTCTCCCAAAGTTAGCCAAATTCTTCAGTTCCTCAGCAATACTCATTTTCCCCAGAGCGCCGGGCATTTGAGAACTTCATATATGCTTATTATATATTCCACTAACCATCCACGAATAGTGATCAGAAAAGACCATTTTATCCAAAGCACACAATTAAAAAGGTACAATCTCAAAACAAGGGGGAAACCTGTATTGGAAAAGGTGACCCCCTCCCCAAGTCTCCAGGGACGGAGCGGAAGGCCGGTGGAGAGGCTTGTCTCTGAGCTGCAGCTGCTCGGTCCCCCAACAGCCACCTCGCTGTCTGTCCCAGCGGAGGACAGAGGCCTTCCGATCCCAGGACGGCACATGCTCCCTGCGCAGTGCAGAGAGCGAGGAAAGTTCACGTTGTTTAGAGTCGCCCGTGGGGGAAGCCCTCAGCGTCCGTATTACGATCGAGAACATCGCGTCAGGGACACGGGAGAGACCCCTCCGCTCCCCCGACCAGAGCCAGGCGGGGCCTTTGGTTGCTGTTGGCAGTGAGGCAGGAACCCCTGTCCAGGACTCCCAGGCAGGCACACGGCTGGTGTTTCTGGATGGTCGCAGTTAAAATACTAAAGCGCAGTCAGAAAGAAAATCTCTTACTGTGAACTTTTATTTGTAAACCCGCCTTTTACTTCCTCGCCGGGGTTTCCACAAGCAGCATTTTCCAAGCAGCCTGGTGCAGATTGGGGTGTCCACAAACGGCCTGCTGCGTTTGCAGCTGAAGTCCTGAGGCCTCTTTCATGGAAAGATCTTTCCTGCTAAAATCCACCCAAACGTTCTGCAGCAGATCCCTTTGTGCCAAATATGGATCTTAACGGGTGACTTTGTTTCTTACTTTTAATTTGGTTAAATAAGGCAGATCTGAGACATTCTTACCACATGTCGTGGATTTCAAGTAAGTTCTCGCCCTGCCAGAGACGTGACCCACCCTCCTGCAGCAGAGCACGGGCCAGCAGGGCCAGCAGACCACAGACAGGCCAGCAGGCAGGCAAACCCGTGAACTGAGGCCCGTGGTCCCGCCCGACGCCAGACTTCCCCGTGGCCACGGCACGCAGCAGGTGCATCGTGGGCCTGTCAGCACAGCTCCGAAAGGGTCGCAGCCTCTTAGGCTATTTTCCCGCACGAAACCACCGGTTCCATCAACAAGACCTTCAGCGGTGATTGCAGGGTCCAGAGGAAAGGACAGAGCCATCTTCTTGCCACGTGATACCCAGCTACCGCCGGGAATCTAGAGGTAACAGGAAGCAGCGGGGACCAGCCCTGCCACTCTGTCCCCGCAGCAAGCTGTCTGAGCGGAGGGGGTTGTTCTGAGCGAGTTTCACTTTTCTATTCTGGACCTGGTCCAGCGAGACTCCGCCGTCTCCCTGCGCCTTTGGGGAAGGAGCCTGATTAGCCGAGTCTCCCCCGCCTCCCTGCGCCTCTCTTTCAAAATCCAGGGCCGAACTGCCTGCATATTCTGAATGGGAAGAAAGACGTGACAAATGTGACAATGTCCCGCTAAACAATGCGCCTCGGGAAACAGCCGTCCAAAGCGAGGAAACCTTGCCATGTGTGAAGTGCAGACCATCTGCATTCTGAAACTGATGGGCACTGCACACGCAGCGGAGAACTCAGGTTCTCTGGCCTCAGGCTGCACTGTCCGCGGGGCCCACGGTGGTGGGGGCCCGAGGTCTCTGGCATCCCTCACACCACGTTCCTAGGCACGCTGCTTGGCAGACACCGTAGACGCTAATTACCCCATCTTCACGGCACTGGCTCTCAGCTCTCGCCCAGAACTAATCATTAAAATGCAAATAGGTGTTTCCTTCTTCCCCGGTTTTAGCAGCGAGAGGCTGGGAACAGTTCCTGACAAGAGCGAGAAGCTAAGAGCACCCGCGGGGACGCAGGGACCTGCGGGGTGTGAGGCCGTCCTGTGCCCAGGTCCCAGGCTCTGGTCCCTTCCCGGGACGGCGCTGACGAGTGGACTTGATGGGGCTGCTGCAGAGTCATTGAGCCCGGAGGCTGGTTTCAGAGTCTGCTCACCGCGCCCAGCCAGCTCTCACTCAGACTAATTACTTAAATGATTTGAAAGTGGATGAATATTCATGCCTCGTGCTTCTCCCCAAGTGTAGCACAGCTGAGGCCCTGCCATCCCGCCTCCCCTCCTCGGATCTGGAGCCACATCACCTGCATATCTGAACCGCGGAGCCCGCCTCAGAGGATCACAGCAGAGACCAGGGCGGGGAGGTCCCGCAGGGGTCACCCACCCTGGCCAGCCAAGACCCAGCCCCGGGGACCCTCCGCCCAGTGACTACATGGAGTCTGTTCCACCTCATTCCAAATGTTTACCAAATGAATCTGCCCCTAGACGATCGTGGCCACGTTCCCTCCCCTGACTCCTGCACACCTTTGGGGCAGGTGAGCAATACTGGGAGGTCACAACAGAGCCGGCTGCCAGGGGAGCAGCCCCAAGATCGTCCAGGGTGGGCAGCCTGGCCTGTCATCCCCATTGGTGGGGCCCACAGGCTCTGGACCTGGGCCGAGGCGCTCGGACGGGAAGATCCCCAGGTGGCGAAGGCTGTGTGGCCACTGAGGTCAGCCCATGGCCACTCGGGTCCGACCCACTACTGTGACGACCTCGGAAACCAGCCAGCACCCCTCAGGGAGCACTGACCCCAGCAACTCGCCAGCCCTGACCCCTCCTCACCGTCCCCTCATAGCCTGAGCTGTGCCGGTTCTCGGACCAGGCTAGCTGTGACGGCAAGTCAACGAGACCCAGGCTGCACACACGTCACACCCAGAACACACCTGTGAACAGAAACAAGCAGATGGAACCACCACGTGGTGCGGATGAGCCATCTTGTCGCTAGTGACACGACACTGGGGACTTACAGAGGCTGTGTGTGTGAGTGTGTGTGATTGTGTGAGGGTGTGAGTGTGTGTGTGTGATTGTGTGAGCGTGTCTGTGTAGGGTGTGTGTGTGAGGGCGTCAGTGTGTGTGAGTACATGAGTGTGAGAGTGTGCAGGGGTGGACAAGGAGATGGCAGACAGAGCAGGACACGCCCGTCCCCATGGGGCAGTGGCAGCAGCAGAGGACAGATGTGATGACAGACAGTAACAGAGCCCCAGGGCTCCGGCGGACGCCACCCAGTTGGAGCACACAATTGGTCACCACGTCCCCTTCGACCCTGGAGATGCCAGGGACCCTTTGCATTTGGACCGACAGTGACGCTGAAGACAGTGGCCTGCACGGTGAGACCTGATGGCGTCTGCGCCTCACGCTCCGTAAACGACCTTGAAAGAAGGTGAAAGCTCCCTGGTGCTCGGGAGCCGCACCGTGGGTGGACAGCCTGTCGGGAGGGATTTCCAGATTGCCCACACGTCTCGCCGGCGTCCACACAGGGGGCGGCAGGGGCGGCTGTGCCCTGTCCCTAGCGCAGGCAGACTCAGGCTGGCCATCCCCTGGCTCCCTGAGGCTGACTGGTTTTCCAGCCGATTTGCCTTTTCCTTTATTCTCTGCCACCAGGTCGCTGCAAACCAGACCGGGCTCTCACTATCTGGGGTGTGTCAGCAAATGACACGCAGCACTCAGGTGCTCCAGGGTCACGGTGGTTCAGATAAACAGAGGTTCAGCTGCGTTCCCATCGTAACCCGCTGTCGGCAGCGGCGGAGGCCATGCCTGACCTCTGGGCCGACCCGCACAGCCTCTGAAGGACAACGGGGCTGGTCTGCGAGGTCACCTCACCTGAGGCTCGTCGGAGCCCCCAGCGGAGGGACTCCCAGGCAGGAAATGTGTGCGAAACCGACCGCCACTCCGACGCAGAACAGGAGGGGCCGCGGCCTGGTTGCGAGGCCAGATGCCCGTCAGGCTCCCTCACGCGCCGCGCTCTGCCCTGGGCACTCTGCTCGCCCCCCATCACGCCCCACCCACGTGAGCCGCCCCGGTCCCCACGCCCCCTCTCACCCGGAGGATCGGAGCACACTCACCTTCCGGCTCGCCACACAGTGTGCACTGCGACTCTGTAGAGAGAGACAGAGAGAGGGTTACTCGGGAGCTCCGCGTCACGTGCACACTCAACAGCCACTGTGCGTGCAGCTCCAAGGGGACTCACGACTCAGCTGTGGTGACAGCATCTCAACCACGAAGCCAGTGCCCACCTCGCACCCGAGCTCATTCACAAAAACTACCTGGGCAAATGTTTGTGACATTATGCCTCCTTAAAGTAACGATCTCTGTTGTATCATGTGCACACACCACGAGGAGGAGACCCCTGAAACTGGATTATCTCCTGGAGGGCAGGCCCCTTGCAGTCCAGGCTTCCCACCTGGATCAGTGTACCAGCTGGCGTCGTTGTGAGAGGCTGAGTTCCGCCTCAGTGAGTACTTTTTTAAGACTCACACGTCTGTCCCTTTCATGACAGTTCATTTATGAGTGCACCTGCCCACACCACGCTGAGTGTTCAGAGTTTTTGACCAAAAATGGTGTGACCCCTGTGGGCCACTCACTAAACATCTGCTTTCATCCTGAGAGGCTTTTTCTTGTTTGTTCCCTCTGATGAAGGAAAGCCCTCAGAGGGAAACGTTCTGCCGTGTGGAAGAGGGGAGACAAAGAACGGCAGAAGCACTAAAAGGCATCGAAATCTACGAGTTCAAACACTGTCTGATCAGTGAAAAAAATGTCTCGATGTGTGTGTGCTGCATCAAACGAGAGCACGCTGAAGGTGACTGAAGTCTAAACATGCAAGAATAAATGCAGTTTTCGTAAATAAATTCTGGGAATTTTAGGTTCCCGCTCATGAATGTATTACCGCACTTGTGTACGGCTCGACACACAAGTTCCTTAAGTCAAAGTGGTTACTGTGTCAATGTCAACATGCGAACCTTACTTTGAAAACAGTTTGTTGTATCTTCTTTCAGGCATGAACGATAATAAGCGAAAGTGTAACTTCCTGTTTCAGGAAAGACACAAAACCAGCATCGCCCGAGTCCTCAATCAGCGGCCGACCTCGCGTCAGGCCCTGCCGAGCCAGGTCAGGGTCACGGAGCCATGTACCCGGCAGGTGCAGGCGCGGAGCTGCAGCTCGCGCACTTCCTAGGCAGAAGGCAGGCTCCCCGGTGGGTAGATGAGGTCAGCCACCCCTCCCTCCTGAGCGGCTTTGGGTAAGTGACCCCCCCAGCTCCACAATGGGACAAGGACGTCGGCACGTAGGAAGGGTGGAGGGACAAAGGCGTTCGGGAAGTCAGGTCAGAGCCGGCCTTCCTTCTCTGCCACCCCCGAAGCCGCAAGCACACACTTCCGTCCAGTGGCAGCTAAGGGCTCACAGAAGACAGCCACCCGGGCGGAGGCTCGGAGGACAGCAGGGTTTCCCACAGAAACACGGGGCGAAGACACTCCGAGGCAGGGGCACACCAGGTAAGGCAGGGAGTTACCCTGGGGACACCTCAGGAGACTGCACGCCGTGAAAGGAGCTGAGATTTGGGGCCCACACTGGTGTCCCCAGAGCAGCAGTGTCAGACATGCCTCCAGCAGGGGTGTCGTGGTGGGGTGGGGAGAGGCCAGGGCTGAGGGACTGGAAATGTGCACCCTGCCTGCAGGTCTGTAGCTGTGGGGTGGGCCCCGCTCTGGGGCTCGAAGGGTCGTGCCTGTCACCCTCACTGAAGGTAAAGCCCCCCTCACCCCCATTGCATCTGGCTGCAGGGGGCACAGGGCTGCTTCTGTGGGAGGGGCCACAGCTCAGATGATGAAAGCGGGGGTCTGACCCTGCACACCTGCCCTGGGGCAGCAGAGCCCCCGACCCACACAGGAAACAGCGGGGGGCTGACAGGCTGCAGCCGCCCGCATGGACGGTGGAGGCTGAAACCCCAAAGGAGATGGTGCTCCGAGGCCACCACCCTTTTTCTACCAGAAACTGGAGGCTCTTCCTTGTCCCAGAGGAGCTGCCGGCCAGGCTCCCGGCAAGAGCCACCGTCACAAAAACAAAGGTGGCTGAGCTGAGACGGCAGAGCCCTGGAGGCCTCCTGAAGGAACCAGGCACCAGAGGCACCGCGCGGCCTGCGTGGCCAGAGTGCTCCGCATGCTCCCATCAGCGCCCGGGGTCCAGCACGAGGGAGCCCACGCAGCCTCGCGTGATCAAGAATTCCGAGTCCCAGAGCAGAGACCTTGCTCCTCCCCGGGGACTCTCCGCTGCGCACGAGGCCACCGAACTGTGCACATGCAGGGGCCTGTCTGAGGTGGCACAAAGACACCAGAGTCTGAGGCCCCCGACTCAGCTCTCTCACAGTGACAGTGCGGAGCAGAGACAGAAACCCTCCTGGCACCGCAGGGAGGCACCTGGTTGGACCCCACCAAGGGGCTGGGACACCAGGGCATGCTGGAAGTCAGGGCTGTGAGGGTAGAGACTGGATCTACCTCCCAGCCCCCGCTTCTGCCTGCCCTCTCCCCCCACAACAGGGACCGAGACTCTGCACTAGGCTGTTCCCTTCTGACAGGGAGTCAGAATCTGTGCTTTTTCACCATTTGCCTGACTCTTAACCCATATTTGCATCCAAATGGACCCACGAGGACAGAGCTTTCCCAGGAGGTTCAAGCCTGTGACAGGCTGTATGTCCCACACTGTCCAGGAAGTTCAACGACAGGAAAGCACAGCCACTCACCGACCTCAGCAGCTCCCAATCCTGAGGTCAAAGGTCACTCAGAAAAAGGGGCATTTGCTCTGCCAGAACCGAGTCTCCAGCAAACGCCATTGCAGCTTCAACCGCTGCTGTGCCGAGCTCTCGTCCTTTAAAAAATTAGCCCCAGACAGACCGTAAGAAAGAAACTGTCACCCAGGGCAGGAGGCTAGGACACATCACTGTCCTACAACCTGACTGTGCGTTTCTTCAACGGGGCTGTCACCACCCACCTCCCAGGAAGAGCCACAAACCACTGAAGAGACCCGGGGTCTGCGGCCCTTCCCAGCAGGTGCACCGGGTGGGGGAGGGTCGGCTCTGAGCTGAAGTGGAGCCTGCAGGGAAACTCACGGTGGCCCGAGGGCCGGGTGCAGGAGCTGAGGCTCTGACCAGTGGGAGCCCCCTGCCGGCAGGTCAGAGTCGCCGCATGTTATCAGCCCCGCAATCAGAAATGCGGCCAAAGTCTCAGCCCAGACCCGGGACCGGCGGTAATGGCACCTCTTGGCCTCACTGTAGGGACCTTGGCTCCTTACTCCCTGACGTGTCCACTCTGAGCCTGTCTCTGGAGTGAGCGCCCGGCGCCACGCTCGGGCCTCCCCAGGTTCTCTCTCTGCCTTGGGGTCCCCGGGACTCGGATAGCCGCCCTTCACACAGTGGGGTCTCCACCCGCGCAGCACGAGGACCTCCGAGTCCCGGCGGTTCACACAAACGCGGCGGCCGTAGGTGGGAAGCACGCACGTCAGGGCTCGGAGACCCACGCGCACCGCTCGTCTCCTGAGCGAGGCGATGCGCGCGCCTTTGCCGAATCCCTGCGCACGCTTCGCACGGAACATGCTCCTAATACGACCCTCCACAATGTCGCCGCGTTGCCAAAGAATGGACCGCTCTCTGAGCCCGCGTCTAGCAGCCAGGCAGGCCGAGGCCACGGAACTTCAAACACAAGCAGGCCGCCAGCGCTGGGGCGGGACTGACGTCCGGAGGAAGGCAGCCTTCGGAGCGGGAGCATCGCTAAGTGTGGGGCGGCCGCAATGACCGCTGTCGGCACGCAGGAGGCGAAGAGCCGGGCGACTGGGACGGGCCTGGCGGAGGGTGACTTAATGGGGTGTGTGGGGTGAAGGCAGTGCTGGGGAGGGGTGGACAGAGATGCATGAGGCCAAGCTGTGGGGTCATGGAAGGCCGTCTGGAGGCCTTGGCTCCTAAGCTAAGGGTCCATCAGCGCGTGGGTGGTCCAGACGTGGGCCCCCACCTACTAGCTGCCCACAGAGGTGAATGGCTCCTCTGGTGCAGAGGCTAGGCGGCTTAGCCAGGGCTGGCCAAGCAGTGGGGGGCGGGCAGCTGAGATGCAGCCCGGCATGAGGACGGTGAAGGCAGGCCACCACCTCGACACTGGGGGCATCTGCACCCCTTCCCTGCCAGACTGGCTCTCATCACATGTTGGGTGTGGATGGGAAACTGGGAGGCTGACCGGGCTTCACTGCTCACTTGATTTCCCAGAACAGTAACTGTTTCTGGGCACGGGAAGCCCTGTCCTTCAGAAGCAAAGGCCCTGGCCACTCAGAGAGGGCTACTTGAGAGGGAGCAGGGTGGCCGGCGTCCCGGAGAGAGGGTGCGTCTTACACGGAGCAGGCGAGGTCAGCATGTAGCCACTGCCTGGCGTACAGACGTGGCCTGCCTGGGGAGCCCGGTTCTCGAAGTTTTCTCTTGGTTCCTCTCTAGGTCCCAGGAGGCTGGGGTGGCTCTGTGGTCCCGTCACCGCCCCTTCCCTGCCCCCCATCACCTCTGCTGTCATGCCTCCGTGGGAACAGCCCCTCCCCCGAACATCACCCCCACCCAACTCACCCACTGCCTGGCCCTGTCTCCCTCCCTCCAGACCCGGAGCTCCGCCAGCGGACTGGATAGACTAATTAGCGCTTCCGTGTTAATTAATTTCTGTTGCTTGTGTAAGCTAGGGGATTTCTGTTCTCCTGACAGTCCCTTTAGGTGAGCTTATCTACAAACAAATTAAATCTCATTTTGCCAAATTACGCTGAAATGTCAATCAAAGCAAGGCTTAGCTGCAGGTCTCTCCCTGCAGACCCCGGCCCCCGAGATCACCCCACCAGAAAGAAACATGTAAAATGGAGATAGTGCCACACTTGGCGCGGGCTGTCCCCCTGCAGCTGCAGGACGGCCGACCGAGCGACCGTGAGGCAGCTGTGCTTCCTGTGCGCCCGGGAGAGAACTGAGCCCATAGTTTCGGCCGCGCCGAACTTTAAAAGTGAGCACGGCCTATCAATGTTTCCAGAACTGATTACTTTCTCAACACTTACATGGGTTTTTTCTTTTTTTTTTTTTTGCAAGTTTAAATCAAAAGCACTCTCGTTCTGAAAAATTGAAATGACACAGTTCCTTCCTTTTCAAGACCAGTGTGGCTGTGCTGAGAGCCCTGGGCTCCCACACACGTTTCAGGGGCAGCATGCCGATTTCCGAGAAGAAAAACCGTCCAGACTTCGACAGGGGCTGCTGCCCCGCGACCACGCTGGGGAGGGTCGCCACCCCGTCCGCAGACGTGGGGCGCGTGCCTGTCACTCGGTATTCTCTCATTTCCTTCCACAGAATGTTACAGTTTTCAGAGCACACATTTCTCTATTTCTCTGGTTGCTTTTTCATTTTTGGATTGTTCATTGGAAATGTAGTTAAATGCAACTCGTTTTTCTATGCGGACTTTATACCCTGTGACCTTGCTGATCTCAGTTGTTCTGATCACTTTCAGAGGGTCCCTCAGCTCGGTGTGGACCCGACTCATACAGTTTCATGTTGCCTGAAAACAGATGCAGTTCTGCTTTGTCTTCTTGCCTGAGGGCCCGGCTGGAACTTCCGGTCAGTGTGGGGCAGATGAAGGGCAATCGATGACCCGGGCCCGCCCCGGCAGGGTCGTCGCAGAGGCCCGTTAGCAGATCTAGGGTCTGTGTCTTCTCCGTTCCTAGTGTTGGGTGTTCTTACTGAGAAGGCTTTGAACCTGGTCACATCCTTTCTCTGCACCTGTTGAGCTGCTCCCGCCATTTCCGTCCCTTTGTTCTACTAAGGGACTGTGCTGCCTGAGTTGGCTTTCAGAGGTCAGGCTGACCTTGCATTCCTGGAGAGACCCCAGCTGACCAGTCGGGGGGATCCCGCTCCCTCATGCCGTGTGGAGAGGCTTGGGGCCACGTTCCTGAGGGACCCTGGTTTGTGCTTCATCTTCCCGTGACGTCAGGGCCGCGGGGCTGTGATCGGAGCAGCCCTGAGTCAGCGGATGGTGGGTGGCTCCCTCCCCCTCTGACTTTGGGAGAATTAACCTGCGAAGGACCGGCATCCACTCTGCTCTCACGTTTGGGAGAACTCACTACGGAAGCAACTGGGCCAGAGCGTCCTTTGTGGGTGCTTCCTTTTTCTCGTTAACACTCTCTTTCCTGCTTACATGTCTATTCAGTTTCTGTTTCTTAAGTCCCTGTTGGCAGGTTTGTCTGTCTAGGGGGTTTGTCCATGTCGTTAAGCTGCTGACGTACCAGCTTACAATTGTCTCTCACAGTCCCTATGATTCTTTACCTTTCTTTAAAATTGAGGGGAAGTTTGCAGGACGAAAAGGTCACCATTTTAAAGTGAAAATCCAGAGGCCTCGAGCACGCTCAGAATGTTGTGCAACCGCCACCCCTGTCTGGTTCTGGAACATTCTGTCACGCCCAGAGGAAACCCCCGCTGTTGGGCGCTGCTCCCCACTCCCTGCCCCTTCGTCATGGGAAGGTCCTTATGTCCACGATTTACCAGTTCTGGACATGTCATGTAAGTGACACCACACACAGTGTGACCTTCTGTGCCTGACTTTGTCACTCAGCACATGTCACTTCTTCATGCATGTCACGGCTGGACAACAGTCCCTCATACGTGTGGCAAAGTGCGTCCGTCCGTGTGTCCGGCCATGAATATCTGGGCTGCTCATACGTCAATTCCTATGGGTTTAGATGCAGGAGGGGAATTTCTGGGCCACACGGTAGCCTGATATTTTTTGGTGGACAAAGTGTTTCCCGTCACAATTCACCCGTCTCGCTCTGCAAATGGCAGTGCAGGGGGTTCCCGTTTCTCCCCGTCCTCAGCAGCACCCGGTAGTTCCCAGGCTTTTCCGTCTGTTTTCCACGCAGTCGTCCCGGGGAGAGGGAAGTGCAAGCTCGCGGGGATTGGTCCTGCGTTTCCCAGATGCCTAATGACAGCGAACCTCTCACCTCGTGCTCACTGGGCACTTGTGTGTCTTTGGAGATGTGTCTATTGAAGTCCCTTGTCCACTCTTGAAGAGGTTGGGATTTCTGCTGTTGAACCGGAAGAGTTCCGCATACAACCTCAACGCTAAGTGTGACCCTCCTCACGCCTCTGAGGTTAGAAGTGAAATCCCTTCTTTCCTTCTGGCTTTTAGTCAGCTAAGCCCTCTCTGTTCCTTCCTGCATCAGGGAGCTGAAGGCTTGACCATCTGGCTGATTGTTTTAAAAAAATATCAGCATTTGGTTTCCTTGATGTTGTTGTTCTTATATTCCCTATTTCATCGATTTCTCCTCTGTGCTCATACAGAGTTGTTGCATGAGTCAAATGTGAACTAAAAGCCGGGATGGGAAAGGCCTTTACAAACGAGCCCATGTATGAGTGGTCACTAGTTCAGTCGCTGTCTTGGCTCGTCCTGCCGCCGGGCTGGCTCTGCTCTGGGTCTGGGAGTGGCCGGGAAGATTTCCTCGTGGCCGTGGTCCTTCCACGCACGCACGCAGGGCTGCAGGATCTCTCTTGGGGCGGAATGGTGCCCCGCTCATCTTCACGCTCCGTGCTCCTGGCCCATCGTGACTGCTCCGCGGGGTCAGGGAAATGCAGAGGGAAGAGGAACGTGTTTTTATTAGCTGTCGTTTCTCTTTGCGATTTCTCTTAGGCTGAGAGCGCATCTTAGCCCTCTTGCCGGTCACACCTGCCTCCCGCGCCGGCTCGGCCCACTGGTTAGCGCAGATCTGCCTTCCTGGAGATTCATATTTAGGGCACACAGAAGAAAGCAGCAGCCGAAGCTGAGGAGCAAGGCTACCGAGGTTGAGGGGACGCCCTGTGTGTCTCCCGAGCTGTGCACTAGAGCACGGAGCATGCAGCGGGGACTCCATGAGACGTGCCTGTCGTTTGGTCTCTGTTTCCCCTGGACTCCAGCAGGTCCCTGCCCATGCCCCCCTGGGGAATCTCCACAGCCCGGCGAACCGGCTGCAACCACCGCCGGGGGCTCACGCTGCAGATCCATGGGAGTCCTTCCCCTTGAGTCCTGCAGGAGCCCCCCCGTGGCTTCAACAAAGCACACCTGAAAACGTTGGCAGTCTGTCAGGAAGACCGTCTATAAACATTACTTTAAGTTGGGTTTCTCCTCCCAAACTGACACCCAGGAGGGAGCAAAACCCAGCAGTCCTGGCCAGACACTTTCGTTCAGGCAGCCCCTGCCACGCGATGCCTCTTCCTTCAGTAGTTCAGACCTCGGCCGTCTTTCAGAGGAAGCAGGAACATCGCCCTCACCAAGCGCCAGGTCCTCGTCTTCCCTCCCCCGTGGGCGGGGTCCCTGGTTAAAACGCGGGGCAGTGTCTCGTCCAGTCTCCCCGGAAAGTGATACACAGAGCCTGCTCACCTCGGGGGCCCTTTCCTTCAACGTGGACAGAATAGAATTTACCCCAGTTACGCCCCTACTATGTGCTCCGCCGTGCCCCTTTACATCTGATTCACGGCAGTGTGAGCTTGAGGAGGGGAGAGGATGGCTTGGTCCCATCGTGAGCGGGGACCGTCGGGTGATGGACGTGGTGCCGTTTAGGGAGGAAATGGGTTTTGAACGTGTCGGTGGCTCCACAACAATCAGGATGGGAGCCCAGCTCACACGACGCATCTCTCTGGAGGCAGAGACGCGGTGGCTTGTGGCCCCTGTGTGGCATCTGGGGACACAGATGTTTTCCCAGAACACCTGCACCCCCCGTCCGGTGTGGCTGTGCCCACGCCAGCCCCTCCCTAGCTGGCCACGAACTGCACATGCTCCTTAGAGACAGAGAAAGTGGAGGGGATGCCTCGTAAATGAGAGAGACGGGCCTGTGGGACGAAGCCACGGCACGGACGGGGCACGGTCCCCAGAACCACGGTTTCTGGGTGACACGCACACGGGCCGTCACAGACCAGGGTCCATTCCCATGTACCGTGGGGGGCTCCGCCTCAGAGGACAGTTCGCAGGCACGTTCCTCGAACTTGAACTTCTCTGCTACCCACAAATTCTTCATCTAATTCCCAGTCAGACGGTGTGATTTTCTTTCTTCCTCCTACACTGTGACAACGCATGGCTCCCCTCCCTTCTCTCCCCTTTGCCCGCATGTTTCCAGAGCCTCGGGTCCTTCCCTGGGTGGTGGCGGTGGCGGTGGCTGCGTCCCATGTGGCTGCAGGTTTTACTCCCTTTTGCCTTTTTTGACGATTTCCAGGAGCCTGAGCGACAAGTGGGCAGCAGCAATGGTAGCAGATGGTTTGTGATTCGTGAGAGAATATTATTTGTAATCCGAGGCTAATTAGAAAGTCTTGACAGAAGCAAGAGCAGCAAATGCACTCACTCAGTCTCGTGGGCTCACTGCACGCCGCCTGTGCAGGCGCCAGGTACACGCTGTTCTGTAGTTTCCTGAGTTCCCCTCCCAAGCGAATGAGGGGGTTTAATGAGAAGTGTCCCCTGTCTGAGAGCAACAACAATGCACTAGGAGGAGCACACCTACCAGGAAAGGGTCACCATCTCCACGAAGTGATACTCAGACTTCACGCTGGTTCTAAATCAGCAGGTGAGTAAATTGACAGGAGAACTCTGAGGGGAAAGAGTCAATATAATGCGTGTGGTCATTCTTCCCAAATGTTGCAATTTTAAGAGTCGAAACCAATCGAGTCTCCCGTTTCGGGATGAAAGTAGGTCTTGACAAAATGATACTAGAAACACAAAGGTGTAACAAAGTTTCTTAAAGCAAATGCATCAGGTGGGATGCCAGGTGCAGCCAACAGTCCTTGGAAACCCAGATCTAAGTCACCACCTCCAGGCAGCACTCCATGATGGCACACTTCTGCCTAACTCAGGCCGTAGTGTGTTCATACGTCAGCCTCTGCAGTACCCTGCAGAGCACCCGGTACAGGGATTTCAGGCTTCATCTCTCTGTGGCCAGCGACTGCAGCTCAAAAATCCGACATGAACTACACAGACGTGAGATAAGTCTTTGTCGCGGGACAGAGGGACGTGAAACCTGAAAGGGGGCCCTGTCTGCAGCAGCTTCTGAATGCGCCTTGTAGCAGACCGGGCCTCAGCCAGCGAGGGTGGCGGGTGCGGCTCGCTCGGCCCCCAGACACAGAGCGGCACTTCCCAGCGCTCTCCCCTCAGAGCTGGCGCAGCTGGAGTTCTGTCCCTTCTTTCCCTGCCAGGGCAACGGCGCCCAGGGGAGACTGGCCTCCAACTCCTACGAGACTCGTCACCGAAACAAAGTTCTTGTGACTTTGCAGCCGCCTCGCTTCCCGCTGGTTTCGCTGCCCGAACTTTTCCACGTGTTCTCATAGCTGTTGTCTGCACAGTCCGACCTGTTTCATTTCTGGGGAAATCAGCCGGGCCGCCTGGGGTCGGCCTCGGGGCTGTCACGCGGGGCCCTGGAGCCTGCCTCGCGACAGCGGATCATCGCTGTGACACGGCCCCTGCAGTGCTTAACACACAGCACGCACGTTAACTGCACTCCAGATTTCTGCGTGGCTCTGGACCAACTCAGATACCAGCAAACGCTGCCGGCTGGAGGGCCACCTACCGAACAGCAGAAAGAGGAGCCGCCCTGTATCAGCCGATCCGCCCTCCCAAAGCCTTTCCTTTAAACAAACCTGGGGACCGAGTCAGTAGGAGAAGTGGAGTACGTCCCTACAACCAAGTTTGCACATCTGACACCCCACCCCCGAAAAGGTTTAGTGACGTTCACCGTCAACGAGACCCAAGACCACGCATTTTCACGTGGACCGGCCGCTCCTGGCCCACCCTCCGGGCCTCAGAGGGTGTGCGAGGCACAGAGAGCCCTGGGGGCCCTTCCAGTGACGCATGAGTGAGGGTGACAGAGGGAGGTGCCTCTCCTCCTGCTCTTCCGCAGGACAGACCGGGCTGCACGAGGGCCAGCCTAGGCCCAGGCCACTCACAGGGGCCCGGTGCCCAGGGATTGAGCGGCTGGGCAATTCCGGCTCCCAGGGACGCCGCGCCGAGGTCAGAAACGCATCGCAGGTCCCGGGCTGGGAGGACGCGGAGCAGCAGGGACTTCACACACTGCTGGCGGGGTGCGGCGGGGTGGCCGCCCCGGGGACAGTTTGAGGTTTCTCACGGCACTGACCTGCTCGCGGCCTCGATCAGCAGTCACACTCTCTGATAACATTGACCCCAAGGAGTCGAAAAGCACAACCACCTGCAGGGCAGCTTCACCCAGAACGGCCACAACTCAGAAATAACCAGGATGCCCGTCAGTGGGTGACGGACAGACAGACTGCAGTCCCTCCAGACAGTGGGACAGGGTCGGCACGAAGAACAGATGAGCTCTGGAGCTGTGAAGAGACGTGGAGGAGCTTGACATGCATGTGACTGAAAGAGCCAGTCTGAAAAGGCCACACGCTGCATGAGCCCAACCCTGTGACATCCTGGAGAAGGCGAGACTGTGGGGACAGTGACAGATCAGGAGTTGCAGGGGTGGGAGGAGGGATGAACAGGGGAGCCCAGAGGGTCTGAGGGTAGTGGAACTCCTCTGTGTGGTGCTGTGGTGATGGACACGTGTCACCATACATTTGTCCAAATCCACAGGATGTACAGCACCCAAAGTGACCCGGATGTCACCTGTGGACTCTGGTGATGATGATGTGTCAATGCAGGTTCATCAGTTGTGACAAATGTCCCACCTGGTGGGGATATTGATGCAGGGGAGGCTCGGCATGGGGGGAGGGGTATACATAGGAAATCTCTGTGCCTTCCGCTGCATTTTGCTGTGAATCCAACACTGCTATAAAAATAAAGTCTTCACGTGAAAATGCACCAACTTTCTAAGACTAGAGCAGAAACTGCCTCCTCTGGAGCCCCTGGGGGACACACCCCACCATGGGCAGAGCTGGGACTCTGACCCCATCCTGCTCACTGAAGCAGAGAGACCGGGAATGGGGTCCGCTCGGAGCCCATGGCCGGTCCACCCTTCAAGGGCAGAAAGAAACTGCGTGAGCAGAAAAATAAATGGACAGCAGCAGCTCCGAGTCGCCCCGAAGCCTGGGTCCTGCCAAGCCCGGAGAAGGGCTACAAAAATAGCCGCTGTGCCGGTCAGCCCGAGTCTGCCCGGGCTCTCTGATTTCTCGTGTCCCCAGACAGGACTCAGATATGAAGGTCAAGGATTGTTCTCCTCCCTGAGGCACATCCAGCCCAACGCGGCCGTGTGTCCTGGAGGCGGGAGCTTCGGGAGCTCACAGCCGCGGGAGGGGGTGGCTGAAGGACTCGGCAAGTCGGACCAGAGGACGCTTGCACTGTCCCAGCCACGCTGTCCCCTGAGGCACAGGCATCCGGCGGAGAGGATGATGATGAACGAGCGTCCGGGGAGGGCGGAGACACCATGAATCACCGTGAGCAGCTGCGAGTGACCGTCCTTGAGGAAGGAGGTGCAGCTGTTTCACAAGCCCGGGCACAGACGCCCAGGGCGGCCCGCAGCCGGGGCTGCCTGGCGGCGGAAGGACAAAGGACTCTGCACCAAGACCTGCAGGGGAAAGTCACCCAGGAGGGTCCTAGAGCGCAGAGCTGAGCCCACCATGTCTGTACGCAGCCGCTGATGGTTCCGGGTGCCCCTCCCACAGTCCCGACCCCCGTGGGTCCCTCCGGCGATGCTCACTCATTAGACTCCCATCTCTGATCCCCTGCACCCCCCCGCCCCAGTGTTTCTGTGAAGTGGTTGTGTGTGAACTCACCAACAAGACAGGGCGCCCGGGCCCTGCCTCCCCACGGGCCACGTGCCTCGGGGATGGGCCGGCTGGCTGCCGCCTAGCTATTGGAGCCAGGCTGTCATGGAATTTCCGCAGCCTCATCGTCTTCTCTGCACCCGTCCAAATCCAGGACAAGCTCACCGGCCATCGCCACCAGGAGAGTCCGCACCAGGGGGCCCGACCTGACGGGCAGCGGTCACAGAGCCGCAGGAACAGGGGCCACCGAATGCAGCTCTGCCTCCCTAGCAATCCGACCTGTTCAGGCCCCAAAACCAATTCCGAATCCAGGAACAGGGTGGCCTAACGTCCAGCTGCCTGTGCGGGAGGGAGACCCAGTCTCAGCCATAAAGAGTCGGGGACCGCAAGCGATGAATGTGACGTGTCTTCTCACAGGGGTCCCCAGAACAGGGGCAACAAACGTGGTGGTCGCCGCTACGCCCCCTGCTGGGGACACGCAGGGACTGGCAGTGCACCAGACGCCAGCGGAGAGGTGCCCTGTGGACAGAGTGGTCGCCCCTCACCACTGCGGCCACACACCCAGAGCACGAGGCAGGGACGCGTTTGGGCTGAAGACCCATACCCACGTGTGAGGCAGCGATTCTCGGCCGAGGTCCGCAAGCTGCACTCGCCCAGGCTGGGAGGGACAGACACGCAAAATGCCCTTCTCGCCGCCCGCCTCAATGACCCCCCGTGTTTGCGTTCACCAAGAATGGGAGCGTCTACCTATGCCTCGTGTGCCAGGAACAGCAAAACCGTGTTCTGGGTGTGCAGGCAAGATCCTGAGGTCGTCTGCTGTGGGTGCTGGGCAGGGAGGGCTGCGGGTGGGGCATAGGCTCTGGCCACGCTGGCCCTTGAGGTCACTGTCCTGTGTCCCCTCAACACCATGGGTTCACACGCTTGCCTTCCCCGCTCACAGATGGAATGATGTGACCAAACCCTCACCGGTTTCTGTATGGATGGCCGCAGGCAGGACACACCTCAGACGCTGCCCAGGCAACGGGCACATGGCCTTACATTGAATAGCACCCACCTGATCTGTGGTGACAGAAACAAGGAGACGGTTTGCTCTGGTGGCCGAGGCTGCCCTAGAAGGGCCAGGAGGGAATTTTCCAGAAGGTGGACAGTGTCCACCCCCTGACACGGTGTGTGGGTTGTGTGGGTACACGCACCCCGGGGCCTGGCTGGGTCACTGAGTCTAAATTCTGCACCAAAAAGGGAGAACCTCTCTGGCTTCATAAAAAATAAATTATGATTTGCATCCTCATTAGTTTGGGAAAAGGAAATTTGTGTTAGAGACAGAGCATCTCCCTTGTGACTTATTTATTCTGCATTGTGCATGGGACGGAAACGTGACGCGAACACTCAGCCACTGTGGGCAGGGTGTCTGCACCCCGGCGGAAGCCAAGACGAAGCTCTCGCTCCGACGGGCGCTGCCGCCGCGCTTGCTCAGCCCAGCGCCCATCTCTGCCCCGCGGGGAGGCCTCGCACGACGGCCACACACGTGGGGCACTTTTTATTGTGTTCTTGCCGCTGCTGGGAACACATTTAAGGGGATGCTATAGACATGCAAACATTTTACTGTTCAGTGAAGAAAATGCAGGCTAATTTCATAAGCTATTACGAATCTGCGCAAGTGCGCACCAACACAGAAACTGAGACTGAGCCTGCGCTTTCAAAAGACCACGGCCCCGGGGCCGGGCGGCTCAGCTGGGTGCAGCGTCGTCTCACGCACCAGCACCATGGCGGGTGGGATCCCCGGGGGAGGGGGCACACACGGGAGTCCCCTGACCGACGTCTGTCTGCCTGTCCCTTCCTGTCGCCCTAAAGTCGGTGGACTTCCATGGCTGAGGACTTTGAAAAGCTGCGACCGCAGACGCACGGCCCGCTTAGAACTTGGGTGCACAGGCGGCCGAGCTCGCTGTGCAGGACCGCGGTCACTTTACCCTCCGGAACCGAAAAGAAACCAGCACGTTACTTCTCGGGACCAACGAAACTAAGTGAACGCACCAGGCCCGCCTGCCAGGCGGCAGCAGCGACTGCCGGGGGGCCTGGGTTCAGCGGCGCCCCTCTGGCCTCCCCCCTGAAACTATCAGGCCTGGAGGGGCGGGGCTTTGCTCTCGGGGGCGGGGCGGGGTGGGCGGGGCAGCCCCTCCTCGCAGAGCAGACCCCGCCCCTCGCGCTGCTTCCTTCGCTTCTCCGCCTGAGCCGTGCTCCGCCCCAAACCGCAGCGCGGAATCAGCGCCCAGCACCACTCGCCTTCTCTGGGCACTTAAGGGATCGAGGAAATCAAGCCCATAAAGTGCTCTAGGCTCTCGGGCATCATGCAAAGGTGCGGATACCGCACTCGATGTTTCTTTTCAGAGCCGAAGTGCCTGTGCACCTCTCCCAGGTGGATCAAGAGTCTGGGGCTGGGCAGGTACATGCTGCAGGTAAGGAGGCTGTGAGGGCCGCCCCAGGCCGCCGCCCTCGGGGAGATGCGCCCCACTCAGGGCAACAGGCCACCTCTCTGTCCTTGCAGCCTGGAAACGGAAGGTGCTGGATGACAGAGCGGTCAGACACTGGAGGGAGGGGAGTGCCCTTGGGTCTTCCCGGGATCCTTGGCCAAAGTGGAAGAAAGCTGCACCCCTGAAGCTGCTAAACATCTGCATTTTGTCCCCAAACAACTCACAATGGGAGTGACAATGATGTTGCATCACCCTTTGATGAGGGTGAAATGAAGCAGGGACTCACATGTGTGATGTGTGTGCCAGGTGATGAGTGTGCAGGCGGCAACACTGGGCCGACGTGCTCCTTAAAACCTGAATGAATAGTTGCGTTTCTCTAAATCCCACAGGAGACCAAACCCTATGCTCACCAACCTTTCTAAACAGACACGACCAAGCTGAGAACAAAACCTGGGGCTGGTCCCCAGGGTGCTGGCTGGTAGGTGTGGCCAGGAAAGGCCTCAGCTCAGGGGTCTCTGTCATGTCGGTTTGAGCCACTGCAGGTCCCCATGTGAGCCTCCTGCCACACCCACTTCAGTCAAGACTAGTGACCCCAGTTGGAGAGGCAGCTTTGCCTCCAGGTCTGCCTCCCCAGCACCTAGTTGCTTCCTTAGTAACCTGATCGGTGTAAGATCCAAAGAGAAAAATGTGCACTAAATCCTACGCAGTCCAGTTTTGAAAATCACAAAAGCTTCTCTTAACTGAACAGCCTGACGGCCACAGAAACCACACGCACATACTCATGGGACACAAAGTGAGGATGAGAGCCTGGCGGCTAATGATGACGGACTGAGCCTGGCGTGACGGGGGCGCCCGAGTGTCTCCATCCCCCCTGGGGAGGGGACCCCTGCAGCACGTGGCTCTCAGGAAGGGGGTGCATGACTGACTGATGCAGGGCTGCCGTCGGCAGTAACAGGAGCCACAGTGTGAGGACCACGTGGGGCCCTGAGCCGGTCCCCCAGTCCACACCGCTGTCACTGGGGATGGAGGCAGGCAAGGTCACCATTCACGGCACGGGGTCCCTGGGGATGAGAGGCCAAGTGGGTGTGTGGTCCGCACCTGGTGCCGTGTGAGGAAGACCACGGAGCCCATGCAGGATGCAGACACCTGACCAGCCCTACCCCAGTGGGTGGTGGCATGCCTCCCCATCTCCCCAGCATCTGCGTGTCTCCTGTCCACAGACTGGCGTGCTCTCTTCAGGGGGACGCCGCCCAATGGGGCAGCAGGATGCTCCCCTGGTCTCAGGCTCACTGACACTGACCCAGCAAAACCAGCTCCGGGCTCCGGGCCAGGAGCAGACACCCCCTGTGTGCCAGCTGGGTGCCGAGTGCACAGACCGGAACACTGGGCGGACGTGCTCCTGGGAATCATGCAGCCCAGCCCGGCCCCAGGCCGTCCTCACACCTGCACAGCACCGCCCTGTGGACAGTGGTCACTTCATGAGCGTCATTTGTGGACAGAACAGAAACAGTGGCCACAGGTAGGACAGGAGGAAAGACTCCAGGCTGCGGGAGGCCAGGGCCACATCCATTTAGGAAAACTGCAATGGCTCTCCCTTCAAGGTGTGGCCAAAGGGGCAGGCAGGCAGGAGTCAGACCCCAAACTCACCTCAGCGATGGGCCTCCTTCAAGCTACCCGCCTCTGCCCCTGGAACTCGGTGCCCTCTGTCACCCCCTCCCACACAGACCCCATCGCACGTTCCCGCAGCGTCAGCCACTGGGCCTCTGTCCTGGACCAAGTGTGCTCAGGTGACAGCCACCAGGCCATGCACACAGGTCCTGAGCTCTCCCGGGGCTGATGGTGGGGAACAGGGCTCAGGGAACGAGAGCCGCCATCCGTGCGGGTGGGTGACGGCCTGAGAGAGCTGTGCAGGTGTGCCGCAGCGGCCGCACTTGGGCCGGCGAGCTGCCTCCAATTCTTAAGAGCGTCTGAGCTGGCATTGAGCACAGCCATTCCCCAAAACTAAATTTTATAAGCTCACAAGCAAATGAATCACATTAAGAGCAAAGATGCCTCACACTAGAGTTCGCCACCCTGACACGCTTACATTCACTTCTGCCTGAGCCCTGGAGGGTGCTGAGTCCCCTGCCACCCGAACACGGCTCAGGGGCCACGGTGCCAGCTCTCCAAGCCTGAGTGCTGGTGGCTGAGGGCACACAGGGAAACCGGCCGAGTCCGGCCGTCCCCTGGAGGGGCCACTGAAGCCTGTCACACAGGCCCCAAGTCTGTGCAGTGGACGCTAGGAGACTCCTGAGTGGGAAACAGCGAGTCACGAGCCACTTCTCCAGCCTGGAAATTAATTCCTAGCCGGAAGTCCTGCTGGCTGCGCCCTGGAGCCCCGTGGGGTTTGGGGACAGAGCCAGTTGCCTGCTGGCTCCTGGGTCGGGTCTTGTTCCGGCTGCCGCATCTGTCGCAGATGCTTCGACTGGCCGCCCCGCACTGTGGTTGCCTAGCAACCTGCCTACACTGCACCAGCGATCGCTGCCTTCCGTGCCCTCCTGCCACGGAAGCTTCTTGGAAAGCTCTGCCGCCCGTGTTCCGGAGGGGTGTCCTGAGGCTGCTGAGTGACCATGCGCCCTGGGAGGCGGCCCTTCCCTCGCCATCTCCCCATGAGGGAGCCCAGCATCATGCAGTCACCCCTTGCCCAGCCCGGCCTCCCCTCGGACCCCGATGCCCTGTGTCTCCCAGAGCCAGAGAGGCAGCACCTCCTGGAGACACTCGGGGCCGAGAAGAAACAGGGCTGAAGTGGGGACGACCCGTGCACACGCTCACACATGCACACGCGGGCAGCTGTCCAGGAACTGACAGGCCAGCAGGTGCTGGCCGGGCAGGGGACACACTGGCACCCCAGGGGACTCTGAGGGGAAGGCTCAGAATGGCCCCCGGGATTCGAACTGTAGCTGAGGTGCACTGTCTGGGGGGCACCGAGGCCCCGAGAGCCGGGATCCTGAGCACCGAAGGACCGGAGATTGGGGAGATCATGCCAATGACTCAAATTTCCCCCAAACATTGTGAAAGGCCATCGAAGAGTTTAGGACCAAGGACCCCCGGGGCCGGCACCTATGAGGAAACTCAGCTGCTCTCCTTTCTCCTTCACATTAAGAGCCATTTGGATGGCTGTGAGAGGCTGGTCCATTTCCCCTAAAGGTCCCGAAACACCCGCCCTCCCCCGTCCCTATTGCACGACACAGATACCGAGTGGCAGGCCTTCGAGCCTGTGGGAAGGAAGAGACGGGTTTCCTGACAAACACAGTGCTGAGGGCTCGGGGGACAGACGGACGAAGACACCGGTGTCCCTCACGGAGACGAGCACACGCCGGTGCTGTCGTTGCAGGTGTTCGGCTCACGCTGCTCTGCGGCTCACACCTGGGCTGTGCCGTGTGCCCCCCGCCCCTGCCCCATGATGAGGCTCTGGGGCAGAGCCCGCCACACTGCTCCTCCAGGGCTGGCTTTCCTTGTGGGAGAGCGCACGGCACTAGGGGACGTCACCCCCTAAAAGTCACGAAATGAAGCAAATTGAAAGGA
Organism: Macrotus californicus; assembly: GCA_007922815.1. Lineage (NCBI taxonomy): Eukaryota > Metazoa > Chordata > Mammalia > Chiroptera > Phyllostomidae > Macrotus > Macrotus californicus. The sequence goes on from VMDR010000025.1 coordinate 496,311, forward strand.
AGCTGCCAGGAAGTAAAGGGAAGACTGCACCAGAGAGGCGGGAATTCAGTGCAAACTCCCAGCCAGAGCTTGTGACACGTTAGATCAGGGACGTCACCACCCTGTGTACTGAGGACCCTCTGAGTTCAGTAAAGCACAGCAGAAATTCAGAATCGGCAGCGCGACTCAGAGGCTGATGAGACGTGGTGGTGGACACAGCCCCGGCGGTGAGGCAGGCAGTCATCCCTGCCTCTCCGTGGCGGACAGGTGCCTGAGGTGGGCAGGACGCGTGGTCGGGGCCGGGGCCTCTGACGCCAGTGGGTCCATGCCACCACCCTTTCCGTGGACCCATGTCACCCGCCACCCAGCTACGGATTGTCTCACACAGTGGCCCGTGTTCAAACCTGAAATACCAAGGTCGCGGTGCCAGGACTGAAGGTCAGGCTTCCGCTAAGCCAGACGTTTCTGAACAGCAGCAACAATGGGTACGATTCCACGATGCCGGGAGACGCTGGGTCCCCCGAGGCTGAAACACGACGTGCCATTTTCCACTAAAGAAACGAAGAAAATCGATTCCGGAGATGACGGAAAGGACCCCACCCCCAAGCTGTGCCCCAGGGCAGCACTTACAGGTGCTTCCGTCCACCCAGGGGCCGCAGGCCTGCAGCGGCGTGGGGCACAGCGCAGTCCAGGGTCCAAAGTCAGGGCGTTGGAAATTTCAGTCACTCACGCAGACTGTGAAAGGCACGGCCAAGGAAACGGCAGAGGGGTTAGCACCAAAGTCACCGTCCTCCATCGGGGACGCAGTCCATGAACCTCCCCCGCCCCACGACGCTCAGCGACACCGCCAAAGAGGCATTTGCCCCACGACAAAGCACCAAAGTATTCATCCTTTCCATGTCCTTCTGTTCCAACCGATCGGAGCAGGAGTGGTGACTCACTCTTCACAGGAGCTGCCTGCACGTAAAAACTGCTCTTATTCCAAGCGAGGGCAAAGAAAATTCATCAGAAAAAGAAACTGACTAAAACACTCCATTAAGCACACTTTTTCTTACTTCTCTTTTTTGCTCCCTCGTTTGTCTTTCCTTCCTCCTTTTTTCAAAGGGTGTCTTTAAACACTAAGCCCAGGATGAAAGGTGCCCCAGGGTCGCTGTGCTGAGGGACATCGCAGGCGGTCTCACGGCCGGGCAGCCGATGCCGGTGAGAAGGGACCCGCAGTGGTCACCGCACGACACGAAGTGGACCAGATCAGTGCCAGGCGCCCCGCACGCTGCACCCTGCTCCACATCAGCCCCATCCCCGCGGAGCCGGAGGGGACGGAGGATGGACCCCAGCGCCCGCTGAACACATGCCTGTGGGATCCACGTTTCCCGGGGAAAGGCCCAGGGACTCTGTCACTGAAACGAGTCTGAACGCATCATGCTGCTCCTCGACAAGGGTGGCCGCAGACGGGCACCCCGAGCAGAGCGGCCAACACCGAGACCACGCAACTGGCCTGGCAGCACCAGACAGCCCTCGTCGGGACGGACTGGTTCCCGTTCGACCACATTACAAAGAGCCTGTTTCCGGCTTTCACTTAGTGGGCCTGGTCGGTTCTCTCTGAAGCAGGGAAGGGAAGGAGCAGAAAACCAGACGAGTGAGTTCCACAAGGAGGAGGCCCGTCGGCTGTCACCGCCGCGTTCAGGACCCTGAGGCCGAGGAGGGTCTGCGTCTCAATCCACACCCGTGACAGTGGCAGTGCCAAGGCCCGGGCTGATGACTCTTGACGGGGGACGCCAGCTGCTGCTCATCCACGAGCACGGCAGAGCCGCACTCACCACTCTGCAGGCGGACCAGCTCTGAGTCGGACTCAGCCACGCCAGAAACCTAGCTCTCCCTTCGGAAGAACGTGGTGATCATCTGGACGTGCTCCGAATTAGGGCTGACGACCGTCTGCTCCCATGGGGAGAGACCCACCATCCTGCCTGCGTGTCTGGGTTGGGGGGGCGCGGAGCACGGAGGGCCCCTCCCCGCAGATGCCAGGGCAGCGGCAAGGAGACACCCGGAGGGAGAAAGTGCTTCCCACACGCAATGCCGTCCACAGCAAACCACCCTCTTTTCATAAAAGCTGCTTAAGAACGAGTCAAGGAGGCAAGTTTCATGTTAAGTTCCCTTACAACGGCTCGAGTGTTTGTAGAAGCTGAATGCATCGTCAAGAAGAGCGTCTGAGTGGGCAGGCTGCCACAGTGTGAGACAAGCTGACCGGCTGGAGCCGTCATTTCAAAAGCAAGCGGGGGCAGGGGGTGGCCGTTGCGGGGGACGCAGCCAGAGCCAGCAGAGCCGGCGTGGTGTGGGCTTGCTCGGCCCGGCTCGGGGCATCCCCACGCACGTGCACCCCCAGGAGGGACGCTGCTCCACACTGGCACTTCCAGACAGCAGAGCTCCCGAGAGGCGCTGCAGGTCCTGCCCAGGGCTGCAGGGCTGCAGATCTGACCATTCAACCATCCGCCCAGGCCCCTGGCTGCGCTCTGTCCTGCGTGGTGGATGTCTACCCACCCCCGTCCAGGCCCCCACAGGCTTTGTTTGATCAGCTGCAGCCTTGCTCACAGTTCTCACACGTCGCTAAAACAACTGTGTCCGGGGAAAGGACACAGGAGACGCCGCCCCGTACGTGAGCAGAAGTTCAGACTCGCCCCCCGAGACATGCTGCTCTGGTCCGGGAAACAGTGAAGAGCACGCTCTCCGAGCCCCCAACCTGCCTGAGACAGGGCTCCAAAGGGAAGCCTCGGTCACCGGCCGCACCAGCCAGGGTAGGAGGCCAGGCGTCCGCACACCCCGGACTGGCCACGCACAACTTACAGGGTGAGAAACGGCACGTACGTAATAAAAAGAAACAAGTCCAGCTGAAAACGTATTTCGAGAATACCAAAAATGGCAGTGTTGACGTTATATGAAGACTTCTTAGGAAACAAAATCACAAACCCTCCCTTGGCAAAGCAAACACATGCCCTGCAACTAAAATGTGCGGAAGGAACGGAAGTGGCCGGTAAACGTTCGAACACGCTGGGCCTCTCCAGGGAACAACGGGATGCAGATTAACACGACGCCACTGTGGGCTTTTAATTCGGGAAAGATTAAAAATGAACGATAACGCCTCTGAGATTGGGTGAGAAAGGTACTCAGACTTCTCATGACGGCCAAAATTTGATCCAGCGATCAGAAAAGCACTTTGCCTTTACTTACCATGACCCTGAAAATTTTGTAACATTTGATTTATAATTTCACTTCTACTCATTAATTCTAATGAAATAACCAGAAGTGAAGTCAAAGGCTCGTGTGGAACGCGGCTGACAGCAACAGCAGCAACGGTGGTTTCTAGAAGCCAGAGCGACCTGCCCTGGCTGGGTGGCTCCGTGGGTCGGGCATTTTCTGGTCGGGGTGCGTATGGAAGACAACTGACCGATGTCCCCTTGTCTCTGTTCCTTCCCCTTTGTCTCTAAAAAGCAGAGGGCTTCATGACGGTAAAAGAACGCACGTTCCAGGAACAGAGAAGGATCAGAATTTACATGCCACTATATTACTTCAGAATTTAAGAAGCAAAAACTGGCAAGCCTCTAAGAGGCAATGAAGAAATCTAGCTAAATTCGGCGGATTGATCAGAAAATGACAGCAGGGATTCGAAAGCTCTGAATGACAGGATTCATAGCCTTGAGCTAGTAATTGTGCAGAACCCTGAATCCGAGCGCCAAGCGGTTCCACCCGCCAGCCGCAAACGGAGCACCTGGCAGAGTCGGCGACTTCGCCGAGGGCCAGCGCAGCTCCAGTGGCTGAGCACGTTCAGAGGAAGCTCCCGGATGCTGTGGAATGGAACCTGAACTCAGCCCCAAAACGGATAACTAGGAAATGACCGAGCAATTCAAAATTAAGTAACACACTTCCAAAAAGTCTTTGTCAAGGGAGAAACGAAATGAAAATAAGGAACTTTGAAAATGAAGTTTGTGAAAGTGTTACCAAGATGAAACGTAAGAAAAACCTGCAGCCTTAGAGGTGTTAGAAATCAAAGATCGATGACTTGACTCCACGTCACAGAAAGTTGGAATAAAACAGAGAATGAAAACCAAATGGAAAATAATGAAGATAAAAGCAGAAAGTAGTTAAATAGAAAAAAAACAACAACAACCGAAACACTGGTTTTTCTTTAAAGACTCATAACTTTCATAAACCCACATTAGTGTTAATTAAGAAATGGAACGCAGAAGCCTCCGAGCAACAGCACGAGAAACGGAAAACGAAGAGTCATCAGAGCCCAGACGTTAGAAGACTTTCCAGGGTTGGGTGAGCAGCAACCGCCCGTCACAACTGTTCAAATTCACTGAAGTGCAAAAACTCCTCGACAAACACAGCTAGGAACTGCTGCAAGAAGAGATAAAAATGACCCGCAATCCTAGATCTAGGAAAGAAATCAAATCTGGAATTGTAATCTTTTCATAAAAAGAATCACCAGAGGCAGATGGCTTCCCCAGAAATATTTCCAATGTTTTAGAGACTAAATGATACTAATTACATGAACTCTTTAGAGAAAAAAGGAACACTCCTCACTTTGTTTCGAGGTTGGATTAACGTTAATTCCAAACCAAAGGGATTGAAAAAAGAAATCAGGCAATCCGTCGTGGACGTGCAGGCAAAAGCACCGAGGCAAGTATTAGCCGACATAGGCTAGTACTTGTTTATGGCTAATACTTGTTAATAATGTTTCAATCAGATAAACAGCCCAAATACTGTGCTTACTTTGTGAATGCCGGCGTGGCTTATCATTCACAAATTAATGTGCACCAGATAAAAAGAACACAGAAAAATCACGTAACCATCTTTGTAGAAAATGCATTTGATAAAGTTCAGTAAGCAGATGAGAAGTAGAAAGAAAGCTGCTTAGCCTGGTAAAGGGCTCACACACAAAGCCACATGTACTTGGCGTGTTGCTTGTGCAAAACGTCTATTCTCTTGGCACGTCTCCGACACACTCCACAGTACCCTGGCTCCAGTCCACGCTACGCATCAGGTCCCTGGAATTGTCTGTCTTTTAGCTGAAAAGCTGTCCCCTCGACCGGCATTTCCGCACTCCCCTCCCCCGGCCCCTGGTACCACACGCTACCGTTGGCTCCCAGGAGCCCGGCTGTCCTCGGTCCCACGTGTAAGTCACTCCCTCCCTCTGTCCACGCATCTCCCTCGGCAGAATCCTGGGTCCCCCCACGTTGTGACAAGCGGCCAGATGTCATTCCTTCATGGCCGAGCGGTACCCCACTGTAGGCTCTCCACACGCCTACACTTGAACTTATGTGGCTAACAGCGAGACTAAAACTGCAGGACTCCAGGAGAGCTTTGCATGCGAAGGCGCTGAAACCCTTGGGGAAGGAAATATCTTAATGGCTGCGTTGGAGAAAATGGAAAGTTTCCATCAAATTAAAGTGAAGAGTAATGGAGGCATTTCACCGGAAGGCTCTTTGGCCCTGAAGATTGTAATCAAAGGTTTTAATCAAACAGAGTCTTTCCCGTCAGTTGATTAAAATCCTATTTTAGTCCTGGCTCTAAATCGCCAGCTCACTTCAGTGTGGTTAACGTGAGTGTCAGTTTCTCACACCGGTGACGCCAGCTGAAGGAGAGTGTGACGCGGGAGTGGAATCGGGCTGATCAGCTGTTACACACTCCGCGTGACTCGGTCAGAGGGTGGGCGCAGGCCCTTCTCCACCCACAGCCAGCTCGCGAGCCGGGCAGGGCGGGCTCGGTCCAGCACTGGCGTCTGACGGACTTGGGCTCGGTTCCCCAGGAACTGAGTGCGTATTAGGTGTCACTCAACATCCCATTTAAAAGTCTAAAAACAGGATTTGGGGAGTTACGTGTGAACACACGTTTCTCACCGTCACTTCTACCAACAACACGTGGAAAGTTATGACCACCTAGGGCAGCTTCCTGGTTTCCCAGAAAATCATCCTCCTCATCATCTAAGAACATTGTTCTACTGCAAACAGACGTGTTGCCCAGGAAGCCCACCCGGTCAGCACAGCCGAAGCCCCTCGTTCAGTTGTCTGGGTGGCACAGATCCCGACCTCTAACCCGCGGGACAGCTGTGTGACGTGGGATGCGGCATGGGACACCGCGTGGCTCCATGCGTCTCTCTGGCCCCGTCAGGGCCCCACACCGGCCAGGGGCCAGTGCTTGGCGTCAGCGATAACACGAGCTGTGTGTCTAAGCGATTCTGCCCTGAAAACTGCCAACAGCAGAGACGATGGGATTTAAGAGTCAGTTGTCAAAAATCTCTGTGTCTGCAATTTCTGTTTTGGACATCACTGTGGCCAGGGTGGTCACGTGTGGACTTTGCAGTAAACACAGTGAAAAAGTCACTGGTTCTAATGGACCGAGGCGCTACCCTTCTCTGTGCTCCGGTCCACCCTGACCAGTGAGGGCGGTGGAGCGCTGTGAGGCCGGCCAAGCTCAAGGCACCATGGGCACGCTCCACGCCATGACCGTCTGCCTTCTGGGCAAAATGCGCAGAGACTCCAAACAAAACATCGGTCAGTCAAATCCCGTGGGCGCGAATGTCCATCCCGATCACAGGGTCCACCCCAGAGCAGACGCACGAGTCCGTGTGGACAGTGCACCCGTCCTTGTAAGGGACGCCGCCCAAGGAGCACAGAATTGAGGACGTACACTTGGTAAAACCCCTTCACAGCCTGAAGTCAGAACGGCGTCCCTAGGAGCAGGCCATCTTACCAGAGCCACACAGAGAAGCGTGTGTCTCACGAAGACACTGCAGGATGTGGGAGTCACTCACTTTCCGAGAAACACACGCGTGCACTTGTGCACACACATGCGCCCACCCGGGGTCTCGACCTGGTCTGCTGTCCCCTCTCAGATGTCAGATGGGCCGACTGCAGAGCAGCCCTGTGGCCGGAAGTTCTTGTTTTTCTGCTGCTGCGGCTCATTCTGAGCCCCGTCCGTCCATCCGTCCATGTCCCGAAGGAGGCACCGGACCTCCTCCAGGTGGGCTGTCGGCTCTGGGGCTGAGTCTTCGGAAACTGACCTGCGCCCGTTCAGCTCGAGTCACAAACGGCGCCACCACTGGAGGTTGCACGCAGGACCAGAACCCCTGTCACTGAAACGAGGATTTCAGACATGCGTCTGTGCGTGCCGAGGGGTTTCTAAGTTTGAGTGGATTACCTTCGAAATGCCAAAGGCTGGTCCAGTGTGCAGGGCCAGGCAGAAGTGAGGTCTGCTCGAGTGTGGCTGGAGGGGCAATAACGGATAGTTTTAACTTGAACGTTTCTCCCAGAATGTCATGGAGTGTGCTTGAGTGTGAGACTGGCGTGTTACAGAGTCACAGACTTGTGACTCTTCAATAAGAAGGAGGCGTTACTTGTGTGGGACCCTGTGTCGGGAGAGACCTGTGCCATGTCGAAATGCTCTCACTGATCAGGGCTTGGATGCCGCTGCTTCTGGCAGGTGAACCAGCTGATGTCAAACAGGCCGGCGGGTCGGTTCTGTGGACGGCCGGGCTCAGGAACGCCGCTGGCCCTGGAGCGTGCCTCCCGATGCCACAGGGAACCTTTCAACAGCCGGGTCCTCTGCTGAAGGGACAGTCCCTCCGCAGTGACAACACTGCGCATGCAAGGCCGGGGAGTGGGGGGGACGTGAGTTCCCCGAGGGTCCGTCAGCTGGGAACTCACCGCCCGATTCGCCTCCTGTGCAGCCCTGGGCGTGAGGCAGGCGCCCAGCAGACAAGGGCTTGGAAAACAATCAGATCCTCCTGGCTGCCCACGGGGACCTCGGCAGAGCAGCGGGCACTCCTGGTGGTGCCGTCCTCCTGTGAGGGTTTCCAAGCTGCGAGTGGAGAACTCCCAGAAGCTCTGGGAGAATCCCCAGCAGTTACTACAAATTCTAAACAGGAAGATCAAATCCAGTGAAAATTTCAAGGCATATAAGAGCTTTAGAAAGCTCAACGCCAGGATTTTAGCAACGCTGGGAACTTGGGTTATTTCTTCCTTTTTGCCTTCAAAGAGTCTCTTGAAAACATCATAACAGCACTATTTTCTAAAATGCACATCGGCCCCAGAGGAGCTGGTCATGAAAGGCCGGGCCTGGCCGCCTGGGACGCAGCACAGGCGTGGGACAGGCCCTGCCGTGTCCCGATCATGAAGCGACACGGTGGCCAGGCCGGCGCGAGTACCAGGTCGGTCCACAGACTCCCCAGCGCATCGTCCCTGCCCTCGGCGCCTGCGCTCAGAGCCCGCCGCCGCTCTGCCGCTCGACTCTGCTCCTCGTGCCTCTCGGGTCAGACGGCAACACGGAGACCCGCACGAAGCAGCAACGGAAACCAAGAGACAGCTCACGGAGGGGTCGGAGCGCCCGGTCAGACCGGACCACGCCAGGCCGCCTGCGCCCCCTGCGCACTCGGGGGCGGGCCCAACGCCAGGCACTCGGACAGACCTGGGAGCATCGGAAGGCTGCAGCTGCTGTTCATTGGAGTTGCCATGGAAACGACATCGTGGAAGATGGGATACTGTCAAAGGACTGAGAAATTTAAGCCTCAGCAGAAAAATAGACAAACTCACTTGAAGGATTTTCTTTTTACCCAGAACAAAACAAAATTATTTTCTCTCCGCAACGGCGGCGCTCGGTCTCACCACGAACAAGGCGCTGTCCGTGCAGGGATTCCCACGGACCCGCCTAACAGCCCTCGCTCCGCCTGCGCGTGAAGGAGCCACCCCTGGAGCGTGAAGTTAGAGCGTCTGCCACGGCTCGGCTCCCGAGGGACACGCCGGCCTCCCCGCGGAGGTCCCGCTGCCTGGGCCCCTGCGCTGCAGCCCACGTGCCCCTGCCGGTAAGGATCACCCACCCTGGGCGTCGCTGGGCCAGGAGAGCGCTCAGTCTGCCGGCTGGCCCGAGCATGCTGCCCCCGGCTCCTACAGATGTCGCCTGGCCGCCCAGCCCTGCTCCAGGAGCGCAGCTGCAAGGGCCAGTCAGTGCCGCCAGGTGGTCGGTCTTAGCGTCCATTAGGCTGAGCCTGGCCCCCAGGTGTTTGGTCCACACTGATCTGCAGGTTGCTGGGGTGGTGCTCTTACAAAGGGGACTTCAGCCCTGGCTGGTGTGGCTCAGTGGGTTGAGTGCCAGCCTGTGAACCAAAGGGTCAGGGGTTGATTCCCAGTCAGGGCACTTGCCTGGGTTGTGGGCTGGGTCCCCAGTTGGGGGCATACAAGAGGCAACCACACATTGATGCTTCTCTCCTCTTTCTCTCTCCCTTCCCCTCTCTAAAAATAAATAAAATATTTGAAATGGGACTTCAGGTAAAGCAGGTGACCCACCAAGTGCAGGTGGGCCTCATCCAATTGGGGGAAGGACTTGCGAGAAGGAGACCAAGGCCCCCTGAACGGGAGGCGGGGGAGGGGGGTGTTCTGACTGCGGAATGTCTCTGGACTCGGGCGCAGTGCCCCATGTTCCCCGGGCCCAGCCTCACGGTCGGCCGGCCCCACGATCCTGTGAATCAGACCCCTCTCCGTCCCTCTCTCTCCAAACCCACACGTGTGCATGCACACATCCCCCACAACATGCCCCTGGTTTGGGTCAGTTCTGGGCCCCGAGCTGGGCCATGAGGCTGATCTGACACCCGGACGCACCCATGTTCCTTCTCTCTCCAAAACCGTGTCCCTGAGGCCAGAGCCCTCTGAGTGTGCCCAGGGCGGCGCTCGGACAGACGCTGGCCCACCACGGGGCCGGCACACCCCCGCCCCCAGCCCATCACGTCCTCTACCCTGGGACCCCTGCCTGGGCAGAGCCCGCTGTGTCTGGCTGACACTGGGCCCAAGGACAGCAGGGCAGCCCACAGGCACGGCCCAGGGCCACTCTCCAAGCCCTTCAGGAGTCTGCTGCACGGCCTTTCGTCGCCACAGGAAGCAGCGAAGTTTCAAACACTCCAGCTCGTCTCCCCCGGGCCTCTCTCCTCTCCCTCGTTAGATTAAGTTCTTCAGCATTAACAAGAACACCGTTCCTTGGCCTGGAAATCGGTACAAATCTCTCATTTCCCAGCACATTTGCAAAATACCTGCTTCCACCCCAAACAGCCAGCAGAGGCCCCGGGTGCTCCTGGCCTGCTGCGCAGCAGAAGGAAGGTGCAGACGCAGCTGCCGAGCATCCCCGGAGCCCAGGGCGAGTGCCAGGCACTGGCAGAAAAGTGCTGATGTCCTCACAGCCGCTTGGCAGGGCCTCGAGCTGGCCCATGCCAGCAAGGGGATGGGAGGTGGCTGCTCTCAGAACAAGACTTGCCCAGTGGGCAAACCTACAGCAGAGCCACCGACCCACACGTACAGAGGGCTGGCGACTGTCTGTTTCGGGGACGTGGGGTTTCCCACTCAGCCTGCGGGAAGGAGGGACTGGGTGGCCTCAACAGGTGACATTACCCACCCCCCCAAGACCAGGGCAAGGCTGGGACGGAACCCTGCAGTCCCAGCGGTGTCCGAGGGGAGCAAGGTCAGCCCTGCACCTGCTGCTCAGGGGAGAAGAGAGCTGCAGGGACTCTGCCCCACACTGTGCCTGGACGTCCATTGTGGGGGTGGCTACGGAGTGGACATAAATGAGGAGGAAGAAGCCCACTTCCAGATCGGGGCTAGAAGAACGCCGTGGCTTGGCCATGCCCAGGTGCCACCTCAAACCCCTCCCACCAGGCAGCAGACAGACGGGTGCAGAGCAGGCCCCGCTTGGGGTGTAAGGACAGCAGGGGAGACACAGAGGTCAGGGGAGCACATGGTGACCGCCGGCTGTGGGTGGGCCCAGGGCAGCATGGCCAGTTCAGACTGGCTCCCGCGTGTCCCGTGGGTGGCAGGACCCTGGGCCCTGTGGGGAGAGGCCCTCCACGCGGGGGCAGAGGAGGGGCCAGCCAGCACACTGGGCCTTGTTCAGGTGAGGCAGCCAGGCTGTGGGCAGGCAGAGGCCACAAGGAGACAGGACAGGGGCAGAGGGTGCTGGTGACGGGTTCTCGGGCCGGCTGTGAAGACACACTTTGTGACAAAGGACCACAGGGCAGAAGGTTCGGGAGACCGTGGAGAGAGGCTCTGACGCCGGGGATCGGATTTGTCCAGGGGACAGAGGGAGAAATGGCACCTGACAGGAGACGCAGAGGACACAGAGGAGAAGGGACAACTGCCTGCATTTTGGACAAAGACAGGAGGAGGCGCCGCACATGCATCTGGCGGAGAAGAGCCAGAGGGTGAGTCCAAGATGCTCCAGGGGCCCCGCCCCAGGTGGCCTGAGCGCCTCAGTGGCTTCGAGCAGGAGGGTGGATAGGCACCCCCAGCTCGGCTCACTGACCGCTGAAGCTGCCGTCCAGGCCTCCCTCTCAGAAAGGCTCCTTTCAAAGTGTTTCTGCTCACGGATGGCACCCCTGTCAGCCCCGAGCTCAGGGGAGGTGGACCGCGGGTCATAGTTGACCCCATGTCCACCAGCACCTCGGCCTCCCTGAGCCCACGGGTCAAGGAGTGACTCACCTCCCAGGTCTTGTGTAAGAAGCGCTTTCTGGGAGGCATGGCTGCCACGGAGAGTGACTCCTGCGATGGATCTGGGCCGAACACACGGAACACCTTCCGGAAGGGACTTGGCACTTCAGACGCCACTAAGAGCACTCGTGATTCGTGGGAACGGGTCAAAACATCCATGTGAATGGGAGCTTGGAAGACGCCAAGCCCACTGCTCAGGGATGACCTCCAGGGGTCCAGCGGAAGAAGGAGCAGCAGATGCAGCACCAGCAGCCGGAGACCAGAGCTGCAGGTAAGGCTGCAGGTGGGGCCGAGCTGCCGCAGGCCTGAGGCCCCCAGATGGGTGAGCAGTCGCTTCCGGAGTGGCTTAATGGAGGCACACGTGTTGTTTTCTTAGACATGATCTATAACATGCTTGGTACACGACACTGGGTGTGACATCACCTTTGGATGTGCAGTCATGACTCGCTGGACTGCAGGCCTTGCGAGCTGCCCGCCCCTCCCAGGTGTGCGGGGGTCGCACAAATCGCAGGAGCAGCGAGACCACAGGGTTTGAATAGGCCCTGGAGTCCGTGCTGATGCAGAGAGGCCTTGTGGGTGGGAACGGGGCTGCATGTCACCGAGTGAGAGGCTCCCACCGTGAGCCACACACAGTCACACCGGAAACTCAGAGGGACTCAGAATGTCATGACTTGGCATTTCCCAGGAGCTCAGCCCCGGTCGCCACGCAGATCCATGAGTCACTTTCTATATTTGGGGAAAATCCATTGTGGTACAAAAATAAGGCTTTCTTCTTTTTCATTAAGGTGCATTCATAACTCCCGTTTCTGACTGTTCGATCTCGGTGTGACCGCTGAGCCATGCGCTGGTGCGTGCTCACCAGTCGGCGCTCTTAAATTCCTTTGATGAGCCGCTTTACGAACGCCCAGATGAATGACTGACGGCACCACACCCCGCCCCAGCCGCTCAGTCACTGAACTCTGACTCGCAAACACCACGTCAGTCAGTGTGACTCTGAGGAGCACGGCCGTTTCCAGCCACAGCATCTTAGGATGCTGACGTGCGTGCACAGTGTGCGATGATCTCAACTCAAAATAGTCAGAGCATAAATTTGGGTCATGAAGTCAATACAAATTAAACCTCACAGAAGAGCTAAAATGACTTCACATTCCCTGTGACGTCTGGCACTTCAGAAAGTCAAGCAGAGGCGCATCAGAGGCACAGGGAGGTGGCAGCTGTCCCCAAGGAGGGGAGCCGAGCGCCGGAGCAGGTGCGGATGGTGAGGACAGTGTCCTGCTGGAAAGCCGACGTTCCTGTCCCCCAGTGCCCCTAACTTAGGACCCTGTGCAGGAATTCCTTTCAAAACGGGGTGCACCCCGCTGGAAGCGGGGCTCCTTCCGAGGGAGAAATCATTACACAGTTGGTCACATCTCATCGCCTTGACCAACCAACAGTGAACCTTTAGTTAAATGTCATATCTGAGTAACTAATCATGGTTGGTATATATTTTAACAATTTTGACACCTATTTTAACCTTCCAACATAACTCAGTATAAGTCTACAGAAGACCCCTTTAAGAAGTTTTACAGAACTTGTGTTTTGAAAGAACGAGACTAGGAAAGAACACCTAACCCGGACCCTGTCCTCATTCCGAACCGTTCCAGGAATAGCCTGTCTCCAGGTCCATTTTTCCCAAACCAAATCAGTCACCACCAGTTCCCTCCACAAAGAGGTATTTTGCTCCTTCCAGGCCTTTTAATCCAGGTACAGCCGCACACAGAGGAGCGGGGCACACACGGCCCGGCACCCCCAGTCTGCAGATGGGCGCGGTGTGGGGCCGCCCGGTGCCAGGCGCTGCTTCTTGGCAAGTGCGCTCCAGAGGCAGGTGCGCCTCCTTCCGAACCCAGTCGTCCGCCAGGACGCCGTCAGTCCCCCGTGAGGACGCAGTGTCGCTCAATGGAGGCTTAATTTGTCCTGCACGGGCGTCGCAGACTTGCCGTGCCTGCCCTCCCCAGATCCAGATCCGGACGGTAGTGCGGCCCCAAAGCACGTTGTTAAAAATGAAAGAGAGTGCAGGAATGGGAAGGCCCCGAAGAGTCAAAGGAGAAAAAGAAAAAGAAATCTGAAAACATGTTTTTTCTCATTTTTGCCAAAGGTCCATGGAAGGGTGTCTGAGTTGCGAACCCAGCACACGCCGAGGGTGGTTTCCACCCACTTGAGTCCTGTCTCCCCGGGGCGGAAACGAAAGTGGCCAGGAGACGTTTGGGCGAGCTGCACCCCCCCCACCGCGGAGGGCTCTGGCCGGGGCTGGGCCGTGGGTCCTGCCCTTGCCTGGGAGGAGGAGGGGGACCCCTGTGTCTCCCTTTCTTCGGGGTGACCTCATCTGAATCAACCTGGGGGTCAGTGGGCATTGTTCTGCCCCCCCAGTCGGGGCTTAAAGCCATGAGGCCCACACGTGGCTGCAGGAAGCGGAACACTCTGGCTCGGTGCTCTCTCTCGGTGACACGTGGATGACACTGAGTTCAGAGCCCGTGGCAACTTCTCGGTCCCACAAAGCCCCCAGTTCCGTGGGCCACCTGAGGGCAGCAAAGCCTCGACACACCACAAGTGAAGGGCCGGGAGCCCATGGGAGAAGCAGCCCTCCGGACGCTCCTCTGAAAACACGGAGTGTTTGCTCTGTTCTCCGTCAGAAGTCGGTGACACCACAGCGGTGACTGAGGACGGTCATGGAGGTGCTTCTCCACGAGGGGCCTGTGGGGACAGGCACGGGCTCAGGTTTCGCAGCGCCCGCGGCCTCACGGGGCCGGTGTCTGGCTACTTTATTGTTCCAGGGTCTAGCACCCGTTAGAGAGACACAGCCCGTTCAAACCTTCTTATTCCAATTGCAAGAAAGTAAACCCACATATCAACACAAACTTAATTAGATTTTGTGATCATCCCCTCAGCAAAGCCTTATTTTAAATTTTAATATGCTGAACATAACACCTGCATATGCAAATGAAGTAACATGCATATCACCTCCCGTCGTTAAACTGCCGAGGTCTCCATGGCTTCCCCGTTTGCAAAGCCTTCCAGCTCAGGAATTTAGAATTCCAGGCAGCACACCACTCCCTCGAAGCCACGTCTCACGCAGTGAATTTCCAGCACAATAAACTGGACAGCCCTTCAGCGCGCCACGTCAGTAAACTGGAACCAGCATAAAATCACCACTTGGGGGTCACTTTTAAAGTTGGTGACATTAGCCTCTGTGATCGCACTGGAACCGAGCAAACTGGGGATCCCACGTGCAGAGCCGAGCTGCAGGGCGGGCCCCACACCTTCAGCACCAGGGACAGAGCTCCCGGCACCAAGGGCAAGCTGCTTGCTTGCCCTTCCCTGTGACACTGGACTGTCCTGCTGCGCCCCCCCCCCCCCCCCCCCCCCCCCCCCCCCCCCCCCCCCCCCCCCCCCCCCCCCCCCCCCCCCCCCCCCCCCCCCCCCCCCCCGCCCACGACCTGGCTCCGTGCAGGTGGCGACTCCCAGGCAGGACCAGGTCACACGCGCTTCCAGGGCACCGAGGGGGGAGCCTGAGTGCGCCTCTCACAGCCGAGAGACCTGGTGCCCACTCTGCGCCCGACGGCAAGCTGGGCTCCGCATGGAAGGCAGCGCCGCAGAAAACCGCAGAGTGCAGCCCTCGCAGGCCCACGCCCACCAGGTCGTTCGCTGTGCGCTCAAGTGCAAACACGCCCCTCCAGCCCGCCCCTCCCTCCCACAGCGCCCACCCGTCCACGCACAGACCCGGAGCAACGTCCACACCGTGGCATCAACAATAAGCAGCGCACGGACACCTGGGGTCCGAGGTGGCGCACAGTTGAGCACTTATCACTTAGCCACCACCACCCGGCTCTTCGGGACACCGTGAGGCTCCCGAGCAGGTTCCCCGCCGTCTTCCCTGCCACCGCTCCTTTCAAGTCGGTTACAAAGGCACCGGTGACATCCAATCCCCATCAAAAGCGGCTCCCTCTGTGAATCTGGCACTGATCCCTCGGCCCAAACAAACTGACTTCACGTCCCACGTCCCGGCTGCTGGGGAAGGCGCTCTCTCTGGCCATGGGTTCCTGCTGTTACGTCTCTGCCCCTCGCCCTGGCTGCACCTCCAGCACCCAGAGGAGTCCCTGTGCACGGTTCAGGGTCCACAGACGTTCATGACAGGAAGGCGTGGCTGTTGGAGCCTACGGCCTGGCCGGGACCTGGCTCTGGTTAGGGCCAAAGGGCGCTCAGCGTGCCGGCCGCTACGCCCTCCGCAGGCAAGCAAGAGCTACTGCTAACCCGATTCTAAACGTTTTCGAAACACGACTTCAACAAAGTAATCCAGCAGAAAGTGCTACTTACCCATAGCTACGGATTATATTAAAATAGTGCTTAAGAGAATAAATAAAAAGACAAGTCACAGCCTGAGGGAAAAATATCTGTAGACACCAATCTGGGATCCAAAAAGTTCTTCTTACCATCAAGAAACAAACACCCCGATTTAAAAATCTGCGAAAGAACCGGACGTGTACGGGCGACACATAACAAGATGCCGAGATCGTCCACCCAGCCCCTCGGGAAGACTTCTGGCAAAGCCGAACGCATTCTGATCTCGGGGCCCGGTAACCACACTCCTTGGTCTTTACCCAAGTGAGCTCCAAACCGACGTCCACAGGAAACCGCTGCTGACGTGTCCAGCAGGCCCGTTCTCAGTGGGCGAGCCTCGGAAGCAACCGAGATGCCCTTCAGCAGGTGAGGAATGAACCGGCTGCGGCCCCTCCACACGGTGGGACACTGCTCAGCTAACGAGCGACAAGCTCTTGAGCCATGAAAAGACGTGGAGGAGCCTGACATGCATGTGACTGAGTGAAGGAGCCAGTCTGAAAAGGCCACACGCTGTGTGAGCCCGACCCTGTGACACCCTGGAGAAGGCGAGACTGTGGGGACAGTGGCAGACCAGGAGTTGTCATGGGGTTGGGGGGAGGGATGGACAGGGGAGCCCGGGGGGTTTCATTCTGTGTGACACGTGATTCTGGGGACACGACACCAGGCACTTGCCCAAACCCACAGGGTACACAGCACAGAGCCTGGGCCTGACCTGGTGACCCCAGGGACCACCAACATCGAGATGTGACTCATGCTAAAAGTAGAGGCTCTAACAGCACCACCACCCCTTCCCCCAAAACCGCGTGGTGACACGTGGCTGTGACCCAGGGCAGGTGATTGCTGGGCATCCCCCAAACCCACAGGCCGGAGTCCTAACCACCAGGACCTCAAAACAGGACCTTATTTGAAGGCAGGCCCCTGCAGATGACGGGTTCAGATGAGGTCACAGTGGAGCAGGTGGCCCTGCTCCTATAGGAGGCAGCCCTTATGAAAGGGCTTTCGAGTCGGACACAGAGGAGGCTTCGGGGAGAGGAAGGCAGAGACGGGCGGTGTCGCCACCTGCCGAGGGTCTCCAGAGCCCAGGAGCTGGGAGGGGCTTGGACACACCCTCTTCGGCCCTGAGGAGGCACCCACACAGCTCTGGGACTGTGGCTCTCCAGAGTTGGAGCCGTCACGCTGAGGGGGCGACTTTCTTCCCCAAACCCACACCCTGGCAAGAAGGAGGCACCCGGCAGTGAGCATCTAGCGCCCTCCACAGCCATGACCGGGCCCGTCCGGCTCAGGGTCACACGTCCCCTCCCGTCCTTCACCAACAGGGGCCGTGCTGGACGGCATGGACACCAAGGGCCCAGCCCAGATGGTCCAGCCCCTGATGGTCTGAGGAGGACCTATGGACCCAGCCTCTCCACCCACTGCGGGTGCTCGAGGGGCCCCGGACCACAGCCCCCTGTCCTTCTCTATTTGCAGGGTCACATTTCCTCTGTAAGAGGCGCGCCTCAGACCGCCCTGCGTTCGGCAATATCCCGCCGTAACCATGGTTAGGACCCGTGGACCCTCATCCCTGGGTCCTTCAGGAAGGACGCCCATTCCCAACGTGAGAGTGAGACACGGGCTGTGGGCTCAGGACCCGCCTGGTCCCCACGGGCCCTGGGAGCGAAGAGAAGCCTGAGTGATCGACGCAGAGGCCTCGCAAGGGCTCCAGTCTGCTCGCACCCCACGCTGCCCTCTGGCTCCACTCCCTGCCGCGGTCTGCCCGCCCCCCTGGGGGAATGGAAAGGTAATTCTGACCAGGACAGCGATGAGGAAAAGAGGGGGACCGGCCTCCTGCTGAGACTCCCAGCCGGGCCCCAGGCCCCATGGACACCAAACAGGATGGATGGTCCCTACTCTGTGAGGCAGCCTGACTGCTGAGCAGGCAGAAAATCCCCCGAAGCTCCACATGGCCCCCCTCATTGGAAAAGGAACTTTCCGCTTTGCCCAAATGGGACAATCTCTGGCTATTAAAAAAAAAAAAAAAAACTAGGAAAGGGAAAATGGGAGAGGGAAGGAGGGGGAGCCAGCACTTCTGTCCCTGGAGCCTTCCAAGGCCCCGGTCTGGTCGCCCTGCCCAGCTGGGGTGCGTGGCCTTTACAGAAACCGGCCCTTAGCAGCTTTCACCTGACTCAGCCGCGGGGGGTGCTGGGCTCTGCGGTCACCACTGCCTGGCTGCAGTGTCACACCCTCGAGGGCTGGTGACCAAGCAAAGCCCTGCCCTCGGAGTCCACACGGGGCCCTGCTGGTGAGCAGCAGCCTACAGGGGCCGAGGCCAGGGTCCCTCTGAGAAATGAGTGGACTTTCCTTGGGTAGAGCTGCACCAGGATTATATGATCCCTAAGAGTAGACCGAGGCCTTCACCACCTGTTTACAGGATGGACAGACAGACAGGGGTGGGATAGACAGACAGGGGTGGGACAGACAGGGATGGGGCAGCCCTCACCCCGAGCTTGCCAGCAGGTCACTGGCCGCAGCTCTGGAGGGTGCTCTCGGGAGCTGCCGCTGCCCGGCTGCCTGGTGGACACTGGACAGACAGACTGGGCAGGGCCGGGGCCTGCCCCACAGGAAAGGGTGTCTCCCCTCCTCCTGCAGCTCACCAGACGGGGGGCCGTGGGCCAACAGCGAAGCCACTGCCCCCTGCGCCGCTGTGCGCCCAGTGGTCGGGCTCGCTCTGAAGGGTCAGCGTGTAAGGAAGCAGGACCTGAGCCCGCTGGGCTGTGTCATGCATGAGGCAGATAAAACGTCCCCACAGTGACAGGACAGAGCCTCAGGGCCACGAAGGTCCTGCCCTGGAGCCCGCGCCAGGTGTCAGAGGAAGCTGCCCCACCCCCATGTGCCCCCCACCCACATCGGGTTCCACAAGGACCCCGCACGCAAAGACAGCTTCTCTAAGTGAGGAGCGGAGGGCGTGTGTGGTTCACTCTGGGTCCGCTCATCAGTCAGCCAGACTGACCACGCGGGCTGCTGTGCGCTGTCTGCCGAGTTGCACGCCCCGTCTGTACTTCCAGCACCGATGCAAACAGTGTGACACAGACGTTTCCGCAGACAAAGGTCCTGAGCAGGGCTGCTTCCACTCAGCTACGAGCGTGGAGGTCTCAGCGCTTAATAAACAAGGGTTAGTGAACAAGAGGTGTGGCCATTTGCCACATCTGGCAGAGCTCAGCGTTTCTGGTGAATCACTGGATACACCGTGAAGGCGGAGAGACGACCTCAGACGTTTTCCGGGGGTTTCTACCTGGGGATCGTCTGGGATGGTGCAAATCCCACCACGTCAGACCGGAACTGGGCTCTGTGGGCAGCTCTGACCACGGGTGTCTCTCCATGGCGTCCGGATGATGCCAGTGGGGAGGCTGGGACGACCTGGACCCCAACATCACACAGCACCGCCCTGAATGAATTAGGCCCAAGGCCGCTCCTTCCCGGCGCCGGCACAGCTGCATCGGCAGGGAACCCTGACAGTGCTGCTTCGCCCGCGCCTCCCCGCCAGGGACCCGCGTGCTGTTCCCACGCACAGACACGCTTTCTCACGTCCAGCACGCACTAGAGCTGGTCCCTGAACACTGTGACATCGGAAACCGCGAGTCTGCTCCCAGCATGCAGATGGCCATGCAGATGGGGTGTGCATTCTGTGGTATTTTCAACCCGACGTGTCCCCTCACAGCGGGGCACTCGGCTGGGGGACACCGAGGACAGTAAGGAGGAACCCGAAGTCCGAGTTTCCAAGAACATCTAATGTTTGAGGACACAGACTCTGGTAAGCCTCGTGGGCACACGGACAGACGTGTTGGGTGCTCAGGGTGACGCAGGAAGAATTAGTGGAAGGGAAGCTATTCTCACAAAGATGATGCCGGAACCTCCCAGAGTCCTGAAGAGAGCGGGGGAGGGGAGCGAGGAAGAAGAGGCCAAGGTGACCTCCCTTCAGAACATCCCCAGCTCTTCCGTAGCTGAAACTGGGCTGCTTGTGCGCACTGATGTTGCCGGGGATGCGAGGGGCCTCCCAGGACTGGCACCCACAAGCCCACGGCTGGAATGCGTCCCCGCAGGGGGACCTGCCACATGCACGGCTTCTCAGACGGCGTCGGAAAGCTCAGCGCTTCCGTGAGTGGGCAAGTAGGGTGGTCAGTGTGTAGATGGAGTCACAGAGAGGGGCGGAAGCGGGTTCGCAGGCACTTGTGTGGAAATGGTGTAGTGAGTGATGAATGAACACACACGCGTGGAAACGGTGCAGTGATAAATGAGCACACACATGTGGAAACGGTGCAGTGAGTGATAAATGAGCACACACGTGTGGAAACGGTGGACTGATAAATGAGCGCACACATGTGGAAACGGTACAGTGAGTGATAAATGAGCACATGTGTGTAGAAATGGTGCAGTGAGTGATAAATGAGCACACACGTGTGGGAATGGTGCAGTGATAAATGAGCACACGCAGGCACACTCTGTGTCATTTATTGCAAACCTGCTTCTGCCCCAAGATCATCGTCACGCACACATGTGCATGGAAAATAAGCCAAATGGAAAACTAGGAGAATAAATCTAAACTCCACACACACCGGGCATGGGGTGACCAGCAGACCCAGGTCCTCGAGTGACGTGGCCGCACGTGCTCGGGCTGCGTGCACACCCGTGCAGTCCAGATGAGGGCCTGGCCTTCCCAGAGCCTCAGGAGCTGTCCCCCCATGGGCCATGCAGGCGCCCACCCTCTGCGGTTCCCAGTAACCTGAGAAGGCGCTCCAGGAGTTCTCCGGAGCCCAGCGCTCTGACTGACGGTCCCAACTCCATCTCTGAACAACTACATCAGCGAGCGAGCACAGTGGACAGCCAGGGCGCGGAGCGGCTCCCAGAAGTGGGTGTGAGCCGTTGGCCTCGTGGGGGAGGGCCCCGCCTGCGCCTGGCCACGCAGCCCTGGACGGACAGGGGGCACCCTCCCCGCTGAGACCCCAAGTCAGGGGCCTGGCTCCCCAGCCACACTCGGCAGCGGAGCGCTTCCTGTGCTCAGCACAAGGAACGGAAGATTCCGGCCTCGCTCTGCCGCCTTCAGCCCCTCCTGGACGCGGTGCGTCGTCAGCAGCCACGCGTGGACAGGGAAGCGAAGTCACAGCAACTGCTCTCGAAATAGAACGGCCGTGACGTTTTCCTTGATGTGAAAAATGCTAGTTTTACCCCCAGTTATTATCTCGGAGTAATCACAGATAAAACCACGACCCAGGGACCCAGCTGCTGGCGACTGCTCTGTCCTGACAACGACTTCCTGAGTCTGTCTCAGCTCAGCCTCCCTGCCCGCCGGATTCTGAGCGCGGATGCCGCTGGGGACCAGCTGTGTGTGGGAAACGGAGGGAGTGAGCGAAGGCCGTCACCATGCGCGTGTGGAGGTGCGTGTGCTCAGAAACCCAGCACGCGGTGCCCTCTGGGTAAGGAACACACTCCAAGAACACGGGGCAAGTACCCGGACCTGCGGCACCTCCTCCCGGTGCCAGTGCCTGCCAGACGGGGACACGGCTGCCCCACGGTCACGCTTCCCGCAGCCTCGGGAGGCGGGTTCTCTAACTGAGGAGCGAGATGGCGCAGGGGTGCATGTGCCTATGTGTGCCCCCGTGTGCTGGGGGGAGTGGTGTGTGCCCCTGTGGGTGGTCACACTTCCTTCCTGACAAGTGCCTGGGCCACTGCAGCGGACACGGGCCACGAAGACAGAAGTCCCTCCCTGCAGCTCTGTGCCCAGCCAGCCAGGCTCGGCCACACTGTGAGGAGCGTGGGGGCACCCCGAGCGGACGCTGTTTCCAGAGAAACACTCGCGGAGGCCGGCTCATTTAAGAGACCACAGGCCGCGAGGTGAGTGGTGTGTGGACCACAGCGCGGCCCCGTCGGAAGCTCCGCGCCGGGAGGTGCTTGGGGCTCCGGCAGGTCAGAGGGCAGCCACTGTGCTGCCACGGCTCCGCTGTCACTGTCAGGTCCACGAGACTGCGTGCCTGCTGTGACCACGTCCCCCACAGTCACCGCCCCTCGCTCGCCTCCAGGTCCTTGGCTGGTTAACCACCGGCAACGGCAGCGACCTCAAAACCAGGCGAGGAGCACGGATGGAGGGTGAGAGCTGTCACAGCTCTGCCCACTCCTGGGTGCTGTCTGCCGGCCCCCAGGACCCCGCATGGACCCCCGCTGTGGAATCCCAAGCGAGCCCCGTTCCCGGACTGCACCCCTGCAACCCCACCCCCGGGATGGTCCATTCAGTGAAGGGCGTCGGAGGTGACAGGCCACCGTGAGCACTTGTTGCTGAGTGGAAACCGGGTCCACGCAGCCGGAAGTGCCACAGAATGTCCATGGACAGCAGCATCTGAGCAGCTGAGCCTCAGGGACAGAATCATGAATGAAACAGCCGTGCCCCCTAGACAGGGACACACGGAGGGGCCCGGCCGCGTGCACGGCGACGTGGGGCCCTTGGCGACAGGAACTTTTAAAGCCAGCACTTGTCTGGACGCCTGAACCCCTGACAGATGCCTCTGCTGACGCCCCCCATCATGAAGAGAGCACAGCCGGGGAGGGAAACACCGGCACCACAGGCACGAGAACCAGCCTCAGCCAAGCCTCCTCTCCCCTCCTGTCCACGCCAGCCCCTCACTGCCAAGTTCCCTGCGGACAAAGCTCTGAAGGGTCAGCCCCTCCAGGGCCCGGAACCCTCTTCAAAGCCCGTGGGCCCTGGAGCACGCTCACTTGGAAACCTCAGAAACCACCCCCCCCGCCCCCCCCGCACCTGAAACACGGTCTGCCGCCTCCGAGGAGCCAGGAGCCGAGGGCAGCTGCTGGGGGTGGGGGACAGCACCAAATATCAGAGCCTGCCGCCTCCTAGGCGGCGTTAGGTCCTCGCAGCACGAAAGCACGGCCGCACTTCCCAGCCCCTCAGAGACTGCCTTTCCCTCTCCTTTCATCCTGCTCCGCGCAGCAGAGAGGCCCTGACCTCAGCACCCGGCACCACAGGGAGCTGTCCCCGGCCTGGCTGCCGGCCTCGGCTCACAGAGCAAATGCAGGGTTCACAGCTGCGGTGTCGCCGGCTCCCTCCCTCCCCGGGGACAATGCCCAGCGCCCAGCCCTGTGTCTCGGCGGTGGCCACGGAGCCCTCGCCTGACAAGCTGCTCCATCTTCAGACCTTGTTGGAAAACCTGTTCTCTGGAGAGTGAACTTGTCTTCCTGGAATCATAGCGGAGCATCCCAGGCTGTGCAAGACACCCCCCCCCATCCTCCATGGCAACCAAGAGGCTCCCTGGAGGCTGGTAATCCCCCCACCCCACTCCCCGGCTGCCACTGGGACGTCTGTGGGGAGCTGAGCGTGTCCCTGAGGAAGACGCCGCCGGCTCCTGGGGAGGACACGGTGAAGACCGTGGTGCAAAGTCCAGGGGGTGCCGCCCGCCCACTGCCTACCTGATGCCAGGGTCCTGCGCCCGCGGAGGGAAGCCAGGATGAGTCATCGCACTTACCCAGGCAGCGCGCCTGCTGCGCGGCTTGCAGCAGCCCCTCGCCCGAAGGAGCCCGGCTTCTCAGCAAACGGGGCACCGGGAGGACGGTGAGGACTCAGGGCAGGAGGCGGCGTCCGCTGGCAGGGCCGTGTGCATGCAGGGAACAGGTCAGCCGGCGTGGACGCGTCGGCAGGGGGCTCTGCCGCCCGGGGACTGCAGCGCACGGCATCGGCTTGCGATGCATGTCCCATATATTCCAGCACCAGGGAAAACACGGATCTGGAGCCCGGTCTGGGTGGACGCGGGGCCGCTCCTAAGCCGCTGCCGCCGCTGCCGCGGAGCGAGGCTCTGCCCTCCCCCTGGGGCCCGCCATGGAGCAGGAACTTAGGGGGCCCGCGGCGCGTCCCCCACGTCAATCACAGAAAGCAGCTGCGGGCTGCTGTGTTCTCAGTGATCGTCCGTCATCCCCTTTCACAAACGGTCCCTACTCAGGCAGCGGCTCCTGGGGTGATGATATCATTTGCTCCCGCGCCATAAATGGGCAACTTCCTGGCGGCGTCACCACATCGCAGACTCGGCTGTGTGAGGGCAGGGCCTTCCACCCCACGCCCCCTCGGTGGGCCCCGGGCTCCCCACATCTGGAAAGTTGCAGCCACAGAGAAAAGCTCTCTGTCATGTAGGGGCCGTGCCCAAGGAGCCAGCAGGCCACGCCTGTCTCGGACCCTGCACCTGCCTTCCCAGAGACGTGCTTTGCACCAACATGAAGTCAGCCTTGGGGACCTGCCACCCCAGCCCTCTCCACCCACCTACCTCACGACCCCCCAAAACATGTACTTGGAGGGAGGAGTCCCAAGCAGGACAGGGGCCTGGCGTGTGAGGGGGGCTGCGACCCTCTGGGTCAGGCAGGCATGCATGCACACTGCATGAGCCCCGCACTTCCCCAGAGGCACACTCGGAAGCGCCATGGACCCCAGGTCCATCTACCGACTCAGTTCAGCGTCGCCTGTGCCCAAAGCGGAGTCCCCGCCTGGGGGAGGAAAGGGGGTTCGAACGGGTTTCCCTGACACAAGGTCCCAGGGTCGCCCCTGCAGGTCACTAAGTACTTCCCCTGCGAGGCCAGCACGGACCGTTCGCCACCAGTGACCAGGTTGGTGGACATGTGGTCACTGCCGCTTCCAGTCCATCACGGGGAAACATGCCCCTGGACCAACCTGGGACGCTCTGAGAGGTCCCCCACCCACATCCCCACTGTGGGCAGGACGGGCCCCCGGGAGGGGATGGGCGGGTACCCAGTACAGAGCAGCACCCAGGAGCTGAAACCCACACACAGCCCACAAGACTCCCAGTGGCCCTCTGTCGAGAGTGACCTCACAGGGTGCGCGTCCCACCCGAGTCGGTGTCAGGAGTGACCTCAGGCCTGAACTCCGGGCCGTGGGGACAGACACACGCAGCTCACACGCCCTGCTTGGGGGAGGGAAGCCTGCTCGCCAGGCTTGGCTGAAACACAGGGCGTATCACTCCGTGTGGGCGTCACCCATAACGCCAGACAGGACGGAACTGTGTCCCCCACGTGCACATCCCCTGGGACCTCAGGACGTCAGCTGACTTGGAGTCAGGGCCTGCACGGGTATAACTAAGGACCCTGAGAGGCCATCCCAGGGGCCGGTGTGGGCCTTGAATGCAATGCATTTTCACAGCACAGGGGACGCCTCAGACGCACATGGAGGGGCCGCGTGGTACCTGGAGTACAGCCCCCGTGCGGCGGGATGGCAAGCACACGACCGCCTCAGGGGCTCCGCTAGCATCAGCTCCTGTAAGGCAGGTGCAGGTGGGCACTGCCATCAAGAGACACTGAGTTGCAGAGGGGTCTGGGTGCCTCACAGCCACGCCGGACCGCGCGCCTCCCACGCCCACCGCGGGCTCCGAGGAGCGGTCCTCTGGTGGCACACACAACAGGTGACACCGGTGTGTGCCAGATGTGACCACAGGAAGTCTAGCTCAGGGGCCACAGCGTGACGGGTCAGAGACCTGCCCCAGGGGGTGGCCACCACTCTGCAGTCACTGACCCCTGGCCAGGCGCTGCCCAATCTGCCCTCTGTCCTCTTCACCAGCACCAGACTGGACTCGTCTGCGGAACTGCACGTGACCCTCTGGCTTGTTGCAAAACCACCTGAGACACGAGAACGGCTGCACAGGGGACAGAGGGGCCACCTCGAGGGGTGTGGTGGCACACAGGGCCTGGTATCAGTCCGGGTTCTCCAGAGAAACAGGACCGGCAGGGACTCAGATGGCAGAGATCTGCCGCAGGAACGGGCTCCCGTGATGTGGGGGCTGGGCCGGACCCACTGTCCGCACGGGGCCCCAGGGACGGGAGTGGCAGCTGCAGGAGCCGAGAGCGTCCGCCCTTCCTGATGCGCCCTCTCCACCCAGCCTGCAGAGTCGGGCACAATGGGCACAAGCCTCCCCTGGAAACCCCCAGCAGCACCCCCATTCTCACCAGCCCCCAGGCTCCCTTCCTGTCGGACAACACAAATTACCGCCAGACAGACCTGTGCTCGGGGCACAACAGAGCCACAGCCTGCCTGGGAAGCAACCTGTCAGCTCCCAAGTGAGGTTTCCAGCCAAAGCAGCAACAAAGAGCCCCGAGTCTGACGCCCCCACGGCCCTCCTCTGGACCCACCACCCCGACACCCCGTCCTCTCAAAGCCGCCCGTCACCGACCAGGGGTCGTCCCGGTCCCAGATCCAGGCAGAGCCACGCACGGGAAGGAGCAGGGTCTGTGCAGCTGGGCCCTCCCCGGCGAAGGGCTTCAGGGCCGCGAGTGCGGGAGCGGGTGCGTTGTTGTCCTTTTAACCTCTGCAGCGTTTCCCAGCGGAGTCGCAGAGGGAGTGCGTGAAAGGCTCCGTTACTGAAAGGCTTCCTTGCCTCTCGTTTTCCTGGCAGCCTGCTTGACCCTGAACCCCGTCTCCAGACTCAGAGAGGGAAGGCCACGGGCTCCTCGCAAATCGGCTGCCCCCAAAGAACACCTCGAGAGGCGTCCCCGGGTGCCTGGGGCCCGCTCGTCACCCTTCGTTCTGTTCTTCCTGGTGTTTGGGACAGAGAACCCTGATCCCCGCTCCGAGGCAGACTTCAGAAAACAAGACATGGTCCAGCTCGCGGGCGGGAGGGAGGGCAAGGCCATTTCTACCTACAAAAGGGAAGGGTGGCCCGTGGGTGAGGGGTGTGTCCCTATTCACACAAACCGGAAACCACGGCCAGCTGAGCCTGTGCACCAATGTGCACTGTGAGCACTAGAAGGCGTTTTAATTTGCTCGTGATGCGGAGGAACACACCTCCGTGCAAACAGCTCAGTCCCACTTACCCGACACACGTGTGTGTCTCGTGGGGACTGTGTGTGTCCGGGGTCAGGGCTGTTCTCAGGCCGCACACGTGCGCAGACCTGACGCAGAGGCTCTGCGGGCACAACGCCAGCACTCACAGTCACCGCCGGGGGTGAACGCCCTGCCCGGACGGCCCGACCGGCCTCAGGGGCCCGTGTTCACGGAGCTACGCACCAGGCACTGTGAGTCTCACGGCGGAACTGCATTTACCGAATTTTGCCGGGTATAAATGCGCACCAGCGTTTTTGTGTGCATTTATGCACGGGACTGTCACACCCGTGGTGTGTAATCGTTACGCCCATGTACAATGCGCACCCTTACTTTCCCTCAAACATGCGGGGGAAGGAGCGTGCGTTACGCACAACAAAATACAGCTCTTACCACAGCCGATCTGAGTCCGTGGGGGCGTTTCCCACCCACGGCTACGCAGACGGGGGGCCCATCGGAATGGAGTCGCCTCCAGAGCTGCCTGGGCGGGTCAAATTCAAGTCTTGTCTGTCAGACCCCAAAGGTGACGGCTGTGCCCTCAGCCCACGCACGCTTGGGGGAGTCCGCTGCTGCCCCGGGACCTGGCGCCTGGGGTCACGCTCACCACACACGTGTCCCGGGGTCCCACTGGCTGAGGGGACAGCCCCTCATGGGCTCCGTGGCAAACATGAGGGAAAAGACACCTCCCTCACTCGACGTTCAAGACGCTGAAAAAGCCTCCAATTAAAACCAAACAGTACCCGAGGGAAAGACGTGAGAGCAACAAGAGGAAGCTGAGGCCACAGAACGAGGGACGTGTGAGCCCCTGGGGCCTGGTCCCTCGCCCAGCGGGCAGAATGCTGGGTAAAATAAAACCGGGACACGCCCGCGTGACGGACACCGCAGGGTCGCCAGGCGACCGGCCGACCCATGCGGCCGGGTCGCACGTAGGACGCTTGGCCGAGGCCGTTTAGCCTATAGCTCCGACCAGAAACGGTGTGGGCAGGTTTTCCTGAAACGCGAATGTCATTTTAAAATCCTCTGAGGTTGCGTCCGAGCGGCCTTGGGAAGCCACACGCCTGGGAGCCGCCCAGAGCTGCCGACCCGGCCGTCAACAGTCCTACCTGGGAGACAGAGCCTGGGTGCCTGCGTGGCCCACTGCTCCTGCCCGACACCCCACGACCCAGCCCCCCAACGCCGAGACCACCCCACGACCCAGCTCCCCAACGCCGAGACCGCTGACCACTGACCGCTCACTGTGCTCAAGCAGGCCTTGCTGCCCTTCCCTCTGAAGTTACAAGATGATACGGGTGGACAAATGTGCCCAAGTCCTTCGAGTAATAAGACTGAGGTTCGTGACGTCCCTGCAAGGAGCCGTCGGAGGTCCGAACGTGCATGCTGCTGGACGGTGGCCCCTGTGGGGGAGCAGCCTGGGGGGTGGTGTCCGGTGTCACACCAGGAACTCCGTGTTGAGAGAGGGAGGCACCGGCTTCAGGTTTCTGACGGGAAGTGTCTGCCAACAGGACCATCTCCCCAAGCACACGGGACCCAAGGGGCAAGTGCGGAGTTTCCGCAGAAAACAGGCCACCCGAGCAGAGGAAGCCCCCGCGTGCCTGAATAGAGACCTGGCCCTTCGTCACGTCCGCGCTCGGAGTGGGGAAGCCTCCCCAAACTTGCCTGATCCTCGGTCTCTGTCCTGATGGTTTAAAGCGGAAACAGAAATCCATTTCTCAGGAGCGGAAACTAAAGACCTTAATGAACTCATCTTTTTGCCTAAAATAGAGCTTACCAGTCCCCAATCCCTGGCAGCGCTGTGTGCTGGGAACTGTCACCACTTCGTCATGTCCCCAGACACGTGAGGAAGGGCCTCCTGGCACCTCTGCCAGCCGCCTCCTTTGCCAAAACATCTGTCCCTGGGTTTGATCCTCCACAGAGGGTTTGGGACGCCGGTCCTCACAGCCCCCAAAATACATGTGTCACACGGGTGTGCTTCTCACACCTGGACATACAGTCACTCAGAACATCACTCTGCTCTCTTCCCCCCTCCCTCCTGGAGGCCTCTGCCCACTGCACGCCACACTTCTGTGTGTGAAAGTCACCTGGGAACAGGTGTGTCCTCTCCCCGGGAGTCTCTGGGCTCGGGGATCACAGACCACAGAACTGAATGTCCCACGGCACCTGACCAGGCACCTAATGGAAAACTCCTCAGTATCTGGGGAGAGAAGGAAGAGAAAGCAGGGTCCTGGGCAGCAGAGGGGCCCGGGGGTCGCACTAGACTGACCCACGGCCCTGTGGGTGCATGGGGACAAGGACCACGGCCATCCCAGTGGGTGCCAGCGGCTTCACCATGAGACGAGAGCTCAGTGCCCAGAGCCGCTGCCCCAGACCAAGTCCCCAGGCGGGAGGGCCACGTGCTGCCCTGGCTTTGCCGAGTGTGTGTCATGGGAGCTCAGTGCTCCCTCGGGTCCCCGGGGGCACCTCGATGGGCAGAGTGTGAGTGGCGGGCCCCTCGCTGGCGCACCAACGAGACGTCCTGGGTCTGCACCCCACGCCCCTGCCCTCAGACACCAGACAAAACAAACAGTTCGCCAGGTCTCCACGGAGACCGTTCCCCATTCAGGCTGAGTCAGCCCTGGTGCCAAGGGAGGGCTGGGACCTGTGGGCGGAGGGTGGCCAGTCTCAGCCCAGGATTAAATCTCAGCAGGAGGCTGGCGGGACGACTGTGGTCAATGCAAAAAATCAGGCCACTTGCCTCTCCGGCCGACGCCGTGGGGAGATAAAACCGCAGTGCATGCCCACTGGTGAAAAGGGGAGGCCCCGCCACTGCTCGATGTAATTGGTCTTCCCGGGCCGCCTCGCCCTGAAGGGCACGTGTCAGTAAAATCTCAGCCCACGCTTCGGAGTTACCCCAACACCTCTGCGTCGGCCTGTGGCACTCGGTCGCTTCCCGTCTGAGCGTGAAAGGCCTTGTGTTCAGAGAAGCAGCGGCCTCGTGCCCCTTGAGGCTGAGAGAGCTCTCTCAAGGGGCCGAGAGGCGGGGCCCCCGGGAGCAGGGAGAGGGGAGGGCTTGCCTCTGGGCAGGCGGCCAGATGTAGCCGGGCCAGGCCCTGCGGGCTCCCACCTGAGTCACCTGGGAGGCAGCTGCCCCTTCTGCCCAGGCCTGGCCAGGCCGGCTCCCGGCAGACACCACTGTTTCCTCGCAGGCTGCTGCGTGGGGTCCTCAGGAATCACGTGAGAACGTAGCTTCTTTTCATCCCCCGTGGGCCGACCGGGGCCACGTCGCCGAGGAGCTGTCCTCTGAGCAGCGGGCTCGCAGCTCTGCCGGTCTCTCAGGAAGCCCGTTGGGAAACGCCCCGATTCGTGGCCGAGACTCCACGTTCCTGCTGCGGATGGAGCTGTGACTCTGCCGATGGCGCCCTGCCCTGCCACGCGTCCTGCCCTGCCAGTACCGTCGTGAGAATCGCTCACTCGCATCTGTGGGCACCTCAGACCTAAAGGTGAGCGAGCACCTACGAGAACACCTGATTCAAGCTGCTCGTTCGACAGAGAAAACACGGGAAGGAGCTCACCCGGGACTGTCAGCCTCGGTGGCAGAGCCCTGGACGAGTCTGCGTGCCCGGCACCTGGACCCCAGGTCCAAACGCGCTGCTGGTGCCCAATGTGTGCAAATGAGCGCAAGCGAATGAACAGCTGTTATTGCCGCTGGTCAGTCATCATTTCAAGCACCCCTGGCCGCGTGGCTCAGTTGGTTGGAGAGTCATCCCGTAACCTAAAGGTGGCGGGTTCCATCCCCGCTCAGGGCACGCAGGAGAGGCCGCCCGTCGATGTTGCCTGTCTTCCCCTTCTCCCTCTGAATTCACCGAAAGGAAGTCCTCGGGCGAAGAGGAGAAAGAGCCCAGAGCCAGCAGCACGACGACCAGGGAGGCCTGTGCAGGACAGCGCTTTGTGGTCAGCGAGGACCGGGCTCCGGTCCCGCCTGCGTCACCCGTGTCCTGCAGCTCCACAGCAGTGATTTAGTGCCCATGACCCTGTGCAAGGTGGACACCGTGAGCTCACGTGATGGGGGCCGACGAGGACACACACAGCAATTTGGAGTGACCTGTACGTGTCACCCACCTATGGATTCCAGCGAGCGGGCTCCGTGTTGCCGGCTGACCACCCAAGACTGAGGCAGCTGAGCCGCCGCCAGACACCGGCCAGCACTGAAACTCTAACCCGGGCCCCGGACTGGCACGGCTCTTTGCCCCTGCCTGGCGCCGATCAGCCCGCGCGCCTTGCTGGTCCAACACTTCCAAGTCCTCGGAAAGATTGAATTACGCCCTCTCACGCAGGACAGACCTGTAAACCCAAGGAATAAAATGGACAGCCCAGAAATAAATGATTAATCATGAATCCCAACAAGGAGCCAAGGCGAGTCAGTGGGGAAATGACTGCCGTTTATACCGACGGTGCTGGGACCCCTGGATGGCACGCGCAGAGAAATAAAATAAAGAAATAAAGTGAAGCTGGGCCCTACCTCACACCGTGTCTGGAAATGAGCCCCGAGGAGGTTGCAGCTGGAGCCGGAAAGGCAGCGGCCACAAGACACAGAGCAAAGCCGAGGCTGCTTGGTGACAGCAGACTCGGCAACGGTTCCTCAGAGGTGACACCACCCGTGTCAAAACCGTCCGAGGTGACAAAGGACACACATGGGTAAATCGGACGTCACCAGAATTCAAGGCTCTTGTGCTATGAACATGTCACGAAGAAAGCAGATGGCAGCCCACCGATCGGGAGAAAAGGTCTGCAAGTCACGAGCGGGCCAGGAAGGTGCTCCGGACGAAGTCACCCTGACAGACGGAACGAGAAGTGGCCCGACTTCTAGGACAGGTCCAGGAACTGGACAGACGTTTCTCCAAAGACGACACACGGATGGCCAACGAGCCCATGGAAACACGGTCCCATGATGCCCATCCTGAAGGAAATGCAGTGACGGCGAGACGTGCCCCACACCGACAGGAAGTGGGCAGTAAAGCCGGCACAGGGACAAGCGCTGGTGACATTGCTGAGACGCCAGAACCTGGCCCGCCGCCGCGGGGGAGGCGCTGGGCTCCCTGGTGAGACATTCCTTACATAGCACCCGGCAACGTCTCCCGGCTTTATGCCCAAGAGAACGGAAATCGCTCGTCCACAGACATACTGTCCGCGGCATGTCATCCAAAGCGGCAGGAATCGGAGCCGGCACCGGTGTCTGTTGGTTGACGAAGGGATAAGCGGAGCTCGCTGTGGCCACAAGACAGACCAGGAGCCGGCAGGAGGAAGTCCTGACACCTCTTGGAACAGACGGGCTCCCAACCCCGCTGACCGGGAGAAGCCGCCGAGGGCCACGTGGTCTGTCGTCTCCCACACGGGGGCCCCGAGCGCAAGGGTGTGGGTGCAGAGAGCGGGCGGGGGTGGCCCGGGACGGGAGTGATGGCCCGCATACACTGCCATCTTTTGCGGGTGACGAGAACATTCTGGAATCAGAGAGAGGGTGATGGTGGCCCAGTCTGTGGGTATGAGAAAGCCCACAGAACCGTGTGTTCCGAGTGAGTGACTTCCGGTGTGAGTGTGACACCCTGGTGCAGCTTTCTCAGGAGATTATGCGTCACTTTAATGAAGCAAAGGAGCGGGGACACACGGGGCCTCTCAACCTGCCTGTGCCTTCTGAACGCGAGCTGCGGACATGCCGCTGAACAGACGGCTGGGCCTCGTGGACAGGAGTGGGGTCTCAGGGGAACCGCAACCTCAGCAGAAAACTGGACAAGCCGCGCAGCCCACACCCATGGCACGGGCGCTCACGGAGGGGACAGTGTTGCATGCACTGCATCTGGGACGCCGCGGGCTGTGGGGCAGTGCCGTGGGTGGAGTGTGAGCCCTGGCGGGGCCATCGCCGCAGCGTGTGGCCTCCAGGCTCCCGAGGAGCAGCAGGCACGTGACCGGTCAATTGAGAAAGCCCAGGGTGCCCTCCCAGCACACTCAGGTGCTCAGAGATTCTGCGGATGCGAGACCCCAGCTGCTGAGTCACGTGGGCGCCGCGGCCTGGACACCGGGTGGGGAATTCAGGTCGAGTCAAGAGAAGGAAGACGTCCGGCCTGCAGGCGAGGCAGAACCGCACCACCGTGAACCACAGTCTGACGTTCTTGCCGGAAACCAGCGGGGCCGATGTCTGTGGTGCTCAGACCCCGTAAAAGGCAGAGCAAAGGAGCCCAACCGGGAAACGAGGTGACTAAACCCACGCTGCGCCTCAGAGCCTGGTGTGCTGGCAGGTGCCTGCTCTGTCCCCTCTGCACGAAGTCACTGGTGATGGGACAGCTGTCACGCTGCCGGCTGATTTCCATTAAACAGAAAAATCATCCGTAAAATTGAACAGCAACTTTCTCACGTTCTCTCGCCCGCTCAGGGTTTCCTTTGTTCCCATTCGTTCTC
This sequence comes from Macrotus californicus, assembly GCA_007922815.1. Lineage (NCBI taxonomy): Eukaryota > Metazoa > Chordata > Mammalia > Chiroptera > Phyllostomidae > Macrotus > Macrotus californicus. The sequence goes on from VMDR010000025.1 coordinate 529,458, forward strand.
TGTGAGACACCAGCGGGGACCCAGCCACCCCACACATGCATGACGGCAGGTGGGAGGGACTGACCTGCCCCCCAAGGGTGGGGCCCCCACACCCCTCCGTCAGCAAACGCTTCCCAGGGGCACAGAAAGGACCACAAAACAGAGAAGAGCCTGCCCCACAAACCAACACTGTAGGGGGGAAGCAGTGAACAAAATTGCATTTCCTACTTGGTGGGTGCAAAGGAGAGAACGGCGTCAGTGCTGGGACCTGGACACAAAGCATGTCCTCAGGTGGCATTCGAGGCCCCAGAGAGACGTGGAACAGGAGAGGCGGGAAGCAGGTGGGGACGGGACCTGTGCTCCCGCAACCCGGACACCCCAAGGAACTCAGCGTCCTGAGTCCCCTCGGCCTGACCTGGGTCCTCCTGTGTCCCATGATGCCCCTGGCTGTCCCCTGCAAACAGGGTTCCTCTGAGGTTGACTTTTAAGAGGACGAGCAACGCGATGGGGACCCTGGTCCACAGATTAACCCTGAGCCACCCCGAGTCCTAGGGAGTCTCCCAAACCCATGAGGAGCCGGGAGGACACCGGGTCTCAGTTGTAGGCAGCCTTTGGTTCTCTGCCCCAGGCCTCTTCACAATCCAGAGGGACGCTGCGGTCCAGGATGCCTGCGGGGGCCCAGGGCCAAACCCTGTGCCCCTGTCCTGAGGAGCAGCCCGACCAGGCAGCCACACCCGAGCGGACAACAGACCCCTCCAGGAAAGGGGACGAGAGTGGTCTGTGCAGGGGACACGGGTCTCCCCACAGCAAGTCAGCACGGGCACGCAGTGGCTGAAATGCCATCTTGCTGCCCAGTCCAGGACCCCGGGTGGCAGAGACCGCCGCCGCTGTGGGCACATGTGCTCAACCAGGCGGTGGACGGCTCCACCTAGGGGCCACCCGACACGCACAGCCCTCCAGAGACAGCTTCTTCCTCATTTCCCTGCGGCTGCTCCTACAGCAAAAACCCCTCACCCCAGGAGCACGAGCCCAGGGGTGGGGTGCAGGTGGGGAGGGAGAGGATCACGTGGGCACTGTCCTCGCCGAGATCCCTTCACAAAGCGGCCCAAGCTCGGAGCGGCAGAACCCAGAGCTGAGTGGACAAGACCCTGTAGCCCGGAGCTCCCAGAACAACGAAGAAAAGGTAGCTTCTGACAGGGTGAGCCCCGGGAAAGCAGGACACAGGCCCCACCCACCTCAGAAACGCAGGGTAAGCTTAGTGCCAGCTCCCACCCTGCTTCCCATCCCCAAGTTGGAAGGAGCCTGCAATGCCGTGCTGCACTTCAGTGTCGCTGGGAGGTAACCGCCTCGAGGGGTGGGGGCAGAGACGGGGGGCTGCTCCCGCACTGTCTCCGGGTCCTGAGACTTCACCCACACGGAGGAGCGGCAGCAGGGTTTGATGAGGCCTTGTGCCGCCCTGTATTCCAGCCCAGAGGACGCTGGCCCATCATGGGAATGAGAATTCGTCCTGGGACGGAAAGGCTGACCCTGGAGTCGGGGACAAATGCCCGGTCATTAGGGACTGCCCGTGGCTCGGCTCCGGCTGGAATCACATTCCACAGCCCCAGCGATGGCCCCAGATCCACACGAGGCTCCCCAACCAAGCCGATCGGCCTTCCCACGGGCATCACCTCCTGGGGCCCCACCCAAACCGAGCCCGGCCGGGTGCTGTTTCTGTCCCATAAACGAGAAAACGGGGGCCGAAGCCATTTCTGAAGTAACCCAGACCGCTCCCAGGCCAGGGCCCTTCGAGGCGAAGGACCTGATGTGAGTGGGAGAGGACACAGCCCACCCCAACGGGGCGGTGACTGAGAAACTGGCACGTGTGTGACCCTGTGTGACGTGGGCGCACGGGGAACTCCCCTGCCACCTTCAGGGTCTCTGGCCGAGAACCCCTGCGGTTCCGCGGAACGGGGGCAAGGCCACGTCACATCTGCCACAGCTCTGCTCCTTCTCCCGAGGCCCCAGCTCCACACTCTCAGAAACAGAACCCCAGGGAAGGACGCCGCGGGATTGAGCCACTAACCAGAGAGGGCTTTTAATTTCTCCAAACAGGGTTACTGCTGGAGAATTCCTGCCGCCTCGGTGTTTATTTATTGCGCATAAAATGGTATTTAAGAATTCTCTCATTCTGCCACTTGATTTCCAACTGGGCATCTAACGGAGGCTCCGGGGACGTGAACAGGAAAATATCTCAGAGGCGGCAGGCATTTCCCGGTTTCGGCTCCTCCGTGTGGGGAGTAGCCGGTGGCAGCACCTGGTGTTCCCTGGCCTAGTCGGCACCGCCGAACAGACCTTCCTGGAACTGGGCCCAAGAGCACTTAGAGGGAAAGTAACTTATCCAGTACAATTGTCCAAACAGCTGCAACCCCGCCCACCAGCGTCCGTCGAAGGCCCCCAGACACACAGCTTCCACGCTTGCCACTCTGGACCCACCCAATACGAAGGTGCACACAGGACAGACTGAGCAGCACGCACAGCTCCCAGGTGAGCCAATGGCCAGAGCTTAGGCTGCACCTGGGGCTGTCCCACCTGAGGCCACCTGCCCAGTGACCCTGCGGAGCCTCAGACAAGCCCCCCCCCAGCCATGATCACTGAATGAACCAGCAGCGGAGGCAGCACTGGGACCCCCAAACCCCCGCCTGATGAACTCAGTCGTACCAGCGGCCACAGATGCCCGGCTACAGTGAGGTCGCCGTGGCCTGAGACGGGGGCGCTGACCTGGACGGCAGGGCACACCGTGGGCCCCGGCTCCCATGGCACACAGCGCCGTCTGCTCTGGGGACGGCCCCACAGACACTCCAGGAATCAGCCTCTCTGGGAGGGCTCATTTCTAAGCTCAAACAGTGTTTACAGCATCACCTCCCACACCCAGCTCGTGCTCAGCCCAGGACTCTGGGCGCCTCACGTCGGCCCTGTTGGGTTCTGAGCCACGGACGTCTTCCGTGGGGCCTGAGGGCAGGCTGAGATTTGTGCGTGCTCCAGAGAAACACAGACAACCCTCCAACCTTTAGAGCTTCGACACTGTTTTAGAAACTACAGCCAAAGCAAAACAGTGACAGAATCCCTCCCAGGGCTGCAGATGCGCCTTCAAAGGCAGGGGCGCACCCACGAGAAGCCACGTGCACAGAAACACAGCCCAGGGTTCAAATCAGAAGTTTCAGAGGGCTGTGTCTGTGAGGAGCTCAGTCTTTTAGGGAGCTTCCCGAGACTCAACATTATTAAAAGTTACTGCAGGGAGGGTTAGCTCAAAATTGCCTTCCGAACGTCTGCCATGACATTGGCTGGGGACATGCTGGCTGGGTGGTGGTGTCCAGTCAAGGACACGGCCTCCCGAGAACCACCCACGGCACCAGATGCCAGGGTGCCGCTCTGCGTCGGTGTGAGAGGCGGGCCCGGGCAGCCCTTACTCTCCGCACGACGTCTGCTCCCGCGTCACGCCATGGGAGGGCAGCCGCACTGGATGGGCTCGGCGTCCGAGCTGGGGGTCTGGGCCGTGGGGCCCATGCAGCCGACAGCAGTGTCGGGTCAGCCGAGGCTCCAGGGAGGCCCTTGCGCCAAAGCACACACGGAAGAGGGCGCATCAGCTGTCTGACCTGGCGTGTGGCGTCCCACATTTAGAGAACGCTGCCTTGGCCACGGCCACAGGAAAGTGCCAACACTGAGAGGCTGCCGACGGCGCGGTTACAGCCGCAAGGAGCAAGTTTCCAGAACTCCCACGAGGAAGCTGGTTACTAAAGGGAAGCGCCCTGGCCGGGCGGGTCAGTGGGTTGGAGCGCCGTCCTTACACCAAGAAGTTGCAGGTTCAGTCCCCGGTTGGGGCGGGTACGGGAGGCAACCGGCCAACGTTTCTCTCCCCCTCGCTCCCCCTTCCTCTCTCTCAGCCAATAAACACACCGTCCGGTCAGGGGTCAAATGAAAAATGAATCTATTCTGGTAGCAACCATCGCAATGACTGGGGTCAGAGTGTGAACAGGGGCCCTGCGGCCCGGCAACGGGACCGCCCACCGGAGCAGAGGAGGCAAGTGGGGGCCACACAGAGGTGCGACCCACAGGGTGGTGGGCCTTCGGATGCTCAGAGACACACAAACTCCACGGGCAGCTCCAGGTGACGAGACCTCAGTGTCATGGGAGAGCTGTGCCCCTCTCGTGGGTCCCTGGGAGCCCGGGAGGACTGGGCTGATGCTAGGTCCCCCCTCCATGCCCCCTGCACCATGAGAATGAGGAGGGGGAGCCTGAGGGTCTGGAGAGGTTGGGGTTTGGTGGCCCGGATGGCGGCCTGAGGCCTTGGGCTGGTGAGCACTGCAGAGCCTCAAGCCGGGTCAGGGCTGAAAAAACTGACGAAGCTGTAAGGGATTTCTTTCTTCTGCTGAATTTATTGGGGTGACGCTGGCTAACAAAGTCACCCAGGTTTCAGGTGCACCACCCTGTAATACATGACCTGTGTATCATGTGTGTTCACGGCCCCAGTGCAAGGAATTTCTTGGCGGTCTATTGCATTGCCAAAGAAATCTTAAATTAAGAAGAAATCACATTTCTCGTCCTTCACGTAAAATGAATAGTGGAGGAAACTAAGTCAGGCAGGCAATAAAAGAATTTCAGGCTGAGCGTCGGCCAAGGCTTTGGAGGAAAGAATGAGAAATGGCACTTTTCCGGCAGTCGTACGGCTGTGGGGTGTGGGCATGGATGTTTCTAGGCTTCTCAGCGCCCCTGAAGCGAAAATCTGTATTATTTGCTATAAAGTTTTATTATGCATTTGAGGGTGACTTGGCACCTACTTGTTAGTGCTTATACCAAAGGGCACAAGTAGGCAAGAACACCGAGGGACAGAAAACACACTTTGTGTAAAAGCCGCACAAGGGTGAGCCCGGCCTGGGCCCTCCGGAGGTTCGCCCTCTCACTGGCAGGGGACGCATGGCTCACGTGTGAGCGGTGGTGGTGGCAGCAGTCGTGTGGGGACCGCGGCACTCCGATGGCCCTGGGGCGGCCCCGGCCAAGTGTCAACTCCTCCGACGCACACTGCGTCCAGGCGGGCCGCACGCAGGACACGTAGAACCGCAGGTGAGTGGGACTTCAGCGCCTCTGACACAGCGAAGACCCGCTACCCTTCCCTGACCAGGCCTCGGAAGCCAGCCTACGGGGTCACAGCAGTGAAACCGAAGGAAACAGACACTGAGTTTGCAGATGGAACCTGGGCTGGAAGTGAACACGGACCAACTTCCAAGGCTGAGCAGAGATGCTGAGGGTAGCCTGGTGGGGACAGAGCAAGGGCCAAACACCTGGATGGACAGGGCTTTGTCCTAGCCGTCTGCTAGCCACATTTCAGGGCAACCGCACGCTCCCACCATTGGACAAGATGCTGCGGAGTGGTCAGCAGAGGTGGCCAGGGTGTCCAGCGGGTGGGCAGCAGACTGCTGTTTGCTGCGTGGTCACCAAGGTTTGAAATCCCAAGGTACAAGTGGGGCAGGCAGTGGGGACACCTCCCACCAGAGCCCTGCAGGTCTGCAGACCCGCCACCCGCGCTTCCCGGTCCCTCAGAAAACACAGCAGGCACACGGGGCGTCTCCCTGGGCCCAGCACACCTGACGCCCCGGGAGCCACACTGCCCAGCACGGCCCTCGCCAGTGCAGCTGGGAGGGAGGCAGAGGGGATCCAGAATGCAAGAAGGATCCCAGAAAGGATGCAAAAATAACGTCGGTGGAAGACAGGGAAACAAAATCAGAGTGTGACCAGTTTCTCCAGGTATTTTCTCCCAATGTAATGCCTCCTTCGGGGCACAGGTGACGCCCACTTGCAAAGTGACAGCACGTGACTGAGAGTGAGCTACAGTGTGCCCGTGCCTCCTGGCCCCTGGACTCTGAGGCTGCTGGGACGGAACCCTCCCTCTGTCTCTGGGTGTTTGGGGGCAAGTTGCACCTGTGACTTTTTCCTCCAGGTGAGGAGTTACATTTGCTGCAGCATTTAAGGTAGCAGCTGGGAAACCCCAGGCACTAGGGGACTGAACGGCCGACGTGAAGCTCAGTTCATGCCACCGTGAGCCAGAAGGCCGGGGTCTCAGGCCCAGCGCACCCATCCCAACCTGCGGCGCCCTCCCCGGGGGTGCCCTGGACACCCTGAGGCCCAGCCAGTCCTCCGTCCAGCTGCACGGCCCCAAACAGCACCTTCTCCACATGTGTTTGCTCCACCAAGAGCGTCATCCAAGAGGAAAGCCCTCAGACAGCCTGGGCAAAGCACCGAGATGTGGGGGGCGTCCGTCCGGGGGTCTGCGGAAGGAGCTCGGGACCAAGCACGCCCAGTCCCTCCGCCCGGTGCAGCCCGGCTCACAAGGCCAGACAGGCCACAGACCAGACAGACAGCAAAGCCCAGCGAGAAAGCAGAAGGAAGCACACCTCCCCCCCTAAAAAAAAACCCCACAAAGAATGAGAAATAAATCCAGACAGAATCATTGTAAATCGTTTTCCTAGACGAATCACCAACCCCCAGGGCCACTGACCAATTTCTGCCTTTGTGGGGTGTTTCGTTCCCAGGTGTACATCGGACTTTATGTAATTTCACTTTAGAAAGTGTTACTTAAAGTCCTGTATAAATGCGACTGGTCTCTCCCTCAAAACAAGGCGACTTCTGTCCGCAGACTTGATATGAGGTGGGTGAGCGAGAAATCTTCGGGTTCCTAGACGGTTTGAAGTCAACCAAGTTTTAGAGACGGGGGTTGGGGGGGTGGGGGATGGTACTGGGTCACCAACCACAGGTTTTCCTGTCCGAATAAAGCTTCTTTTGGAAAGTTCCAGGAAGATGATAAAAGTAGCCCGTGCACAGTGTGTTCAGGGTGGTCACATGGGACACCTGGCATGAAAAGCTTTAGAGCCCTGTCACCCACAGCGTGGGTGTCTGCACACACGCAAAAGCTACGGTGAAGTCCACAAGCGAAGGGAGCCGATGTGAGGAGGGAGACAGGGCTGGCAGCTCACCTGCCCTCGCGCCTGTCCACGCAGCCGGCCCGGGACGCCGCACTGCCAGAGCCTCTCACCACAACCTGTCTGCTCACGCCTGCAAGAGTTCGTTTTCCGTGTGAGTCTCCTACCTCCCGAGACCCTCGCTTTCACGTTGTGCTTTGTTTGGCAGGTTTGTGAGGTGACCACCTCTGTCCCCACCTGGCCGCCGGCCGCGCCCGTCATAGCGCTGCCTCCGGCCTCCGTGTCTGTTCCCCTGCGTGTAGCGACAGTGTTCCCACCTGCAAAGCACAGCGGCTTTCACCGGTCCAGCTAACCCTCAGGATCAGTGAGGGAACAGCCCACGAAAAGCTGTCTGCAGACGACAGACCAGCGAGCGGTCGGGGACATGTGCGGAGCGAGAGCTGAGATGTCAGAAGTCCGGGGATCGCTTTCCCCGGGCTAACCTGAGAGGCCTTGTCGATGCTCACGTTCAGGTTTCTGCCATTCCCACCTACACGCGTCTCTGACCCCGCGTCTGCGCGCAGGAGGGGAGGCTCTGGAGAAGACGTGGCACGCGGACTCGCCCACCCATCACGACCACCGAACGGCCAAGTCCCCCCAGCGAGTCCCCCCGGTTTGCATGGCAGCTCAGTGCCCGGGAGCAGCTGCCCTCTCCCCCAGAACAAACAGAAACATTGGGGTGAGCGAGTGTCTGCACTCACAGTGAGGCCAGGAGGTCGAGGTGAATTTCTTCTTCCAAATTCCCCAGGATGTTGAGACCATTTAAGATGCACACGTCTGTGAGAACATAAGCACCCCCCGTGCATGCCCCCGTGGACAGCAGGGCACCCCTCCACCCCGGGGCCACTGACAACCACCGGTGTTGATTGGGAAGAAGTTCTCGAGGGCAGTAAACATCCAAAGTGCCAGACGTGTGTCTACACTCTGAAACAGAAGTGCAGTGCCTGCCCATGACTTGTCCCAAAAGCGGTGACACCGGCCCTGGAGAAGAGAGGTTCAGGGGCCACCCCTTCCGCAGGCACAGAGCCTCCTGCTGCTCCGCTGCCCGCGCCCACCAGGTGGCGCTGCTGCTCAGCTCCTGCTGCAGGACCAGCCTCTGCGGCCGCCACACTGAGCAGGGACACAGCCTCCTGAGTGACCTGCCCGGAGCCACTGGGAACGGGGCTCAGACCCACACGCAGCTACCAGTACCAGGAACCTCACGCCATCCCTTCCCTACTGTGATAAGTGCCTGGGGAGGCGTCCGACCCGCAGGGGGACCACTGATGAGTGGGGGTTGTCCCAGGCAAGCACAGGCACACGGACCCACCTGCATGGCCTCAGCAAGTCCCTGTGCATCTCACTGTCCCCATACTTCTGTCCTGTCCCACTCTGCATCTCCAGGTACAGGCTCCCTCCCAGCACGGGGACACATGGCAGGGTCTGGGGACATTGTGAGGGCTGGGACACGGAAGGAGCAGGGTGCCCTGTGCAGCTGAGCGCCCCACAGAGCACAGGGTGGCTGGCAGCCCAGGGGACCCCACCCCACACTGACAGACGTCACTTCAGAACCACCAGCTCCTTCCTCTGTCTTGTGGGAGGGTTAGACGCCACAGCACACACGGGCCACTCAGGAAGTCACACCCAACACACCATGGCCACACCTGGCTCCGTACGTCTGAGATCTTGTATCTCTGCCTGAGACTGAGTTTGTGGCACAGGAGTGGGCGGTGCAGCCCCGGGGTTGGCACAGAGGTGCCGTGGCCTCGCCTGCCGCCAGCACAGCAGCACAGCAACACCGTGCACGCAGGGCCACCCCCCCCTCCCCCGCTATTGCCATTTTTAAATTCCACTTTTCAGCCGAGGAATGAAACAGAAAGAGGTCCCGCACTGTGTGGGCACTAGAGATGTGCGCCATTCTCAGAGACCTGCTGACTTACTCCGGCAAAGCCAGGACATGTTTCAGGAGACCTGGCACTTGAAGCAAATGGTCTCAGATTCGGCCAGAAGGGGGCATCGGCGGGCCTGTCCTGTGGGTGCTCAGGCAGCGACCCGAGTCCCTGAAGTCTGTGTCAGGAGCCACCGCGGGAGGACTGGGCCCGACATCTCTGCATCCAGCTCGGCTACCCTGGCTCCCAGGGAGCCGCCGGCAAGGATGCACAGAGGAGGGGCCTGGTTAGCGGACTAACTTGTGTCTGTTTCCAAGGGAAAGGACCCTGCACCTATTTGCTCAGCAGCGCTGTCTGGGCTCAGCAATGGCCTGTCTGTTGGCCCTGCCCGGTGCTCCGGTGGGGGATGCCCAGTGGGGACAGCTCCACCCCATGCCTGGTGCCGACAGCCTCTCCCTCCCCAGGAACGTTGACCCCTAGATGAACACCAAGGTTCCATTCAACACCCCATCTGAGGCCCACTCGGAAGGCCACCCCAAGCCAACAACCCCAGCCGACCTCGGGCAGTTCACGCACCGGAGTCCACAGAGCAGTGTGTTTGCTGAGCTCTCCGTCTGCAATGGACTGGAGCAGAGCCTGTGGGACCGAATCTAGCAGATCAATGCCAGTTTGGTCTGGAAGCCTCCCCACAGAGAAGCTTCTAGAACGTTTGGCCTTGAGTCACAGAAGTGCTGTGCGGCCCCATTTGCCTGGCGGGAAGCCATGAACCTCCCTGCGGCCGACACGGTGTGGCCCACTCTGCAGAAGCCACTCTCCCCAGCGGTGTCCCTTCCCAACGGGGTCGCGTGCTCTCACTTGGCACAGGGGCCACCCTGGCCAGAGGGGGTCCCCGGGGTCACGAACGAGCCACAGGGGATCATGCGGTTTCAGCCTGAAAACTATTGACCCGGAACCTCCCGTCCAGGCAGTAACTTCCTGGCAGCAATCACACAGCATGACTGGCCTCCTAATGAGGGCTGTGCAGGGCGAGGGCTGCTGCTCTCTCCCCGGCTGACGGACGGGGAGCGGGCGGCGCCAAGCAAGTGATGCGGCCCTGGCCACAGAGACCCGGGGCACCGGACAAGGCGCCGAGGGGGCTCGAGGGTTTGCTCTCCCTGCCTCCACCCACTGGGTGTTGCCTTTGCATTCCTGGTTTCTAGCATACGGCACCCTGTTTGCACGGCCTCGATTCTTTTACAAAGAAAGAAAAGGAATTATACATAATTTCAGGATCTGGGTAGGAGAAACTGACTCAGAGTACCTGGGTCCCTCAGAGAACTGACCCCCGCTGTGACCCCGGTGGTTAAAACGCGGCGCGCCCGGCCCCGTGGAACATCAAGCCTCGCGTGAGCGAGCTATCCACGAAACTGAACACCTTTGCGGCAACACAGGCACGCAGAACCTTTGCCCACGCTCGCCCGGCAGCCCTGGCGCCCTGCTGTCCGCTCCGTGGGGACTTCTCGTTCCGGCCATGTGGTCTGGCCCCATGTCCAACAGGAAGGCCCAGCCAGGGGCCGGCGTGGGGCCGCTCGCCAGCACGTGCTGACTCGGAGGGAAGCCTGTGTCTGAGTCGCAGCCGCGTGCCACGGACTTTCTGTGTGCCTCGGGGTCCTCCTCCTCCTCTGCCTCAGAGGGTCTCAGGAGTGGCCGAGGCCCGCACGCACATACCGCTCACTGTCGGAACTGAAGTTGACACCAGGTAACGTCGCTGGGCCTTCCAGAATCACAGGCAGCTCGCTGTGCAATCAGAGACGTGGCCCTGCCTCCACGTGCACCCCACGGCCAAACTTTATTGCCGGTTCCGGGGAGCCATTTCTCCTGCAGGGAGAGCAACCGTCTTCACTGACCTTCCCATGCCTGCTCCTGGTGAAGGTAAAAGCTCAAAGGGACTGGGGGCTAGGCCTGCCCCGCACAGCCACCCGCCCCCGGCCGCTGTGAACTCAGTGTGCGAGCTGCCCCAGCTCCGCCCACTGACCTGTTAGTGCTCGGCCAGCTCCAACCCCTGCCGGTCCCGAACCACATTCCCGGCAGCTGCACACAACACAGGCAGTCACCGGACCCCTGCAGGCGTTTGAGACCTGAGCGCCCTGCTGCAAACATTCCATCTGAGTCCTGTGCGCAGAGCTGGGTGACGGGGGTATAGGATTGACCTGGGAGTGACCTGCCACCATGGAGATGACCCCGGACGACAGTCCACGACCCCCAAAGTGAACGCCACCAATGTGCCCGCAGGAGCCAGGTCCTGTGGTCCCACTCACAGCTGTGAGATGTAGCCGGTGGCAGGCGCCCGAGCCACGTGCAGCGACCCTACAGTGGCCGGCAAACACTGCCCACAGGGCCCTCCACCGGCCTCTGTCCCCAGGCTCAGAAAGCCTGCCACCGGCCAGAACCCAAGAGCACAGTCAGAAACACGCAGAAACGCAGTGGCCGTAACATTACGGATTTGCAAACATGTAGAAACGAGCCCCAGGAGAGACGAGAAACACTCGGAACCTCTCCACCCTCACTTTCGTGCAGATTACCTCACGCGTACTTCACGCCACCGTCACGCAGAAACACAGCCTATCTGGGAAATTCGATCTCCACCGCACGCCCCACCTGCCCGTGGCCCACTGCTTTGCGGTTTCCAGGTTTGCACAGGTATGTGCGTCCCCCTGTGTCACCGCAGAAGCGGCTCCTTCCTGGAGCGTCTGATTATCCTGAGCAGTGAACCGGCTGTTTCCCAGTAGATGGGAGACCAGTGCAGGGGAGACACATGCAGACTCAGAACCCCAGCCATGCTGCGGCCGAAACAAGAGTTTTATCAAGCTCACTCGCCTCAGCTTCATTCTCCCCAAACAAGGCATTTCCGAAGCGACACCGCCGAGAATCAGGACTGGCCGGCGGACCGCCGAGGCTGAGTGGCTCCCGGCTTCCCCGTGGCTCAGCTGGCCGTTGTCGGGAAATAATGTCCGTCGCCTGCGTTTTCTTTACAGGAAGCTGTCTCCCACGTGCTAGCTGGCACTGGTGACTTAGAAACGCACACGGATCTCGGGACGTGCCACTTGTGCTGTGTGGCATTTTGCACCCACGACTCCAGGTCCCCACTCACCGACTTCCCAGAGGAAAATTACCAGGGATCCCTGCGGCTGAGAGGAAACAACACCTGGAAGAGCTGAAAGCTTCAGTCCAGAAAAGAACCAGCCACGAGAAAGCGTTTGTGAGGAAGCCACTGCCCCAAAGGTTTCTCAACCACATGTCACAAGCCCCCTTCAGGGCTGCAGGTGCACAGTGTGCTCGAGTCCCAACCCGGACTGGCTGCAGCTGGTTCAGATGCCATGGAGCCGGTTTCCATGGAGACCAGCCACCCTGGCCTGAAGAGGAATCTCTCAGGGGCGGGTGTGGGGCAGGGGGACCAGGACGTCATCTCAGAAGCCGTCCACGGAGGCTGGCGCTGGATTCGCCAGAGACCCTGATGCTCGTCCCCAAGTCCCCGCTGTAAGTCCTCCCTCACAGGGTCCCCACAGCCCTGCTCACCTGCCTGCGGCTCCTTGGTGGCCCTCCAGAGAAGGGACAGCCAGAGGCATGTGCAGGCCCCACGTCCAGTCCCCAAATGAGAACAGGGAGCGCTCAGCTGGAGGCTGAGTGTCTCAGCACTGAGAGGCATGTGCACACGTCTGTGCTGTGTCTGCGTGAATGGCTCCCGGGTCGTGTTTGTCCTCCAGGCACACATACATCACCTGCCCAGCGCAGGGCTTTCCTGGGAGAGACGGGAACAGCATGGCAACCCGTGACATCGCCACGCAGTCCACCCCAGCTGTGCCCTTCCCCAAAGCCATCACGAGAAAAGAGCAAGAGGCGGGTCGACACACTTGCCGTGGGGAAGCGTCCCCGTCTGACCTCCCCACTGCAGGCACTCACCAGGGCAACAGAAATCCCCTGGAAACGGGTCTTTCTCCAGATGTGCAGCTGCGAGGTGCGGGTTAACGGAGTGCACGAGTCAAAACATTAAAAATCCAACGAGCAACCAAACAAAAGCCGTGATTCACCCCAAAGTTGATTTTTAAAATTGTGGTGAAATACACACAACACCGTCCCCTACAAAGCCAGAAAGGTGAAGCCAAAGTGCACTCATGTCTGTGAGGTCCCCACAAGCCCCAAAACGCGGGGGCCACACCCACGGTGTCTGTGTCAGGAGGACCCTCCGCACGTTTCCCAGGTGACCAAGCAGCTCTGGACACTTTCGATGACCTCACACGGTAAAAACAGAACCCCCGAATCTTCCCTTTCTGAACTTACGCTTTTAACAGCTATAATTTCAGCCCCATCTCCTCTGCACACTGGACCCCATCTCTCCCCTTTTCTGCCCCTGACGTCGCTGCCGTGGGTCCCGGAGAGCTGACCCCAGGTGAGACACTTCCAAAGGTGAAGCGTGTTTGGGGACACTGCCTACAAACGCCCTCGAGAGCCAAGGCTTGGCGGAGGCAAAGCTCCTCATTCCAGAAGGTGAGTGCTGGGATTCTTGTGAAAAGCAAATAAAACATCTCGATTTGTCAATATTTTCCATATTAACTTGAAACGTCTTATAAAAGAAACTGTCTAAAAATAGAGAGCTCATTTCAATGTCTAAACTCCACTTAGATTCCCCGGGAACAGGACGTGACGCTTAATTAACTTTGTCTCCATTTTTGGTGCTTCGTGGGCTCGGAGTAACGACTGGGCTGAAAGGCGCCAACCGGCCCCGGACGCCCATCAGGTCGCAGTCGCCTCGCTGGTGCCGACGGGCCTTTGTTCATTCACTCGTGGGCTGTCCGTTTATGCTCAGCGCTGGTCAAAACTTTCAGAAAACAGAAAGAAGCTCAAAAGCACTAACCGAGCTCTGAGCAAACTTCCCTATCAGCAGTGAACCTGCTGAAAGTCACAGCTGGGAAACGACTGGGTGAAAAAACAGCTCTACTTTTAGAGACGTAACGTGCTAGTGACGTCCTCTGCCCGTGAGCTCAGAAGCAGTGAAGGCGTCACTTCCCCCAAACCCTCTGTGTCCTGCCGTGCGAGGCACGGCACGGAACACCATGCCAGCCACTCCCATGGCGGAGGCCCTGACGGTGACAGTGGAGGAAACCCCCACCAATTAACTCCAATTATCGCAGGAGAGCCTGTGACGCCTCGTCTCCTGACAGCTGGGGACACCTGCCAGAAGCCGGTCCCCTCCGTCTGGCCCCAGCCAGAGGGTCCTGGTGCCCAGACACCCGATTCCGGGAATGACCTTTGCAGAAAGAGACACATGCTCCAGCTCTCCCTCGGAACTTTCTATTTCTTGGGTGAAAACACATTAAATTAGGGGTCCCACCTGGGAAGACGCTGACCCACAGATAGCAGGTGCCAGACTGGTTCTCTCGCTCGTTTCTTAATTTTAAACCAAAGCTCCGTGTCCGCCCGTTTTGTCCGTTGACTTTCATTCCAAGTTTCCTTGAACGTAGTAGCAGCTGCAGCACGTCACTGACAGCCTGTGGCCGCACAGTGACCAGCAGTGACACGTGAAGCCAGCACACGGTCCCCACCCCAGGACATCACCAAGTCTTACTGAGGTCCTGAGGGCTTGTGATGTGACATCGGCGGCTGAGCCCTGCCTGCGCGGAAGCCTGGGGTGGCCAGTGAAGGCGCTTTCCCCGGTGAACTGGCACAATCAATGAAAAACAGCTTTGAAACTAATGTGTTCAAACCTCGTAAAGACACCCAGGGTCCCTTAAAAACCCAAGACAATGACAGCGTGAACCAACGTCCTTTGTCCAGCAAACCGAGGCCTCTGAGCTCAGCCCATAACTCGCTGTCGAACCAACGAGCTTTGCACGCTCGCCCTGGGGAGCCCACGACCCACACAGATGGCCACTGGGACACCCAACACACCCACGCCGCGCACCGGAAGCTCCTGTTCTCGCACGGACACCACACCTGCACGCCCTCTTCGGGAGGGCAAGTGCACTTACCTGTGTTCCTGTCGGGGGAGATGCAGCAGTGCTTCTGCAGGATGCCGGGCAGGACCTGTTCCAACAGAAAACACAGGTGGTTACGCCCAGGTGCAGGTGGGCATCACCAACGTCGCAAAGTCTGGCAAACGGGCCCATGGGCGGCTGGGACAGTGTCTAAGGACAGAGTGTAGCTCCGCGGGCTCGCAGCTGTGAGGCCAAGACCAGGTGTGTGCTTGCGCTGTTGTTTACCAATCACCGCGTTTTCCACAAGAACAGCCGTCAGCCCGCGCTCTCCCCGCCCTGTGTCAGAGGCGACCCCTGGGATCCCAGCAGATGCGCCCCTCGGGGCTGAGCCTCGGAGAAGGCGCCCAGCAAGGCCAAGTTCACGCTCACTGTCTGGCAGCAGCGACAGCAGGTGGAGGAAGGTGACAACAGAGGCTCGGGGGGCGAGTGCAGACCAGGCTGCCTGCAGCTGGAGGGGCGGCCCTGGGAGACACAGCGCCCCCCCTCCCTCCCTCCACACAGTCCGAGCAGACACGGAGTCTCCGTCCAACTCCTGCACAGACGGAGCGGCACCCCTTCTTCCACCCCCCAGGGAGCCACTTCCTTGGGGGACGTGTCACAGCTGTGCTCAGTGTGTGTCCAGCTGTGGGGGAAGCAGGCGCTAACGAAGGAGGTGCCTCTCCTACCCGTCCCTCTCTGTGGGGCAGGGATGATTCTCGCCCGACTTCCTCTGCAAGCAGGACAGCGTCACCACTGGTCGCTGGTCACCGCTGAATGGCTCCAACAGGCAAGGTGAAGGGACACCAAACCCACACCCAGGAAGCCCCAGGCACAGCGTCCGCCCTCCCAGAGTCGCCCGTTCACTTGGGGCACAGCAAACACTGGGACAGTCGGGGACCGACTGCCCACCAAACATTGTGATGACGAGCACAGTGCCAGTGACCAAGCCCGGGCACACAGCTCATGCCTCCCCATCTACCCAACCACGACCCAGGAGCGGAGCCATGGCTGCCCCTCACAGCCCCAGCCCGGGAAGTCCAGCAGGGCCATCGCACACTCGCACACTCACATACACACTCGGTCACAGCCCTGGCTCCTGCCACCCTGCGTCCCTTGTCACCACCCAGGCAGCTCGGTGCAGGCCCATCCTCCCCGCCGACTCCCCCGGCCACAGAACCCTCCAAACCTGAGGTTCTGGACGAAGCGTAGAACCGCCTGGGCCAGACCTGAGTGGAAACCCGGGGTCCTTCAGACTCAGCTGTCCTGACTGGGGGGCACTCACCGCACGGGGCCTTTCACAGGACCTCAGGCCTGTCCCCCGGGGCCTGGAGGCTCTACTCACCCCCCAACCATGAGGGGCCAGCCCAACCTGGGGGCGCCTCGTGGCTCTGTGTGTCAGGAGGACACAGCTGAGTCCCACTCACAAGGTTTTGGGCTCACGGAGCAGCTGAGCCCCGACGCTCCCAGGTGCAGCTCCTCTTAGTCCCCCGGGGCCGACGCTGACCTGGTGAGCCCCCAACTCCAGCCCCAGACGCTGCCCCACCCACGGTCCCCTGCAAGTCCTCTGTGAGTGTGCCAGGCTCCTCCCGTGGGACCCAGACAGGACAACACAAGGGTCCTGCAGAGCTCAGTCTATCAGAACTCAGTGTGGACTTCCAAAGGACAGACGGATGTCCGTTTGTGCTCAGGACAGCACACGCACCTGATCTTCAGAAGTCCCTCCCAGTGACGGCCACGGGAAAGGCAGCCGTGCTAGCCTGAGCGGAGACACGGCTGGGTTGGTGCTGGGTGGAAGGGAGAGGACGGTTGGGCTCCCACAGGCTTGCTTCCCCGTCATGGGGGCGGCGGGGCGGGTTCATCCCTCCTGCCCACGGGCACTTCGAAAGCTCGGTCCCCCTCAGCTTGCCCCTCAATTCTCTGGGAGCAGCTAACCGAGAGGAACTGGGCAGTTTCGAGTCTGCACGCCGCCAGCAGGTGGTGAGCAGGGTCCGCCCGACCTACCGAGTCAGCCAGCACGCCTGTCCACGTGACCACGTGCACGTCCCTCACCACGTGCACACCCATCACCACGTGCATGCCCCTCACCTGTGCACGCCCCTCACCACGTGCATGCCCATCACCTGTGCATGCCCCTCACCACGTGCATGCCCTTCACCTGTGCACGCCCCTCACCATGTGCATGCCCAGGTGACCACGGGGTTTGTTCCTGGACGCCGTGCATTCTGTGCTTGTGTGATGGTGCCCTCCCCCTGCCCGCTCGTGCGGGGTAATTAAGGTATTTAAGTGGTTGGGCACCTGCTGGGGACAGAACTCACACCCGCCGACACCCAGACCAGCCACTGACTCTGACTTTGGCCTCCCGCTTGCTCAGCCGTGCGGGTCATGAGTCCTGCTGGCGGACGAGCTCTGGACACACTGTCCACCCCCTGCCGGCGGCCAGCAGGGCAGGGCACTGAGTTAGAGGGGGGCTCTCAGGCAGACTGTCCTCACCACAGAGTGGGGACCTGGGCGGTGATGGACAAGGTCGTTTCCTTGATGGTGGTGACAGCTTCCTGGGTGTCGGCACATCTCCAAAGTCACCGTGCTGTGCACGTCACACACGCGCAGTGTCCTGTGCATCACCTGCACCGGAGTCGAGCTGCAGCAAAAGTCCTGCTTGTGCCTTAAACTCACTCCCCCCGCCCCTGAATCTGCGTTTCTGCCAAGCCCCCGTGTCGTCCAGGCCACTTGGCCAGGAGACACAAGAACACAGTCACGCCTCACAGAAACACAGCAACACCCCCGGCTTGTCCTCCATCATGCTGTCACCCGTGGCTAAAGGCAGCAGAGCAGCTACAGCAAAACCTCACACACGCGAAGAACAGAACGCGCTGGCACGTACGAACGCAGCCTGACCCCTCTGTGGGGTGAGTGGCAGGCACAGGGCTTTCTCGGAAGGGCTGAACCCGGGCCCTGTTTCGGGAGCATGTCCGCGCAAGGCCCCTCAGCACCAGCAGGCTCGGGAGTCGAAGCCCAGGTTCCCCAGAGGTGGGAGTGAGGCAGTGGCAAATCTGCACCCAGCAGGTGACACCCAGGGTCCCCTGCCCCAGGGCAGTCCAGCCACCTCCACGTGACAGAGAAGTGAAGAGGAAAGCAGACAATGCAGATCCAGAGATGAGCCCCGGGGCGGGGGCGGGGTGGATGGGGCAACAGTAAAACCCGCACACTGACCCCCACCCCTGCACGCTGGCCTGCCTTGCCTCCCGCCGACTCCCAGCTCCTTCCAGACGGGAGAGCTGGCCTCCACCTGCCCCACCCACCTCCCCAAGCAGGAGCGGGTCCTCGTCTGTGAAAAATAAACACGGCCGAGAGAACACCTCGCTCACTAAAGAGCCCCCCAAACCAACCCCGTGGGGTAGACTTCACCCCGAAACCCTTCATTTGCCACAGAAACTGCCCGTGTGTTTCTAATGTCATGCACTTAGTGGGGACTTCCAGCTGGGACGGTCACAGTCAGAGGAGCCCCACATTGAGAGACACCAAACAGACACCGGGCAGGAAAGGAAGACACTTGGAAATGATGACACCATTTCAGAAAGAGTGTCTGTTTTGCCCAAGGCTCAAGAAGAGGATGCCATGGCTGTGAAAGGAGGCTCACGGAGTAAGGAGGCTTTGGGAAATTACAGACAGGGGACAAAATCCAACAGAACAAAGAGTTGAGAATGAATTCAAGGAAACACCCCAGGAAGCAGACGAAGGGCAGAGCCGGGTGCGGGGCAGGGAACTCAGCGGTTCTTGGCCACCCCGGGTTGTTCTGGGTGACCAGTGGGGTCCGAGTAAAACACCCACAGCAGACGGGGACACGGTGTCACACAAAGTCCCGTGTCTGGGGGGCAGGGCTTCTGTTCCCGATGGCCCCTGGGCAGCCAGCACCACCCAGACCCGACAACCGGCCCACCACGCGCTCCTGTGGAAATTCAGGCTCACAAGAAGGTTTCTGACGCAATCAAAGGACCAGGCCCTGGAGGCTGAGAGACCCAGGAGCGGTGCTGTGGACGCCCAGAAAAATCACGGCCCCACGTCAGCAGCCAGCGAGAGAAAGCTGTGTCAGACAAGACAAGCGCAGAGCGGAACCCGTGCCTGCGGGGAGTGTCTGTCCCCCGTGTAACAGGCAGCATCACCGAGACAGGCGCTGTCACCCAGAGGACACCAGAGGCTACAGCGGGGGACCTCCCGGCGTGGGGGATGGCAGTGCTCGGGATGGCTGGCAGGGTCCCAGCCCGGCACCTGGGCTGCTGGCTAACAGGCGATGAAGGGTGGGCAGCCGGGACGGCCGTGTCCCCAGAGTGGAGGACAGGACCGACCGCATGGAGCAGAGCGAGAAACATGGCGAAGACGCTGAGGACTCATCGGGTTTATGTTTCGGGAAAGTGACTGGCGATAGGTTCCATGCGTTGTATCGAAGAGGTCGAAGCCTATGCACTGTGGTGTGACTGTCGGCTCTGACTTGTCCCAACTCAGGGTGCAGCCGAGATGAGCACGTGGGGGCCGGGGGGGCCGGGGGAGCTGGAGGGGGGCGGGGGGGCAGAGGACGGCAGATGGGGTCCCTGAGCAGCAGGGTGGGCAGGGGGCCACGTGCCGACTCTGCTCTTTGTCAGCCCCTTCAAACCACTTCCCTTTTCGTAGCGTGCACGTGCACAGACTAAACGAAATTAAAACTGACTCATAAGATGATGTATGGCTCATCGGCACGGTTGTCACAAGTATGAGGAGGCAGAACTGAGCGTGCCGAGAGTATTTGAAGTGGCGAGACAGCCCCTCGGGTGGAAGCGTCTCTCCTGGACATTTCCACAGCTTCCTCATCACACTGCAGGCGCGGCTGCGGACTCACACTCTCGACCCTTTTGCTCAAGAGGCGTGTCCAGGCACCCCAGGAGCAGCAGCAAAGAGCTGGAGCCCCCTCCAGGTGCACAGAGGGCCACAGCACGCTCGCTCATGGGTGAGGTACCGATTTAAACCACGGCCGTGGAGCCAGGGCAGAGCTGGGGAGACGGCAGCCGGACAGAGCAGCGAGCAGATCGGGGGCCCCGGAAATGCACCCACACAATCACGGTCCACGGTCGGGGGCCACGGAGCAAAGGCAACCCCTTGGGGAAAGGGCAGTCCCTTCAACACACAGTGCTGGGACCACTGGACGTCCATGTGCAAAAATGTGAATTGCACACTCAGATCTCACACTCTGCACAAAGTGAACTCACTGGATTACAGACCCCAGGGTGAAACACAAAATGCCATAACACCCTAGAAGGTGACACAGGAGGAAACCTACCCAGCCTTGGGCACAGCGATGACGTCTCAGGTACGAGACGAAAGATACAACCCATGAAAGAAGTCGATAGGTCGGACTTCACTGAATTACAGTTTTCAGCTCCGCAGAAGGCGCCGTCAAGAACAAAAAGACGAGATAAGGAAGGAATATTTTACAAAAGACACATCTGGTGAAGGACTGTCACCCAAAATCCACAAAGGACTCTTAAACCTCAACAATAAAAAGAAAGCAACTAGTTTTATTTAAAAAGTGGCCAAAGACAGTACCATACGCTTCCCCAAAGGAGAAGGGCGCCCCTGAAAAGACGCCCAGCCTCATCCGTCACCAGGGAAACGCAAACAAAACCACAGCGAGGCCACGACACACCCATCGGGACGACCGGCACCCAGGCCCCGGGCGGCAGGAGCAGACGGGCAGCCAGTTGGGAAGGCAGCTGGAGGTCCCTCAAACCAAACCTCGTGTGACCGTAGGGTCCAGCGATGAGGCTCGGCCGAAGTGAGGTGAAAACTGAGTCCACACAAAAGCCCACACACGGACGAGCACAGCAGCTTCACCCAGAACGGCTGGAACACGAAAGCAACCAGGACGCCCATCAGTGGGTGATGGACAGACAAACTGCGGTCCCTCCAGACAGTGGGACAGGGTCGGCACGGAGAACAGATGCGCTCTGGAGCCGTGATGAGACGTGGAGGAGCCTGACATGCATGTGACTGAGTGAAGGAGCCAGTCTGAAAAGGCCACACGCTGCGTGAGCCCAACCCTGTGACATCCTGGAGAAGGTGAGACTGTGGGGACAGTGACAGGTCAGGGGTTGTCATGGGGTCAGGGAGAAATGGACAGTTCACAGTGTGTAGTGTGTAGTGCACGGTACCCAGTGTGCTGTTGGTCTGACACTATGATGGACACACGTCACCGTACATTGGTCCAAACCCACAGAACACGCAGCACCCAGAGTGACCCTGATGTCCCCTGTGGACGCTGGTGACGCTGGCGCGCAGAGGGAGCTGGTTGCTGAGCCTGACCGGTGACACTGGCAGGTGCCTCGGAGGAGCTGCAGGCCCCTCGTCTGAGCGGGGTGCGGAGCCCTGCATGCCGGCTGTCCACACAGAGCTGGCTCGCACAGGGCACACCGACGCCCACACTTGGCCCGAAATACCGTCCTGTCACAAGTGGGTCACAACTAAGAAAAGTGACAAACAGTCTCGTTCTTGCAAAAGGACCATTAGCTCAGTTTTATGGAACGTGGATCAGAACTTAACAGCAGCACCCGGGCCCACGGGTACTAGACCGGCCGTTCACGGAAACCGGCAGAAACCCACTCTCTGGCTCAGACCGCGCCCAGTGCAGGTGGGGCGGCCGGCCTCACGCCCAGACACACCGGTGCCAGGAGGGGACTGGGCCGGCCCTCACCAGCTCTGCAACTGCCTCGCCAGCAGCAGCCGTGGCTCCCGCTGACGTTTCACTGACATACACACATATGTGTGTGCATGTGTGCCTGCATGTGTCCATGTGAGTGCGTGTGCTGGGGGGACAAGACTCGCGCTGCCCCCCAGCTGATCTGCCACCCAAGCACCTCACGTACACCGAGTGCCAGAACTGGGCTGCAGGGTCCTCCTTTGGTTCGTTAGTGGCCACGGGGACCGCCGGCATTCCAAGAGGACCGTGGAGCAGTGACAATGGGCAGCCCCTGTGTCCTAGGGCTGGACAGCGCCTCACACAGAGTCAGGACACTGCAGACGGTGTCCCAGAAGAGCAGATGGTTCACCGTGTCACAGCCGGGTGCACAGACAGAGGCCAAGGGGACTGCACTGTGGAAGGGCAGCGTCCCCTGCAGGGAGTGACCCCCTGAGAGGACCCTGAGGCCAGACGTCTCTGCCCAGGACCCTGGGCCTCTCCATTTGCCACTGAAGATGAGGACACGCAGCGGCTCCATCAAGCTGATTAAATCTAATTAAGTGCGTCTGTGAGGTGAGGACGTTGGCGAGTCCAGACCAGAGGCAGCCAAGGCGGATCGCAAGCATGCGCTCACGTCCTGGGTCACCTCGGCACGGCTGAAAGGCACGAGAAACCTTTCCAGATTGCCCTCCTTTCCAGCAGGGGGAAATATTAGGGTTCTCCAGAGACACAGACTGTGGGTGAGGGTGAGCGCCGGAGTTCCCTTTGAATGCTGTTCCTCTACAGAGCACCCTCCCCGCCAGGCCCACGACCCACCACACGCCCCCCAATCGGCTCTCCTTCTGCCCAGACATGGGAGTCACACGCAGCCCCCTCAGGGCCCCCACAGATAAGGGCTGCTGTCCTTGTGGCCCCACTTGCCGGCATCGAGGTGACAGAGGACACCCCTGCACATGTGCTTCCTTCCCCAAGGGTCACCTGCAGCCCGACACCCCTGGACAGCAGCTGGACACGGGTGGCCCCGAGGCCTGGCCTTTTAAACTTCCAGTGACCCTTCTTCCTCTCTCTGTCGTCTGAAAGTGCATGCCTTTTTCCACACTGATCTTACACAAAGCCCCTCCTGCACTTTTTCATGCCACTCAGGTCTCAGACACCCCAAACGGTGCCCCTGACTGAGACGCAGGGTGCCCCGCCACGCCATTCATCCCTGAGCGCTGGATGGCGATGCAGACACCCTGAGCTGGCATGCCCCCAAGGACGGGCCCAGTCCCAGGAGAGGGAAAGCCCCCCAGGGAAGTGTGCCATGCCTGGTGGGTGGGACAACCCCCAGAGGTCACCTTGGCGCAGCACGAGTGACAGTTTTTCAGGAAGAACAGCAGAGAGCAACAGGCCAGGCCCTGGAGTCTCAGGGGAAGGAAACAGCCAGGAGACGCTTCGGGGTGAAGGCAGGCTGGGTGGGGGCCTGGCATCTGGTCGAGAAAAGCATCCACGCTCAGGGTAAACTAACACAGAAGCAGCCACAGACGGGGGACATGCAGGCTATGTAGAAGCTGGAGAGATTTTTCATTTTAGTCCTCACTTAAGGACATGTTTATTGATTTTAGAGGGAGAGGCAGAGAGGGAGAGAGAGAGAGAGAGACTTCTACCGGTGGCCCCCCAGACACACCTGACTGGGGGCCGAGCCCACAACCTTCTGGGGCGGCGAGACGGCGCTCCAACCAGCCGACCTACCCGGCCGGGGCCAGAGAGAGAATTGTTCCAAGGCCACAAGAAGCGCTGCGGGTACCAGGGGCTCAAGTGGGTATCGGGGAACGGAAACAGGACCTAGAATCCGACGTCTAGCCCGGAACTGTTGTTTGTCCCTCAGCCTTGACGTCTCCGTCCTTTACTCCGGCCCCAGGAGGGACCCCACCCACGCTCTGCACTGGTGCCCCCCACCCTCCCACAGCACCAGGTGCAGGGAACACGCCTGGCCCCTGCCCACCGGCCCCTGCAGGCCTGACAGGCACCGTCCCGTGTCCTGCGTCCAGATCACGTGGCCTGGTCGGGAACCCTGTCTGACGCAGTCACAGGCCCTCTGACCCATCAGGGTGGCAGGTGCACGCTCGTCACAGAAACAGAGAGCCTGTTGTTTTCCTTGTGACGCTCATTCAAGGCAGCCCCACGCAGCCCCAGCCTGGGGACGGACACACTGCCCGGCTCATTAAAGGGCCAGGGCCAGGGCCTGGGCTGTGGCTTTGCTTTAACCATCAGCGGTGACGGGCTGCCAGCTGCCGCCGAGCAAACGAGGAAGCGTCAGCTCTAATGACCCTGCATTCCAGCTCTCGGGTACAAGCGGACTCGGAGTTGGCTTTCGCTGCAAGGGAAGCGTGTGGCACTCGCTGGGTCTAAGGGAAGAACAGCGTCCGTAACCATGGAGACACGCGGGCCGGTCCACCAGGCCCAGGGCCCCAGCCTCCCGAACGCTCCAGAAACAACCTGCCCGCCACCCCCTGGGGGGGTAAACCGAGTCACCATCCACGAGGCTGGCAGGCAGGGCTACACGTGTGCAGACGACGAGTGAGCTTCCTTGGCACACGCATGCAAACAACTCAACCTCGTGTTCACAGGCACACCAACAGGTCACGTGTGACAAAAAGACACCAACGATCGTGGCAGAGACCAGCTCCGGGGGCGCCCAGGGGGCCCGGCTGGCACCACACCCTGACGCTGTGTTTCTAGGAAACAAAAGCGACCTGCCCAGATGCCAAGGCCTCGCAGCACGGGGGGGCGGGGGGACAGGGGGAGCTCACGCCGCTCTCCACCATAGACATGCACCCAAAGCAGTTACGGCAACAGGAGGGGACACGGGCACCAGTGTTTTCCAGGATCGGCCGCACTCGCTTCCTGTTAAGCAGTGACGTTCACACAAAGTCACATCCGGCCCTTTGAAGGCCACGCAAGGCGGATGTGGCCCCGGTGACGATGAGTCTGCCACCCCTGGTCACACGGACCTGAGACTTTCCTCTTCTTTGGTGTGCTGAGGGCACGGATTGCATCCATTGATTTTCAAGGGCTAAAAACTAATTTTCAAAGACCGGCCCCATGTTCCTGGGACAAAGCCTCAACAACCAGCCCCCGTGTCCTCGCTCCGCCGGTCCCTCTCTGTCCCCACGCAGACAGAGACTGGCTGTCTTCCCAGGCCCGCGACCTCCGCGGCGTAAGTGACAGACATTTTATGACCCTCCCTCACGAGCAGCTGAGACTCCTCGCCCGGCCACTCGCTGCCCACGTCCTGCCCTCGGCCACCTGGGCCGGCCCCAGGTCACTCACGTTCAGAGAGCGTTTCCAGAGTCCATGCCAGACGTCAGCCCGGAGTCCGGTGCAGGGCGTACAGGGCATGTGCTGCTGGGAACCACATCCCGGGGAACGGCGGCCTCACGGAGAAGAGAAAACGCTCAGCACAGGGCGCTGTGGGCTGAACGGCGCCCCCACTGGCTGAAACCCTAACCCACGACACCTGAGGGCGTGGTCTCATGGAGACTCGGCCTTTACAGAGGTCATGGTGTCAAAACGAGGCCGTGCAGGTGAGCCCTGCCAGTGCTGACGACCGTCCAGATGAAAGGGGGAGGCCTGGACACAGATGGACGGGCACACAGGCCACTAGACGTCAGACACTGAGCAACGGCGGCCTCGACAAGTGGAGACTGGAGCCCACCCTGCTGGCAGCCTGGCCCGGGCCGTCCGGCCTCCAGAACAGTGGACAGCAAGTCTGCGGGAAGGACAGGCAGCCAGCGCGCTGGACGCGAATCTCAGTCACCTGGCCCGCAAAGCCCCGTGCGGCGTGATTGCAGATTCTCGGGGAGGCCCTGCCAGAGAGGAGCACGCCCAGTGGGCGGGGCAACAGGTCCACCTCGGACTCGGGTGTGCACCGACCCCACCGGCGAGCAGAGATTCTAGACGCTCCTCCCTCATGGGGGAGAGATCGCCCGTTTCTAGAAGGAGAGCAGAGCCAACACAAGGTGTCTTCAGGAGAATGCAGTTGGAATACCAAGGAAGATAGGACCAGGTAACTACTCGTGATTGATTTTCATACCCACAAACAGCAGGCGTGCGGGAAGCTTTTGTTGCCTCTGGGAAGCACTGATCTGTTCAGAAAGTGTCATTATGTCTCTTATTTTATCTTTAAAAGCGGAAAAGTGACCGGAAGTCTGGGTGCGGCAAGCAGACCCTGAGGAAGCCGGAGCCCGAGGGCCAGGCCGCAGTGGCCACATGCGGTGAATATTTGTCACAAGAACATTTATTCCAAAATGACAAGTTAGCGAAATCTCCTAAAAGAGGAGCTGGTCGGTCTCCTAGGAGACAAACCTCTAAACAGCCCTCCCGTTTACCAAGGACGTTTTGAAAGGAACACGCACGTTGTCACAACGACAGCAGACCAGGTCACGGCACTGCAGGGACACGGCACGCACAGGCCTTTCTAAGACAGTGTCCCATTCCTGGAAGTGACGCCAACTCCAAAACTCTAAACCCACATGAACACAGGGCCTGAGGCCCAGGGACACAAAACCCAGCCTGACCTCCCAGAAGGGGCCCGGCTGAGCAGCAGAGGTTCGTGTCTGCACCGCGTGGTCGACGGAAGCAGCCGCACTGGACCAGGCACTGACCCCCCACCCCTGCAGGGCGTGGGCCGTCCCTGAAACCTGAAAGCTGGAAAAGCTGCAGGAATGTAAACCCCGAAATTATAACCCTATCAGAACTGGAAAACACAGGAAGGCAGGTCACGGGCTGGGACGGACGGCAGCTCACAGTCGCCTGACGGGAAAACCACGTGGAGATTAACAGGTGACAGCACAGGAGGGTGCCCGTTCCGCATGCCACGCACTCTCCAGATATGAGACTGAAAGTGGGAGGACGTCTCCCTGTGTCTTGTAACGGCAGGGCTTTCCCGGGGCCGTGATCACTGTGCTGCTTCTGCCCGCGTTTGCCAAAACTTCAGAACACGGTGTCTGAGCTCTTCTGCGGGAAAGAGGGCATAGGATTAGATGTTTGTGCCGAACACTTTTTAGGCGGGTATTTAAGCGCCGAGAGAGCTGTTGGCCGTTAAACCCATAATGCGTCCGTCAGCCATGAAGAGAGTGTGCACACGTGCGGGGAAGGTGAGCTGCTCAAGGCCAAAAGGAAGAGGAGCTGCCCCATAAAGACACAGCCTTCGTCAGGGGTTAAACAGAAGGAGACCCGAGGAACAGCCCTCCCGCAAAGAACACGAGAACCCGCAAAGCACCGTGAGGCCGCACTTCCCAACCCGCCCTCTGCGCCCCGCACTCGAGGCCTCGGTTCCAGCACCGACGCCCCAGGACTGACCCAAGCACACGTTTCAAAGGGGAGCTCCCAGGGGCGGGAGAGGCGGGACGCCACGCCTCACCAGGACAGGCGGACAGGCGGGCCCTCACACAGCAGCACGCAGCCCCGGTCCCCAGGCATGGTGTAGGAGACGCCCGGGGGTCCCATTCAGCCGTGAAACTGCACTGAGTGCAGCGCCCGCTGGGCCGGGCCACACTGTGTGCCCAGCGCGTTTCCAGGAGGGTCTGGGGGACAGACACATCCACGCTGGAGCTCAGAGAAAACGTCCCCCAGAACCGCACCACTGTGGGTCGCCCTTATGGTCTGTCCTGCAGAGTTTTAAAATCTATGCGTTAACCCTGTTACGAGGGTCGATTGAGGCGGACGCCCTTCAGCGAAAACGTCCTCAAAGGAAGGACATGTGCTCAGCCCCGAGGTCAGTCCTCAAACAGCAGGAACAGCCCGTGTTGCTGCCCGCAGGTCGCCACCGCACGACTACGAGGGTGAAGGCCATGAGCACGTCTGACATGAGGGGCGGAAAGTCTGAAGGTCCAGGACTGGCCCAGGGGCAGGCAGTTTGCATCTATGCACGTAAAGTGTCAGCTGGTTATAAAACAAAAGCCACAGACGTAGGTACACACGTTCTTTTCTCATTCTCTGATTATTTTAAGAATTTGGTGACGCGGCCCGGCACTGAGAAAGGAGCCGCAGCTCCAGGCTCACTCACAGCGAGCCCAGACTTCACGTGCACCTGCTCCGAGCGCATCTGAAAACCTTACGTGTTCGCCTGAAACGAACACGGAGTGTCACCGAATGTCAACTTTAATTGGAGATAATAATAATAATAAAACATAAAAAAGACTCTGACACCAGGATTGAAGACCAGGGAGGAGTGTTCTCTGTCGCCTTGTCTTCCCCCCAAGGCTCGGTGACAAGCCTCTGCCCCCGAGGGCTTCAAGGACGGCCCGACCCACCTGCTGGCCTCAGGGAGGCGAAGGCTGACCCTGCTCTTGGACACACGGCAGCGGAGCAGGCTACAGGGCACTTCCTGAGGACACGGGCCAGCCCACGGGGCACCCCCACCCCACACACAGGAGCAGACTCAGCACAGATCCCACATGGAAGCCCTCTGAAGGGTGCGGTGAGACCCTCGGACTGCTGCTCAGGAGGCTCGTCCGGGACATTGGGTTGATATGGTCCCTGCAGCCTGGGCAGCAGCCACCACCTGGGACACTCACCCCCAGGTTCTCGAGGTCCCAGCCGCACGACCTGAGTCACAACCACAAACGGGTGACCCCTCCACCCACAAAGCCACCCCGGGTGCTCGCTGCAGCACCAGCTCCCCAGTGCAGAGACCACATGACCGAGGAAGGGAGAGGGGACGACAGCCTACCTGAGCGGTCCCCATGCTGGCCAGAGGGCACGGGCCGAGAGCGCGGGCCGAGGGCGGTCACCAATTGCCACTGGGACACGGGCAGCTACGGCCAAGCCTCAGACCGTGGGAAAGCCTAGGACGGGGAACAAACAGAAACGGGGGAAAGGTGATTTAAGGAAGGGCCAACAACCTCCCTCAGGGAAACACGCACGTGCTTGGAAGACACACGTTGGGACAGATCGGTCCGTCAAGCATGGCCACGTGCCTGGGGTCTGCACCCAGCAGGCAGCACCGTGCACACCGCGAAAAATACCTCGGGACAGGGGTCCCGGCTTCAGAGTGTGCGGCCCCATAGAAACTACGAGACCACCCTCCCCTCGAGGCTGTGGTCCCTCCTGTAATTTGGTGGAAGCTCTGTGAGCAAACAGGCCAGCTCTGCACAGGACCGGGCGCAGAGCCCAAGGCACCGAGCGGCACTTCCAGGAATGGACGATCAATTGATGCGGCACCTGGAGGAAACTGAGTGCCTTGGGAAAAGAAAGAGGTGGCGGTCAGACCCTGTGATAAATGGTAAAGTCCTCTGCCCTTTGGGTCACTGCGTGGGAGTGCCAGAAATGCCCATGGCCCCAGGACGAGGGAGATGACACGGGAACGGGGGGTTTCGGAGAGACTTGTTTGCAGACCACGCTGGGGCCCGCGATGCCTTTCCTGTGTCACCGAGCGGCGGCCACACGAGACACGCACGTGTGTGGCCCCCCAAGGCTACGGTCGGGCTCCACTGATGCTCACGGAGGCCGAAAGTGGGCATGCTGTGCTGCACGTTCTGAAATCTTGCTTTGTCACCGCAATCTCTGACCCAGCCTGCTGTGACCCTGTGTCACCAAGTGCCACCTATGCACTTTCTGATGTGCTTCCTGGACAGTAAGAAGATGGCCTGCATTGTGTTCACATGGTTGGCAAATGTGGATTCTGAAATAATCCACAAACTGGAAAGCAGGCGTGGTTTCCAGCGACCAGCGAGCTGTGTGACCATCCCTCCCAATGGGGTGCTCATGTCACGGCCTGCTCCAGCGCCCACCTGTCCCAGACAGACGGACAGCCCGTGGCCGGATCTCTCCCTCTCGGCACAGACGGAACTCCGCCTTGAACGCCCACCATTGGCCCAGCAAGTCCCCACTGTTGGCATGTGGGTTCCCCCATTTTCCCAACAGCCAGTGGTGCTGCGCACGTCTGCCCGCCTCCCAGAGGCTCTGCGGACGGGCCTCTCAGACGGGGTTACTGGGTCACGGGG
Organism: Macrotus californicus; assembly: GCA_007922815.1. NCBI lineage: Eukaryota > Metazoa > Chordata > Mammalia > Chiroptera > Phyllostomidae > Macrotus > Macrotus californicus. The sequence continues at coordinate 558,978 of VMDR010000025.1, forward strand.
CGCACAGTCTTGGCCAAAACGTTTTGCCGATTTACACATCACATACCATCAAATTTTTGTTTTCCTTCTGGTGGGAAAGAGTTTCTCGCTGTGCTCCCAGAGTTCCAGACCCTTTCCACGTGGCTCTTGGTTAGCACGCCTGTGTCGACGGCCTGTCCCATCGTTCGGCCGGCCTCTCAGGGGATGAAATCTGCACTCCTCCCTGGGACCCCTTTCTTGGCTCCGGCCACTTGTCCACTCTGCAGCGTTTGATCTTTCTCCCTCTGTCAGCCATGGGCCACCTTCGCCAGGATGCCTTCCAACGATTCAGGCGGGCTTAACACCAGCTATGTGTCCAAATCGAAACTTTCCTTCCTAGCTTCCCTGAGCGCCACTCGTGTGACCGCCAGCCCTGGCGATCAGGCAGTGATACCGCCTGGCACAGCTTCCAGTGCATGGCCGTCTCTGCCGACGCCTGGTGAGGCTCCCTCATTGCATCTCCACTACAGAGCCCATTCACTGCTGTGTCTCAAATTCAGTTTCCCAGCCCCCAAGGCCAGCGTTTCCCAGGAAATGACTTCGTGGGCTCATGTGTGTCCTCCAGCAGACCACCTGCCGCCCGTCTTCGCCAACGCTGGAGGCTGCGTGGTGGATTTGGTTCCGTCCGTTTCTGTGCGGTTCTTTCTCCAACGGGCTCCCTGAACACTGCGCCGTGGCGTGTGACGTAGGAGAGGTCACAGAAGAACAATTGACAGTGTAATGAAGTTCCACACACTGGGTGCACTTGGGGACTGACAGGCGCCTACGAGCTGCGTGTGGAATCCCGTCACCAGCGCTCGGCACTCACAGCCTCATGTCCGGACTGCTCCACAATCACCACACTGCTGTCAGCCTGCGGCACGCCGCGGTGCGCACCACGCCAGTCACTCTGTGTTCGCCCTGACGTTCTGAGGAACGGCTAACAAGATGACGAACAGCACTTGGGTGCAACGTGCACTTTGAACAATACGAGACTATTGAGTGTTATACAAGTCAGTGAAATTGGGGGGATTAGAGGGCCGGTCTCAGATCACGAACAGAGGGGCCCGGGTCCCGGCACAGGTGGGTGGCGGCAGGTGCGGCCAGGTCAAGGGCTCCGGCCCACAGCCCACCACCAGCTGGGGAAGCTGAGCGGGGACAGCCCCCCTTCTGGCAAGTCAGGTGGAGAACAGAACAGCCTCCCGTGAAATCGGTCACGGAAGAAAACATGGCCCGTGTGTGCCCACAGGGACTGAGGTACTTCTGCTGGGGCACCGGCTGCGGACGGACGGCCACACGGTTATCCCACCCAGAGCAGAGGCTCACGTGAAAACAGCTCAATGTTTACTGATTCCACTCAAGTCGACACAACGCGAGTGGAATCAGTAAACATTGAGCTGTTTTCACGTGGTGTTCTAACTCACATCAAACAGAAGGGGTTTTATCAGGGACCCTATACTTTCTTCCCAGTGTGACGGTCCCAAGTAACCACCTTAAACTAGACAGGTTCCTGCTGAGGGAGAAGAGAAGGGCCCAAAGTGCAGGGATGGCCACAAACACACAGGCACACACATGAGATACACACAGACACACAGAGATACACACACGAGAGGCACACGGACATGCAGAGACACACATGAGAGACACACAGACACACAGCGATGCACACACGAGAGGCACACGGACATGCAGATACGTACACACGAGAGACACACGGACACACAGAGATGCACACACGAGAGGCACGCGGACATGCAGAGACACACATGAGAGACAGACACACAGACATGCACATATGAGAGGTACACAGACATGCACGCTGCGGGACTTTGTGACAGAGGACGTGCACACTCATTCTCAGCGAGCTCCTGATGCCAGGCACTTCCTCAGCAGTGAAACTGCAGACAGAGCAGGGTGTAAAATCCAGTCCACAGACCAGTGGGCGCAGGGTCGAGTGGGGAGAGAGCGCCCGACATGAACACCGTGGTGTGTAAGCTGCTCCAGCGCACTTTGATTACAGGTGTTTCCATAGTAACCTGCGGCCGTGGGCCAGGGCATGCAGTCGGTGCCGTGCAAAAGGAAGGAGAGATGCTAATTGGGTTTGAAGGGCCTACGTCGCTCGCCGTTGGGTGGAGATGTCTCTGTGTAAATGAGGCATTTCTCTCAAAGACGTGTCGTCGCCGTGCTGTGCAAGACTGAGGGCTGGCCAAGTGTCTGTGCACTTGGCAGGGCGGGTCTCTGGCCAGCAGGTCACTGCAGATGACCTGTGCCCCACTGGGAGGAGGCCCCCATCCCATCCTCCACAGACACGCCCGGAGCCATGCTGGGTGAGCCCCCCGGGCAGCTCCTGATGCTCTCCGTGGGGAGGGAGGGACCTTGTCCCCAGACCCACTGGCTGCCACGGTCCCCTTCCCAGGTGAAGCGTCCACCCCGGCCCCAGTACCAGTGGCCTCCAGCTCAACAAGGGCCAGTGTCAGAGTGTCCCCTGGTGGGACGCTCATTGGAGAAGGTGAGAGTCTAGGACATAAGAACGTGGTGTCAGCAGCTGATGAAGAGACAGCATCACGGCTGTGATGACATGTGCCCAGCACAGACTGTGACCCAGCCTTGTAAGTGCCGATCCACACAGCTTCCTGGAACCAGGGCCGCCCCCCGCTGAGCGGGGGGGACAGGAGGAAGACGGCAAGGCCAGCTGTCCTTCCTCCTGTCCCCGTGCCTGAGACACTGCCAGGACGTTCTCAGAAGGGATGTCATGAAAGGGAAAAGGTGACTCTCACCAACTGTGTTTCCTTCGGGCAGACCTTCCCACTGTGAAAAAAGGAAGTGGCCGGAGCGTTAAAGGGGCGTGCGGTGGCCTGCGTTCCTGCAGGACAAGCGGTGCCTTCCTGATGGCTTGAGCTGCCCCAGAGCGAAAGCGTGACATGAAAGTGTCCAGCATCCTGAGGGTGATGACAAAACAGTCACCGTGACACCTTCACACAGCCTCAGGTTAGAGCTTCCCGGGCAAAGCGTGGCTCCTGACCCACCTTCACTTCCTCAAAGGACCACAGCCCAGAAATCACAGGAGACAGAACAACCCTGACACCCTCGCCTTCCTTCTGTCACCTCCCCCTCCTCACTGACGAGACATGGAACAGAGTGACACTGGAGGGCCAGTCACCAAGGGGGCTTCCCGAGTAGGCATCCACTGGGAGCTCGGGGCTGGCCGGACCTCCTCTGCATGTTCGTGTGACTGTCAGAACTCACTGAATATTTAACGTCTGTCCCTTTCACTGCAGGGAAGTGATTCTCAGTAACAGCCTGAGAGAAGGAGGTGACATTGGGTGTGACAGCAGTGACTTGAAAGGTCAAGGCAGCATCTGCAGATGTGGGGGCAGCTATGTGGACACAGGACACCGTGTTCTAGGGAACAAACAGGGCTTTGAGGCTCAGGCAGGGTTAGGAGGGAAGCAGTCTCCAGGGCACGGAGGGTCCCAGGAGCAGACAACAGGGAGGCCTGGCCTGGTGCGCTCCCGGGGGCGGCTGCAGGACCGGGCAGACGAGGCAAGTCCCTGAAAGCCTCTGTGTGGGGCCCAGGAGTCTCCACGTCCCCTCTGGAGGGGCAGAGGGTTTTCCACAGGGAGCAGCGCTGGTCTAGGCCTGGCCTCAGGCAGCCACGTGAGTTAGGGAAGCCTCCACGCCTCCTTCCTCCCTAAGCCGGGCCATCACCTGGACGGCTTCTTAGAAAGTAGCACAGAAGGAGGAGAAAGAGACCCATCGGTTGCACAGAAATGCTCAGGGTTTCCCAAGAAGCAGAGTCAGCTGAGGCCGAGGGGAGATGCGACCAACAGTCCCCACCCTGGCGGAGACCTGGGCCCAGAAACGCTGGGGCAGGAAGTGGGCGCGCCCAGCCCATCCTCGGTGTCCAGGGCGTGCAAGAGTTCACCTGTTACTGAGACCCCCATCAGCTTGCACGTCACAGCCGTGTGTGGAGTGCACACGCCTGAGTCCTACTACGCAGGTCCCTGGCTGGGCCGCCCCATTTCAGCTCCACAGGGCGAGCGAGCGTCTTCCCACGTCCTCTTCAGGGTGGTTTGCACCATGGTCGGCGATTTCAATGTTTCGGATGGCCCGGTGCTGGCCGAGCTCCTTGGGGCAGTGACTTTGCTCAGAGGCAGCTGCAGTGCTGCTGGCCAGGGCTAAGCGGCCGTGAGCCCATTGCACGCACTAAACGAGGGGATTTTAACGTGCGCACACGGAGTAAAGCTGTGCACTGATCGACTGATGGAAACGTGACCAGTAGCTCCCAGGACCCTCCCCCTGGGGTCCCTGGGAAGAGTGGCTCCACGTGGGTGAGGAGCAATCACCACGAGTGACAAGAACCCTGTCATCAGTGAATTGGAACCTGTGCTCAGGATTTGCTCCCCAGACTAAACCACTGGCCCCCAGATGGGGAGGCACCACAGGGTCCCATCAGCAAACGGCACCCAAGACAGACACAGAGAGCCGTTCCCTCACAACAGGCCAGCAACACACCACCGATGCTGCTCACCTAAAGTCACTTAAACTACCAGGGACAAATACTGGTGTTAGAAACCACACCGCTGTCAGTCTCGGATCTCGAAGAGATGGACAGGTGACCAGGAGCCCTCGGCACTTGAGAGAGTCATGCTCAACCAAGGTGACAGACACCGCCACGTCACCCCGAGGTGGTCCTAGGAAGTGCCCTGCCTGCTGCCCTCGCTCCTGTGAAAAGGGGCTGACCGGCAGCACTGGGAATGCACATTCACGGGGGTGCACGGGGCCCCACTCAGAGAGAGTCAGGGAGCTGCCAGACCTAGAGGGTTCTGGGAGAACACCGCATACAACGCAGGGATATGGCAAACAGGGACGTCCAGGACAGGCAGGTGTCCAGTGGCTTTCTGACAGCAGTCTAAGAAGGAAAACCAGAGGGAATTGAAGGAGGAAGACAGAACTAACAGAAGGAAAATCCCCAAAATTAAAAGGAAAAAAGCAGCATGAGCTTGGAGGGGCCCAGGGCGGACCAAGGGGCATCAATGAGAGAAGCAAGCCAGGCAGCACCCTCCTACTCCACCCTGAAACACGGGCGCACAGGGAGGACGAGATGCAGCCCCTAAGGAACGACCGTCAGGCGGGAACGAGACTCTCCATTATCTACACGGAGCAGATCTGTGGGAAAATGATTGGGAGCTGAGGTTCCAGTGCTCGGTAAAATTAGATTTTATGTGGGAATATTCATATTTTTAGTCACGCAAGGAGTCTAAAAGCTTTCCCACTCGCAGCTGTTAACAAAGACACTCCTTAGAAGACAGGCACCCGCGAGAGGAAAATGAGGAAGGACGAAGGAGCCACGGGGGAGCCAGTGGCAAATAAAGGGGGCGGTGGTTAGCAAGGTGGGGTCCAGTCCCTGTGGACCCGAGATGACACTGGATAGTCGTCTGGGACTACAAGGTGGAGCATCCCCACAGGGCGGGAGAGTGGGGCCGGGTCCTGTTGTGCAGGGAGGTTCTGGCGGGAAAGCGGGAGCCTCTCCCACACACTCCCCGCGTCGACGAAAGTGCACACACGCTGGGCACAGCGTCAGCAAGCCGAGTCGAACAGCGTGCGACAACCGTGAGGAGTTCTGAACTGAGAAACGGCTCTGTGTTAGAATATCTGTCAGTCAGCGGGTTTTAAGCAATCGAGGAGAAACTTATTCATACAGGTGCCGAATAAGTATTTAATCGATCTCAACACCGTTCCTGATTTTTTTATAAGTTAAAGGGAAGTTCGTTTCATTGGTAGAAGTTTATTTGCCTTCGGTCCGTGGCAAACGATCACGCTGTGATTGGTCATCTTTGTTAGAGTCAAAACTAAAACAAGGAGGGAAGACGGGGGAAGTGAGGGACACCTGTAATAGTGTCGACAATAAAAAAATCGTTTAAATAAAATAGAATATCAGTGTAATACAGTGCCGAAAGACCAAGTGAAACAGGGGACATTCGTATTTCAGTACTTAATGCCATGCTAGTCATCCTAAACCATGCAGCAAGACAAGAACTAGGAATAAAAATATGAGAAAGGAAAAATAAAACTAGCGCTGACTGACGAGTAATCTTAGAAAATCCAGGGTATTCGCTGACATCCATTTGGCACTCCTCTGCTGCGGGAAGGGTCAGGGGAGCCCAAGTTTGGAAACGGGAAAACAGCAGGAACGGGCGATTTGGGAAATAATACCTCGTCGTCAGGTAAGGGCCGGTATTCAGTAAAATGACGCAGGAACGTTCAGCCTCGCGGAGATCGTGGATCCTCACAGACATGGGGAAACAGGGAAAAACTGCGTCCTAACGCGCGTCCCTCGGAGGCAGGCGCCCGCCGGGCTCGTTGCGCCTCGGCGATGGTGGGGAAAACGAGGCTGCCCGTGCGCTCCGGCGGGGACGGCGGGACCGCAGGGCGCATCCACTCCAGACGGAGCGCGCGCGCTGGAGAAGAAAGCGGGACTCGAGGGGGCAGCAGGACGTGCTGACCCTGAACCACTGCCGCTCAGGAAAGGGAAAAATGCGGGAAAGGCTTTCTGGGCCAACTGCGGAACCGGAACGCGGGCGGCGAGCACCTGGCCTCGGAGCGCAGTCTGCGGGTGGCGCCTGCGCTGTGCCTGCGGGCTGAGCCAAGAGCACTGCGGCCAAGTGCCCCGGCCTGTGCGACCTGGGGTTGCGGCTCGCGGAAAGCAAAGCGCAAGAGGACCGAGAGGGCGCGTGGTGGGACCGGGCAGGACCCGGACGGGACAGAGCCTTGAGGGGCGAACCTGGGTGCTCCTGCTAGTATTCTTGTTTTAAAATGTCCTAAGTCTGAAATTATTTCCAAATTAAAATGTTGTGTTAAAAAGGAATAAAGTACATTTTTATGAAGTGCATTAAAATAGCTCTTTTTGGCAAGTACGTGGAAACACTAGTTGGAGATGACCATGGCCTGCCTGCCCTAGTTCGTGTCAGAAATCTGTGCAGGGCCGCTGGCTGGCTTGCACACTGGCTTACACACGTGTATTTATCCGTGTAAATGCACAGAAGCACCAGGTTCCAGAAACTCTCGGGAGGCCCAGGACTCAGAGGTGTGGAAGTTCTGCATTCAGCCGTGAAGTAGCTGGGCTATCGCAAATCTTTTCCACGCCCCTCCCTCGATTGTACTGCTTTCAGTTTATGATGCTGCTGGGAGTGGCGGGGGCGGACCCTGCGGGAGAGACCGAGGACCATCTCCATGCCCCTGGCTCCTCGTGGTCACCAGGAATGAGCAGCGGGAACGGCCACCACCCAGCACAGGGGATGGAACCGGCGGAGGCCCCTCCCCGTGTCAGGGCTGCAGCGGGCCAGCCCCTCCTTCCTCTCCCCTCCCAGCGCTCTCCACATCTTCTGTGCTGTGGCCGCACCACTTTAGAAATGGAAAAGTTATCAAAGTAAACAACGCAATTACAAATCCAGCACCAACAACAACCAAGAATGACTCGAAACTGTGTCAAATGAAGGCAGAGCCGTGGGGGACAAAATGGGACACTGGGCCTCAGCCTCTGTCTCTCCAAGCAGCCCCACCTGCTCCAGGTGTGACCATCCACACAGGCGCCCCTACGTTCCGCTCCTGAATAGAGAGCCTTCTGCTGGTGAAACCACGGGGAATGGGAGGGTTACAGAACGGGGACACGTCCAAGTGGCTCATGTCCCCCTATTCATCACTCTGACTCAATCCTTCACCTCCCTCCGGGTCACACACCTGCAGTTTCCTGGCCTCCAGGGCATCCTGTCCGATGGGACAAGCCCGTCCTGACCCCACCCAGGAAGTTACCTGACTTCACCTCAGTCCTTAGGAGGCAGCTGGCACTTCCCTGTCTTCCACGTGAGAAAACAGCAACTCTGGGGTTGGACCAGGAGACTGGCCACAGGCCCAAGGTTTGCAATCACGGTACAAACTCACTGGGACACCAGCCATTCGGAGAGACAACCAGGACCCTTTCCACGGCCACTCCTGTAGGCCGGGCCCAGGTCCCACTCACATCTGCACCCAGCTCAACGCCTCCCAGAGGCTGCAACTCACACTAGAGTCACATGAAGTGTCTGCTGACCAAGGTGACATGACCCACTTTGGGGGACGTCTAAAATCCCAAACAGAACGTCACCTCGAAAAGAATGAGCATGATCTCAGATGCCGACGTCTGCCTGCTACTGAAGTCGGCTTCTGCAAGGGCGACCGTGGGGGGGCGAAGGGCACACCGCAGACGGGGGCGCATTTGCAATCACTTGTCCATCAAGGCTTCATTCGCCCGGAATCCATAAAGAACTCTCCAAACTCAGCAGGGAGCAAACGGACAAGCTGAGGCGGAAGCATGGGGACATGTCACCTCAGCAGAGGGTGAACGGAGGCAGGAGGGTCCATCCACCTGGCCAGTGTGACAGCTCAGAGCCCGGAGGCTGCAGCCCGGCTGGGGGGCAGGAGTGACCCCGCACGCCACCTGAGGCCCAAAGGTAGCTCCTGGGGAAACCTTGCTGAAAAAACACAGAGACACCTGACAGAAAAAGTCTCAAAGATAAATGAACCTTTGGAGCAGGTATGACAGAGTCTGCCACTACGGGGAGCAAAGAAGTGACTTCCAGGGCATTTCTTTCTTACCAGTGTTCAACTACACTTAAAAAATTTCGACTGAAATGCTGCCGCCCTCCTGCCCTTGCTCGGCGTCCAGCTCTGCCCTGACCGCTCTGCACCGTGTGGCTTCTTCTCAGGAGAGTCTGCTGCCAGCACAGGACGCTGACTTCATCAAAGCTGTGGGCGTCTGAACAGCCCTTGCTGGCTGCACAGTCCTTGTCGATGAAAATGTCAGCAGGAGCTGCCTGACGGCACCCGGGACAGCACGAACCTCCCAAGGCAATGGCAAAGGCCCGGCTGCCAGTGGCCCGGCCACTCGACGGCTGACCCCCAGCACCTCCGAAACCCCATTTCTCTGCAGAAAAACAGCAAAGCACGAGGTTTGATTCAAGTTGGGGGGGGGAGTGCCAAAGCCTCCCTGTCGCCTGGTGTGACTGCCTTTCATGCCCAGGAGGAGGGAAGCAGGTGAACCGGACCCAGTCCCGTCTCCAGATGGTCTCGTGGAGACCGCATTTAAAAAATTAATATGAGTTTCATGATCTTTCAAAACCATTCAGTTTTTTTAAAATTCAAGTCGTGCACCATACCCTCGAAATAAGCTGATGACAGGAGGGCTCCCAGCTCCCGCACCGGCCCCTCGAGGCCATGCGGTGTCCGGCTCAGGGCACGCTGCAGGCTGTGCACCACACCCGCCAGATTCTGAGAACTGTCCAGTGTGTCTCTCCCTGCGCAGTGCCATGTGGGGGAGCAGCCTGTTTAACCGTCTTCACATGGACGTGGGTGCAAGAAAAAGCTTCAGAAAACTGCCACGATGTCTAAATCCTTTGCTAACTCTCCCTTCCTGGTCACTCTGCCAACACTCAGTGAAAACTGACTGACACAGAACAACACACACATGGCCGTGCCACACGGGTGGTGTGACTCGGAGGGCAAGGGCCCTGTCTGCAGCGTTTGCCAAGTCTTCTGTGTCGGCACTCCAGGCTCATTTCACGCAACTGACCTGAAATCACAAACATCCACGTGGGGAGACACCCGCCCACCTCCCTGGGCTCCTGTGAGGACACCCCAGGTCCTGCAGGGCCCGGTGACAACGTGCCCACAGGGAGACACTGCGGAAACCAGGCACAGACTCCAGTGCCCAGCAGGCCGGCTGTGGGTCTGGACACAGTGCCTCCCAGACAGGCCTGGTCTGAGCTGGGGAAAGAGGCAGGTGGGCTGGGCCTAGCCAGAGTTGACGGGGCTCTCTTTCCCGAGAAGCTTTAGCTGCCAGCAAGAGGCCCCACCTTCCAGCTCCTTCCTCCCAGATTCATGCCGTTCCTGCGGGCTCAGAAGGACAGGGTTCATTTTTGTCCTTAAACTCTTATTTCCCTTCCTCTTTCCTCCACAGAACCATAACCCACTGTCAAGAGGCTTAGGTTTAAAAGACCTCCTTTCTCGGTGTCTGCACATTCATACATATGCATGCGTGCGTGTGTTTACAATCGAAAATGTATTTTTTTAATTTTCTGTGACATACAGATTCTAAATGATAAAAATATTTCTACTTGACTCAATTATCATTGCTCTTAGAGGTGCATAATTGACTCTTAATATAAATGTATTATATATCTTGAATGAGTATTAAATACAAACATTAAAATTTAATTGGAAATGTATCTCTTAATGAGATAGAGATTTTTTCCAATTCATTAACGTACTGCTGGATAAATATTGCTTTTCTGTGGAAAACAGAGGAAAACCGTTCAGCCTCCACCCTTGTTTAATAGCCCTCATCACCGGGAAGACGGATCCCATTAACAAGGCGGTGAGGACGCAGCGCCTTGCGCGACAATGACCCCCGGTTCCTGGAAGCCCTTCAGAAATCGCTGAGGATGTACCATCAAAAGGCGCTTTATTGATTAGATATGAGCTCCATTATATCATCTACTATCCGTGCTGGAAGCAGGAAACTGGGAACCAAAAATCATTTTTACCCACTCACTGCCATCATCATGTCGGCCCAGGGGGCAGCAGCGGGGCTGTTCTGCCCCAGACACCCCACTCTCGCCAGGCAACGCTCCAGGCTCACGGGGCCGGCGTGGGGCGAGCGTGAAAAGGGGAGAGGAAAAAAGATGTAGGAGCATAGCTCAAACACCTTCGCAGAGCAATCTACTTTGGAAAAACACATAAGAAACTTAATATCAGAATATAAACTTCATTAAAACTCTCTCGTATCATACTCCCCACGCAAACCTGAGATGCGCATCGGAACAGGCAACTCAGTTCCGAGAACACGTGTGAAGGACCCGCAAGGCTGACGTCGGCATCTGAACTTGGGTGGCCTGCAGGGGGCGCTCTCGGCCGCAGTGCCCAATGTCCATCACTCTGAACGGGGTGCGGCCGCGGCCCCGCCCACAGGAGGATGGAAGCCTTTCCCCTAGCCCAGCAACAAGCCCAGCCAATGGGCATACTGCAGCTCAGCCAATGAGAAGTCACCATCACCCGCACTCTTACTTTCCTCCAATGAGGGCTCACCTTTCTGTTGCACTAACTTCCTGTCCCACCCCCTTCCTATAAAGGCCTTCCAGCCTGCGTTACCCTGAGAGCATCTCCCCTGGCTGGATGAGCGCTGTGCAAGTCCCTTAATGAAGCCAATGAGCTCTTCTTCGATTTTACTGTTAAATTCTGCTGATTAACAGCTTCAAGACTGCTGTAAAAAGATAAAGTAATAAAACACGCGCCCTTCCATATTCAAAATGTCGAGAAACTATCTGTCCTTGGCACCCAGCTTTCTGAACTCAAGTGATATTAAACCTTTTCCCACATATACAACATCACAGGATTACTTTAAAATTATGAAAACACAAGACTGAACCAGGACAAATGAAAGAAACATTGGCATCGTTTCGGTCCCCTGGAGAGGGGTCTCACCCTGGCCCGAGTTCCCAGGGGACGGGATGGGGGCGGGGAGCTAACCATAGTCTGCAGCGTGTCCCGCAACCAGCAGTCAGTTTCACGGTGAGAATCCCCAGCAGCAGGGGTCCCATTACCAACAGAGCAATAATTTAACACAAATTTGTTTCTTGGCTACTTTATCAAGGGTTTAAATATCTTGTTAAACATTAAAATGAAGTGGTGCAGAGAAACTGACTAATAATTGAGGATGGTTAACCTGAAAATATTTATTCACATGAAATATCTTAATATTACAGCATGTTAGGGATTTATAAATGAGTGATAGTCTGGTGACACAGAAAGTAGTTATTATTTGTCATCAATTCCAGACACAGTCTGGAGCCTTGCCTGGCGTAACAGAATAACTTGAGCTAGAAGCCTAGCGAGCTACCGTCAGCTCTCAGAAATCAATTGTGGTATTCCCATGAGCTGAACCCCGTGCACATCCATCTTTTGAATGAGAGTAACATCATCTCCGAAATGGATTCAACTTTTTGTTTTAAACAAGAAAACAAAATGATAGCACAAAAATCGGGTTAAATAGTTCTTGCTGCAGAAAATTCTAACAAACATATGTCAAGAAATGAGACTGTGGTTCCCATAGCAACAGCGACAGGGGCCTTTCATCCAACGCTGCGCGCGCGTTCCATGCGGCCCCGCCAAGTAACTCAATTTCTAACCTGTTGTTTAAGTGCCCAGCCGACTCAGCACTTGGAGGGAACGCCTTCCCCCTTCCTGCGACTCCTCTCTGACCCCCATCACCGCCGTCCTCTGCCGGCCTTCTTACCCTGAACTCGGCGCTTCGGCAACACTTCAGCGAAGAGGGCCGTGCGCCCTGTGAAATTAATTGCATTACTCAATCTCAGTTGAGGGGCGTCTCAAATGCCCTCGTATCTTCACACAGGGCTTGTGTTTGTGAGCTCTTTGACACAGCGAAGGTTAGGTGATGTCAATTGTTTTCTTGGATGTTCTTTACACTTCTATAAGTGTTTTTGGAAATCAAAGTTCTTTACTAACCGAAGTCAAGAAATAACCAAAAAAACAATGTGCTTTCCGCAAAGTATAATTTCTGGAGCAAAATCAGCTCCCGAATGAAACACTGTGTCCTGTGGCGAGGGAGGGCCGCCGGCTGCCGACAGGCTCACAGAGCACGCACGTCACAGGGCTTCTCCCAGGGCCCCTGTCCGCCCAGGAAGGATGTCTGTGTGGACCAGGGACATGGCGCCCACTCTCCACCATTGAAACAAGAGAGGGTGCGCACTCGGCACTCTTCCCGAGCCCTCAGAAGCTCGGAGGGGAACAGCAGGTGAGCTGCGGGAGTTGGCAGGGCAGGGCTAGAGAGCATGGCCCACAGGCGGCACACTCAGAGTCTCAGATGCAGCTTCTATGGGGAAGGGAGCCCACGGTCACCCGTCAGGGAGTCTCGAGTCACGAGCTGACGCAACAGGAGCCTGTGGTAAAATGAACGGTGGTCGAACAGCCCTGGGTGAGGTGGCAGAGAACACGACCCGGAGCCACCAGCCTCATCCCCTGCCATCTGGGGCAGCAACGCTGTCACCCTCAGTGTCAAGGTTGGGGCCACACAGCCCGTCATCAACTCTGTGCCTCCAGGCAGATGTGCGACTCCCTTGTGCTGTGCAAACGGGAATGTATGACGTCTGGATGAAAATGATGCAGAGAGGCCTTGGAGGTGCAGGTGGAAATGGCCCCTGAATATAAGACCCTATCCCTGTCATCACTCTTGTTCATTCCCTCAGTGGCTTACTACTCTGACCGCGGAGAAAACCATCACCAGGCAGAGCAGCACTAATGACTCAGGGAGGGGCAGGCACAGCACCCTTGCTGGTTGGGCTGTGTGCCCACTACAGGTCTTCGAGGCATCCCCTGGGTTTCCTGGAACACACAGAGGACACGGCAGGTGGCCCCCACAGACACACAGAGTTCAGTTCTGATGAGAGAATCCCGGGTCTGGAAGAGCATGTGGATGAACCTCTGGCTCTGGAGGTCAGGCACCCCACCCGCAGAACTGGAGCGTGAGCTCCATCCAGACCACTCAGACTCCCTTTGCCCCTGAATGTCCCTCCCCCATCGACATTTTGAACGACTGTTAGCCCAGATGCGCTCTGCTCCCCCTCCAACTTCGTGGAAGTTTCCTTATGAGTTAAAGTGATACAAAGCTGAGATCAGCAGATGAAGGCTCACAGAGGTGAGCTATGTGTCACTCACTGAAAAAAACTGCCACCTTTCTGCTGTGTTCGAGGTCACTGGGCCAGATTTCCCCGAGTAGGGGTCCCGTCGGTGGTGGTTGACACCGAGGATCCGTGCCACAGTCAGCGTTTTGCTGCGTCTCTGCAGGGAAAGCTGCAGAGGGCGCTGCCACTGAGACCCAGCCCCACGGGGCCTCCACAGCCTGCACCCCTGGGAACCTCCCCTCCAAGTGAGCTCCGGGCATTTTCTGTTTATCATTATTCATTTGCCCTAAAAGGCTGTTGTAGTGATGGCCTTTCCCAGGGGGTCCAGTCCATAGAGCAGCTGGTCACTAATATTGACTGACTGCTTACAACACGCCGGCAGCCACCCCTAGCCATCCATGTACTGGGTCTCTTTGCTGCCTGGAACCATCCGTCAACATCACCCACAAGTACAAATGGGGAAGCACCACCTGAGGGCGTCAAGTGACACATTGTGCCACGCATGCGGCAGACACCCGTGTTCGACCCAACTCATTCACTGAGGCCAGCCTCCTTGGGCCCGACAGACCCTCCATACCCCAGACAACTCAGTAGAACAGCATCAACACAAGATGAGCCAGGACTCTGCACAGCCAAGGCATCCCCAGTTGCAGCTGGAGGGTCCGAACACACTGCTCCCCTGCTGAGTGGTGCAGGCCCTGACAGGCAAGCGTGGGCGCAGCGACCCTTCCCCCGGCTCCATGACAGCGCAGCAAAAGCACAAAGAAAAGCAGACACGTCAAAAAGAACTAATACTGAGGACGACAGTCCCTGTCCTGGATGAGGACTAGAGGCAACGTCCACAGTGCTGGCTCCAAGGTAAGGCGCAGGGTGGGGCAGGGGGACGGGCGGGGCTCAGCGCTGTTGTCGAACAGAAGGCGGGTGGGGAGCACAGTGTTTTATGAGAGATTCTGCGCAGCATGCTCTTCCATAAAAGCTGCAAATCTCCGTAAGGAAAAGTCACCTCCAACCGTCACCCTCCCAGAAAACCTGAGACAGGAGCCCAAGGGACCCTGCTTGACCGAGACAGAACCGAGCTTTGCAAAGACTTCACCGCTGTCTGTGCAAAGCTGTGCTTGCCAAGCTCCGTGGGGGGAGGGGACCCTCGGAGTCTGAGGGAGGCGGTGGTCAGCGCAGCCCCGGCTGCTTGGCAGCTTCGGAAGCAGAGACAAGTGCAGGAGACAGGGTGGCCCCCGGGCTCAGTGACCACTGGGCCCTGAGAGACAGCAAGGCCACGGGAGCCACGCAGAGGCTGTGCCACCTTGACCCTACCCCCACTAGCTGCCCTCCCCCCACCCACTTCCCCCACTCTCCCCCCACTCTCCCCCCACCCCCAGCCAGGATAAAGCCCCTGTGAGGGACACAGCAATGATCCACAGCGCCTGTCTCATGCTTCTTCCGTGGCTCCCAAGAAGATTTAGGAAAATCTGCAGCGTAGAAACCAGAGGGAGGCAATGGACCGAGATTACTTCCAAGAACTAATTTCGACCCAAATTTTAGACAGAGCTTGATTGCACAAAAGATGAATCTGGGGCCCACCCAGTGAAACCCACACAGAGGGTCATTCACTGCAAGGCCACTGGGCCTCTCCTCCAGCAAGGACCGCAGTGCGGCCGAGCCCTGGTGGCCACAGGACGCGGAATTGTGGGGGACTCCACACCCGGTGGGAAGGGAACCCGCTGCGGCTACTCACCTGTCCTGCCCTGAGAACTCCATGGCGCTGACAGGCAGTCCCGGTCCTGACACTCCACTGGCCACGGTCCCCGGGTGGGGAGGCATCCCTGGGGGAGGCCGGGGCACCCTCTGGTCAGCCTGGCAGTCCTGGGGACGGGGACAGGGAGCAGGGCCCCGCGAGGGTGGTTCCGTGGAGCTGAGCAGGAGATGCCCGAGAGGCAGCCGCTCCCTGTGACTCAGCCCAGCGATGCTCCCTTCCCCGAAAGGGGACAACAAATATAGAAAATGAAAGGGCGGCGGCAGATGGAAGGGAGTGGACTGGAGTGGAGTGCGGGGCGGCCGTGGGTGCTCCCGAGGCTGGGCCGTCGCCACAGCAACCTGGGCCCAGGCCGGGAAGCAGGACGAGGTGCAGCCCCAGAGCCAGAGGGCCGCTTCGTGGGAGAAACAAGGCGTCTGCACTACAGACCAGATCGGTCGGTGCTCCCGAGCCGACGTCAGGATGAACAACGTGAGGACTTCCTGGGGACATGTGCTGCCTGCCTGCGACCCCTAACCCAGGGCAGGGGTATAGGGTCAAACCAGACCGGTCAGGGGGCGCCACTCCCCTGATTCATCTGGGGCAAAGGCTCTGTGGGAAACCCCAGGATCACCGTCTTTCCAGCACCGTGTCCATCTTAAACACTCACGCAGACTTTGCCTTTCACTCCCAAGCACTTGAAGGCTGACCTTGATTAAGAACAGCTATGCAGTGTGTTGTGCGTGTTCATATCTCAGTTTGAATTTCTCATGTGAGAACAGCGCAGAATCACACTACATTCCAAGCTGAAAAGCCACGATGGATAAAATGGTTCACGTCTAATTCAAGGTGGCCAAAGACCCACTTTACTTACTCCTCGTGCCTCTGAGTCCCGTTAGGGGACAGCAAAGGAGGCAAGGGGGAAAGGGGTGGGTGGAGGGTCGACACCCTGGGCGACTGCAGGGAATGTAGGGGGGTGGGAAGAGGCGGCCGGTGGCAGAGATGAAACGGGCCTGGGAGACACGCACAGACCGGCCTCGGTCACGGGGACACCCAGGCCAAGCACTGGGGACCACACACAGCTTCCACACCATCTAGACTCTGCTGAAAGCCTGAATCTGAAACAGGAAAACCAGAGACAAGCCGTCTGAAATCAAAGCCGCCTGGTCTTCAATACCGGATGTCTGACTCCAGACCCCACCCATCCCAGGGGCCACTCCGCCTGGAACTAGCTCCATCTGCAACTGACCAGTCCTGAGGAGTGATGACGTCTTCCTCGGCCCCTGGGGAATACCCTACCAGCCAGTACAGCCGGGTGTCACTCTGCTCCGAAGACCTGCTTACACCCCGGTGCGGAGCAAACCGGTCTCACTGGGTCAGTGCAGACGGACACAGCTTCTCAGAGGGTGCCTTCACAGGGGGTGCCCTCGTATTTTTCCATAAATCTACCTGATCATTATATAAGGGCTTGGCTGCATTCAGGTCTCTTACGTAAGATGTCTTCTGAATGTTTTAAGCTGGGTAACTAACTAGTTGCTAAAGCGACCTCAGAGCTGGGGAGGGGATGTTTCTGGGAGTCGGTTCCGGCAGGAAAGGGGTTTCTCGGTCAGACAGGGAAGAGGAATGGACACAGGGCCTAGACACAGGTGGACAGAGAATGTTCCAGGCGTGTGGCCTGGTACAGGCAAAGGCCCAGTGGCGTGCAGTCGGCCGGAGCTGGGATTTTGCGCCCGGGGCCGAGGCTGCAACCAGGCTCCGGTGGGAGAGCGGACATTTTGCAGCGCAGCTGGGAGAGCCCGCGTGGAGGGATCGGACTTGACAAAAGGCAGCACAGAGCACAGCATGCAGGGAAGTGACATGAGAGGGAGACTCTCCCCGCAGCTGTGTGTGGGAAGGTTCCAAGCCAAGAGACTGGAGGCGGGAGACCCAGCGAAGCGCATGTTCTTCTAATTCGAGCGCCGCGGGGAGGGTGTGGCTGGGGCAGGGCGCACACGCACACCGTGGAGCGCTGGGGCTGCGCTGCGGGTCTCGGCTGTGACCTGTGCGGCCTGACCAGAGGACGCTGGAGCACTGCTGGGCTCTCTGGCTTCTGTCCTTGGTGACACGCAACTGCGGGTGAGCTTTCTGGGCTGGACGTGGACTCGGACTCAGGGAGAAGGAGAAACACGACCCCCCAGGTGCCGGAACAACAGGCCTGACTGGGCAAACAGTTCGCACGGATTTTTATTGTGTCTTTACATTCTCTTTCATATAAAATGCCAGCTGACCTGTGACGAGGAGATGCACCCAAATACTGGGTGATCGATTTCCAATCGAGAGAGGTCCCGGACACTCCCACACCCCGTTCCTGCGCACACCCAGCTCCGTTCCTGCTCCCAGCCGGCCCTCAGCTCATAGCCACCTGCCCCCCACACACACACAGGCCACCCTCGACTGCGCGGAACCATGTGTCTTCACAGCCGTTATCCCCACCAAATTATAATGATCACGTTAAAATTTTACCAACGATGGTACAGAAAGCTCACTATGTAGTCACTGGCTGGCAGGTGGCCGCCCATGGAGTTGGACAGGGAACCCAGGGCAGGTTGGAAGCACCATTCAGACGCTCCACAGGGCTGGCCCAGAAACCCCCGTGGGACACACCCTCACTCTCTGGACACCTCTCCTGCCCTTGCTGGGACCCTTCACCGAACCTCGAGCAGGTGCCCCTTCCCATGGTCTCTGAGTCCGAGTGCCGATGCCCTTCCATCGTATCTAACCTGTGACATCGGAGACACCCTGCTCTCTCTGTTCATGCAAGGAAATGATGGTCACTTACATCACCTCATCGTCTTAGGTCACCTTAGAGAAGCACACACACGCCTGTTTAAGAAACAGACCAGCTTCTGTCCGATGTGCTGACCTGTATCCTGACCGCACGGAATGAGAGCAAAGCACCCCGGTGCCGACTGACCCAGACAGTCCCTCTCTCCTCACTGGGTGCCCCCTCCCTGCCGGCACCAACCCCTTCCCCTGCCTCTGTCCACTCGTGCAGACGGCCAGAGCTGCACCTCCTCTCCTGCAGAACCTCCTGAGTCCTCGTGCCTGGAAGGGGGTGTCTGTGGAGCACCATTACCATTTTGGTGCCCGGGTTGCTCCTGCGGATTGATGCCCTGCTTCCCTGCAGACGAAGCTCGGGTGCAAATAAATCCACGGTAGCCCAGAAAGATGCTACAGGGGCTGAGATGCCCCAACATGCCCGATGCCCGGTGACATCTGCGTCCCAGGACCCAGGGCAGCACAAAGTCACAGGAGCACAGCCACGACCCCAGGCTGGTCCCCCAGTCGGGGTCCCTGAGTGTCCCAGGTCTGCGCGTCACGTCTGCGAGACGAAGGGGCTCACACCTGACCCAGGCTCCTCGCCAATGGCATCATGTGCCTGCTGCCAAACAGACACGCCCAGAGCAGGAATCCAGGAAGGCGGGCGGGAGGCTGTCCTCCCCGCCACCACAGGCTGCCGGTCCCCGAATTCCCAGACCGTGGGTCCCGCACATCCAGACAGATATGGACAGTAGGCCCCACTTTCGGCTGGCACCGAGCACTCCAAACCCTGCCCGCCTTTCTGCTCGTCCCGTGTCCTCGTGTCTGGGCTTGTCAGTGGCCTGTGATCCTCCTCAGGAGGCCAAGGGCAGCATCTCGCCCGCTGTTCTGACTGCCAGCTGTGACCTGATGCGGACGAGCCCGTCCCCAGGGCACAGCGAGTGGACTGTGGAAACCGGTCCCTAGCCCCCCGGCGCCTCAGCTGCAGCAGCCCTCTGCCACCCCACAGGGCAGCACCTGGGAGGGTATGTCTGCGCTGACCTCACCCGAGCGTGATGACAACCAAGTGACGTGGCGGTGCCAGCGCTGTTGGCGGAGCGCGGGGGCCCTGACGCCCTCCCCTCCGAGAGCAGCAGAGACGGAAGCGGGTGGGCGGGCGCCTGGGCTCACCACACGTGAGTCAGGAAAGCGAACGGGTGGCTGTCCCAAGCTAACGGTCAGGCTACGCCTTTAGGAGAAAACAATAAACTTGAAAAAATGTCAGATACAGCAGAAATGTAAAAATTAGGAAAGGCACAGGAAAACCAGAAAAAGGCTTCCATTTTTAGTCTCATGAGTCATCGTTTTTAACGTCTTCAAAGGGAAAACAATGAGGAGTGACAGGGGACCGGGAGGTGGCCAAGCTGAAGAATGAAGGGGCGGAGGTGACAGCTGAGCAGAGGGGTGCCACCACAGCACCTGAGAGATTGATGTGGGCACAGTGACAGCGGACCCCGCCAGGGACAGGTGGCTGTGAGCCCGGTGTGGCCGAGGCCATCGTTTGCTGACGGGAGAACTTGCCGTCCTCGTGGTCGGGTGGCTCACCCTCTTGGGTGGAAAGGCCCGGCCGGGGACAGAGCAGATCTATTTCCGGACTGGACGCTTTTCAGAGACTAAATTTAGCCAGCTTGAATCCCTTTCCTAAAACTCGATCCCATTGAACCTGTTGAAACAGGAAATCTGCATTTCGTTAGGAACTCGGAAGAGTGTTCCTGGGTCGGCCGAGACTCCAGGGGGAAGGTGGCCGCTGGGCTCTGTGTGGCCAACAGAAACACCGTTGCCGCGAGCTGGGGGCGGCAGCGGGAGGCAGACGAGTGCACTCACGCTCCAGCTGCCTGGAAAGTCAGATGCTGAGCAGGGGTGGTCCTTAGTCATTTTTAGAACAACAACTCATTCAATAGGTTTTTTTTAAAGGGGTTTGTCATTGGCTTTTGTTGCCATTCATGAGTGAGCCTGGCCACCCTCAGGTGCCTGCTGATGGCAATACGGCCTCTGCTGTCACTTCCTGTGTGCTGCGTGGGCCACTGTTACAAGCTCGTGGGAAACCCCCATGTACAAAGCGAATCGCCACTGAGAAACGAGGAACGGACGGGCTCCCAGGCCAGCCACACGTCCCTCCCGTCGGCTTGACTGGCCCAGAAAACCTTCCGCGTGGTCTGCCACACCTGCCAGTCTGCCCTTGGCCGCTTTCTGTTTTGGTCCCTGTGGCTCTGACCCCCTCACTACCCAGTCCCTGGAAGGGGCAGAGGACGCACCCACAGCCCACGCAGGCAGGGGGGGGACGCCTCCAAGGCCACTGGGAGCTGTTTCAGGGGAAGCCTCTCCCCACTGCTGTGACTGCAGGGTATGGCCCCCACGGACCCCCGGAGCTGCGGATGTGAGCTTTTGGGAAATAGCTCTTTGCAGACATGATTAAATTAAGAATCTTAAAAGGACAGGGGACCCTGGGTCATCTGGATGGGTCCTAGATCCTCAGAAGGGACAGATTCGAGGGCGGAGAGGACACAGACCCGGGAGATGCAATGGGAAGACAGGGGCAGAGAGGGAGGGACAGTGCCGAGTCACCAGCCAAGGACGTTGTGCCAAGCACCGGGAAGGGGATGAGGCGGGACCCCCAGGTCTGGGACGCCTTGATTGTGACTTCTGGCCCCAGAACTGGGAGAGGGTCCGCTTCTATTTGTGCTAATCTGTTTCAGTGGCCCAAACAAACTAACTATACCTGTTAATCCAATAATTCTGTTTGCAGGAATTTACTAAAGAAAGTTATATAGATTTTTTTAAATATAGAAAAGACATTATTCACAGAATAATGGCCGAAAACGTCTGTAAGAAACTTGGGTGTTGAGCAACAAGGGGCTGGGTGATGCCCCACACTGGGTGGTGCTCCTCAGTTAAATCAAACCGCCAAGGAATAGTCCAAAAATACGGGCACTTTTTCAGACAAAAAATATAAACTGAAAGAAAGCAGGATCATTCCCAATTTTGATTAAAAAATAAGAATAAGATGGAAAAGAAGCACATAAGACACAAATATAATCACTTCCAGGCCATGAAATTACTGGTGACTTGGAGTCATTGGCTGGTGCTTCTCTGTGAGGTCCAGCTGCTCAGCAGGTCAGATCCGCAGGGGAAACTGAAGCTCATGAAGGAGCCCGACCAGCCTCCCCACTGGCGACAGCACAGGACACACTGTAACCTTGGGAGACAAGAGTCTCAGGAAGAAGGATGACTATGACAACAGGTAGCAGTGAGAAGACCTCTGGGAGCCAAGGAAACGGGTCGCTGAGCTCAGCAATAAGACAGTAGCTTCAGGGTTCGTGCACTCCTGTCCCCAGGAAAGCACTGAATGCTCTCGGGAGACAGTCGTACATACATGATGGAGGGCAGTCGTACATACGTGATACAGGACAGTCATACATACGTGATGGAGGACAGTTGTACATACGTGATGGAGGACAGCGTTCAAGGGGTGGGGCTGGGGCCCCAGGCCGAGCGGAGAGAGGCTGGGCGCTGCTGACAGAGACAATCCGTAACTCCAGTCCTTCGCAATGCTGCTCAGTTCACATGCTGTGGGCTGCGTTCCATGCCTGCCTGAGCACCTTCTTCAGAAATGCGGCACCTCACCTCTCCACTGCTTGGACCCAGCACCTCACCCAGGACAGGCCCGGGGAAGGGTTGGGAGAAGACTGGGGGTTCACAGTGAGGGGCTCCAGGGCCCCGTTGCCCCGTTCAGGTGCCCTGCATTCCTGTGGCCAAAACTCTGCATGATGGGAGCCGAGCCAGCTTCCTGGAAGCTGATCCTGAGCAGAGTGAGCTGGAACCCATCCCTGTGGCAACGCTGGCCAGGCCCCTGCTCCTCCTGTGACGGCCGCACTGCTCTGTCTTCCTGAAGTGTCCCCCACTTTCCCGTCGGGCCTGTAAGCCAGTCCAGGCCCGTCCAGAGGGCTCTGTCTCACAGAAGCTGGCAGCAGCTTGTTTCTGGGACTGGTGACCGGCCAGCGAATCCTGCCATGTCGTGAAGGAACCCACGACTGGCCACGGCTGAACTAGCAGTTGAGTACATGATCTTGCCATTTACTTTACAATATCTTCAGTCTTTCAGTGGTGGAAGCACAAAAACGTCCAAGGGGCACCATTAAGTCACAAAAGTGCTTTATGCCCTAGGTGACCTCCCCCCTTTGCAGTGACAGAGGCCAGTGGGACAGGAGCGGAGGGGTGTATGTGCTTCCAGGCCAACCGCATAAACACTCCCTGGTCAGAGGGACAGGAGCTCGGGGAACAGGGAACCCTCCTCCCTGGAGCACTCAGGGAAAGCTGCCCACAGACCAAGGAGACCTACGAGGTCTGTGCAGAAGGCATCCAGCCACCTAACATGGAAAAAAGAGACATTTACTGAAGAAGACACAAGAAACACTAAACACAGGACAATGACGCCTCAGTCCCCTTCAAAGCAGGCACCCTGGGACCTCACACAGTTCTCCCACTCGCCATCAGCTGCCCCGTCATATTTTCCTGAATTTCATCGATATTCTTAAATCTCTTCCCTTTCAAAGGTAATTTTAGTTTTGGGAAAGAACCAGAAGTCACAGCATCAAACCTGGGCTGTAGTGGGGCTGAGTCATGTGGATGATTTGATGTTTCCCCAGAAAACTCTGCATGAGACGTGATGCATGAGCAGGTGCATTACTGTGATGAAGCTGCCAATCACCAGCTGCCCACAGCTGCAGCCTTCTGCACCATCCAGATAGTTTTCCATGGAGGAATGTTCAAGCTCAAGCACAATCAGACACAGATTCATTGCTCTACTCGCTCAGTCATTTTCAATGTGACGGCCACACAGTGCACACGCTCACTCAACAGTGTCTACCACCCCCACCGACTAGTACAGTGAAGTCGTCATTGTTCACACGTGTGCACTCCAGTCCACGCTCCTTGGCTGCCAGGTCACATCAATGTCATGCAAACTGTTCTCGTTATGGTAACAATGGGTGGACTTTCCAGACAGACGCGTGTTCTGACTGGACCAGCCTCTGCGGTTTCCCACCCACACACCCAAGAGAGCCTTTGCTGTGGCCGCTAGCAGGCCCTGCCGAAGGAGCAGGACCTCCTCTTCCCCGGCTGCTATCACCTCTTTGTCATATTAAGTGCTCAATGTGCATCTGCTTAACGCATGTGCATCCTTTACAATGTGCCCATATCACAGCGCAGTTTTCCAATCTCCTGCCACTGCTGCCGCCCAGTATGAAACAAAGCTGGAGGGAACGTCTGTGTGGCTGATGTCCTGTAAGTTCATGATCATTTCCTTAGGGCACATTCCCAGAATGAAACTCTGGGGCTGGTTACATGCAAAAAAAGGTTTTTGTTTCTTGTTTTTATATTGAGTGATGTGGCTCTTAAAAAATATCATTGAGGAACAAGCAAATGGACACACTGAACCCTAAAAACTACGGTGTGGCTGGTTTGAAGAGCTATGTAACCCATCCTTCACAGTGAAAAAAAGCTCCGAGTGGCCCCCCCGAGTGGCCTGGGACACCACGCTATGCCTGCTGAACGGCCCTGACAAAGGTCTGGAAACAGTGCTCGGCTGCCCGTGAGCCTTTCTGACTTGTCACTGCGTAGATTCCACACTGTGTTTTTCATCGCGTTGGAAAACAGATTTTCAAGTGTGTTTCGAAGCCGTCGCAATATTACAAAGAATGGTAGAAAATGGAAATTACTTTTAAAGAGCCAAAAGTTTCACGTTGCAGACAAAGAAACCAGGTACGGAGCCCCATCTCAGTCCCCTTGCACAGAACTTCTCGGTGAAGCTTAGAGATGGGGGGCCTGTGTGGTGGCCTCCAGCCACAGAGACGGAGAGCATCTCATCTGTCCCGGGCACTGTCCATCTTCAGCACCAAGGACAGCACCTGGCACCAGCCACAGGGCCCTGAGCTGAAAAATCGTCCCTGCCAGAGGCACCGCGACCCCAGGACGATGGGAGCGAAGGGCAGGAGAGGGGCCGCAGTTCAGTGAGGCGTGAAGCAGTGACCACAGGAAAGCACAGGAGAGAAGCACTCATGTGTGAGTAAGACGGGCATCAGCGGCTGCGTGGCCGAGTCAGGAAGCGCAGGGACAGGCTGCGGGAGGACAGCGTGGACACTGGAGGGGCCACGGCTGTGAAGGGGACAGTGTCCCATGAGGCCAGGTCTGGGAATCCAGACGCCCAGCTGAGGAGCACGCTCGGTCACTAGGGCAGGTCTTCAGAGAGATGGGATGCCGGCGCTGGGTCCGAGCAGGACCGGCCCTTCCTCCGCAGTTGTCCCTCTGACAGGGGAAGCCGGTGAAGGGCATGTTACAGTTGGTATGAGGTGTCACCATACAGCAAGTGCGCAGAGAAAGTGACCTCACCCGAGCATAAGGGTTGGGGACAGTCACTGGGGACTGAGGGCTTGTCCCCAGAGTGCAGTGGGAGGCAGATGGAGGGCAAGTGGGGCTGGCTGGTGACATCAGCCATCACACCTCCATACCAGGGGCGCCACACTCAGGCAACATGCTCACCTGCTTCAGAGGGCCTTTACATGGAAGCATCATGGGAAGCACGAGGCTCCATGAGACCTGAGAAATCCGAGCTGTCCCCGGGACACAGCGTGCTGTCACAAGGGTCAGGGCAGTGCAAAGACTCACAGACCTGCCTCCCGGGGCCGTGGAGTTTGCCACCCGATCGTGGAAATGACACACAAGTATGAGGGGATGGCAGCCACACCTCTGGCCATGCACACGCACTTCACTGTGGTGTCTTTTGAAGCCTGTCATGAGATTTCATCCTCAGAAACACTCTGTGTCTGTCTCTGCCTTAGCCGTAGACCGTGCTGCGACCCCGAGGACAGGCACGCGGGAGCAGCCTCCCACCTGAAAAGCGAGCGCACAGCACCCCCCCCCCCCCCCCGTAGAACGCTGAGTGAAGGCTGTGGGGCTGTGTCTGCTGGCCTGGCTTCCAGGAAACTCAGAAGCAGTCACTGCCCAGAGAATTATGGTGACCCTCGTGGTCACTGTACTTGTTGGTTCTGATCATCTATTTCCATTTCATTATTGTTTCTGCCTTTGTCCTTTTCATGGTTACGTGAGGTCAAAACTTTTCAGAAAGAGCTGACAACACAGACCTGTGAGAGAAGACCGGAAATAACACACACCCCAGGTCTCTGAGGACTCGGGGGATGGCTTGGTTGCTTCCACAGTCGGCTGGCTGTGCTGTATTTCCTCGTGATGAAAACAGCCAGTGCTGATCGAGCACCTGCCCCGGGCGCTGTCCCTGCTCTCCAGCACCCGTTCCTGGGAGCCCCGTGACAGCCCTGTCCCGTTCCTGCCGCACCCGATGCTGCCCTTTCAGGGACGACAGAACTGGACTGTGCTGAGGCCCGACCACCTGCCACATGGCGCCGGCTGCACAGGCAGCCCCACTCGGGGCCCGCAGGCGGCACCTCCGCTGCTGACATGATTGGGACCATGCAAAACACGGCAGGAGAAACTCTGATTAGGCACACAGGGCAAGTTCATGCGGCCCGGCTTAAAATACAAGCTCCATGGCCTGGGGACTACTGTTTCCGTGCCGTTTTCTTTTGAGCAGAGTGTGGCCCATAGTTTCAGAGACAATGACCCATTAGATGTTCAAAGTTCACCTTTTGAATTTGTGCCACTGTTTTATGGACGGGTGGACTGCAGCTACCCATTCCTGTTTAATCACATTTCGTTTTAATTTTTTTTCCTGTGGCTACACATAGAAAGGTACAGCAGACAGAAGTATCACATGAAGATCCACAAATCTTGCCCCAGAACAAGAGACCTAAGTGGAAATTTTTGGAGAAACTGAAAATACTTCCATCCCATTGGATTGTCAGGGGCAGAAACTCACGTCAAAGGGAGGGGCTTCTCGGTTCACTCAACGGGAAATCAGCAACAACGCCAGCCTCGGGCCCAGCCCGACTCAGGGCTTCACCAGGGTGCTCTGGGTGGGCCCCACCAGCCGGGCCTGCGTCCCCCCACAGGCCGCCCCTTAGCCTCACTCCCCAACACCTGCCCTCCTCCAAGGCACATGCGGCTCTTGGTGAAGTGAAATGTCACGCCCTTCACTGACACAGTTACTCTGGAGAAGCACAGGGTGCCGTAAGTTGCCCTGTACATGGGTGGGGGTGGCTCCCCAGGGACCTCCGTCACAGTGGCCCCGGAAGGGCAGGTGCCGCAACAGCAAACACGGCAGAAGCCAGAGACACTGGCCCGTGAATATCCGCACGGGAAGACAGATGGCTCAGGAACAAGCCTGCCTCCCAGCATGGAAAACTACCGGCAGCCGCCCAGAGCGGCTGTTCACTTCAGACTCATGGCGAGGGAGCCTCCGTGGGAAGTGTCGGAACAGTGGCCACAGCCGCCGCCTGGGAGCACCGGCTGGTGGCCACGGCTAGTGCATGAAGTGGGGTGTGAGGAAGGCAGGCTGTGCTTTATCCATGAACTCCAGCCGCCCCGGCAGAGGCCCGCCGGCACCGACTCCGCACCTGGTTTGCAGGGACGCAACTGTAAAGGTGACAGGTCTCCCAGCAGCGGACACAGGAGTCAGCTGCAACCCACACACCCTGCAGCCTCACCCTGTGGACACTGAAGCCCGAAGGCTGCAGCCACTCCAAATGCCCGTTTCCCTCATCAGCATGAAGGGACACACTCCCTGCGGGTGCACACAGCACCTTGAAGACAACGGGACCCACTGTAGAAGCTTGTACACAACTTGCACGTAAAACCAGTTGATTGAGAATCATTTTTCGCTGCAGAGGATGCTCTGCCCGCTCGCTTCCTGTGTGGACGTCCGTGACTCTCCCACAGCAACACGCTGCCAGTGCCAGAGACACAGCTCCCATCTGGCCAGACGCATGAATCACAGCCATTCCCGTGGTGTCCAGTGAATGGCCACGGCACCGGCACTCTGAAGGTCGAGAAACGACACCTTCAGGTCATCTCCCTTTCAAACCTATAATCACAATGTGTCATCGGTCCAGCGCTGGGGAAGCTGAGAAGCAGTGACGCCTCCCTGGAAGGCAGTCCCAGAGGATGGCAGCTTCTCTTCAGTGCCCGTGTGCAGGCATGTGCGGAAGGTGCCCGTGAGGAAGGGGAGAGCTGGTCCTCGGCAGTTTCAAAAACATCAGAATCTTTAGTCTCGGAACGGCTTGGCTTCTGGTTATGCAGACACCAACCAAGAGAACTCGAGTTTTGCAAAGCACTTTTTGCTTCTAATATTTCATTTGGAATTTCTACAATTTCAAAAATAAAACAGACAGAAATAGAAGAAGCAATAGATTGCCATAGGATGACATATTTATGTCTCTGGGAGGAATAATCTAAACTTTGTTTTCAAAAATGTTGTTAATTCATTCACATCACAAGAAACCTAAGGCCTGGCAGAGCACCACGAACACACAGGACGGGGCCAAGGTAGGGTCCCAGCTGTTCGTGCGGAAAACAGCACAATGACAAACGGCGCCACGGGAGCGAGCTGTGGTTCGCATGCTCACAGCCAAAGACCGTTAAGGCGACTTGCAAATATTTAAAACAGTCACATTACTTTAGGAAATAACTATACATTTATTTCCATCTTAAGCTAAGCCACTTTGGGTGATTGTGCTGTAGGTGCCAACTTCTTCGGAAGGAAAGGCCATGATAACAAACAGGGTGAATGAAGAGTTGCCGGGGCTTCTCTGGAAAGCACCTCTGTCAGGAGAGAACCTTCACTGCGACCACCTCGTTACCTCGGATTCACCAAGGATCTGCTTTGCTCACTAAGCGTCCTTTTCCCTGAAATGTGACAGGCAGATGGGACCTGACAGCTTGTTGACTTCTTAGCCCAAATGGGACATTTCGCAGCATGAGGGGCAGAAGTGGCTTCACTGAGAATAAGCCCCACATTTAGGGGACTCCTGACTGGGACGTCTGAAGTGGTGACGGAAAGGGGGTGTCCCTGGGCCCTGCAGGCAGGTCAGCGGTCTTAACCCTCAGAGCCCGGAGGAGCCGGACAGAGGTGCTCCCCACGGCCTGCTGGCCAGGGTGCCACATGTGGGGCGAACACAGCCTTGTCTGCGCTCTTCCAAGCCACGAACAAGTCTCGCCACCCAAGGGAACGGGGCACCTGCTGCCAACCCTGTGAGTCATCCAGCTGCCTGCACAAGACGACTTGCCGCTGGAAAACCCTGATTAATGGCATTTTTTTAAACACCAAAGTAACAATTTGACCTGCCAAAAATCACCATTTTTCATCATTTCATCATTTTTCTCCTTAATTACCTATCACCTTTTGCCAAGAATACGAAGTAAAACGGAAAAGGTATAATGCGCATTAACCTCAAACCCATCGTTCCTTCCCAGGTGGGGGAGGGGTCGGTTTTGAGGCTGTGAGGGCGGCCCCTTTGGACGCCGTGCGCGGACTCCGCCAGGCGATGCGGACACGCGGGGCGATTTCCTAACAGCTGGTACAACTGAGTCACCACCCGCAAACGCGTCCTAGCGTCCCAGATCGCCGTCCCGGGCTCCAAGACGGCTCCGAGCTGCACACGGTGAGCCAACCCGCCCCCAGGAGGAGGCCCCGGGGCAGCGCTGTCGGACGCGGCTCCCTGCGCCCTGCTGCCGTCACGTGCGAGGGGACAGTCCCAGCGCTAACGCCACCCGCAGGCCGCGCCGCCAGGGTTAATGACAAGAGGAAGAACTCGCTGCCGAACGCTCTATTCGCGGGCCTTCCAGCAGCTCCCTGTCCCGTAAGCCCAGCCCTAGCCATTCATCTGGAGAAGCGACGCGCAGGCCGCCGGAGGCGCAGAAGCTGCGAAGTGAGAGCGGCGCGGGAGGAAGGGCAGGAGCTTTGGAGTTTCTGCCGCGCGCGCCCTGCGCCTGCCGCCCCTTCTGCCTCCCAGGGTCTCCACCGGTTGTCCCTCCGCCTCTAACTCTGCGTCCTGCCCGCCCCGACCCCGTCCGCGGGCTCCGAGCTGAGCACACTCGGCGCCCCCACCCCCAGCCACCTGGCCCGCCGGCCCCCACCCGCGCCGCGCGGCTGCGACAGTCACATCCCGTTATTTCTGCGCGATCGTTAGCGAGCGAGCCGAGAGCAGCAACAGCCGCTGCCGGGGGAGGCTTGGTGACAAAATCCTGTGCCGCAAGCGCCTCGCTTAGCAACCGCCCGAAAAAGCCCCCGAGCTCGCGCTCACACGCGGAGAGCAGGCGGCGGCCACCCCCTCGCGGCGCGCTCCTCCGGCCCCGCCCGCGCCGCAGCCACCCGCCGGCACCGCGAGCCCCGGACCCGCGACCCCCGCGCTCAGCCCCAGCTGTTGCAGCCCCCTCACTTCCCAGAGGGGTCCGCTCCCACCTGCCGCCCCCACCCTGCGCGCAGCCCCTACCTCGGGTCCCCGCCCGGCGGAGCGCATAATATCACAGTTTTGCGTCCACGCCACTGGGAGCCCAGGGTCTGAGCAGGTCGCTGCCCAGCCCGGAACCCCGCGTCCCCGACGGCTCCTGCGCCCAGTCCTTGTACCCAGTCCCTGTGCGGGCTCCGCGGCCCCGGCGGTTCTCACCTTCCTCAGCATGAACATCCTCAGCGCTCCTGGGTCAGCAGGTGCAGGGACACATGGCGAGCTGTCCCCTCCGGCCGGACGGTGGCTCGCCGGTCGGCTTGGCTGTCACCCGGTCCGTCTGTTCGCCAGTCTGCCCGGGGGTCCGTGCTCTTCAGCCGCCGCCGCCGCTGCCGCCGCCGCGCGCTCCGACCGCGCTCGAGCCCGGCGCACAGTCGGTCCTCTCGGCGGCGCCTGCGCACTGGGCGCCCGGGGAGGCCCCGCGCACTGGGGGGCGGCCGGCGGGAGGCGGCACCTGGGGAGCAGCCGGGTCGCACAGGGACAGTGCAGGGCCTCCAGCGACGACCCCAGCCGCTCTTTCTGCCCCTTCCCGCGGAGCGGGCCAGAGGAGCGCGCACACCGCGCGGTCCGCCAACTGTTGCGCGGGGAGCAGCCGGTCACGCGGGGACAGCGGGGACACAAGACGCTCGGAGCACGCCCAGTGGCGCGCCTGTGGCCTGAGCGCTTCCCCGGAGCAGATGCGAAAGTGCTGGGAAGTTCCCGCGGATGCCGCGCACCTGAACACTTGCGCAGGTGCAGCCCGTCCTGGACGCAGAGAGTGACACGCGGGCGCATTCGTGTGAGGGGTTCGTGGGCTAGGTTAAGGCTCCTCCACACCCAAATGCTCCCGCGGCAGGAGGGCTGTGTATCCCGCTGTGGGTGCCCCCGACCGAGCGATCCACTCGTCCCCTGCGCGCACCCCCCTGTCTTCGCGGGAAAGGGGGCCTCCCCCACGTCCCCAGAGGCGCCGATCACCACCGCGGGGCCGGCGCCTGAGTGAGCTCGCCATCAGCAGCGTGGAGACCGCACAGCCAGGGATGAGGAAGGGGGTTAATTCAGTAGGGCGGTGCTGATAGCCTGCGTCGTTCAAGGAACGTTATGGACACTGGCCACGTTTGATGGCCTGTAATTAAATTTGCTGAGATGCCCTCCCAAGACTGGAAGGGGGCGGGAGGGGAAGTCCTGTGGCCACGCTGTGCGGGAACCGGGACCGCGTTTATTCCCTCTCCATAGCGCACGAAGTGACCTGAGCTGCTCGGTAGCCCCGATTTTAACATGTCTGCACGCAAGGGCTTTCCCACTTCCCTACCTGGGCTGGAGAGGTTTAAATGAGATAAAAGGTGCAAAAGCTGATAAAAGAAAAATACCTAGATGAAATTTTTCAAGGAAGTGGATGGGGATTCCAATAGGAAGAGAGAATCAGGAGATCAAATTACGTGGGATGGAACACAGAAATTTCTTCCGAAGTTCCAGGACCTTTCGTCAAAAGCGTGTCTCCACGGGATTCCTCCATGTAATCGGTCACTTGTATGAACACGTTGCTGTTGATTTTCCCAGGAATGTTGTAGGTGCCGAGGCAAGCGGACCACGAAGAAACTAAGAACTCGCCACAGTTGAACCTTCTGGTGTTTTGAGAGCCGTGTGGTGTTGTCTCTGTGGACAAAACCACTAGACTGTGTGTCCCAGACTGCTCCCCAAAATCCAGAGTCGAGGTTGGCATCTTTTGTTTTACAGCAGACTTCCCCTTTTCTTCCATCCTCCCCGTGTTTGTCCCATCCTTCCATCTGTCTGAGGTCCGTCTGCTTGCCCGTTCATGCCACAGCACACCAGAGGCTACAGCGGTGTGCTGGGTGCCGGTCAGTGCTCTCCAGAGTGAGCAGAAGCAGGCGCTGCCCCTTCTGTCCAGGGAGGGAGTTGTCTTCCAAAGTGACACAGTAACACATAAAGTAATTACAGACTTTAACTGCCTCCTGGAGGAAAGGAGATCGGGTGTCATCGGAGCATGTTACCAGGGTGACCCACTCAGCTTGTGGTGTCAGGAAACACCTGTTCGAGGACGTTGTAATCAAGTTCAGTCCTCGTTTCCCCTCTGAGTTCTCCCCCACGCAGGTGCTGAGGTGTGCACTTGGGTGCCGGCAGTTTGTGTGGGAGGTGGATCCAGGGACCGGGAGGGACGACATGGTACTGGACACAGTTTCAAGCTGGCCACGCCTGTGGACCACGGGCACTCAGACTGGCGGGGGCCCCCAGAAGGCACCATGGAGAAGGCTCTCTCAAGGGTGGAAGGTGGGCGTTTTTGGTCTGTCTTCCACCCTCCAGGGAGTGACGGTGGCGTTCCCACTGCCCCACTCCAGTCCTCTGGGCGCCCAGTGGGGTTGGAGGTGCCAGCAGAGAGGGCCAGGGCAGAATGAGAGTGACATCAGAGGCCACTTCTGCCAGAGCAGGAGTGGGATCCAGGCAGGGAGGGGCTGCTAAGCAGAAGAGCAGGCTCAAGGTTTGGGGGATGGAAGGACTTGGGAAGAGTTGGGGTAACCAGGACAAGGTGAGCAAGGGGAGAGTCGCACGAACATGTCCGCAGTGCGTGTCAGGGGACTTCAAGGACGTTGATGGATTCCGAATAACACCCCAGGCACCATGAAATGCGACACAGGATTCTGAGCGGGGGCAAGATGCTCTGCCTAGATAATCACGTCACTCGTGGACAGTTTGTTTTTCCCTTCTCAAGCTACACACCTTTTACTTCCTTTTCTGGTTGTGCTGCCCTAGCTGAGACCTGCAGTCTCCCGTGGGAAAAGGGGGTGGAGGGCGCCGTGGGGGCTGGAAGGAGGCAGCCAGTCTCTCATCAGCAAGTGTGATGTTGGCTGCAGGGCTTGTGTAGATGGTCTTTGTCACGTGGAAGAAGTCCCCCCCTTTTCCTAGAGGATGACATTTTCATCCGAACTTTGGATTTTGTTCAATTGTGTCAAATGCTTCTTCTGCATCTATTGATACGATCATGTGATTTTCTTTAGCTTGTAAAAATGATTGTGCTCATAGACTTTTGAACGGCAATGAGAGCTGTAGCAGGTCGCTGTGGCTGCTCTGAGGACAGGTGGAGGCAGCTGGGAGTGGGGACGCAGGTGTAGCACTGTGGGGGATCAACCTTGAAATGCCTGGGGAGCTCCTGCGAGTGCCCAGGAAGCCGTGGCCCGGACGGTGGGGGTGGGAGGTATTGCAGGTGGAATACATGGGGGGGGGTACTTTTCTGGAGTGGTTGTGGGGGAAGAGGTGGAGGAAGTGTGCAGGGTCCCAGGTCTGGCTCTGCATCTGGGTGGAGGGTGCTCCTAGGGGACCATAGGGTGGGCCTGAATGCTGGCTGGGACGTGCACAGGGACCGGTGACATCAGCAGGAGCAGTTGCCACACAGTGGCTACAAGGACACACGGGCAGCAGAGTTGACTGAAGATGACAAACTGGAGAATGACTTTGTCGTCGACACTTTTGGGAAGTTTGGCTCGAAAAGAGACCAAAGAGGCAGGGCTGCAGGAAACTGGGCGCTTCCTGGGAAGACTCCCTGGTCAGGCCTGCAAGTCCAGAGTGGGCTGGAAGGCTGCGGGGACTTTGAAGGAGAGGACAGCAGGTCCACGCAAAGCCCACCCACATCATCCAGCCGGTGCCCCTCTTCTGCACCCCTTGCTTTTAAACATATTTTCTATTTCAGAGCAGCTCTAGGTTCACAGCAAAACTGGGAGGAAGGCACAGAGATTTCCCATACACCCTGCCCGCCTGCAACACACAGCCTTCCACTGTCAACACCCCAGCAGATGGGGCACTTGTCACAACAGACGAAACTGCACTGACACGTCAGCGTCACCAGAGTCCCCAGGTGACATCAGGGTCACTCTGGGTGTTGTAGGTTGCGTGGCTCGGACAAGTGTACGGTGACATGTGTCCAGCATGTCACAGGCAGACTCACTGCCTCAAACCCTCTGGGTCCCCCTGCTCAACCCTCCTCCCAGCCCCTGGTGACTGGTGATCTTTTCGCACTGGCTTCTTTCACTTCATAACACGCGTGTGAGGTGCCTCCACGCCTTTCCATGACTTGGGAGCTCCTTCCCTTACAGTGGGACAATGTTCCATTGTATGGCTTTCCCACAGTTCACCCCTCACCTACCGAAGGAGATCTCGTGTGCCTCCAGGCTCGGGCAATCACGAATAAAGCTGCTATCAAACGTTGTGTGCAGACTTTCCCGTGGACATGCACTTTCACCTCATCTGGGTAAATACCAAGGACTGCAATCGCTGGGCTGCATGGAAGAGCATATTTAGTTTTGTAAGAAACCGCCCAACTGTCTCCCGAAGCGGCCGTCCATCTGCGCTCCCACCAGCAGTGAGAGCGTCCTGCTGCCCCTGCCCTCCCCACATTGGGGGCTGTCCCTGCTCCGGATTCTGGGTGTCCCCGTAGGTCTGCAGGGTCTCTGTGGTTTTAATTTGCAGTTGCCCGATGACGTGTGACGTGGAGCGTCCTTCCACGTGCTGCTCAGTGTCTGTGCCTTGTCTCCGCGTGTCAAGGTGTTTGGCCCATGGTCTCATCACATCTTTCAACTTGACTGGGTCGGGTGCTTCAGCACTAAGGAAGCTGGGCATGGGGGTGTGTTCTGCTTTTTTTAGGGCCCTCTGTTGGTTATGTGAGTGTGTACGGTGTGTGTTCTGTCTTTATAACCCGCCCCCCCACTGCCCCACTTCCCCGATCCCAAGAGAGAGTGATCTACATTCATTGTCTTAACCTTCTCTCTGTTGAATTCCCATCAAGCTCCTGCCTCTCACACGCCAACAAAATTTCTGTAATCAAGGTCACTGATAACCTGCAATGGACAAATCCCAGTGTCTGTGATCAGCCCTCACCTTAGCCCATCAGCATCACTCAAGACAAATGGTGACTTCTAGGCCTGGCTTCAGGACAGCTCCCTGTCCACTCGCCCCCTCTCACTGCTACAGCTGGGACCTCCTCACCACCCCACTTTCCGAAAGTTAGAGCACCTCAGAGTTCAGTCCTTGGACCACTTCTCTGTCCACACTCAGTCCTTCTTAGAGAGCGGGAGGTCACCTAAATGCAGACAGTCCCGGTTCTCTGTCTCTATTCCAGGCCTTTCTCCTGAGCTCTGAAATCAGATGCAACTGCTTCATTGATAGCTGTCGACCACCTCACAGGTAACACACCTAACACAGCACACCACGCCCAGTGATGGCCCTCCGGGGGCTCAGCTGTCCTCAGTGAAACACCAGCCAACAAGCCTGGGGCCACTGCATGCCTCTCCTGTCACAGCCCATGCTCGGTCAATCAGAAATCTCTTTTGCATCCTCTTCAAACACATCCAAAATCCAACATCTCTTCCCCCAACTGCCCATGGTGGGCAGCAAGGCCTTTCTCGCTGCAGTGGACCCAGCGGGTCTGCGCGTGCCCACCACCAAAACCTGCTCTCTGAACGGTGGCTCAGGGGACTTCTTTCAGGTGTCAGGAAATTCCAGTTGGTTCAAAGCCAGCCCCGAGTTCCACCTCGCCCACTGGAAAACATAAAGCTGATCCAACACTGAGACTTGCTTCCTGTCAGCCCTCGTCTGTCACTGCCCGTGTCCATCACTGTGCTCTGCTCACACCGGCCTAGGCGCTGCTCCCCGGCCACCACCAGCTGGGGCTGTGAGGGGCACTGCTGTACTCTGCTTCGAGCCTGGTTCAAATGCCCCTCTCTGAGGCTTTCTGACCGCCCCATCGCGCCACTTGGGCCCCCTTTCCCCAAGTTCCCACCTCCCTGAGACATGCCGTCCATCTCACTGCATACTGTCGCCCCTGCGCACGCGGAGACCCCCAGCATCCATACACAGGCGCTCACAAACGCGCTACCCAGGACATGGGCCCGGGGAAGAGCGCAAACACGAAGCTCCGTCCAGAGAGGACGGCGGGGCAGCCAGAGAGCAGGCAGCGCGCCTGGCGGAGGCGCCGCCCAGATGCGCCCGCGGGAGGAGGGCCTGGGCGCGGACGCCGGCTCCCGCGGGCTCCCTCTGCCCCGCGGGCCGCGCAGGCTTGGGGCACCGGCCGGGTGGGCGCCGAGCAGACCCCACGCACGGCCCCCGCGCCCGACCCACTCTTCCGGCCGGAGCCCGGGTAACCCTCTCCGCGGACCCTCCGCGGCCGGGCCGCGGCGCTCCCGGGATTAAAGGCGCCGGAGGTCACGCCCACAGCTCCCCAAGAGCCAATCCGAAGCCGAAGCGCAGATGTTGGGCGTCAACGGCGGAAACCCTGGATCCCGATTGGGCACGCCTAATGTTGTGGGCGGGCCCACAGGGCGGATGCGGAAGCGGAACGCGGAGCTGGGCGCCCGCAGGGGTCGGGGGTCGTCGGACCCGCATGGCGGCGGCGCGGAGGCACGGTAGGCGGGACTGGGCCTCGGGGGACTCGGGACACCGGGGGGCTAGGGCACCGCCTGCTCAGACAGCGCTGTCGGCTCAAGTCCTCGGCCCGACGCCCGGCCTCTGGCAGGGCGAGGGCGCCCCTGGTCCCTCGGTCACCCGCAGGCGCCGCCCCGCGTGTTCGCAACGCTCGGGCAGGGCCTCGGGGCCGTGGGACCCCGGCGCGGAGCCCCTTCCGGAGGAAATGCGGAGTTTGCGGACGCGGCCGACAGCGATGCGAGGGCGGACTGGCCGACCCCCTCGCCCTAAACAGCGGCAGCAGCCTCGCTGCGCCTCGGGGCCCGTCTCTGCACCGTCAGGGGGACGCTGCTGGCTGCGGCTTTGCGGCGGTGGGGCCTCCCCTGGTGTCGGTTACACGGCGGCACTTTTAACCGGGACCGGAGGCAGGGCGCTGTGCGTTTCGTCGGTTAACCTGGCGGAGGCTGAAATGGAATGTCAGAGGAAGGGAACTAGGGCGCTGCAGAAAACGAAGCCCGTTGACACTCCCCGGTAACCGTAGCCGTGCACGGCCTTTGGTGTCCGGCTTTCCCGAGGCCCACGCGGCGTGCGGACGCCGGGAGGTTCAGGGGACAGCGCAGGGACGTCACGCAGGTAGACGCGGCCCGCCGCTCCCGCAAAGTCGCCCAAAGGTGTTTCCTTGTGGTGGTGACGACGCTGAAGGCCTGCGCGCTCAGCCCCGGCGGGGTGCGCAGCACAGAATTGTCAGGCAGAGCCACCCGCCGGGTTGTGACACCCGGGACAGACTTACTTTATGTCACGGTGTCTGTGCCTTTGGGTGCGGCTCCCACTTTGCCCATTCCCCGCCCCTCCGTGCGGGCAAACGCCAGTCCCCTCCCCGGCCCATCTCTAGATTTTCTGTTGTTTTGTTTCCGAGTCCACATGCAGGGACATCAGCGGTGTTTGTCTTTCTCTGACTGGGCTCGTTCAGCACAATACCCTCTAGGTCCAGCCCTGTTGTCTCCAGTGCCAAGATTTCCTTTTCACGGCCGAGTAATAGTCCACTGTGTGTAATTGCCACGTTTCTTTCACCTGCACGCCCGGGAAGCTGCCTCCAGACCTTGGCTGTTGTGTGTGATGCCGCAGCCACCGCGGGGCGCAGAGAGCTTTCCAGGTCGGCGATTTTCACTCAGATCAATACGCGGAAGTGGGGTCGCGGGGTCACGTGGTAGCTGTACCTCTGATTTTACGGGGAACCTCCGCGCTGCTTTCCCCAGGGGCTGCGCCATTTACCTGCCCACCAGCAGCGCACAGGCTTCCTTTAACACGTCCGCACCAGCACTGTTCGTTGCTCGTCTTTTCGATGACAGCTGTCCTGTCGGGTGTGAGTGACATCGCCCTGTGAGCGCGCTGTGCACTGTCCCGACGGTGAGTGACCGCGAGCGTCTCTCGTGCACCTGCTCACCAGCTGCTCGCCACCTGGGCGCCTTCTTTGGTAAAAAGTGTGTTCAGATCCTCCATCCCTTTTTCACTCGGACGGTTTTTCGCTGTTGAACTGTGTGAGTTCGTCATACATTTTGGACGTGGACCCCTTATCCGACGTGTGGTCGGCAGACGCCCCCTCGGGTCGGACAGGCCGCTTTTCACCTTGTTGCTGGCTCCCTTTGCTGTGCAGAAGCCTTTCCATGTCATGTGTCCCACTGGCTTGGTTTTGCTTTTGTTGGTTTGTGCCTTAGGTGTCAAGTCCAAAAAGTTATCACCAAGACTGATGTCAGGGAGCCTCTTCTGTGTGTTTTCTTCCAGTTTTGTGGTTTCGGGTGTGTTTCTCACGTGACTTGGAATAGTTTGGGCCATGATGTTTTTCTCCTTCTCTGCATTTGAAACAGGATTGTGGTCTTGCCCTTCGAAATGAACAGCTGAGTGGCAACTGCAGTTAAGCATCTGCTTAAAACAAGAGGAGGAAACTAAGTGGTCAGCAAGGCAGAATACGGGGAGAGTTCCCACCACGTGGCTTCCTTCCTGGAGACGTGCCATGCGGGTGCGTGCTGCCACTCTGGGTGTCACCGAGTCCTGGCTGTCGTTTGTCTTGTTGGGTGTCAGGCCCCAGGGTGGCCATGGCTGATGCCAGTGACACCAACCTACCTGTCTGTCCCGCTGCCAGCTGCCAGCCACTGACAGGCCGTCCCGTGCTGGCAGGAGTCAGCACAGGGGGTCTTCGTGCTGACTGACGCGCCCCTTCTGCTCTCCTGTGTGGTGACAGGGGTGCCCTCTGCTCGGCGCTGGGTTTTCCTGTTCCTCTGACACCGCTCTTGTTTCTGATCCCAGGGCTCTGCCCTGTGCTGGAAGTGACCCTGTCACCTGGAGCACAGTCTGCTTTCCACAACCTTTGTCAGCCCCTGAAAGAAGACGAACGAGACCTTTTCCTCGAATGCTCAGTCAGGACGCACCTTCCCGGGAAGCTGACTCTCTTGGGAGTGTGACATAGTGTGAGGGGGGCTCGGCGGGAGGACGTTGTGTTTGGGGAGAGAGGCCGGTTACTAAGTCCTGAAACTGTCATCTGTCAGCAGGAACAGATCGTTAGTGTGGTATGTCCCCTCCTGGGGGGACCCCTTCAGGGCCCTCGGCTGGGACCCAGAGCCCTGAGCCACTCAGCTGGGAGAGATTTGAGCCCTGGGCTGTTGGCGCGTGACACCAGAGGCCCCCTGGCTTCTGCCCCCACACCTCAGTGACTTGGGGTGAGTGTTGCAATTAGGGGAACGTGTGGCAGGTGGTGAGGGCGGCAGCCTGGGCCCTCCCTCTTCCTCACGGTCTAGCTGCGGTCCTAGACCCGAGGCTGCCTGTGCGTCTGTGGAAGGGAGGCAAGCACGAAGGGGACACACAGGACTCTCCCTTCACGCTTGTCCTGCAGCTCAGGCCCTGAGCTCTGCAGGCCGAGGGACAGCTTGATGGCTCTGGGCAGTCCTGGCTGCTACCTGGGGCCAGGGGAGGGGTGTGTCTCTGTGTGTGCGCACACACGTGTGCACATGCGTGTGTGACTAGCTAATGACACAGTAAATGCTCCTCGAGAGCCCTGCAAGGAAAAGCTCTGGACAAAGTTCAGAGTATTTTTTTAACGTAATATTTGTGGAGGGAATGAGTGTTAGTGAATTTCGGCTCCTTCAATGGGGACACCACACCGGGTGGGCTGTGGTGCAGGATTTTAATTATGTCCCTTTGAGTACTGTCTTCCTTCTAATGAATGTCTCAGAAAGTTGGCCAACTGTTGCTTAAATCTTAGCTAATTACTTTTCCACTTATAATTCTGTTATGAAACCCGTTAAGAAGTGCCGTTACGGAATTATGTGCTGTTCTGAACTCCATCTCCATGGACCGGCGTGGTGCTGTTACCTTCTTCCTGTGCTCCTGCATTACGGGCACAGATTCAACACTGGGCCTCGTCAGAGGGGGCGTGAAAAATGCTCACTGGATGTTGTTTTTGAGAAAGCTGTGGAGGGGCTGGCAGGTATTCAGCAGGCATTTAAATATGAAAAGAGATACTCAGAAAGTCAGATTCTAAGAAATATGGTAACCCTAAGAAGATCTGAATTTAAAGTGCCTGTTAAAACAAGATGCCTCGCCCTGGCTGGTGTGGCTCGGTGGGTTGAGCGTGGACCCACAGAGCTGAAAGAGGCCTGCATGTTTGTCTGCCAAGTGACTGCATGGTGGGCCTGGCCTGCTCCTGGTGCCTCGGTGACCATGTACTCTCCAAGGGGCGGGCTGCTGTGGACAGGGGACCCACCCTGAAAGGTGCTGGCGCAGAGTGGGGTGGAGCAAGGGGACAGCCTGAGGACAGGGCTGGAACGTGGGGGCGGGGCCGGGGCTGGGCCTCAGCTGGTGGGGCCCTGATGGGGAGACCAGCAGGGGCTCAGGGGTACGGTGGGTCCGTCGAGTTCGGCTGGAACACCGGGTGCTGAGGGACCTGGGGCATCTGCCATTGGAAATGGGGGTCAAAACTCAGGCCACAGGAGGAGGTGCCCCCATAAACATGCACCTCTGGGAGAATTCCAGCGGGAGCGGCCATCCCAGAGCATGGGTGTCTGTCTGTGTACCCTCCGCCCTTGTCTGTCTAGGTGGCCTGCCAGGACAGGCACCCCGTAACCGGTGCCATCTGACTCAGGGTCCCTGGGACGTTGTCAGGACTGTCCCCTGGGAGAGGGGACCCGGTCTTGTTCATGTAAGTGACCCTAGGAGAATGGCTGGACCAGCAGGTGACCGTCCCTGCGTCTCGAGAGCTGGGTCTCCCATCGTTCAGGGCAGCCCTGGCCCAGGCCTGGTGCGGGGTTTGCTGGACTACATTCCGAACCCCAGTCAGTGCTTTCCCTGGTGGAGAGCCCCAGAAACCGGAGTCCCACCAGCCAGGGACAGGGACAGCACGGTTAAGGGAGTCCTGCCCGGGAACCCTGGCCCGGGAGAGCTCTCTGCTTCCAGAACCTGTGGGCTTGCCAGGCTTGTCCACGTGGGAGAGTTTGGGCCGGTCAGAAACAGGCACCTGAGGACTGGAACCGCCTCCAGAGCCCACATCAGGTCTGGGAGTGTGGCTCCCTGGCGGGTTCCACCCCTACACACAGAGGGGGTGACCCAGCCCCGGGTCCCAGGAAAGCGGCCAGGGGACCTCTGGGGAGAGTGTTGGGGGTCCTGTCAGGACAGTTGCTTTGCTTTCTGGTGTTAATGTTAGAACAGGTCTTTGTTATAAACAGGCTAGATGTGATTTAAATGAAACTGCCTTACGTGATTCCTTCTCTCCCTCTTTTTTGTCAATCGGTTGCATCTTAGTGTTTGTTGAAAAAGTGCTGAAGAGACTTTTCCCTTGTGACCAACGTGACCAGGAAAAGCGGGCACCGCCACCTGCCGTCCCCGAAGCCCCTCCCAAGAAAACAAGGCACCGGCACATCCCCCCGGTGGCAGGTAAGGGCTGTGGGGAATGGGAGTCACAGCCGCTTGGCCAATTCTGTCACCGCCGTGTGCGCCCGCTGACCGCTTGGTGAAAGCGAGTGTGCCTGACCAGTCCCTAAGGAGTGAGTGACTGCTGTCGGCTGGGCTTTTACTTTCCAAAGAACAGGCCTGCTTGGGGAGGCTGGCTGTGCCCCCCAGAACCCATGTGTCCACATCCCAGCCCCCGAGCCCCCGAGGAGCCTGTGTATAGAGACGGGTGCACAGAGGAGACGAGGTTGAACGAGGCCATCGGGTGGGTCCTGACCCAGCAGGGCCAGCGTCCTCGTAAGAAGAGGCGTCAGGACACGCACGCACGCAGCGGCGCTGTGAGCACCGGCCAGGGACCGCCGCCTGCACCCCAGGCGCTGTTCAGGTGGCGGGGCTGGGGAGGCGGCTGCCCGTCCCCAGGAGCAGCTGGTCCCTGTGCTCCCTGCTGTTCTTGGAACCTTACTGAGCCTGCGCCCTTGACCATTTTGGAGGTTTTCTGTTTAGGGTCTGTTTGCATTTTCTTCTCTCCCAACTCCACGGCTCTGACGAACGACAAGGCTGGCGGGAGACGAAGCGGGACACGTCGAAGCTCCTGCATGACGGTCTCTGCCCTGCCGGAGGTCTGTGGCTGCAGACTCCAGGCCAGGCCCCTGGGAGACAAAGACGTGGCTGCCGTTCCTCTGTGAGGTGGACGGGCAGTCCCGCCTTGGTCTCTCACGGGCCTGAAGGGATGGACTTTTCTCTCTTTTCCCCACTGTTTAGAACTAAGCGCTTCTCCTCCTAAATACGGCTTCACGGCAGCGCTTCACACTGCTGCCCCTACTTACGACGACGGGTCCTTTCCACGTGTGCTGGTGGCCAGTGATGAGTTTCAGGTTGGCTTGGAAGTTGTTTCATTTGAAATGGCTGAGTCCGTTCTGATGCTCACAACCACTCACGTTTCTTCAAACTCGCCCGGGTCCCTAGGTGTTGTTCAGCAGGCGTCGTGAGGTGCTGCGTCTTCTGTGCAGAGGTGGAGATAAAAATCACGGTACTGACGTAAAGTAGATTTCAGGGTGTGCTGGCAAGACTTAGAGTGTGTTTGAATGGGGAGATACCTGGCACAAGGGAGTGAGCGGTCACCATACCCTCTGTGCTAGAGGTGGGTCGCCTTGTGGGCCCCCTGCCAGCCCGAGGTGTGGCTGGACAGTGAGGGACTGGGCCACCCACCAGAGCCACGTGCTGTCGGGCAAAATGCTCACAGTTGACTCTGCAGGGCGGTTGGAGCAGGGCGGTTGGCATCTGGTGCAGAAGGAGTGCCATTGTCCGGTGCGAGGTCACAGAGGGGCCAGGTGACGGAAGGAGTCACAGGGGCAGGGAAGGAGAGAGGGGCACTGTAGCCCCAGGATGGGGGATGATGCCCCGAGAAGCCGCTGCCCCTCCCTCTGCGTTCAGTCCCGACAAGGACTTGGACCCCACACTGCTGTGCCTGCGCCGGGTGCGAGCAGCGGGGACCCGACCGAATTCAACCCGGTGCCTTCCCGTAGCAGCGCTGTGCTGCAGGCTCAGCCCCTCGGCAGGAGGGGTGTCAGGAGTTGTGTTCCCGCGTCCCCCACATCCTTCCCGAAGTCCCTGCTGCTGACAGGTCGCAGTGTGTCAGTTTTGTGGGTACCTGTCAAAGATCTCCCGGCCGCATCGCCCAGACCACAAGGGCTGTGCGAAAAGGAAGGGGCAGCAACAGCGGTTGGCGAGGATGTGGGGAAGCGTGAGCCAGCACAGCGTGCCAGAAACCGTCGAACGGCCCCTCAGATGCCGAGTCCACATTTCCGTGTGACCCGCAGTCCTGCTCCTCGGCCTTGGCACGGCAGAGACAGGCATCTGCAGGAACTTCCGCACACGTGTTCCTGGACAAAAGGGGAAAAGCAAGCACATGCTCCTGTGGGTGCGAGGGCGGCAGGCTCTGCCACCTCTGTCTGCTGGAGCCGCTGAGCAGTGTCGCAGCGTGGAATGACCAGCAGCAGTGACAAGGACCGTGGCCTTTCTGGGCGTGTCTGTCGATGCTGTGAGCACACTGAGCGGCCGTGCGTCACACACCCTCGACGGACGAGCTTGCGTGTGGAACTTGTGTCTCGGTAGAGCTGTCGAAAGAGAAAAGTCACCTGGCTGTTCCTAGACTCTCACTCTAGCCCACCGACCTGTCTGTCTTTCCGCCACGTCGCTCTAACGACGGTGGCTTTGTAGGAAGTTCTGACTTCAGGAGAGCGAGTCTTCCCCCTCGGCTCTTTTTCGAGGTTGCTTTGGCTCTTTAGGGCCCCGTGCGATTACCTGGGAGTTCCGAGACCAGGCTGTCCATTTTGCAGAAGCAAATGAGGAAGTAA
This sequence comes from Macrotus californicus, assembly GCA_007922815.1. Classification (NCBI taxonomy): domain Eukaryota; kingdom Metazoa; phylum Chordata; class Mammalia; order Chiroptera; family Phyllostomidae; genus Macrotus; species Macrotus californicus. Next base: position 602,365 of record VMDR010000025.1, read on the forward strand.
GTGAAGCAGCTGGCAGGACCCGCACTGAGTCCGCGGGGCACCCGGACGTGTTGCCGCCCTCAGCCCTGAGTGGTCGAATCATGAGTTCAGGACACCTTCCCATGTACCTGTCACCTGTGGTTTCTCAGTGATGAGTTAGGGTTTGGAGGCTGTCAGTTTTACACGTGAATGTGCTTTATTCTGTTTGACGCTGTTGTAGAAGGCATTGCTTTCGTGTGTGTGTCCAGAGTGCTCGGTGCTAGTACACGGAAACGCCCGGAAACCCTTTGACCCCGGACTAGGCGAGGCCTCTGCAGGGCGGGAACACAGACTTCTGGTTCTTGATCTGGGTCCTGCAACCTGGCCTCACAGTAGCTCTGGCAGGTTTTGGGGGAGATTCTTCAGGGTTTTCTGTGGTTAAGATCCCGTCAGCTGTGAGTAGAGGTATTTTGCTTCTTCCTGTCTGATCAGGGTGCCTCTTATGTCTCGTTTTTCTTGACGAGTTGCCCCGGACAGAACTTCCAGTGTAACAGGGGCGTCTGGTCTCACTGCTTGTTGTCGGAGACGTGTCCTGCCCATCCACCGAGGGCAGTGCCTGCCGGCTGTGGGTTTCCATACACGCCCCTTGTCACGCTGAGTTTCCTTTCTAGTCCTCGTTCATCGTGGTTTTTTTCTTCTCGAAAGAGCAACTTGCCTGGGGAATTTTGAAGGAAAAACATTATAATTTATTTGCGGCTGAAGAAAGAAATGTCTGGGCTAGAATCAAAACAAGGGAATTACAATTAAATAGACAAATAAAAACTTGTGAAGCCACGGTGCCCCATGGCTGCCGCTGCTCAGCCGGGTCCCCTTGGTCCTTTGCTTGCTGCCGCCTGAGCCGGGAACAAGCGTCTGCCATGTGACAGGGGTGCTGCCATTGCACCACAGCCCTCCTACCCAGGAGGGTGAGAGAACCTTCCAGCTGGAGGGGTGCTTCTCCCCAGGGCACACTGAGGCCTGGGGGGACCTTGTGCCTTCTCTCGATGACGTACCGTTAGGACAAGAACGTCACAGCCTCAGGGGTCAGCCTACAGCTTCCTAATGGGTTCCCCGCTGATGACAGGTGAACTTTTCCAACCACGAGACTGGTCTCTGCAGACCCTGAGCTCGTCCTGAGAGCAGAGTGAGCAGTGCAGTTCTGAGCTCCACACAGCTTTCTTGTTGAGAAAGGTTAATCTCGTTCATTAAGAGCTTCCAAACGTACTCTGAAAAATGATCAAACAGTCGATGTTCCCCCAGGGGGGGCTCTGTGTGGGGCCGGTCTTAACCCCCCGCATTCCAGCACGGAGACTGTAACTAGCCACGTGCGGTAGATCAGACTTCAGTCCAGAAGTAGACAGCCATGTGCATCTTAGTTTCAGAAAGGGAAATATATTTAGTTTTTCAATCGCCGTTGGCAGTCAGTGTCATTTTGTATCAGTTTCAGGCACACGGCCTAGTGGCTGGACCCTGTGAAGTGCTCCCTAAGTGCTCCCTCAACACCAACGGCCCCCACCGGACCCACCCACAGACGTCACAGCATCCTTGACACGCGCCCTCCCTGTGCTGCACTCACATCCCTGTGACTGTGTTGTAACGACTGAACTATATCAATGGGGGAAGAATTTGAAGACATTTCAAGGTTTTCAAGACATTTAAATGTCTTGAAACCAAATGTGTGTACAGGAATTAGTGATTTTGTGCTGTCCTGGTTTTTTTTTAAAGACTCGTTTTTCTGTGAAAGATCAGGGTTTGCACTCGTTTGCCAATTCTGAATGGAATGTGACGAGTGAGAGGTCGGTCCTGCCTGCTGTCCTGTGTCAGAGAAGCGGGGAGAGCGCACGCCCCTCCGACCAGCGGCCCGCTCCCAGAGGTGTGGTGGAAGGGGCCTGCGTGGGCAGGTGTGCAAAGTTACCTGCAGCACGGCAGTCACAGCAGCTGTTTCTCCTGTAGAAATTTAGAATCAACCTCCATGTGCAGATTTTAGGACAGTGGTTAAGTTGTTATTTGCCAATTACACATGTTATTGTAGCCACTAAGACCCTGGCCCTGGCTGGGTGCCTCAGTTGGCAGGAGCGGTGGGGTGGATGGTCAAGGTGCACACCCAGGCTGCGGGTTCAGCCCCCAGTCAGGGCGCTCACTGGCGACAGCCGCTCTGAGCTTGTCACATCCGTGTCTCTCTGCCTCCCTTCCTCTGTCTCTAAAATGAATGAACATCGCCTCCGGTGAGGATTTTTTTTAAAAGACTAGATTTAAATTTATCTTAATATGTTACTCCCCCTAACGTTCACGGTTGAGCGGCACTAACCATGTAACTAACATACACGCGTGTGTTTCATAGTAAACCACCTGAGCACGATCCCTCACGACACACGTGTGTGGGGTTCTTAGCACACAGCGAGAGACGCTTCCGGAAGATGTGCCACCGAAACGGTCGCGTTCGTGTCACAACACAGGGAGTGGTGTGTTTGTGGAGGGTTTTTATTTTCTGCCTCCCACTCACTAAGTAGTTATGTTTTTACATTCCATTACACAAACTTAGAGGTTTACGTGGTAAGTCACTTAATGTGAATTTAAATAACCACAGGCCGCTCCAGTTTCCTGGCTGCGCGTGGAGCTGAGCAGCCCCGAGATCCGCGTGTGGAGCAGCAGCGGCCGCCTCGCACCGAGCGACTGGTGCGGTCCCTGGACGCGGCGCGGGAGAGGGTCGGACTGCACGGCCTTGACCGCTCGCTGTTGTGCCCGCTTCCTCCGGCAGGTGGCGGCACCGAGGCCCCGCCCCGCCGGCGGCTCTACACCGCGGCCCCGCCTCCCGAGCCCTCTGTCCCTGCGCCTCCGGCGCCCGCGGGCTGCTCCGGGTCCGAGACCACCTGCAGCAGCGAGGACGACGCGGGAGGTAAGAGCCGGCTGGGCTCTGCGCGCTCTTCCCACCGAGCTCGCACCCTGAGGGCCCAGCAGGCCCCTGCGCGGCCACGCGTGGGCGCGGGCGGTTTGTGGCCCTTTGAGCGGGGCGGGTTGGAAGGCGGAGGGCGACTTGGGTGGCAGAGACGTCTCCTGTTGAATGTGTCCGAGTGTCAGCGGTGCTGGTCTCGGTTTAGAACTGTTTCCTTCGTTTTCCAACGTTTTCGGAATGTTCTGGAATGGTATACCAATTTTCTAGTCATGGAAATAACTTTGCATGTCTTTTACAGAAAAATGGAAGCACTTCATTTGCTTTGTTGACTGTCCAGTGCTTCGGCCTTGCATTAAGTATCTACCTTGAAAGACAAGATGGCAGTGATTTTGTTTTAATTCATTATTTCAAAACTTCCTTTAGAGGAGTGTGGATTTCCAAATAAATTATACCCAGATGATTTCTACCAAGAATAAACTGAGAAACTGTAGTAAACCTTAATTAATTTCAATATTAAGAAAATGTAGTTTTCTAGCACATTGATCTTTCTGAGTTCCTGATTAAAGGGTCAGAAATTATAAAACCAAAAATGGGATAGAATGGAGTAATGCTGGAAATCTTTACAACATGATTGCAGATAAATAGACCAACACAGGCTTGAACTGATTTCATGACGAGTTAGCTGGTGAGCTTGCTCCACAGCATCCTCAGCACATGCAGTGAAAACCTGCCGGGCTCACTCCTGTGTCACCGGTCTTGGCTCTGGTGAGGACACAGGCAGGCCTGCGAGGGCTGCTGCTGAGAGGACGTCCGTCTGTCCGTCTGCTCCAAGGCCAGGTGCCACATCCCGGCCTGCTCTGTGGGGACTGAGCTAGAGTGTCATCCTCATAGGAAATGGGACGATGACAGTGTCAACAGACAAAGGTCTCTCTCACAGACAGGCTTCCCTGTTTGGGGGGTGGGGGGGAACAGGCCTGCCCCTCCCCCCATCCCTAGCAGCTGTGAGGGGCCTGGTCTGTGTCAGAGCAGTGTTAGAGCACGGAGATGTCTCTACAAAGTAGCAGGAAAGGGGATTGAATAATTAGGGTCCATTCCATTTAAATTGCTATGGTAACCTGGCAGAGTTAGGGGTAACTTTTATTTATAACTGTGACTATACAACATTATTACAAGTTGCATTTTTATAAGCTGTTTGTCAGACACAAGCTTTATGTTCATTCATTTCCTCCTCAGTTGCTGGGTCCGTGGGAACAGCCATGTTGGAGATGCCTCCGGTGGAGGCATCTCTCTGAGCACACGTGAGTGAAGCCTGTGTGACACTAGCTGAGGGGACGCGGGGCCGATGCCGGCATCCAGCCTTCTGGACAGCACGCAGGGCTGGCGTCGAGGGCACTGAGAGCGGGCGTGGCTCTTGCACTCACTGCCTGCGCCTGGGTGGCTGTGGGGGCAGCAGCAGGTGGCAGCTCTGCCTCCCAAGCTCTGGGCTCAAAACCAGGGTCAGCGCTTTAGCCCAGCTCTCTCGGCCGTGCTGAGGGCCACACAGGGTGGGGCTGACACAGGCGACAGTTGTCTATGTGGAAAACGCTGCCACAGTTAATACACGACAGTACAAGAATAAGTCTGAGTTTTCTGTACTCACAACGGTGGGCCTATGTTTGCCCAGCCTGTCTGTCCTCATGTCACTTGGATTTAAAAGCTACATTGTGTCCTGACACTGAAGTGCAGCTCCAGGGCCAAGGTGACGTGTCCGGCTGTCACAGCCCTGCTCCTCGTGCTCACTGCTGGACGTGAGAGAAGAGAGAGGGTCCATTTTTAAAAGTCAGAGCCTCCTTCCTCACTCCACGCTTGCTCAGGCATCCCAGCCCCCAAGGGTGCTGCCGCCGGAGCTCTCAGGGAGAAGGTTCTGTCCTCGGCACCGGCCCAGCCCCTCCCACCCCCGGGCACCTTGGCCTGCGCTTCATCTTCCGGGCTGAACCAAACCCATTATCCGTCCTCCCGGGCCTGGGTGGACACGCTTCGGTCGACAGACTCTCGTCTCTGGGTGTGCGTCTGAGAGGCTGCAGGTCTCACCTTGCTAAATGCACCTGATTGGTACTTGTTAGTACAGAATGTCCTGGATTTTAGGCAAAGAGTACCAGGGGTGTCCAACCTTTCAGTAGGGGCCACACATTAAATACATTGTGACACATAATCACAAAAAAGTCTCATAATGTTTTAAGTAAATTTACAGTTTTGGATGGGGCCGCATTCATAGCAATCCTGGGCCTCAGGTTGGACACACAGACTATTAAACTGATCTGAAGCATCTGGTACTATTTTAGCTCCTGGGGCTCCTATACATGACTTAGGTCAAGGTTAAACGTAAGCTACTCCGTGTTATTTAGCACCTGGATATCAAGGACACTGAGAGTGATCATCTCGTTTGTAGCCTTAGTGTTGAGTCCAGACTAAGACTCCTGTCCTTTGAAAACATTAGCTCGCTTCCAGGTGGCGTAAGTGCCCAGCCAGAGGAGCAGGAGCCTGCGGCTGTTTTGGTGTCTGTTTCCACGTCAGCACCTCATCGGGATGTGGGTGCCAAACAGCAGTGGAGAGGGTTTTGACAAATGGTGGTTATTTTTAAAATGAGCACGTGTGAAAAGAAAGGTATGCTTTGGGGATGGCAGCTTCTCAGATTTTAAATAGTCAAACCTCTGGCTCCCTGGTGCACGTTCTGCAGCTTTCCTCACGCTCGAGGGTCTGAAGCAGGTGACAGGCCCGGAGGTCGTGCAAGTTCTGGATGCTGGAGCCGTGGGCTGGACGGCGTGGCATGGAAGCGGGCACTGCGTGTGCTCCGGACCAAACCTCTGACGAGGGCGTCCGGAGGGTGGGCACCTAGGCACTTAGAACAGAGCCGTGTGTCTGAGGAGCTGGGCCCTTTCCAGAATGGAAAGCAGTCCCAAACTAGAGACTTTAGAGGTGTTTCAGCCACGCTCTGCCGCTTCCTCTGCGCTGTCTGGGCCGTCCCGGCCACACATGGTGTGCGTGGCTCGCTCCCGCCCGAGACCGCCGAGCTGCTGCGTCGGACCAGGAACAGTCCATCTGCGAGCAGTCACGTGAACAGCTCTGCTCCCTCAGTGCTGGGCGGAATCTGATGGCGGAATTTGGAGGCACTGGGTGGGGGCCTCACGTCGGCCCTGAGGGGGAGGGCCTTGGGGACAATCAGAGTTCTGGTCTGCGTTCAAGGGCAGCTGCTTTGCCCTGTTAACACCGGTCAGGCCAGGCAATAATGGGAGGGGACAGGGGGCCAGCCTCGAGTCACCGCAGAGCTGCCGCAGTCCACTCAGCTCTAGGGTGCGGATGCAGATGTGTGTCCAGGCTCAGGACAGAACCCGAAATGACAGCACTTGCTTAACACACAAATCTCAACTGACGGTGAAGTGAGAAGGCAGCATCGTTTCCACTTTGCAGATGATGAGGCTGAGACTCAGGGCCACCACATCTTGTGCTGGTGTCACAGCCACCTACTGTTCTGCAGGGGGTCAGCCACAGGAACCATCACTGGTGCCAGCTCAACACCAACAGGAGTCCCCACTGTGGGGCACCGCAGAGAAGAAAACTTCATTGGATGCAAACAGCTCAGTGGTGACCAGCTCCCCTGTGAGGCACCCTGGGGCCAGGCCCCTGTCCAGCTGAGCAGCTCCAGCAGGACAGCTTCAGACAGGAAGACACAGGCTTCAGTGCAGACAGAACTTGGCTCCCAGAGCCCCAGCAGAGCTGGCTTGTATGGACAGAAGTCCCTGTCCCTGGTGTCTGGTCGGTCCATTCTCATGCAAATGAGGGCTCCAAATCCTTGCAGTTTGGTTGGTCCAACGTGTAGTGTTCTGATTGGCTGGTGCTGCACAGCTCTGATTGAATAGGGAAAACCTCGGTCCTATTGGTTGAAGTAGGATTCCAGGAGCTCCCTTGTGGGGGCTGCTCAGCAGAGAGAGCCGGTGCAGGCGGGCAGTTCCCGGGAGGCTGCTCCTGTGGGTGCAGTTTGCAGGAGAGGCCCCTGGGCGGACGGGGCTGCGAGGCTCTGTTTCTGTGGTTTCGTTTCGTTTCGTTTCAGTTTGAGCCCAGTTAGTAGGTGTCTTTTTTCCTCAGGGTTCACACTCTGTACTTGCCTTTTCTTTTTAAGAACAAGTAAGCTGTTGATTTTATTGTAAGTCTCAGAATGCTTGGTAGTGTAATTACTGGAAATGCAGTTGGGAACCACTGTACTCTTTTAAAATCCCTTTTCTACTAAAATTACAAGATCCTAATGGGAAAGTGTATTCAGGGTAATAGGTTTGCTATCGGTCACCACGCACAGTATACAGAAAATTGTACTTGCATCTTTGTTTTTATAGCTCAGGATCCTCATGATCAACCAAAAAGAAGAAGAATAAGAAAGCATAAAAGAAGAACAACATTTAAAAATCCCAACAACGCTCATGTGGAGCAAGGAGAATCAGAGAAACGGCAGACTCTCTCACAGGAGACAGCGCAGCCACGCCACACAGAGGGCCCCACAATTAGCAGAAATAGGAAACGGAAACTGAAAGAGAAACAGCAAAGGAAGAGGAAGAGAGCAGCTGGCTTACTCGCGAAAGCCTCCGGCATCAGCTTCCTGTACGAGCCCAGGGAGGGTCACTGCGAGCACAGTGATGTGAGCGAGGGTGACAGAGGGCCCGGCCTGGATGCAGGGGACCTGGGGGACGCAGAGGCCGGGGAGGCCGGTGCGGGAGCCCCAGAGACAGCAGACGGCATCCTCGAGTTTTTGAAGTCCACACAAGAAATGTACCTTTACGATGGTATGATTTTTCCTGTTCTTCTTTTGAATAGTAGCATCTACTTATTTGGGAATAGAAACAAATACAGTAGGATATTTAAATGTTTAAAATACAAAACATTAAAATATTCATTATTTGATATGAACCATTAGTTTTGAGGCAAAAATAAAAGTGTTTAGCTTCCTCTCGACAGGCTCTGACCGGCATTAGCTCAAGGCCGCTTGAGAGGCCAGAGCAGGGTCCTAGCTGCAGTGGCCACCTCGTCCCCACCGCCCCCGAGGCCGGCTGTGTTTCTAAAGAAAAGGTGGGCGCCTATCCCAGGCTCCGCTGGGCGCGGGTGTGGACCGCAGGGCACGTCTCTGAGATGAAGTAAGAGCAGGGTCACACTCGCATCGAGGGCCAGGAGGATGGAAATGTGAGGGATGGAGGGAGCGCGGGGGTTTCTCCGGTTCCGTGACGTCTGTTGGAGGGCAATGAGACGGAAGTCCTAGGCCCGGACACACAGCGACCCACTGAGAACAGGAGTTGACACAGAAGAGGATTAGCCCCCCAGGGATACCGGCCACAGGCAGGGCAGCGCACATGAGAGGGAGACGGAGGGCGGGACGGCGACACCTGTGCCCGCGGTCCCCGCAGGCAAGCACCCTGGTTGAGGAGTGAGACTTGGCTGTGGTTCACAGTTGACGGAGACCACTAAGTCAGAGATTGAACAAGTCCTGTGACCTCCACGCAGGGTTAGTGTGACGACCACCAGCCCCCCTCCCCTAGCTCTGTGGTCAGCAGTGGGGACAGTTACATGTGTCCTCGCGGCGGCAGCTGCGCTTCCCTGTGTCCTTGCTGCTGAGAGCGGCCAAATGCAGTCTGCAGAGCTCGGTGTCCCTGTCCTGTGTGTCCGCCCGCGAGGTCCGGTCACATGAGCAGATGCCAAGTGCCCGTCGTTCATGAGCAGAGTCGTGCTCAGGTTGCCTCTAGTGGAGGCTTCTTACGTCCCCCCCGCGGCGTCGGAGGCGCGCCAGGCGGGTCGTCGGTCCGCGGGAACACAGGTGAACGTGCGTCTGTACGGCCGTCCCTGTGCAGGTGTCTCCCAGGACCCGGACCCGGCCTTTCTGGGGGCCGCCGAGGAGCTGTTCACCGGCCTGGAGGCTCGCAGTGTATCCGCCACCGACGTGCTGGGCCTGGAGCAGCTGAAGGCGCTGCTGCTCCTGCAGGATCCGGAGAGGCTGCAGCGCGCCCTGCAGGTGTTCACGGAGCACTGCGCCATGCCGCCAGGTACGTGCGGCCGGTGGGCTGCTCCGAGAGGAGCACAGGCGCCCGGGGCTGCAGGAGTGTCCGCTGTGGAACGGCCCACGGCAGGGGTGCAGAAATGCCCACGCACTGTCGCTGCGGACTTGGACCTGCCACCTCTTAGCGCCCCGTTTCGTTAGTTTAAAGGGAAGTTCCGGCGGCCTGGCCTCCCGAGACCCGGGAGCGCCGCGTTACCCCAGCACCAGCTCTAGAGCTAGAATTCAGCCCGACTTTTGGCCAGCGTGTTCGTTGTCCGTGTCGGTCCGTGTGAGGTGTTCTGTGGGCTCGGATGTCAGACTCATCCTGTTGTACGCTGGTCCAGAGCCTGCGGGGCTCACGTCCAAGCAGATGCAACACAGGGAGCCTGTCCCTCTTTCTGCCACATCCGACGTTCGATGTCTGTCCCACGGCGTGGAGGTCCCCGTGGGCATCGTGTTTGTTCCAGAGTCACATCTTAGTCACTGTTCCCTTATCTCAGAGTTGACCTTGTGCCCAAAAGCTAATATTGACAACTTGTGACTTTCCTCTCTGTTCTGTTTTGCTCTGCAGACCAGGCCGGCGTGGTCTCTGCTCTCTTTAATTACTGGGCCACACACATGCTCCCTGAGAGAAGCCGGGACAGGAGTCAGGGCCTCTGCCTACCGGGAGCTGGGGCCCAGCAGGGAGCCACGGGCAGCCCCAGGGACCTGGCTGGGCACAGAGAGGATGGCGCTCCCTGAACCATCCTCATGCCCCACACGGTGCACATGTCTGCCATGTCACTTCGCCTGTACATGGGGACCAGGTCGTCCGAGACTTCATGGGACAAACTGGGATAAAATGGAGCTTGCACTTTTTAAAAACTGCCTTTGTCCTGAATGATCACCCAGTGGTTCTGTTTTTCTGATTCCTGTAAAAACGTTATGTTGAATAAACTGAGTAGTTGAGGCTTTTACTTTCATGAATTTTTGAACCACCTTGTGCCTGAAAGTCTGCCGTGGTGGATGCTCCATGGGTGTTGAGACGCTGCGGTTCAAGTCATTTGATTCCAGTTCTTTTTCCCTTCCCACCTGGAGAAGGACACGAGGAACGCTCTGCCCCTGGACATGACCGTGGGGACGGCCAGTGCCAGGAGCCAGGCCACGTGCACACCGACACACTGAAGCACACATGCTGGCCTGAGGTGGCACAGAGTTCCATGTCACCAAAAAGTAAACAGCCAGGAGGAGCCAGGCTTTAATTCAATGACATTTAGGGCCAGAACTACAGTTGCCTGAGAGGCTGAGGTGTGGTCATCTGCCAGAGCAAGGGACACGTGGCCCTTTCGTTCCTGCATCCCCTGTACTCAGCCTGTCACTTTGGGCAGAGACGGTGGTGCCATGAGCACAGGATGCCAGCCAGCACTGGGCTGAGGGGTTGGCATGGCCCCCCAGTGTCCTGCCGTGGCTCAGACCACTCAGAGTGCAGGGCAAGCCCGTGACCCTGCCAAAAAGGTCTGCCAGCTGTGGGCCCAGTGACTTCAGGGTCTCCGTTCCCTTCCAGTCTCCCATGTGCGTGTCCCGTAGGAAAGGAAGGGGCCCCTCGTCTGTCTTCCGTCACAGGACCCAGGAGCGCGGAGGGAGTTTCTGCCCCGCGCTCACCGGAGGCCACTCCGTGCTCTCGTAGTTTTTCCTGCGGGGGAACCGACGGGTGGGACTGGGCACTGGGGCCTCGATCTAGATGCTGTGGGTGGAGGCTCGCATTGGGGGGTGGAGGGGACCAGGCCTCCCGGGCCCTGAGCCGCTACTAACCAACAGGGTGAAGCAGGGGCTGTTTTCACCAACAAGGACGGTTCATCCAAGGGCTGCCTTCTGCTGTCTTCTGCGCAGCAGCTGCAGGCTGGCTCCCCAAGGTGTCCCCACCGCCAGCGCCGAGCTATCTGCCCACGTCTGGGGTGTCTGACACCCCAGTCCTCAGACCTGCAGGTGGGCAGAGCAGGTTTGTGCACGTGGCCTAGCCACCTGGGCCCAGGTGACACCGCACTGATGAGAGCTGGTGCTTCGCGGAGGGTGTTGTAGAAAATGCTTTTCTAAGACACCGGAACTAAGACCTGCTCGGGGCGTGTGCCGGTGAACCGGCTACTGTCGCACACTCGCTGTGGTTCTGTCACCGGGACACTCACCTCTAGACATGGCATTCTCCCCAGAGACGTTCTTGGTGGCTACTGCTCTGCGGAGATGCACTCACAGGACTCAGACCAGCTTCCATGCTCCCGAACAGCGTACCCCCAACCCAGACGGGGCAGCCCTGCATTTGCATTGCGTGGCATCTCTAAGGGTTGCTCCCCAAACCCTCACGCCCTCCTCGTGTACTCTCGCCAGAAGTGAAGTCATCCATAGGAGTTTTTCTGTGTTTTCAATTAGGAGTTTGCCAGGGCGAACGCGACCTCCATAGTGTGGCAGCCACAGGTCAAGGATTCAGTGTGGAGACACAGGGACAGGGGGACACGCTCACTGTGACAGGGCAGGAACCAAGGAAGCCTCCCTGGAGGCGGCGGCGTTTGGGGTGAGCCTGAGGCGGCACGGCAGCCATCCCCGGGCAGACACAACGGAAACAAGCACAGACAATGTGGTTAAGTTAGATTTCAGATGAACTCTGAGAGCCGGTCTCATGGATGTGGGACAGAGAGACCTTTGAGGAGATGCGGAGCAGCTATTAACCTTTCCAGCTAATTCCATCCGGCAGAGCCACAGGTGGATGTACGTGTGACTGCTTTGCATCGATTTCCCCCACGATTACTACTTCTCAGGATTTCCTTTTTTTTTTTCTGCTTCTCATTTTGAAAGTGCTGCCCTCTTAACGCCGTTTACATTTAGCCACTACGGGGCTTCCTAAACAGCTGGTTGTTTCCAGGCATACAGATTGCTCCTTCGACATTATTAATTACAAAGAGGTTGACGCCCGTCCCCCAGTAGGTCTGCACAGACCCCCCTCACCCCCCACAGGCAGCTCCCCAGGTAACGGAGGAAGAGGAGCAGCAGCAGAGGGAGTGGTGCTACCACATCATCCTGGAAGCAGCAGAGTGCCCAGGGCCCCCGGACAGCGGGCCGGTTCAGTGCTGACGGCCAGCGGCCCCAGAGCGGGGTCCCCTGGGCCTCAGCTGCACACGGGGACACAGTGGGGTGTGAGTGAGGTGCCTGGCGCCTGTTTCCTCCGATTGCGGAGTCTTAGTCCAAACCCCTCTTTCCCTGAGCCTCTGCTCCAGGTTGGCTACTTTTCACCAACCCTGGGCATGGCCTTCAAAGCCTGAGACCAGAGTTCTTTCAGGAACCCGGGGCGTGGGGGCTTTGCTGTGACAAGGACTCGGCTCCTCTAGACAGGAAGTGGAGGGCCTGAGCGGACCCCTGCCCCCGGTTCTGGTGGCACAACTGAGTGCCGCTCGCCCAGCTCGTGCCCATCTGAGCACAAAAGGAATTTGTCTGCGGAAGCTCGGCATCAGAGACTTCAGTAAGATCCGCACTTCCTTCAACTGGAGACTGTCTCTCCCCGCTCCCCAGACCAGACCATCTCACTCACTGAGGAAGGAAGAGGCTCAGGAAGGACCAGGCACAATGGACGTGGTGCGGCCGGAAGTCCACCAAGTTCAGCAGCTCTGCAGCACCGGTCGCCGGGTCGGCTGGCTGGGCCGAGGGCCCAGGTGGGCGGCCCTGGCTTGGCTGCTCGTGGGATTTCTTGGGATTTCTCGGGATTTTCTACGTCCCGCCACTTGCATGCTTACAGATGGCTAAATGCCGGTGAGCTCTTCCTTGTCATTGCTTTTTTAAATAGCTTCTAACTTTGCCAGTTTGGGAGCAACGAGGCTGGGCAGTACAGTTACTTTTTAAAAGACAGAAGAAAAGAGGGAACAGAAGAATTCTTACACATAAACAGATTCAGAAGGAGGCTCCCCAATGCAGCGAGTGTCATCCGTGTGTGTCAGCTTCCTGTGGCTGCAGGGACATGCTCCCACGAACCTCGTGGCTTAAAGGACACACGTGATCTTGCCGTTTGGGAGTCGGGTCTGGAATGGGTCCCGGGGCCTGATGGCAAGGCCAGGCCACTCCTGCAGGTGCAAGGGCTGAGCCTGTTCCTTGTTGCCCGGGCTCCTGGCCACCAGGGCTGCCGCTTCTCCCTCTGTCCTCGCTGGGCTGCCGGCCTCCTTCCCAGCTAGGGGCCCAGCCCGTCAGTCCAGCGCAGCCCCAGGCAGTCTGAGACCAGCCAGCAGCCTCCCCTGCGCTGATCTCCTAACGAGCTCACAGGTTCTGCGGGTCTGGAGGAGGGCAGCTAGGGGCCCCTGTGTGCAGGGGCTCGTGTTGGTGTTGCTTTGCTTTAGTGCCTTTTCTAGATGAACACGTGTAGTGCTCAGAGTAAAAATGTTTGTTTTCCTTTCCTCTTAAAGTCTGGGAGAAACCTTCCTCGAAGCTGAAGTTAATGAGCATCCACATCACATCTTGATGCACGGATGTGCCCTGTGGGTTCTTACGAAGGGCCTTCACTGTCCCTACTGTCAGCGTTCCAGAGGAGGGTCTGCATCTCAGTCTCGCCTGTGCCCCTGCTCGGCTGGTCGCCTCAGCGTGGAACCCTGGCCCCTTTAGGGGCACCTGGTCACTGCGGACAGCTCGGCCAGCACCAGTCCACCTGCGGGCCCGCCCAACAGCCTGTCACACTTACATCTGCTGTTGTTAGATGGGAGGTGGCTTCCTCAGTCCCCACTCTCAAGCTGGCTTCTTTCTCACCGAGAAACCGGAGTGGGTGTGGAGGGTCCCCACCACGTCGCACATGCACTGTAATGGAGCACACGCTGTCCCTTGTTCCTCTCCGAGCCCCAACCGTCCTCGGCCTCTTCAGATGGGATGCCTGAGTGAGTGCAGGTCTGTGATCCCAGCTGTGATCCCACGGGACAAGCAGGGCTCCAGCTCACACATCCGCCCTCGAGTTGGACACCAGGTCCTGGGGTGTCCACTGAAGGAGCGGAACGCACCCCCCAGAATGTCCCACTTGGGGACTCTGACCACTTAGAGCTCAAGGCTCTGAGAAGTGCAGGTCATGAAATTTCCGTGAGGAATCCTGGTGTCCAGATGGACGCTGGTCTCGCAGTCACGTTTCCACAGGCTGCTGCCCTAGCCCACGCCCCCGGCTCCTCCACGCCCCACAGACACCTGTGTCACAGAAGTCTATGGCCGGGCCCTAACTGCCCTCCGGGTCCCCACTTTGCTGCTGTGTGCACATAAAAATATTGGGTTGGCCAAAAAGTTCATTACGTTTTCTCCATGAAATAAAGGACATTTTTTTTCATTTCCACCAGTGACTTTATTGATTTGGGTATTTTGAGTACATTGACTCTCTCCCGCTATTGGCTTCTAGTGGGCAGGGGCCAGGGGAGCTGCTGAACATCTCCCAAAGCATCAGACAGCCCCACAGCAGAGAATTCTTTGGCCAAAATGTCAGTAGTACCAGGAAACTTCACAAGCCACTTTTGATACGGTTCAGTCACAGCACCTTCTCCGTACACTGCACAAATCTTTTTTTTTTTGCGTTTCAGTTACGTTTTTACCTGTCTTGAAATAATAAAGCATAATATGCTGAAAATGTTGTGTATCTTCTACTTTCAATATTAAAGTGGCTGAAGAAAAATTCACCAATTTTGATAAGCTTTTTAAGTGCATGCTGATATGACAGCTGTCACAATACAATCTGAAAAAATTATTTTGAATAAAAGATGATTGAGTGCCACTAGAGCTACCTTGTGGGGGAGGGAGAGGGGAGGAACTGAAGGGACTTTTTGGCCAACCCAATGTGACGCCCCTAGCTTCCTCTGGAGGAAAGGATTAAAATCACTGACCTTCCTTCTGGTGACAAAGAGGATTCAGAGTAACTGGAGGTGGAGGCGCCGCTAGCCTGAAAAGTGGGTGTCCTGAGTGGAGACAGAGAGGGGCGGGGGGCCCTCCTGGGAGGGGCAGTTGGGGGTTCACTCCGTGCCTTCTGTTCTGTTTCCAGGATGGGAGGGGCGAGGCTGTGTCATTCAGGGACCTGTGCGGACTGCGGAAGGGGGCGGGGGGGGGCTGCTGGCGTTGAGCGCAGGGCCCGGGAGCAGAGGGTGCTGGACAATGTGACCTAAGGGGACACCGATGAGAGCGGCCAGGTGGATCCAATGGCGGCTGGTGGGAGGTGACAGGTGGGGTGTGACTCAGCAGGGCTCCTGCTGGCTAAGCCGGAGCACAGGGCTGCCCTGGAAGTCCAGGCCGAGGAGCCGCCGCTGGGTTGAGGTCTGTTAACCCGAGAACTCCTCTGGACCCACGTCGCCGCGAGGCGTCACCATGGAAACCGAAGCGCAGAGGGTCAGTCCCTCCCCCAATGCCTCCCAGCATGCTCTGCGAAGGCAGCACTCCCCGAGCCCCTGCCGTGGACCCGCCGAGGTCCCGGCCTCACGTGGCCCGGAGTCCGCTGGTACGTGGGGCTGACTGTATTTGCCAGAGAAGTTTTTAATTTGAAAAATATAGGAAAGTAGCCCTGATCCATGTGGCTCAATGGGTTGGTCGTCTTCCCGCAAACCAAAAGGACCCCCGTTCAATTCCCAGTCGGCACAGGCCTGGGTTGTGAGGTTTGGCCCCTCCCGGTGGGGCGCGCAGGGCGGCAACCGCACGTTGATGTTTCTTTCCCTCTCCTGTCTCCGCTCTCTAAAGATAAATAAAACACCTTTTTAGAAAGTATACAAAGCGGCCAAACACAAAGTTCACATCATCATACGTGGCACTGTTGCTGATACAGCGTGCATCCTGTTTCATTTCAGGAGTGTGAACTTGCCGTCCTCACCATCATCCTGTACGTGTTTGGACACAGTCACGGGGCGTCGCAGGGGTTTTAACATAAGAAATAAGAGAAATAAGAACAAGTCCACCTAACTTACATCCGCTGTAAATTCCTGTCGCCATGTGTGAATTGTGCATGTTTCACACAGAAGTAATTTTCTCAGAGATTCAAAACAGTGAATGCTTTTTGTACACACTAGATACACATAAGCCTTATATCTGTTATACGCTGTGAATATACCTATAGAAATAATTCAGCTATAAAACTACATGAGCTAAAGTGGAATTTCCCCCCAAATTACTTCCCACGGGTAAGTTTGGCAAGTCCATGCAAGGCTTGTTTTTACTAAGTAGAGCTGAAACTGTAATCCGAGTCCATTTTGTTCCGAATTCTGTGTTCTTTCCATTAAATGAGATAATGCCTGTGAAATACTAGTAAAAACACGGGTATGTAGTAAGCACTCAAACATTGGCCGTAGCTTTCAGTTTTATCCCTACTAACTTTCAAATTAAGGTAATTATCTGATGAATTAGTGACTACGTCACAAGTATTCTGTTTTCACTACACTCAGTACAGGATGTGTGGGAGGTGCTTGGGAAAGTCTGGAGAAGTCAGAGGTGTGGGAGGTTATTTCAATGCACACTCAAGGGTGGCGCAGAGGATACGAGGGGTGAGCTTTAGCATGTCAGGGCATGCACGCCAACCTTCAAGGCCACACTGACCCTGAAGTCTATGGAGAATCTTGCCCCCCAGCTGTCAGAGAGGAGTGTCCCCTCGACGTGAGTGAGGCCACCAGCATCGGTCAGACGCACCTACCTGAGGGGCGCTCAGGCCGCGGGGACCGTGTCCCCAGACAGGGGCCTGGCCCACCACCTGGCAACAAGTCCCCTCTTCCCTCTTCTGAGCGGCCTCTGCTCCCCCACCTCCAGGAGGAGCTTGCTACTTGCTGTCTCCTGAGGTTGTTCATTCCCTCCACAGCAGTCTGGATTTCTAGAAAGTTCTCTGTGGCACCCCACAGCGTCCTTGCATTTAAAGTAACTTTGCCAGAGCATAATCACACTGAGTCCAGACTCCACTCACAAGTGGCACGGTTGGTGCTGTTCAGAAAGAAGAGTTTCTGTGCCAGCGCATGTCCGCCAGCTCTTTGAGCCAATGTGGGCAGTTCAGGCTGAAGTGAACTTCTTCCGGCAAAGGGCTCAGGAAACAGGAGGCTCTTTCCCGTCCAGAAACGAGTCCTCTGTGTGAGGGCTGTGTAACCAAACACAGGCCTGGCTGCCCGCCGCTGCGAAAGCTGATACTCAGGAGGCAGGTGCCAATGTAAAGGAAAGGGGTTCACTTTCACTGCTGGCCGCCTGGAAGACGGGGACTCTCCGCTCAAAGCCCATCCCCCGCCCCTCAGTGGAGGCAGAGGCTTTTGTAAGGAGACAGGGCAAAGAGATCAAGGGAGGGGCTGAAAAGTTCTCTACCTGTGGTCCAGCACAGTCCATTCCCATGAAGGCAAGTGATGGTGCGGTGTGCATCACCCTGGCTTAGTCATCCTGGCTTGTCACTTGGCTTTACGTCATCCTGATTCCACAGCTGAAGGTCAGCAAATCCCCTGGAGCTGGCGTGCCCAAGGGCTGGAGCCCGTGTCCTCTGAAGCCAGTTCCTGGGATCCTGGTACAAACAGGCTGTCCATCTACAGGCTACACATTAGTCAGAATCTGCACTCACAGGAATGGTATGGAAAGGACGGCAGGTGGGTTCCAATGTCCCACAATTACAATTTCCCACCATTACAGGTCCCCTGCCAATCTTTCTTCCGTGTCTATGAAAATTAGAAGGCTTCAGCCAAAACATTTAAGAAAATTAGAAAAATTCAGTACGTAGTCTAGTTCATAGGCAAAAAATAAAATTTTAGAGACAATTCACTGGAGTTTAATATTTATAACTGTGTATAATGGATTCTATTGACACAAAATTTTTCTCCTAAAATCACCCTCATTTTTATCAAGAGCCAAATCAAGACCAATTCATTTACTGTATTAAGTCCCATTTCAATTTGCATGAACTCGGTAGGAATAGCAACTGGGTGTGTAGGGTTTCCTATACATACTCTGCTGGGATGTTACAAGGAGTTTTTAGAATGATCTCTCATTAGCCTCATGGGGCGAAGAAGCCAAGCCACACAGTTGCCATAAAGCTTTGCCCGCACTACCTATAAGTTTTGGTAAACTTAAGTTCCCGAGGTCCCCAAAACGCCTTGAGGTTCTTCCTTGCCATCTCCCAGGAAACCAGCCTTTGCTGCTCATCGCAAAGGTGCCATGGACCTGAATAAGCCAGGAGCCAGGCCCCTTCTCCAGGGGGCTTGTATTGGCTCCAAACTCAATCTTTATTCCTTGAACCTTTCTGGTGACATTCAGAGTCCAGGCAGGTCTCTTTCAAACGTGACATTCTGGTCAAAGTCTTGGTTAATAAATCCACAATTGGAAACTAGAAGAAATCAGATTTCTGTTGGATTCATGCAAGTAAACGTATTGCTATGAAAAATAATATATTCATTCAGAGTTTCCAAATTCCAGAGGGATCAGGTGGAGAGAAAAATATAAATGTTTTAATATTGCTACAATTTACCAAATAGTTGTATGAAAACAAATTTTTTTTTAAAAATCAGCAAGTGTCACTTAATTTTACAACATTCGTAAGTGAATGAATGGTGGTCAAACTTCTGGAACTTATCAGAAGCACTTCTCAGAGTTCCAGAATGCCTGAAGTCCCCCGCCTCCCCTAGAAATGATGTAAACTGTTGTTTAAAATGTCCTGGAATTTAGCTTTTTGATATAGGAAGCCTGGCTTGCTCCTTCCAGGTTGTCCTGGATTTGCAGGAGGTTACAATTTAATTGATAATGAAAAATTTGGAAGCACAGAAATGGCTATGCCAGGGGGAGGTGGGCAGCGGTGGGCACGGGCCCTGTGCTCTCTGCGTGAACGACGAGACGGGTTATTTGTTGAAACGTCCTGAGCTGGTTCTCCTCGTTTGGTCTGCGGAGTCCTTGGAGGCTGTGCGCTCGCCCCTGGCTTTGTTTGGTAAGCTGTTCTGGGCGCTCGTGCTGGCAGGGCGGCTTATCTGATCGCACAGGTGGAGCCCCATGCGAGCTCCTCACAGTCATGGTGTGTCTGCGGTGGGTCCTGGAACGGGCCCCTACGCCCGTCTGTGTACCCAGTTCTGTAAGCCCTCTAAAGCCCAGGAGGCTGAGCCTATTTGACCTGGTTTGAAAAGGTGCGTCTATATAAATTTTTAACATTCTTATATATTCCTATGAAGAAAGAGCTGCTAAATTTAACTTCCTCTGGGCAGAGTATTTTTTATTAGGTGTTCTGTGATTTTACATCGTGTGTAATATTTGTGGGTCTAGAGACATTTGGGGTCCTGGTGCGCCTGTGCCGGCTTGTCTCATGAGCCTGTGACTCTCGGGGAAGGTAAGCTTTCCAGGTGTCTGCCTGGCATTTAAACTTCGGCTTCTCCCACTCAGCCCCTTGGCCCTTCCAGATCCCACCCACACACCTGCGGAGGCCGCTGAGCCCTCACACAGGTCCATTCTTGGGGCTCCTATGGGCCTCTCCCCACAAACTCAGAGCCTCTTTTCAGTTGAAAAGTTCTGCTGCTGATCACCTCTGAAAAAAAAATCCAAAAGGTACATTTGATTTTTTTTTAGTAGTAAAGTTACAATGCTTAAGAAAAATGTTTCCAGAAACATACAGTTCTGGGATCTCTTTATAAATATATTTGTAAGTCACTCAAGTAGCGCATGAACATGTACAGTTCGTGTGAAAACACACGCAACCCTTAAGTACAAAAGGGAAAACGCTCCCGTATAAATTACCTGGCTCGGCGGGAGGGCGCGCACAGCACAACTTGGTGGGCGTCGACGAACGGGCCAAATTGGCCTCCAGCAGCGCCTAACGTGGGCGCCGGCCCCTTTCAAGGACACGCCCTCGTACTTCGTTACTTTGATAGGTGGGGAAAGGCATTTCACGTTAATTTGCACTTTCCTTTTTATAATGCAGTTGAATATCTCTTCGTATTTTATTGTTTGGCCTTTTTCTGAGACAAACAAGTACGTCCTGTTGGGCTTTAGAGCGGTAACCGGCTCCTGCTTGGACGCTCCGGGGGGTGCAGGCTGGGGTCTCCGGTTCACTGTGCTGTGAGTGCGGCCTCGGCCAGGAAAAGTGCCAAGCGCGGGTCATCCGGTTACCCGCGCCCTGCGCCGCGTTCCTCTAGCAGGTTTGGACACAGGTCACCCACCTACTTGGGGCGAGGTCGCAGATGCTGGTGCATCGGACGCACCTGTCTGCTCGCCATTGTGGGGCTCACCCCGCACCGGCAGGTCCCATTCCCCAGCGCCCCGCCGCCCAGACACGAGAAGCCGCTCGGCCTAATCTGGGGGCTCGCTGCGCCGCGTGACCACCGGGTCTCAGCCTGGCCCGTCCGGGGCGCGTGCATGGCCGGACACCTGGAGCTCCAGCGTCGCCCGCGGATGCAGCGAGGCCCCCGCGCGTGGTGGACCTCGCTCCAAGAACACAGCGACCACCGGCCTGCGGCGTCACCTTTCTGAGCGAGCCGGCCGCCTACGGATCCCTTCCTGTGACCGAGTCCCCAGCCCCTGGCGCCCCCGCCCCCAGCCGACTCTGGGCATGCGCAATGGCCCGCCTCGCGTCCCGCGGCCGTTGCCATGGGTACCGGAGCCCGGGCGCCCCGCCCCCAGCGCCAGCGCCCCGCGGACATGGCCGCGCCCCAGGCCGGGTGAGGGGGTCGGCCGGGATGGGGGCGGGGAGGCGGTGGGGGCGGGGCCTCGTCCTGGGTGGCCCGGGAGGGGCGGGGCCTGGCTGCGGGGCGGGATCCCCGTGTTGGGGCCGAGGGGCCTGGTCGGGGATTGGTCCGGCTGAGTTTAGGTCAGGGGCCCAGTCCTTGCGGCGCGGGGTCCGGGGCGAGAGCTGTGGGCCTTGTTGGGGGCGGGGACCCGGTCCCGAGTGGAGGTGGGGACCCGCGGTGGGTCGGGAGCGTGGCGGGGTAGGGGGCGCAGGGCGGGTCCGCGTCCGGGAGGGTGATGTGGCCCCGCCCGCCTGTCCCCGCCCGTCCCCGCCCCCCTCGCCGCGTCCCGGCCCCGCAGGAGCCGCCGCCCGAGCTTCCGCGCGCTGCGCCCAACCGGACAGGGGCGCACGGACGCGCGGGCGCCGGAACCCGGCCGGAGCATGTGGAAGTTGGGTCGCGGCCGGGTGCTTCTGGACGAGCCCCCAGAGGAGGAGGACGGCCTCGCCGGGGGGCCGCCGCCCGCTGCGGACGCCGCCGCGGCGCAGGTGAGGGGCACGCAGGTGGGGGGCGCGCAGGTGAGGCCGGGGCCGCGCAGACGATGGCGCGCAGGTGAGGTTGAGCAGGGGCGGCAAGCAGGGATGGGGGCGCAACGTAACGGTGCGCAGGTGCGGCCTGGGCCCTGCGGCCTTTTAGTCTTCCGTGTTGTCCACCCCCACTCGGGGTCGGGGAAGCGGGGCAGGGGAGGGGGCACTTGCGACGCCCGCGCGTGGCCGTGGCCTTGCGGCTGCGGTGGACGCTGCGCGGGACTTTGGCAGGTTTCCCACGCGGGGCGGAACAGCGGGCAAGGCCTGGGTCGCTGGGAGCTGCGCGCGCCCGCCCGCGGGACCAGAAAGCTCTTGGCGAGCGGAGCAGCGTGCCAAGTGGACGGGACGCTCGTTTGGATAACAGCTATTTCCCTTTCTCAAACCTTTGATTGTCTGGAGGAAGGAGGCAGATGACCTTTCTACAGAAAATGGAGACACTGGCCCGGCAGGTTCGGAGACATGCTTGGAATGCTCAGAATTTGTTCATTAAAGAGGATCCCAGGTGGATCCTGCGTGCGGTGCCTACGCGCTCCCCCCCTTTTTTCCGACGTGCATTCGCGTGCTCACTCCCTTTCACGGGCCCGGGAATTCGGGTCAGAAATTCAGCGCTCTCTTTTGAAGGTGGTCAGAAAATCCTTTTTTTATCCAAATGTTTGGGACCTGCTGCTGTGCGAGGAGCTGGTAGGAAGTTCGAGATGATCCGTGTCCTTCCCAGGACTTGTGAGGGTTTCGCGGGTGGTTTGTTAACCCACTAACGCGATCGAGTGCTTCCTGCCCGGACTTCTCTCAGAAGTTACTTTGTGAGAGTATCAGTGCTTACTGGAGTTTTTCATCTTTTAAATCTCAAAATGTAATGAGAAATTATGTGTGGTTACAGAGTTATTTAATACTCTAAATAAGTATATGAACCCCAGATAAACAATATTATTCTTAGATGAACTCTTTAAAAAAATTTAAATTGGTTCTCCTGTGTTCTGCTTCTCTTTCTCCTGATGAAGCCTAAAAACCTGTGTTTTTTCCTCTTAAGTTTTATTTTGAAACAATTCTAACAAGGAAATGCTGGAAGAATAGGTGATTGAACAGCAAAATGTACTCCATCCAGATTCAGCCATCAGTAACGCACTCATGACAGGTTTTCTCTGGTCTCTGGTTTACAGAAGTGTCTGTACCTTTTGCTGCGTCTTTTTTGTGTGTGTTACAGCTTCCTAGGTACCCAGCAGAACCACGTGGAGAACAGAGTTCCCACACACGCTCTGCCCCACGGGCAGTCTCCCCATCACCATCCAGGTCCAGTCTTCCCAGTCAGCAGACCTCCCTGACAGCCCCCGGAGCCCCGGGCTTGCCTCGGAGTCGGTTTTGACAAATGTAACACGAAATGTATCCAAGGTTATAACGTCACATAGTTTCAGTGCCCTAAAAACTTTTTTGTTCCACTTATTCATCCGTCTCCCAACCCCTGATCTGTCACTGTCCCCACAGTCTCGCCTTCTCTGGGATGTCACAGGGTTGGGCTCACGCAGCGTGTGGCCTTTTCAGACTGGCTCCTTCACTCAGTCACATGCATGTCAGGCTCCTCCACGTCTCATCACGGCTCCAGAGTGCATCTGTTCTTCGTGCCGACCCTGTCCCACTGTCTGGAGGGACCGCAGTTTGTCCATCACCCACTGAAGGGCGTTCTGGTTGCTTTCGTGTTCCAGCTGTTCTGGGTGAAGCTGCGGTGCATGTCCGCGTGTGGGTTTTTGTGTGGACGTCGGTCTGTAACTCTGATACACGCCAAGGGGTGTCCTTGCTGGGCTGCGTGACAGTTGCAGGTTTAGTCTGAGGAACCTCCTCCAGCTGCCTTCCCAACCGGCTGCCTGTCTGCTCCTGCCGCTGCGGGTCCTTACCGCCTGGGGTGTGTCGGCACCCGGGTGTTGGTTGTCCCCATGGGTGTGTGGTGGCCTCGCTGTGGTTTTCACTTGGGATTCCCTGATGACCGATGAGGCTGGATGTCTTTTCATGGACGTCTGTATATTCTCTGGTGAGGCGCCTTGGAAGATCTTTTGTCCCATTTTTTAATGAGTTGTTTTGTGTTCTTGTTGAGTTTTAAGGGTTCTTTTTATGTTTTGGATTCAAGGGCTCTATCAGACGTGTCTGTTCCAGATATTTTCTCTTGGGGCTTGTCTTCTTTGTCTCTCGACAATGTCATTTTCGGAGCAGAAGGTTTCAATTTCAGTGAAGTCCCGATTATCAGTTATTTCTTTCGGGGATCGTGTCTTTGGTATTGTGCCTGAAACGTCCTCACCACCACCCGAGCCATCGGATGTTGTCCTGTTGTCTTCCAGGAGGGAGACCACCTGGCTGGCTTTCGCGTCAGTCTATTAAGGGCATCTATAGTTCGGTGTGCTGAGAAAAGTTTTCCATAGGAAAACAGGCTTTAGAAAGTTATTGTGACAGGTTAGTCATACTCTAAATTTAGTTAATTCTTTTGAGAGGCTTGGTCTTGATCTAAAAGCGTTTGTGTTGGAAATAAATTTGACAGTTTGTGGCAAGTCGACCAGAAAACTTCTGCCCACGGAGCGTGCTATGGAGCATGAGAGAGGGTGGACGTGCCGAGTGTGTGGCGTTCTGCGTCTCATCGGACGGTGCTCCCGGTTCTCACCCTTGGACTTCCAGCCCCCGCAGACCGGCCGGCCTGCCCCACACCAGACACAGGCGGGGGGAGCACTTCGCCTTGTTCTAGAAAGTGTTCAGTTTGCATTCAGAGCTGGTGCGCGCAGCTCCCTTGAAAATGAGGTCAACAGGTACAATCTGTGTTGTTTTTAGAAAGAAAAAACAGCTGATGTCAGGTTCTAATGACCTGGAGACGTGTGGCACTCAGAACCGTCACTGGGATGAAGGAACACTTAAGTGTCCTGAAACAGGGTGGTTTCTACAGTGTGGAGAGTGTGTTTCCGGGAGCGTCTCCTCCGGCTTGAACGTTTCCTGTCGTGAACGCACATCTGTCTTGTGTTCAGGTGAAGAGGTGAGGCTCGTGAGGCGTGAGAGTGGTTGCAATCACTTAGCGACGAGGAGTCTGAGGAGCTTCAATGAGTCTCGTGTTTGTTTGAACACACAGAGCTGTGCACACCGTGGGAGCTCCGGGTGTGAAATGTCAGGTCTCAACCTCTTTTCCATGGGAACTTGTGTCCTGTTTTTTGTGTAGCTACCCGTGAAACATCCCTGTGTACACGTGTGTCTGTGTTTAAAATCACACATGTGTTTTCCTATCGCAAACACCCCCCCCCCCCCCCCCCAGTTATATGGGTTGTGCTCGAGGCCCCAGTGCGGCCGCTGGACGGCCTGTCTTCCGGCTGTGAGCGAGCACTTCATGTCAGGCTGGGCTCCTTGGGCCTCTTCCGCTGGCCCCTGAGGTGCTGCCCCCGCCCCCCCACCCTCAGCCTTCTGTGCGGCCTGGAGAGGCCGTGAATGGCACGGGGAGTGCCGACACCCATGAGCTGGGGCCCCAGCGGCTTTGGGCCAGGCTGCACCGGGATTTAGCAGCTTTAGATTTTAATGCCTTGAAAAACAAACCTCAGAGAATTTTTGGCATATTTTCATGTTAAATTTTAAAAGGCTTGGACATATTCCGTAGGCATTCCCCCCAAAAAGCAATCCAGGGGCCATTTCCTGTGCTCCTCAATCTGCTCTGGAGACTGGAAGAGTTGGGGTGGCGGGCCTCCTTCTGGATCACACAGAACCACCCTCACCAGGCACGGGGGCTGCGGTGGAGGCGGCTGCAGGGCAGGGAGGCTGACCTAGTGGCGTCTAGGCCACAGGGCAGGTCCTGCGGTGTCGGCAGAGCCCTGAGGGCAGGAGGGCGGGCTGGCCACCTTCGGCCTGACACCCCCCTCTCTGGTCTGAGAGTTTGGCTCTGTGTGAACTTCACCTGAAAAGGCTAAGTCAGGCATTGGGATTGAAGTCCCAATGCCAGAGGGGTTAAACCCTAACTGAAAAGATGTGTTTACTGCTTTCTCCTAGTGCAGGGCGGCGGCGGCTCTCGTTAAAACGCCAGCGATCACCGCCTTCGCTTCGCGTGAGATCACCGGGTTTCACTGGTCAGTTCTGCTGCGCAGCGTCCAGGTCGCCTGTCCTGGCCTGGGGCTGTGGTCGCCCCTCACCTTAACCTCCCCCCAGCCTCACCTGGCCCAGACGTCCCACACCTTGTCCCCAGGAGGTGAGGCCACGAGGTGTGTGCTCTGTGGCGACTTGCCTATGTCTGCCCGAGGGCGGGACAGGCCGCAGAGGAGGGGCTGGTATGTGGTTTCCTGGCTTCGGTTTGTCTGGGAGTGCACACCTCTCTGCATTGGCCCTGTGGACGGATGGACAGACAGACACATCAACGTCTCTGCTCCCAAAGTCTGTTGGGGCTGCTTTGAGGCCAGACGGACTGCTCTCACCGTCGCTTGTTATAGTGACCGAGGAGCGGAGGGGCCCCGCGTGTCCGGGTGGGAGGCGGCTGAGCACAGGGCGCGCTGGGCCTGCAGCGTTGCCTGGAGGAGCGGCGGCCTCGACCAGGAGCTGCCGGTCGACAGACGGGGCACCGGGCGCCCCCCAGAGTGCGCCCCACGGAGCGCTGCCGTGGGACCGGAGGGGCAGACGGGGCTGGTTCTGGCCTTGCAAGGTCCCCGGGTCCTTCCAAGGGCGCTGGCAGCTCTCCGGCAGCCGCAGCGCGCACGTCATCAGCAGGGCGCTCGCGGGCCATCGCCGGTCCTCACCGGGGCCCTGAAAGTGGGCCCGGCGACCGCGGTTCCGGGTGGACTCGGGGCCGGCCCCTGGAGGCCAGGCGGCCCCGGCCCGCGCCGTCTGCCATCACTGCCGCCGCGTCCCCCGCGGTCCGAGTGCCGGTGCTTCCTGTGGGTGACCCCGCTGTTCGCAGCGGCCCCGAAGCTCAGGCCGCAGTAGCGTCCGGCCGCGCCCGGGGCCAGGAGGCTGGGCGCGTCTCATGGAGAACACGCGGCTTCCTTCAGGCCGGGCGACGGCGTGTCGGGCAGTGCAGGGCCAGCGAGCCGGCACTAAACGCTGCACGAGGCGGGGGACCCGCGGGCGGAGCGAGGCGGGTCAGGTGGGCCTGGGGCCCTGCGTTTGCCTGAGCGCAGCGGCGACCGCGTCGGTTAACTTGGTGTCAGCGCGTGGCTTCCTCGCGACCAGACCCGGCGGCGCTGCCTCCGAGGCGCTGGGAGGGTGAGGGCTCCGAAGCCGCGGAGCCGCCGACAGAGCTTGGAGCCAGCCTCCGAGTCTGAGATGTCCGCTGCGTGTCTTGCCTTCCGGGCCGTGGTAGGTTGTGACTCCCTTTGGTCCGTTTGTCGAATGGTCACGCCTTGCACCAGGATGCACCTGGGCTTCACAGTCGGTGCCCGGGAACAGCATCGGTGAAACTGCGCTCGGGCTCGGATCCCAGCGCCGCCAGGTCCGCGGCGCCCTTGCGCGCTCTGCGCCCCGCGAGCGCAGGACGGCGGGGCCGAGGCCCCCCTGCGGGACGGAGTGGGTGTGAGGCCCGGCGGCCTCAGCTTTGCAGCTGAGGGACTGAGCGCCTGGGCGGGGCTGTGGGCTGGCCCCTGGGTCGGATGGAAGGCTCTGAAGTGCCTTCCTGTTTTGTGAACGACGGCATCCCTGCTGTGATTGGGTTCACAGGCAGGAAGTGTGTGTGAGCTGGGGAGCCGGTGGCTTCCTCCTGGGCTCCCTTTGTGAGTTTGCAGGCAGGCAGCAGGGCTGTAGGGCCCACTTCCACGAGGGAGTGAGTGGAGTGAGGGGCACAGTTGAGGCGAGGCATGGAGAGCAGCACGCTCGCATCCACGGTCCTCATGGCACAGCGGCTGGGGGTCAGAGCTGCGTGTGCTGCAGTTTGTCGTCTTAGTTCCAGGGAGCTGGGGTCGGAGGTGCCCCTTTGAGAGAGACTGCCGGTCCCCCAGCGTCTTGTTCCGGTGGATGCACAGCCGCCCTTCCCAGCGCCCTCCGCCCTCAGCAGCTCTGGGCCAGTTCCGTCCTGTTTTGTGAGGAGCCACATTTGCCGTCCTGCCCCACGTGGATGGGGGTGGTGGCCACCTTCCACCCCGAGAGGACAGCGGCAGCAGAGATCACAGAACAAGACGAAGAGGTCAGGCTGCTGACCTGGCTTAGCACTGGACTGCCTCCTGGGCTCAGGAAAAGGGAACTGAGTGCTCGTCTTGTCTTGTTTTGTTGTTTTGTCTTGTTTTGTGGGGTCGCGGCAGCAAACCTTGTTATCAGCAACACGCAACCACCCCCAGCGGCACTATTGGAAGCTCCCCGTGCTCCGTGCACACCACTCATACCTCCCAGCACCGCCGGGTGTGGTTCCGCGGTTCCTCGCGACCTCGTGTCTGTGCTCAGATCTCGGACGGGTCCTGGGCTGTGGGCGTGCTCAGGCGCACTCAGCTTTTTGGTGGAAGATGAGTGACACTCGGAAGCAAAGCTGCTTTACGGCGATGGCGTCTCTGGAAGTAAAGGGAGAGTTTGCCCCTCCCGATGGACTTCACAGCCAGGCTGTTGGGAATGGCCAGGAGGTTTGCCAAGAGATTTTGCCAGGAAAAGAGCACACAACCATAATGAAGAGCGGTAACCCCCACATCTTCCATTTTTGTCATAGAAAAAAAATGAGCCTCCCTGTGCTTTTTCCCGGATACCAGGTGGCCCCCCGTCCTTTGACACCGGCGGGTGCCCCAGAGTCAGCACGGACGCTGCAGGGTCAGGGCCCAGCCCCACAAAATGGTCCCAGGCTTGCAGACACGCACACCCGGGAGGAGGGGCCCCGCACGGTCGCCCAGAAGGAGGCTCAGACCGTGTCTCCCTACGGGGACACTGGCTTAACGCGTGGTCCATAGGGCCACTGCTGTGAGTCCAGAAACCAGTAGGCAGCCGCAGTACACAGGCAAGCACAGGAGCGGGGAAGCGGACGAGGAACACCAGTTCACTTCTCCCGGGGCAGCCGCAGTGGACCTCAGCATACTTGGTCCTGAAGGCCAGACTCGAGCCCGTCCCTCAGGAGGGAGTGGGACCCGAGGGCCCGGCTTCTGTCTCGCCAGCTGGGGTGCTAACGGAGCTGGCGTGCTCTGGGTGCTTGGGGCCGCCGAGGACGCCCCGGAGCTCGGCTGCTTGTTGTGGTGCCCGCAGGCCCGCAGATGGACCCTGGCAGGCAGGAGGGCTACGTGCACAAGCTCTGAGAAGATCGTCTCACAGAAGGTCGAGAGGCTCCCGGGGCCTCCAGCCATGCTGCTCGGCCAAGGTCTTTCCCCTGCGGGGCTAGTCCCCAAAGATGGGGACGGGGCTGTTTTTCCAATGCCCCAATCCCAGCCAAAAGTAAGAAGGCCCAGAAAGAAATGGAAATGTGGACCCTTATATGGAACAGAATAAATAGGTAGAAGCTGAGATCTGTGAATTCCTAAGAATTCAGAATAATCATGTCAGACTCAGTGAGATTCAGGGACAGACAGGGAAGGGAAAGAGATCACGGAAGTCACATGTGAACAAAGTGTGATGTCAGCAGAGAAGTGGACAGTGTCACAAAGAGCTGAGAGGTTGCAGCTGAAGGACTAAACTGGAGAAAATTCGCAAGGGAGCTTCAGCGGCAGCCTCAGCCGGGCAGAAGAAGGAATAAGCAAATATGAAGACGAGTGATTTGAAATTACCGAGTTAGCAACAAGAAGAAAGGAGAACGGCAGGGCTGGGGAAGCCCAGGAGGCTGTGGACACAGACAGGTGGGCCGGCAGGTGCGTGAGGGTGAGCCGGGCCAGAGTGGCTTTGCTGCCGGGACACTGCTTCAGTGACAGCTGACCAGGTCAACAAAGATCTCTTTGTGCCTCTCAGGCCGAGGCGGCGGGGCTGCCGGCTGCACGCACATTAAATTTGCAGAGACCACCTGAGACGGGCCGCGGTCTGTGCCAGGTGCTCTCCTGGAGGCCAGAAGGCGCTTTCCACGCCTGCCGGGTCTTGTGTTCTCTCTCCTGTTGCCTGTTTTTCTACGTGGCCCTCTTCCATTGCTTCATGAAACTTCCGGTGCTGAGGACATTGGGGTTTTGTCGTCACGTATTGAGAACTTCCCTACTATTTTGCTGGGGGTTGGTTGGTTTTTCAAATTCGCGAAGAACCGTAACGTTTGTGATTGAAAGGAGCAGGTCCCCAGGTCCCCATCCCCATGGGGATTCATCTCGCAGGTGGTCACTCAGCGTTTCAGCTGTTTCTCCACAGACTTGGCTTCTTGCTCCCGAGTCTGGCGCTTCTCTCCCCAGGGACAGGATGAGGCCGTGGGAGCGGCCCCCTCCGTGCTGGGGTGTCAGGGCCAGGCTTGGGGGACTGTGCTCCCGGGAGCCTCAGAGAGAGGGGACCCCACAGGCATGGCGCTGCTGGTGCGTGTGGCAGTGAATCCGAGACACGGTGGCTTCCTGCAGCACCTGGAAGACAGGTGTCACGGCGGCCTTAGCTCCCGACAGGTGTCACGCCGTGGCTGGAAGTCTGGCTTTCTCACGGCTCTTGCATTTGCGTTCTGTCCAGTGTCCTGGCCATGGGACCCATGCCACACACCGCCCCCACCCCCCCGCCCCGGCCCGTCTCTAAGAAAATCCCCAACATTCTCCTGCTGCTCCTGTGAGTCGTGTGGGCATGTTGATGTGGCCGCTGTCTTGAAGCCATGCTTTTGCTGTCTGCCCAGTGACAGTTCTGTGCTCCCGCCAATCACTCAGTGCATTCTGGCTCCTGGGCCCCAGGCGGTCCCGGTGAACTCCTGTTCCCTGGCACGAGGGGCTGGACCACATCCAGGGGCTGGCCACTGGTCTCACGTCCTCAGGCCGTGGGGTGCCCCTCCCCTGGTGGTGTCCCCGAGCCCTTCGCCTGAGAACACTGTCCCAGCAATGACAGCCCACCTTGCTCTGGACCGCTCACCACCAGCTTCTTCCACACACAGCAGCCTTTCGAAGTGGTGACGCAGCTGGAAGTGGATTAACTTCCCTCCAGTGTGTCTAAGGGCCCGGGTGGGGCTCCCAGCGAGAGCTAAGACGGGCCACTCAGACCCTCTTCTGTTTTCGTGGCTCAGGTGAGGGGTGCCCGTCGGGAAAGCTGTGGCCGTGACTCCCAGCTGGAGGACGTACACACCTCTGGGGGGCTGCGTGTCTGTGTCCAGATTCACACGTCACCGCCCACCCCGAGTGCCAGGTGAGGAGTGGGGCCTGCAGGGGCACCGGGCCGTGAGGTGCAGCCCCAGGTGCCCTTGGGAGTCCCAGCGAGGGATCGCTCCACCTGGGGGACACAAGACGTCACCTGCAAACCAGGAACCCTCACCAGACACCAGATCTGTCTGCTCATTGATCCGGCCTTGGCGTCCAGGACATGGTGAGGAGCTGATGGAGGCTGATGTCCCCGTCTGCAGTGTTTGTCTCGGCAGCCACCTGCTGGCCAAGACACATGTACGAAGTTCAGATCTGCAGAGAAGGAGACAGTGACAGGCTGTCTGTGTGCCAGCGCCCCATCCTCCCTAGTGGCCGCTGTGTGTGAAAACATAAGCACAGGCGGTGTGTGTGGGCACATGAAGTTCACGTGTGTTGTAAACAGACATGCGAGTGCAGACCGGGAGGCAGTCACAGGTGTTGCCCCCTCGCTCGGTGAACATGCGTCGCCTGTCTGCCCGGCCGCCCGCTACGGGCTGGGGGCCGCCGCCCTTGGGGGCTGACAGGCGCGCTCTCTCGCCCACGGGCTGTGACGCAGGACGGCTTTGCTCTGAGCGGGGACTCCCCTCTGTGAGCTGCAGTGATATGGGGGCGCTGTCACGTGAGCGTGGTGTTTAAAAGAAAAGCTGCAAACAAGGCTGAGCGAGTGAGACACAGAGGAACCGAAGTGTGATTGGCTGTGGGTCAGACACACTTTCCACATTTGCAGCCGTGGCTCCCGGTGTTCCCGCCAGTAAGCACAGTCGGGTGCCATGTGCTCGGGGTGAGCGGCCGGGCCTCGTCTGTCCCCCACAGAGCAGCCTGAGGACGTCGTTCATCAGCCAGGCCGCACGCTAGCTGGGCCTCCACTCAACCTGAGGAGGTCTGCAGAGGTTCTTGCCTGGTACCAGCCTGACGCAGTAGGAGTGCCTGCTGGATAGACAGACAGACACCCCGCCTGGCCTGGGAGAGGCCCGCGTGGGCCTTCCCTCACCCGGTTCTGCTCGTTTTCTGCATCAGAGCTGACCTCTCTCTCAACCTTTGGTCAGGTGCAGGGGACGAGCTTCCGAGGTTGGAAGGAGGTGACCTCCCTCTTCTCTAACGATGACGAACAGCACCTGCTGGGGAGCTGCAGGCCTCCAAAGTCCAGGGGGTAAGGAAAAAACTCAAAACTGCAACAGATGTAGGTTTTAGGAAGGTGAATATATTTACACTGACACGTTGCTGCCAGTTTATTACAAATATTTTCAAAATGTTCAAAGTGTGATCTGTCCCCACTGCCTGTCCCTCCTTGGTGGACACGGTTCTGAATTCTCATTTTTGTTCAGCAAATAACCTGCTAAACGCCAGAGACCAGCGTGCTGGAGGGGTGCCCCTGCAGAAACGTGAGGGGTCGGCGGGACAGTCCCCTCGACCCACGCTGCTCGCACTTGGGCTCCGAGCGTCCAAGTGTCTCGGCCTCCCGTCCCGGACCTGGCTCTGCGTGTGGGTCTCTTTTCTCAGGTGTCATCGCTGACGTGGCGTGCCTGAGTTTTCCTCCTTTTTCTGTTAAAGATTCACATACACATTTGTGTCCACTCTCTGCCCTGTTCCAAGTGTTGTAGAAAAAGACCCTTGAACTTATCAAACGGGCAGAGCGTGAGGCCTTTGTGTCACCAACACGGAACCTTTTGTCTCCCACAGAACCAGCTTGCGGCTGAGAGAGGAGTTGAAGACAGAGAAGAAATCTGGGTTTTGGGACAGTTTGGTTTTAAAACAGAATTTACAGCCTAAGAAGCCAGATGAGGTTGAAGGTTGGGAGCCTCCCAGACTTGCCCTTGAAGACGTGGCGGCCGAGTCGGGCGATGGCCCGAGCAGCCAAGTGTCCCGGCCGGGCTGGGAGGAGAGGGCCAAGGGCTCCGGCAAGTACACCAGCCTGGCTGGCCCGGGAAGCAGCTCACGCTGGAGCCTCAAGTCGGCCGGGAAGCTCGTCAGCATCCGGCGCCAGAGCCGCGGCCACCTGACCGATACCTGGGAGGAGCTGGAGTGACTGCGAGCCCCGCCGTCCGAGCGTCTCCCCTCCGCGTCTCCTGATGCCGCTGCTTCGCCTCTCACTGGCCCTGGTCCTTAGGTCTGCCGCTCCAGGGTGTGCTCACTAGTCTGCCAGGTCTTTCCCCGATCACACAGGACGGAGTCCACTCTGCCCGTGTTCCCGTCTGCACTTCTGTCTGGCATGCTGGGCGACGATCTCCAAACCCCGTGACCGCCGGGGCCCCTGCTGGCCGCTGCCGTCCTGGGCATCCCCAGGAGCCCGGCCCAGAGTCCTGGCTGTTGGATGCTGCCCGGGGACGCTGGCGTGACTTGCCGCCTCCCCCAGCTGCTGCCCTTGGCTCTGTGACGTGAGGGCCCTGCGGCTCATTCAGCCAGCGACGCCGGACAGAGCGGCTGGGACAGACGTGCTGTCCAGGTGCCCAGTGAGCTCCGTAGACGCCGCATCCTGACCTGGCGTCTGACCCCAAAGGTCAGACTTGTTCTAATGATAACTTAAAGCTAGGAAAGCAAAGAAAATTCTCGAGAAGCATAGGTAGTATTTGATCGAGCGCCGGACGCCACCGCACAGAGGCCCTTCCTCCACGGCGGGTGCGGACGGTGCTGCTGATGTTCAGGTTTCACTTTTACTGCTGGGATTTTACATATTGATCTTTATTTTCTCCTAAAAATGTGTTCTTTTTTGATTATAGATTAAAGAACGCTATAGAGTGTGGATCAATTTCAATAAGTTGATAGTACTGTGATTTTGTTTGTAAAGTAGTAACTCGCGCATTTAAGGCTGAACCTGCACATAAAACACTGGAAGTGCCTCTTTTCTGCGACACCCAGGGCTTCGTTTTGGAGACGAGGGGCGCGGTGTGGCTGTGCCGTGTTGGCACGGCGACCCCAGCATGGGGGTCTCAGCACAGCTCTCCTCCTGGTGCGAGGCCACGGTCCGGCTTGGGCTGGTGTGGTGGGGGAGGTGCCGTTTCTCCGGCTGCAGAGAATGCCTCTGGCTGCACTGTGTTGTTCGCGCCTCGCTCAGGGTGCAAGGCGGTGCCGCCTCCGTCACTGCGCGCTCATTTCACTCCCGAGTGTGCCAGCACGCCCGGCGGCTGGACGCCTGCTGCATTCCCGTGTCTGTCCGTCGTCACCCACCCGACCTTCAGCCTCCGGGGTCCCTCCCTACCGTCCCTCAACGTGTCCGTGAGCCATCTGTTCACCCATCCACGTTCTTTCAGAAGAACAAGACGTTCACGTGACCGAGTGTGGAACCAGGCGCGCGGGTCAGGCTGTGGGACCGCAGGGTTGAGACTCCCCTCGCCCCAGACGGGGACCATGGTCCTGCACGTCCCTGAGAAAAGTGCCCTGGGCGTCGACACAGCTGAGCCCCTGGTGCGTGTGTTGCGGGTGGGGAGACACCGTCCTGGGCTCCAGGGCTCTGCGGCCCTGTGAGCAGCTGCCGGGTGCCCAGTGCCTGTGGCCACCCTCGGTCGTGCCACGGGGATGCACAGCGGGCAGCACAGCTCTTCCGAGTCGGTTCCTTACACTCGGGGCAGAGCCGGGTTGGGGTTGGGATGTGCACTGTCCCTCACTCGCTTGTCATGGAACGTGATGTAAATGTGTTTTCCCTCTGGTCTCTGATGAAACGAAGTGGCTGTTCGTGGGTTCCGCCATGAATATCCACTGCTGTGCCTCGGGAGGGGCGGGACCACCGAAGTGACTGTTCACGGGGAGGGGGTGCGGCTGGGGTCTTGCTTGAACTCTGCTGACGGCCTCTCACTCCTGATGTCTCGTCATCTGTGACACGGAAGTGCTTCCGTCCACGTAGAGCTTGTCCTTACTGCTGAGACTTTCAAAAATAAAACTTCCGTTTACACTGTCTCGCTGTTGGTACGTGATTGTCGGCCCCGGGGGGAGGTCCACACCGATGGCCCCAGGCACCGAGCCAACACACTCTCCAGGACCCTTGAGCCTCACCTTAAAAAGCAAATGCTACTCGGAGCAGCTTTGTGACCCGGTGACCGATTTCAGCCTCAGCTTCCGGGGGTGGGTCTGCCTCTGCTGCTGTGTGTGTGCCTGAGGCTGTGCCCTGGCCCCTGTTCTGGTTTTTCTGTGTCTGTTTCCTTCCCTTTTGAGACGGAGGGGAAGGAAAAGACACACCAGCTGGCTGCCTCCTGCACGCACCCCAACTGGGGATCCAGACCGCAACTCGGGCAAGCACCCTGACAGGGAATCAAACCGGCGAATTTTGGTTCTGGGACCACACTGCTGCCCGCTGGGCACCACAGCCACGGCGGGGTCCTGCTTTTTACTCCCCTCAGTCAGTGGGTCAGTTGGGTTGGAGCCTGAGCACCCAGGGATAGGAATGCAACGTGTCACCCGTATCTTTTAGAAGTCTTTATCCTCAGAGAAAAGCCTGTTTTGGGAGCAGTGGCCCCCGAGAGGGACAACTTCCTGTAAGAACCAGGGACCTCTCACCGGCCTGTGGCCAGGATTTCTGGACCGAGGTGTGGGGACTGGTGACTCTCAAAGAAACAGAAAAGGGTGGTTTGCGTCTTGATGGTGCCCCCCTGCCTTTGTCCCCCACAAGCCCTCTTGCCCTGGTCCCCACCGATAATGTAAGCTCTGGGGTGTGTCAGGCCGGTGCCGCCCGACTCCCGTTCTTCCAGAGGAGACAGGCGCTGAGGGTGGGGGTGGGGGGGTGCGACAGGCCCCCTCCCCCCTCGTGCTTCCCCCACCCCACAGTCCCCTGTGCAGGTCCCAGGGATCAGGGGAGGGGAGGGGATGGGAGGGGGGTTCAGAACCTTCCCTGGAGGCTCCCGGGTCCCTGGCTCTGGGCGCTGGCCCTTCCCTGAGCTCAGCTCTGAAACAGCCCCTCACTGTTGGCCGACCTGCGTGTGGAGCAGGTCAGGGGCTCAGGCCCTGGTTTCGGAACCGCAGGGACTGGCGGGGAGCATCGGCTCAAAAGCCCAGAGAGGCTGAGCCATTTGTCTGCGGTCACACAGAGGGTGTGGTTTGCCAGCAAGGCAGTGGGTCCCCACCCCGCTCCCAGAGCCGGGTCCTAGGGTGGCTGCGCCCGGGAGGGCCCACCCTGCAGCCAGCACCTGCTGAGCCGTGCTCTGCTGAGGGCGCGGAGTCCAGGGAGGCCACGTCGCCGCGGAGCGGAAAACCGAGTGCAGTGGCGTCCAGAGCCATTTCCCCGGAAGGACAGCACCTTCAGGAGCTGCGTCTGCCTGGGTGCGGTGGGTGCGGTGCGTGGGAGGTTGCGTGGCAGTGAGGAGTGACGTAGACAACCCCCGATGGCTGGCCTGAGTGCCAGCAGCTGGAAGGGGGAGGGCTTCTGCCTGGAACTGCCTCTGGCCGTGGGTCCGGCGTCCTCAGAGCCTGGAGAGCAGTCCTGGGGACGCGGGGACAGTCCTGGGTGCAGCCAGGCACCAGGCAGTTACCTGGGTTTCGCTAGGACATGCCGAGCCTGGTGGTGACGTCGCTGCGTCTCCGGTATTTGTCACTCTGTGCTCTGCAGCTGCTCCGTTTTTCCGAGAGTGTTCCTTCCTGCACGAAGGGGCAGGAGCGGCGGGCGTGTCGGCCGGAGGCCAGCTTATTCCCGAATTTTCATAACTGACCCGGCACATTCAATTTTTGTTTTTGGAGGGGACAAGTATTTCGATGAAAAGAGAACATTTTATTACGAAAAAATTAGGCAAGAGCAGAAGGGATCGTGCAGAGGACACCCACAAAGTCCACCGCTGGCCTTCCGCAGCCGAGGACGAGGCAGGTTGGCCACGCGTGTCTGTCTGAGGGACTGGTTCACCGTGGAGCCGCACGTTTGGTGAAGCGGCTGAAGGTGCATCACGGACTCGTGACATCGCTGCAGGGTGCATCTCAGAGATGAGGGCGGTGCCCCGCCCAGCAGCAGGGTCACCTAAGGGAATTGGTGATTCCTTGATACCATCCAACACCCACACGAGGGGGCCCCAAAGACCCAGAACTTGTCTATAAACACTGCCCATCCTTACACAGCTGAACTCTGGCCACCATCAATGTCCTCTCCGCTTGATGCCGTGTGCCTATCGAGACTTTCCCACCTCTCAGAACAGTCCTTGAACTCATCGACTTTGATGCCTTTTAGTGCATCTGCCGGTTCTTTAAAAACATTTTATTTATTTTCAGAGAGAGGGGAAAGGAGAAGGAAGAAAAGAGACATCACTGTGTGGTGGCCTCTCGTGCGCCCCCTACTAGGGACCTGGCCCACAGCCCAGGCATGTGCCCTGACTGGGAATCGAACCGGCGACCCTTTGATTCACAGGCCGGCACTCAATCCACTGAGCCACACCTGCCAGGGCTGTAGTTTTTTCTCACCTCTTCCGCACTGGCAACACGTTTCCCTGTGAGGACTTTTGTTATCCAGGGAAACAATCAATCGCTTGGGGAGAGACCTGGTGAACAGGGAGTGTAAAGCATGGGGGTCATGCCATTTTTGGTCAAAAACTGCTGACCACTCAGCGCGGTGTGGGCAGGTGTGCTCATAAATCACCCCTCATGAAAGGGGCAAACGCATTGAGTTTTAAAAAGACATTCACAGAAGCCAAATGCAGCCTCTCCCAACAACGCCAGCTGGCGCGTTGATCCAGATGGGCTCCTGGAGCACTCGCCCAGCAGGGGAGCCTGTCCTACAAGGGGCCCGGCCTCCAGAAGGTAACTCTGGTTTTTGCGTCCCGCCTCGTATCTGTGTTCAAATTTCCCAGCTGTGCACAAAACATCTCTTTAGCTGCTTCGACTTCTCCCACGAAGCCAGGACCTGGCGCAGGAACTGTGGCTGGCTCACTCCTTTCTCGCCTCTGTGCACGGTGTGGGAGGCAGGCCCTGCGCTGTGCGTGGGCGTGTGCCAGGGGTGGCCACTCTGTCCCAGGCAGCCACTGTGTCTCACAAACTGCTTGGCACGAGGTCCCGGCGCTCGGTGTCCACTCAGGGCACTGGCCACTGTGCCTTCACTGAGCTGTGTCTTGGTAACTCTCCACGGAGTTGCTGATGTGGCTCAAGGCCACCGTGACCGTGGCGTCCAGGGTTCTCTCACCGGGTCTATGCAGGGCAAACCCTGTCCCGGCGTGCCCGGTGCTGGCTCTGCTGTCGCCCCAGCAGCTGGGATGGACAGATTTCTGGGACTAGAAATCGGCGTCTCTGCATGGTTCCCAGGATGGCAGACACTTTTCATGTAACGATGAAGGTTGTGTAGGATTTTAATGTTCAAACAAGTGGTTATTATGGATTCCTCTGGAATTACTGCTGTTTAACAGCATTTTCTTTCTAAGTCAAAACTAGTGTTGTAGTTTTAGGGAAATATGTATATGATTTTTAGAAGTGCAATTTAGGTAAGTTAGACTTTTCAAGAAAGCTGAACAAGTCTGGAACGAAGAGTGACAGGAAATACCATTTGTTTTGAGGTTTTTTTTGAGAAGTAGTTTTTTCCTTCAGAGACTGGGCTTCAAAGGTGCACCCCCCCCCTCCCCCCCCCGGCCGTGTTGGGGCTGGGGAGCGGGGAGCAGACCCCCAGCCGGCGGTTTCCTGGCTGAAGTCACAGTCCCCCCGGAGACACCACACTCCAGCGGGTGAGGGGAGGGCACGGCCCCTCATGTTGACCCAGCTCTCTCACTTTCCAGCTTCAAAAAGTGGTGGGAGATAAAAGATGGGAAACATCGGAAAGACGTGTCAAAATACGGGTGGAGTTTTAGTTGTTCTGTGTATTGGCTTAGAAAACTTTTACAAGGAACACACTTTACTCTCGCAGTCGAGCAGCAGGGCACAAAACGGCCAGGTCACCTAACTTTAAGTGGAGACTGTCACACGTACAGGGAAGACCAAAGCATGAACCCCGCGTCTGTGTCTGCGCGGCCCACCAGGTAAGAACGGTTTCACAGTTTTAAAGGTGCAAAAACTAACAGGAAGGGCACATCCTGACACATGAGAAGCACATGCAACGCACGTGACCAAAGTCATAACATGACAAACATGTTGAGCCGAGTATCAGCTGAGCAAACGGAGTGCACGGGGAAGGAAGCAACGGCAGCTCGGCCGACCCCTGCAGCGCCCACCTCCAGTGGGGCCATGGCCACTCCCCGATGCACGGGAGCAAAATGACCCCAGGGGAGCCCCTCCCAGTAAGAACGGGAGGAAGGGCAGGAAACACGTCCAGCAGCGTCAGTCACACGAGGCAGGAGACGGAAGCACCCCCAGTCTCCACGGACAGACCAGCAGATGTGAAGCAAACACAGCCTGTGAGGGATGGCTCTCTGGACCTCGAGGGCGGCACAGCCAGCGAAACAAGCCCAGCTCGAGGACAGACCCTGCAGGGCTCCTGCCCCAGGAGGTCCCTGGAAGGGTCGGTCTCACTCCGGTCCCACATAGGCTCCACCAAACGTTCACAGGAGAATCGGCAGGGATGCCACACCACTCCCCTCAAAACCTGCAGAGGCAGCCCCTCCAGGGCAGCGTCACTCTGGGAGCCGTCCACACCGACACTAAAGCCAGAGTCATCTCAGGAGAACCCCCACCCACGGGAGCCTGCAGCCCGCACGGAAGGACTGGGGCGGCACCCTGTGGGAGAAGGATGAGCGGTGACGGAGGGGACTCGGGCTGGGGTGGTGAACACGCAGCAGAGCGTGCAGACGATACGTTACAGAACGGCACCCTGAAACCTGTAACTTTATTAGCCAGCATCACCCAGTATATTCAGTAAAAATTAAAAAAAAACAAACACTGTGACCCTGTCCCGACCCTGCGTGGCGTCTGGTCTCCTGGGAGTAATTCCCCGTCTTCCGTCTGCACCTCTGTGGCTCCCACCTGCCCCGCCGCACTGCAAGCACCTGTGGTCCTGGGTCTGAGAGCGCCTGGAGGCTCCATCCAGAGCACTTGGCCCGATTTCTCTCCCAACACCACAAGGTCGTACTTAGGGACAAGAACGGTGGCCTCGCGAGGTTAACATCCTTCCAGAAAAAGCTAGGTAAGTCCCAGCCGCGTGGCTCAGTGGCTCGGAGAGTCCGCCCCGTCGGTGTGCCAGGATCGGGAGTTTGATCCCCGGACGGGGCACGTCAGGAACCAACCAGTACGAGCACAGTAAGTGGATCTACAGGCCCACGTTTCTTTTTCTCTCTGAAAATCCGTAATTGAATTATTTAAAAAAGAAAAATGTATACAAAAATACCAAAACTCCGAAAGTAATACAGGCAAGGAACACACGTAGGGGATCTAGCAAACACCAAACAAGACCTGCTGGCCCGCACACACAGGAAAC
Organism: Macrotus californicus; assembly: GCA_007922815.1. Classification (NCBI taxonomy): domain Eukaryota; kingdom Metazoa; phylum Chordata; class Mammalia; order Chiroptera; family Phyllostomidae; genus Macrotus; species Macrotus californicus. Next base: position 641,986 of record VMDR010000025.1, read on the forward strand.
GTGAGGCCTCACAGTCCAGCCCTGGCCAGTTCACGCGGCCCCAGCGGCCCCAGGGACAGTCGCACCGCACGCCTCACCCTTGAGGAAGGTCACAGTGATCTCCTTCCTCAGGAGCAGTCTGGAAATAACTGATTCGTGCTCTCGTCTCCTTCTCGGCCACCTAGGGAGACGGGCAGGCACACAGATGAGCTTTATGATGCCGCTTATCACAGGTCCCAACAGGAAGGCGGCACCAAGGACACGACGGAGGCCCTGAGCCCCACCCTGCACGGCGGGACCCGCGGGAGCAGTGGGAAGCGTGTCTTTGGCCGCAGGGCTCGTGCAGCCGACGGTGACACTGAAAACCCAGACCCGTCGTTTACACACACGAAGCTGCACGTGTCCCCACACTCAGGAGGATGAAGGGAGTGGGAAGGGGTCTGTGTGGGCCCCTGGCCTGGGACATCAGAGGTGAGAACGGGCAGCCAATGTGCTGTCCGCCCTCCTGGCAGGTGGTCAGCGGCAAAGCCCCCGCTCTGTGGCCGGCAGTCACCTGTGGGTGGCCAGATGACAGGCGATTTGACGTACAAATTTTCTAAAATGGCCATGCATTATTTTAGAAATAAAACAATCTTTTAGAGACTTGAAAGGGCTACATACATGGTATCAAAGTCGCCATCTACACCTTTTTCAGTGAGACGCAAAACCGACGGAGTTAAGTCCGCGGGCACGACGTACGGTCCCTAGAAGCAGGCTCGGTCCTGGAAGGCCCCTGCCGTAGGCCGCCCCGCTGCGTGAGCTCTGCCATCGCCGACCCATCTGTGGCACTGGCGAGGAGCCCGGGCGCCGGCGTCTGTCCAAGGGCTCAGCCCCACAGCCACACCTCGGTGGCTGACAGCCACTTCTCACAATCCACAACCCGATCGCTAAACCAGAGCGGACACGAAATGTCTCCTGCGGCTTGTCCTGCACTCACAAAGGAGTCTCTGGACACAGCCTGTGCAGCCAACACACATCTTAAGAAAAATAAATATTCTGCACAAGGTATTTACAAGGACCAATGGCTTTGTCCCCGCCCGCAAAGATGGCAAAATCCAGAAAACGTCACATGGCCAGGACGTGTGTTAGTGGCTGTTGGGGTCTGCTCAGCAGAGAACGTGGAAATCCAGAATCTCTTCTGAACCACATTTATAAATATGCAAAGTTGCAAATCACTGTGCGCTTAGAAGGGGTTTTTTAAAGTTGAAATGACTTTGCGTGGGCCCCCTGGCCGGGGGCAGCTCGTCCTGCCCCTGCCGGTGGCCCTCGGTCACAGGGTCACCTCCTGGCTCCACCGGCCCCATGGGCCGCTGCGCGGGGCCGAGGCCTCTAAAACTTGAAGAGGTCGATGAAGTGCTGAGGCGACACGGGCGTGAAGCAGCTGTCGGGGTCGGCCGCTGTGCAAGGGTGTCCCGAGTCCTGCGGAGGCAGAGAGAGTGGGTTACACAGGTTGGCCACCGGGTATTCGGGCGAGCGGTCCCCAGGCCCCACGTCAGAGGCAGCACGCGGTTGTTCAGAAACTTCCTGGTGGGTTTTTGCTCGAATACTTGGACGCCCAGGGTCCCTGCTGCCCTCGCCCCAGCGTGCCGCCCCGGAACCGCCTGCGCCCCCACAGCAACAGATGGCCCAGGGTCATACTTAACAGGAAAGGGGTTACGTGAGAAGGCTGACAAAGTTCTGAGAACGAGGCACCCAAAGACTGCGGGCCAGCGGGAGTTAGGGGCCTGTCGGGCAGGCACACTCTAGGGGTGGCCGTGGCCGTGGCCGAGACGGGGCCACTCCAGGGGCTGCGTGCTGACTCTCGCCGAAGGGAATGCCACTGGACACGTCCAGAGCGTCCCCGTGAGGCTGAGCCTCCACTCAAGCGCAGGGCTCTGGGCATTTCACGAAACCCTTTGGTGGCAGCTAAAATGAGCAAGACCCTCACAGTCTGGCCGCTGGCCCCCACCGCGAGCCGCTGAGGCTGCTGCCCGAGTGGACAGCGTCCCAGGCAGGGCAGGCGGCTGCAGGGTCCATCCCAAGCAGGGCAGGGCGGAGAAGTGCGAGGTACCTGGAGCAGCAAAGCGAGGCGGCAGTCCTCGGGTGCGAAGGCGGGCCGGAAGGGGTGCGAGGGAGGGAAGGGGAGAGGTTAGAAGGAGCCAGGCTGTGCACGACAACTGGATGCTGGGCAGTGGCGTTACTGCCGTGCGCACCAGACCCCAGCAAGTGCCCCAAAGACCCGGGACTCGAAGACGGGCTTCAGGCCCGGGCACACGTCTCGTGTCCCTCTCTCTAGGTGTCTCGGGGGACAGCAACGAGGCTGCGGCGGCTCCTCACCCCCAGGCTTCGCTGGAAAGAGCGGAGCAGAGCTGGCGTTTCCACGTGGGGCTGGCACAGAAAACAGGTGTGATGTGTTTTGGGGAGACTCAGTCACAGGCTGTTGTGGCCTCACTGGTGACCGTGGAGCCAGAACCCGGGCTCACGTGTCAGCCCATGAGCTGTCTGTGGGACATCGTGAGGACGTGGCATAGATGGCGACAGGCTGTGGATGTTTCTCTCTGTCACTCTTGCTTGTTATAAAACGTCGGCTGCCCAGCCGCAGTGTGTGTGGAGGGAGCCCCTGCCGTCGCCCATCCTCTGTGCTGGACTCAGAGGCCCAGGCAGGCGGCTGAGCCACCAGGTTTGTATAAACGCCTCTGTGATGTCCACACGGACGAGGTCACCTAGTAACCTAGTGACATTTCTCAGGTGTCCTCGCCATTAAGTGACACATCACTAGGCAGACAAGTGGGGTGTTTACAGGCACAAGCCCGAGGCCCCGGGGCAGGTGGGCGGACAGGATGCCCGTGGGCCAGGCTCAGTGGCCCTTGAGGGTCTGCCGGCTTCCAGGGAGGTCGCCCAGGGTCACAGTCAAAGGCAAGAAAACCGGGTTTTACTAAAGAGGGCCTGCAGGAGCCAACCTCAGGGGTGACAACCTGTGTGTGTCAGCAGCAGCCTGGGCTGTGGAAGTGAAACAGAGACTGGCAAAGTCTTGGGAGGAAGGTTCCTCATGTTCTCTGGATGCGGAAACGGATAGAGATGAAGCTTCCGGTTTTTCACGGAAGGGTCTGACTTGTGGACAAGCCAGGAGAGCCAGGTTAAATTTGACCGAACACCCGAGAAATCACACCTTCCCCTTGAAAGGCTCGGGCCTGTGGGTAGAGGTGCTGTGGCCAGGGCTGACCCTGAGGGTGTCCAGCGACAGGGGGGGGACGGGGGGGGCAAAGGCCAAGTCTGGGGTCTCCCTTTTCCTCAGGCTGAGGGCTCCTGGGAAAGCCAGCAGCACGCAGCCCAAGGGTGCCAGCCTGCCCTGCCCTGAGGATGCACCCCCACACCACAGGGCAGGTCTGCATCCGTGAGCCCAGGCGGCTGCCCCCGTGTCTGGTCCCATCTCCCTCATTTCCTCCCTCGTCACACAGAAGTTCCCACTTTTAACCACTGCAGCAAAAACACCGAGGAGTGACGGGCCCCACCGCCCGCCCACAGCTGCTACCTTCCAGAAGAGGATGCTGCAGTGCCGGCAGAAGTGCAGGGTGTCCCCGTACTGCTCCCTGGTCGGGTAGCACTTCTGCAGCGCAAAGTACATCAGCTTCCACTCGACGTGGCCCTTCTCCGAGAGGATCAGGTGTCTGCAAAACTAGGGAAACGGAGCCGCTCAGGGTTGGCACGCGGCTCCCGTGGCCCGGCGTGAGGAACAGAGCCACCGAAAAAGGCAGCTGGCGCACAAAACTGAATTGTTGGATGGAATGACACTCGCTGGGATGACCTTGGTGAGGGACTAATCGAGCACAGGACGTGTCTGCGCCGCGGCACGCCACGTGGCCGTCAAACAGATTCAAATATTCGCATCTGGAATGATGCCCGTGATGCGTTCTCAGTTAGAACTACGAGACTGAGCTCAGTCACCACGTGTGCACATGAAACTCAAGCGAGGTTGTGCATCCACTGTCACTGAAAAGTTTGAAAGGGCTGCGTCACGCACCTGGCCTCTGTGACAAGGGGCGTGTGTGGAACATGCACAGAAGGCAGCTTGGCAGTGAAGGCACAGCCCAGCGACAGTGGGCGGAGCGTGTGAAAGACATCCCCGCGGACACACAAGTGGCCAAAGATGCTCAGCATCCCCATCCTCAGGGAACTGGGACGAGCGAGACTCCACTTCACACCCATGAGGACGGCGTGACCACCCCAGGCGCTAACAGGTGACGAGGAGAAGGCAGAGCAACCCGTGCACACACAGGTGGGAGAGGAGACGGGGCCGGACAGCAGTTCCGCAAAAGCACGGCCACGCTCACCTGCTTCTCGGCAAAGTGGTACTGGCACAGCTTCCTCCACAGCCGCCCGTCCTCGCTGAGCGCGGACAGTGCCGGCGTCACCTGGCCGAGGGTGACAATGTCCCAGCCATCTGAGAGCCGGTACAGAATGTCATTCAGTGTGTGCAGCGGCAGGTCGCTGAGCGTGAGGCCGTGGTTCACCTGCAGACAGTGGGCAGGGCACAGGGCGCTGTGGGCCACTGGATGCTGTCAGCCCAGCGAGGCCAGCGGTCCCACCGAAACACAGCCCCTGCTCCCGCACCCCACACCCCGCACCCCCACGGCGTGGCCACAAAGGGACGGTGGGAAGCGGAGGCACCAGATCAGACGAGACTGCTTTATGAGGACAGTTCCTCTGTGACCGTCCACACAAGCAAGATGCGTTCACCAGGTAGCACACATGAACTGACGCCAGCTGCGCAGGCCACGGAGGTGGCAGTCAGGCCATGCACTTCAGTCCCCTCCAGTCACCGCCTGGGTCAGCCTGAGTCCCAGGACACAGCTTATCTGTCCCTGAGGCACCTTCGAGCTTGAACTGCTGGGATTTCGTGACTTCAAGTATAAAGCCCACCCTCACGCAAGCGGGAGAGTGAGCAAATGTGTCTGTCCTTCAGGGAGGCTGACGTGGCGCGTCCGAGGGCCATATCCAAGGGGCCCGTGCGTGCCAGGGGCAGGAGGCCCCACCTGGCCTCACACCTTGTCCCTCACTGTCCCCAGGCACAGACGTCCACATGGTCCCACCCGGCTCTGGCCCTGCCCCTGATGGGACCCTTGGCACCTGCCCCCCACAACACATGCTCCACCGAGGCGCACTATCCCCATCTGGACAGAGCATGCAGCCCCGAGGACAGGTGGCTTCTGTCCTGTGTCTCTTCTGGAGACTCTCTGGCCCTAGGATCCCTGGATGAGGGACCCCTGTGAAGGAGTGGATTTGCCACGTGGCCCCCATAGAGAGGGGTGCAGAGGGAGCCAAGAGGGACACGGGGAACCGTGCAGGACCACGCGCCTGAAACACCGAACGTCCTCTAAAGATAAGTTTAGTGCCTCGTCACCACAGAGTCAGCTCTTTGAAGGGACAGTGGCACTGAAGGGTCTTTGCTCTTGACCCGTCTCGGAACAACAGGGCAGAAGGGAAAAGGCACGACCTGTCCACAGAGTGGGGCAGCTTCACAGGGAGCCGGCACGGCCTGTGAGGAGGGTTCGCACCTGAGTCATCTGAAGGTCCTGCAGCTGCCGCTGCCAGGCGAGGACAGTCTCCAGCCGGCAGGCCCAGACGCCGATGCTGCCGACCAGCACGGACTTGCCAACGCCCCTGAGCAGGGTGCCCAGGGCGGAGCTCAGGTCCTGCAGCAGGCCTCTGATGAGGCGGGGGTTCTGGTGGTCCTCGAGCACTGGAGGGAGCACGGCACAGCTGTGGGTGGGCGCCGTCACCAGCTGGTTGTCACACACACAGCATGTCACACGCATTCGGCGGAGTCCCCCTCAGCCTCAGAAGGGAAAACCCTGTTGTGCTGCAGGTGGAGGGGCCCTGAAGACACGGTGCTCCGTGAGGCTGGCCAGGCACAGGGGGCAGGCGCTGTGTGACCCTCGCTGTGTGAGGTCCCCATAGTCACCAGACCCCAGAGACAGCAGCAGGTGGTGGGCCTGGGGCTGTGGACTGGCCGGGGCGAGGTCCTGGGGGCAGGGGCGGGCGGGGTGGCTGTGCAGCAGCGAGAATGTGCTGAACGCCCCGAACTGTGGGCTCAAAAATGGGCAAAGCTGTTAATTCTGTGTCACGTACTTTTTACCACAATGGAGACAAGGGTCTGACTTCACCGCGACCCCACACGGGCATGCTCCAGGTGCCACAAAAATGCCGAGATTAAGATTTTAGAACGTTTCCTGACAGGGCACCTTTGGCCCAGCCTTCACCTCGGACTCGAACCTGCCAGTCCCGTCTCCTTCGTTAGAAAGAGCTGATGTGTCAGTGGCTGTGTGTGCAGTCACAGCTCACGTGTGCACCCCCACGCCGGGGCCCCTGCGGCTCGATCTGTCAGCCACTAACTAACCACCTCAAACGTGAAATTAAAAGGAAATTTCTAGGCTTTTTTGACGCCGACACAACCGAGCGCCCACCCTGCCGATCACAGAAACGCCCTACAAAAAAGGGACATGTGCCCGGCTCAGTCACCTCTCCGGTTGTGTGTGCAGTGGCACACTCCTTGTGCAGGAGCAGCTCTGCGGCTGCAAGACTGACTGTGCGCGCCGTACTCCAGCCTTTGCTAGGGCTCCACGGCGGGAAACATTGGTCACCCTCTTACCCTTTTGGACGATTTTGTCCAGGACGCTGAAGTAGTTCTTCTGCGCCACACCGCTCAGCGACGCCAACTGGGACTTCGCGATGAGCTGCAGGAGCTTAAAGGAAAGGGGAAGCTGCACATAAGTCTCCCTCACAGGCAACCCGACCCCAGCGCCCTGAGACACGCACCGCACCGGGTGGCCCCGCGGCAGGTGGAGCCCTGTGCCTCCCGTCTTCTTCCAGAGAGGCCCCGTGGCCCACCTGGCGCATCTGCCCTGAGTCCGCCCGCCTGCTGGCTTGCCCAGGGTGTGGCCCTGCATGTCTGGGTCGTCCCCAGCACACTCAGAGTGAGACTCACGCTCTCAGTCTGACCTCTGACCTGTCCCACGGCTGTGCTTCCCTAGAGGACCCCTCGCTCCGTCTGTGCCTCACCTGTCACTTTCTTTCAGAGCGAAAAGCATCGCGGAGTGCACATCTGAGAACGGCTGCTTCAACAGCTGGCCCTTCAAGGGTGGGGACTGGCGGCCTCCGGGCTGCCCTCCCACTGCCAGCACAAACTAGATTTCTGACGTCATGATGTCAACAGCCCTCCCCAGAAGGCAGGGCTGGCGGGCGCCCCAGCTGGCTCTCCAGGGGTCGCAGGGCATGGGCCCTGCCACAGACCGCACCGTGGCATGTGCAAACCCCGCAAACCAGAGGGGCCACGGGGGCAGGTGATGAGGTAAACTGTAGGTCAGAATGGTAATGAAGATAAAAGGGCAAAGGACACAACTCCTGCAGAAAACATAACCCGACATCAGCCTCTATTAGCTGGATATATAAAGCATGATCTCCGAGAAACTGAATAAAAAGGAGCTAAAATACAAATAGTGTAGAATATTTTTATATATCTCTTTAATTTTGAAAATTCTAAAGAAGAATGTGTGACCCAGCTGCTGTGGCTCAGTGGACTGAGCGCCTGCCTGTGAACCACAGGGTCGCTGGTTCGATTCCCAGTCAGTAGGGGGCGCACGAGAGGCAACCACACACTGATGTTTCTCTCCCTCTCTTCCTTCCCCTCTAAAAGTAAATAAATAAAGTCTTTTTTAAAAAGGAAAATTCAGAAGAAGAGTGGAAGAGCTAAACAACACCCGTGCCATAGAGAAGCCGAAAAAACCACGTCCTGCAAACAGAGGGTCTGCGGGGTCCTGCTGTCCACAGAATGTCCACAAACACGAGCCCTGAGAGGGCCGCAAAGGAGGCTTCCACCTCAGGGAAGCAGAGGTCGTACAGGCCAAACTCTGACGATGAGACCATGAGGGAAACAAAGCCAAATAAAACCGTCGCTGCTGAGGCTCAAGGTGCGCCCCTGAACAGGCTTGGGTCCCAGAGGAAGCCGACCTCCACGCGTGTGACTCTGATGGTCACAGGCGCCGGCGGGAAGGCCCGTAGGGAAAGGACTGTGTGGTGTGTGTCTCGTGAAGGCAGCTGACAGAGCAAGGCATGTGCTCTTCGCTGGGCAGAGGGCCTCCGCGGTCAGCCTGCCCGGATCCGTTTGGAGTCGCAGCAAGTACAAGCACCGAGTGCCCCGCTCTCTTAAATTCCTGACGTGCCCCCCGGGCTTCCTGTGCGAGAGACAACCAGCCCTGGCGCCCACGAGGTCACCAGGCTGTTATCCAAAGCGAGGCCAAGGGAGGCACTTCCCTTCAGAGATGTGGGAAGGCCACTCCGCAGGTAACAGAGGGCCGCAGACAGGGCAGGAGTCACCGGGTGGCCCTGAACGTACCAGTGCGGTGCCCGAGCTGAGACCAAAGCACAAAGCTCAGACGGCGTCAGGCTGAAAGGTCCCTGCCCCCCGGAGCTTGTCCTCGCACCTGCCCGAGAGCCCGTCCAAACCCCACCAGCCGCCGGCGCCGCCGCCCTCGCCCGTGGCCTGTGCCAGCAGGAAGGGGAGGCTGCACAGGGCAGCACGGCCCCACGGCCCCGGGCCTCGCCGTTCGCAAGCAGAACGAGACGCAGATTTCTTCTGAAAAGCTGTCAGGAACACCACAGGCTTTGCGAGTTCTATTTCGTACGGATTTCCTGTGTCCCGCTAGCCGGCCCTGCCCTGAAGCAGGACACGCAGGCGACGATCAGGCAGCCCCACCGGGACACGTCCGCGTCCCCGCCACCTCCGGCATGCGGGGTTCGCCCGCCCGGCCCGCCGCCCCGAAGGCCCGCCCCCGAGTCCGTTTTCCCCTGAGCCCACGGCCGGCGACCCCCTCCCGCCCAGCAAACAAGCGCGGCCTCACGCAGGCGCCCCAGGCGCCGGGTACTCACCCTGACCACGTAGCCGAAGCGGCGGACGTCCTGCACGGCGCTGCAGAAGTCCAGGCGGGTGAAGGCCTCCCCGAGCGTGCAGTAGCCGTGCCGCTGGAAGACACGCCGCGTCAGCGCTCGCCCCGGGCGCGGCGCTGAGTCTGCACCACGCGGCCCTAAGCGCTGGCCGAGGACGCGCCCCGCGTGGTGGCTCAGCCCCGGCTCGCAGGGGCCCGCGTGGAGCCCTGCCAGTGCCGACCGCGGGTCGTTCCGGCCACCGAGACAGGGCGCGGCGGCCTTCTCACGAGGCTGCGCACCGAATGACAAAGCCGTGTTTATTAACTATGTTTCTTCTGCTGGGACACAATGGTGGAGGGCAAATCAAGCCTGAAATCGCGGCAGAGGAGGGGCTGCCCGAGGCTGCACAGCCGCAGACACACCAGGAGGCGCTTTTCCGCCGACAGCAGCGCTTACTGTCAACGCGCATGTGCAGAGCGTGGTTCCTCCGCGGGAGCCGCGCAGCCGGCGGGTGCGCGTCTGCCCATCACCGGGGGATGTGGCTGCGGGAGCAGGGGCCTGTCCAACACCCGACCCCAGGACGCCGGCAGTGAGACCCCTGGGCACAAAGGAAACTCCAGTCACGCTTTTTAAGGACACTGCCCTGGCCGGCCAGCTCAGTCGACTGCAGCATCAGCTCATGCTCCAGAAGGTTGCAGGTTCGATCCCCGGTCAGGGCGCACACGGGAGGCGACTGATCCGTGTTCCCCCCCCCCCCCTCTCCCTCCCTCTACCTTCCTTCCTCTCTCTCTAAAATCAGTAAACACGTCCTTGGGCAAGGACTAAGAACGAAAACACAGACCTCCTGTTTTAGATTTCTCCTTTTACGAGGACCCTAAGTTCTACCTGGTCATACGGACTGGTTTGTGCATTAGATTTCAGGCGTCACTTTAAACCTGACCTTCAGTATTTGAAACAAAGAACACAGAGACTTTCAATTCTGAGTCACAGAGAACAGCAGGTGAGGCAGGAGATGCCTGGGGCTCAGACAACAGACACCTGGGGAGGGCACTGTGCTTCCTTCCAAGTCCCAAGGCAAGTCCCACTGGGCCCACACACCAACAACACACACGTACTTCCTGGGGGGGGGGGGGAGCCCAGGTCAATTAGATAGAGAGTCTGAAATCGGTCCCAGCTGATGTCTCTGCTGTGACGTCTTCTCGATGAGCGGAATTCGACATGGTGGTGGAGCAGACTCCTCCCCGGGTAGCCACCGGCCTCACAACAGCCTTTCCCTTGCGGGGGAATTAAATGTGACTCACAGAGCGAACGGAGATAGCGTGTTTGAACGGCACAGGCACGACTGCCTCATGGGGGCCTGGAACTACACAGGAGGGTACTCAGAGGCTGCGGGTGGCTGCCATCAGCCATGGGGACGGGCAGCAGAGACACCTGGTCTGCCCTTGCAAGAGGAGAGTGACAAGCGCCAGCTCTCAGGTCCGAGTCCTGCTTGCACCCTGGACCTGGTCACACCCTGCCCCTCGGTGCAGGTAAGAACCGCAGACTCACGGGGAATTCTGCTCTGCCGCTGGTGCTGGCCTGAGCAGGATCTCTTTTCTGTGATCAGTGTGGCCACAAAGAACGACTGAAGTATTGGAAAGTCTTAAGCACAAACTGTGTTAGGTTCTGCCAAACATTCTTTGAAGGGTGCTTTCGAGTGTGCAAAGGGGTGGAGCTGCTTCACACGCACGTGAAAACATCAACCGCGCACAGGTCACGTAAGTGTTGTCTCAGAACCTGATCTGTGAGTGTCCAGGGAGCTGGGCTGGGTTCTTCTGTCACTGGCACCTCCACAACACTTAATGTGCGCTACCGGGATACACACTCGACAACCACTCCCCAGACTGTTTCCCCGGCTGCCACAAAATAAGGCAAATGCTGAGATTCTCCGACCACAAAAGCAAGGGAGCATCCCTGGACACCAGGCAGAGAAGCAGGAAATCTGTGGAGCCGCAGTGGACCAACTGTTCTGGGCTGACGGAGAAGCTTCTCCAAGTCAGCAGAGAGGAGAAAGGTGCACACAGGTAATGCCAAATGTCACGTTAGCTACTTGGCGTGTTAAGTGAGGGTGTGACACAGGTGTCCCCCCTTCCACAGGAGGCCTGCACCACCTGCCCACCAGCACCAGGAGCTCTGACAGCTGCTGGGGACAGGGGAGAGGCCACAGCACGCTGTTCAGGGTCACACTCATGCTGTTGTCTCAGGTCTGTCCTGCGGGCACGACTACACACGTGTGCACGTGGACACACATGCACACACGAGAGTTACTGTTTCCAGGACCTCATGTCTTCCTCTGTGACAGTGTGACCACACACGTGGTGTCGCAGGAGAAATCTCTCACTCAGTGTGACATTACACAGCAGACACGACACAAAGTAACGCTTATACTCACTTCTCTCGTGCTTTCCTTATGGACGTAGATCCACTTTTCACGATAAAAACCTAGAATAAAAATTAACTTTGTTTTTACAATCTGGGGAATCATTTCGAAATGAAGTTTCAGGAACTTAAAACAGCTGCACACGTGAGCGAGAGCGTCTGAGGTGTGCAGAGGAGATGCTGCTACTTGGACAGACATAAACAGAGCCCCTTGGCTTCCTAATGTTCTTGTGAGCGTGTCTGTGCCTGGAAATCGGTTCCAGACAGCAGCAGCTCTTAGTCACCGAGAAGAAAATCGCTGTTACTGATGACTATAGCATATCACAACACATCGTTACAAAGACACAGTTACTAATATCTTATATAGCATAAAAAGTTCTATTCTTCTGTTATTGCCTTTACATTGTATTCGATTTAAATCAACTTTTTTCATGGAATTCAAGGACCACAAAGACTATTCCCCACAGGACCCCACCTTCCTCACCAGACTGCAGACAGGAGAGCAGTTGCCTTGACTCACGGTGGGGCCCCAGTGCAGGGCGTGGCCTCGCCTGGGGGGTGGGGGGCCTGCCTCCAGCCCGGCACTCCCACCCGGGGCGAGCCCACCTCAAGTGTCTGGGCCCTTCTCCCAACAGCGGCAGCATCTCCTGCACAAAAGTCCACAGTCAAGAGCCTCGGCCTCGGTGTGTGGGTGGGAACTGGTCGTGACCCCATGTGCATGGGCTCTTCTGTGGGCCTGCTGTCTTTCGTTTTTGCAAATCTCACTAAGAATGTGGCGGAGCTGCAGGAAGTGTGGTCACTAGGCCTGCGGGCCACACTGGCCAAGGCCTGCTGCTACACATCTGCGTCCTCTGTCCTGAGCGCTCCCCGATGGCGGCTAGGAGGCCAACACATTCAAGTAAACAGCGTGAAACTGTTAGTGGAAATGAGCTTACACTGAGGGTTGCTGTCATTTCTACGGTGGCCCTTTTTCCTTTTCTTGGATGCACATCCATGCTCTTCATGGGTGAATATTTCTTCATCTTCACTATTTAAGATTCTGAAATAAAGATATAGTTTATTTAAATGTCTTTACAGGGAGATCCTCATTTAGCTTTTCTTTTTAAAAATCATAAATATTTGGTTTGCAATTTGGGAGGTCGAAACAAAGATCCTGTTAAATTCTGAAAGGGAGCAGTTACTTTTTCAAAGCATCACATCAGTTTGATACTGCACAGCCAATGCCTAACCCTCTTTTTTGTTTCAAGAAACCTAAGATTTATCCTGGTTCTTTTGAGAATGTTTTGCTAGAAAAGGCTGAACATGTCTTAGAATGTCCCAAGGGTTCTGATAAGCTCAATTAAGGCAGTTTCGGACTTCAAAATGCTTCGTTAAAACAGGAGATGACATTACTACAAACTCCCTGGGAAAAATTCACGTCACAATATGATCCTTGACACCAATGACCTCCATGTCCCTGACACGGTACCATGGACACATTGGCCTTAAATGCCACGACAGACCAGATGGACTTAGTGACAGCTGCCATCTGAAAGTTTTCAAGTGCACATGGAACATCTTCTGGGATAGATCACATGTTGGGCCACAAAGCAAGTCTTTAAAAAACTAAGTTTGAGCCCTGGCTGGTGTGGCTCAGTTGGCTGGGTGTTGTTCGAACTGTTCTGTGAGTTTGATTCCAGGTCAGGGCACATGCCTGGGTTGCGGGTTCAGTCCCCAGTCGGGATGTGTCAAAGGGCAGCCTATTGATGTTTCTCTCTCACATCGATGTCTCCCTCCATCTCTTTCTCCCTCCCTTTTCCTCTAAAATAAGCAAACAAACAACAACAAAGAAAACTTGCCCTGGCCCCTGGCCCAGGGAGACAAATTTGAGCCTCGTGCTCCTTGCTGATAGGCTGCACGCAAGAGCCTTTTCTTTCCTCCAACCTGGTGCCTCAGCGTGGGCTCTGGGAGCGCCGGGCAGTGAGACCTCCCTCAGTGACGAGAGCTGTGTCTGAGGGTGGGCGCCAGCCCATCCACCAGCCCAGCCTGCAGCTACATGCCTCACTGCTCACAGCAGCCTGTGTGGGGAAGACCTCAGCCAGGGCCCACGATACAGAGCGGGGCAGGGACTTGAGAGGCGAAATCATAAACGTCAAGCAGGCCCTCCCGTGCACGGCTCTGCTTCGCTGCGACTCACATGCCGTGACTGCTGTCACGCTGGTGGCTCTTGCCTCCGAGCTCCGCACTCCAGGGCTCACACCTTTTCCAGCCGTCTTCCGTTTTCATCCAGGTCCACCCAGGAGAACGCCAGTCCTGACCCAAAAACGGCATAGTTCTCCTGTAAGAACCATTGATTTGTGGTGAGAAATACGTGTCATTGGCAAGTTTCTTTTCACTTAGCACATTTACTCATTCATCTTTGAAAAGCGAATTCTGGATGAATATGTTAAAAGTCTGCACAGGCTGAGACCTAGTTTCATTACCCTCATGCCCACAGCGGACTCGGTGCACTTCACTAACGTGGAAGATTTAGAGCATGTGAGACACACAACGTACGACGATTTAGAATGTGCAAAACACATTTAGTGTAACTGACGAACGTACTTTAACGGCTTAGAGGAGATAAAATTTTCTGAAGGAAGCATTAAGTCTGCAACAACACTCCTGGCCCCGCTGCAAGGGCTCAGTCCCTGAGCCGGTATGTGACGCGTACGAAGGGATCTTCCTTTGTACCAAGAGGATGTCAAAACCGTGCTAATTTGTAGTCACATGTTCATGTTTTCAGTCACACATTAAATTCTTGCTTTAGAAGACACTTAGAAATCATTCCTTAAATCTTTTAAAAATATACTTTATCGATTATGCTATTACAATTGTCCCATTTCCCCCCAATTCCCCTCCGCCCTGCACACCCCCTCCCACCTGCATTCCTCCCCTTTAGTTCATGTCCATGGATCATACACATAAGTTCTTTGGCTTCTACATTTCCTATACTATTCTTAACTTCCCCCTGTCTGTCTTCTACTTACCGTTTATGCTTCTTATTCCCTGTACCTTTTCCCCCTTTCTTCTACTCCCCCTCTCCTGCTGATAACCCTCCATGTGATCTCCATTTCTGTGAATCTGTTCCTGTTCTAGTTGTTTGCTTAGTTTGTTTTTAGGTGTGGTTGTTAATAACTGTGAATTTATTGCCATTTTACTGTTCATACTTTTTATTTTGTCTTAGATAAGTCCCTTTAACATTTCATAAATAAGGACTTGGTGATGATGAACTCCTTGAACTTGACCTTATCTGGGAAGCACTTTATCAGCCCTTCCATTCTAAATGATAGCTTGGCTGGATAGAGTCATCTTGGATGTAGGTCCTTGCCTTTCATGACTTGGAATACTTCTTTCCAGCCCCTTCTTGCCTGCAAGGTTTCTTTTGAGAAATCAGCTGACAGTCTGATGGGCACTCCTTTGTAGGTTACTGTCTCCTTTTCTCTCGTTGCTTTTAAGATTCTCTCCTTATCTTTAATCTTCGGTAATGTAATTATGATGTGCCTTGGTGCGTGCTTACTTGGGTCTACCTTCTTTGGGACTCTCTGAGCTTCCTGGACTTCCTGGAAGTCTATCTGTTTCCTTTGGCAGTTTAGAGAAGTTCTTCGTTATGTTTTCAAATAAGTTTTCAATTTCTTGCCCTTCCTCAGCTCCTTCTGGCACCCCTATGATTCGGATGTTGGAACATTTAAAGTTGTCCTGCACATTCCTAAGCCTCTCATGTTTTTGAATTCTTGTTTCTTCATTCTGTTTTGGTTGACTGATTATTTCTTCCTTCTGGTCCACACCGTTGATTTGAGTCCCAGTTTCTTCTCTTCACTGTTGGTTCCCTGTACATTTTATTTCACTTTTTTCTCTTTTTGTGACCATACTCAACAATTTCCGTGAGCATCTTGGTTACCAGTGTTATTTTTTTTAAAGATTTTATTTATTCATTTTATTTTTAGACAGAGGGGCAGGGAGGGAGAAAGAGAGGGAGAGAAACATCAATGTGTGGTTGTTTCTCATGCATCCCCTATTAGGGACCTGGCCTGCAACCCAGGTATGTGCCCTGATGACTGATCGAAGCAGCACTCAACCCACTGAGATACACCAGCCAGGGCCTGATTAGAAGTGTTTTGAACTGTGCATCTGAAAGGTTGGCTCTCTCTTCATCGTTTAGTTGTATGTCTTTTTCTGGAGCTTTGATCTGTTCTTTCATTTGGGCTGTATTTTTTGTCTCAGTGCACCTGTCATGTTGTAAGGGGCGGAGCCTTAGGTGTTTACCAGGACGGGGCTGACCACGTCGCTGCGTTGTGACGCTGTATGTAGGGGAGGGGTCAGAGAAGGAACAATGCTGCTTGCTGGACTCTCCACCGGTTTCAGATACTTCCGCCATTACCCGCAAGCAAACTGGGTCCTTCTGGTTCTGATTCCTGGGTGGGTGGGTTTGTGTGCATTCTAGGACCCTGTGGGTCTCTCCAACGGACTCTCCTGTGAGGCTGGGAGTTTCTCCCACTGCCGCCTCAACCCCACAGGTGTTTCCAATCAGAGGTTTGAGGCTTTATTTCCCCGAGCTGGACCTCTGGGCTGTGTGGTGCTCCCCAGTTGTTCTTCTTGGTTTATCTGCATGAAAATGTGGTACCGCTCGCTCTGCCAGCCACCGCCTTGCCCACCTTGGTCCTCTAGCTCCACCCCCCCTACTGGTCTGGGTGAGTGTTTCTTCTTTAACTCCTTGTTTGCCAGACTTCCATACAGTTCAATTTCCCAGCAGTTCTGATCATTTTTTGTTTTTAAATTTGTTGTCTTTCTTTTAATTGTGTGAGGAGGCATAGTGTGTCTACCTATGCCTCCATCTTGGCCGGAAGTTAATACGTGCCCTTAAGTCTATTTATTTTTAATTGAAATTATTGGGGTGACATTGGTTTGCAAAGCCATATAGGCTTCAATTGTACAACTCAATGAAATATCATCTGCACCCTGCATTGTGTGCCCATCGCCCCGAGCAAAATCTCCTTCTGTCCCCATTCCCCACCCCCTTTCCCTCTGGCTATCACCACTCTGTTGCTTGTGTCCTTGTGTGATTTTTTGTTTCTTAATCCCCTCACCTTCGCCCATCCAGTCCCCAAACCTCCCTCCCCTCTGACAGCTGTCAGTCTGTTCCTTGTACCCACGTTTCTATTCTGTTCATTAGATTCAACCACAAAGTGAGAGCATGTGGTGTTCATCTTCTAAGACTGGCTCATTTCACTCAGCACAGTAATTTCCAGGTCCATTCATAGTGTCGCAAAAGATTTTTTTTTTTGTTACGGACCGGTAGAATTCCATTGTGTAAATGCACCACTGCTTTTTTTGTCCATTCACGTGCTGATGGGCACTTGGGATGTCTCAGACCTTGGCTGTTGTAAATAACGCTGCAATGAACCGAGGGGCACGTATATTTTTTCATATCAGTGTTTCAGGTTTCTTAGGATCTATTCTCAGAAGTGGGATCACAGTTCCATTTTTAACTTTTAAAGTGGAATGCAGTTCCATTTTTTACTTTTTCAGGATACTCCATACAGCTTTCCTCAGTGGCTGCACCAGTCTGCATTCCCACCAACAGTGCACCAGGGTTCTCCTTTCTCCACATCCTCACCAGCACTTATCACTTGTTGATTTACTGATGATGGCCATTCTGACAGGTGTGAGGTGATATCTCACTTTGGTTTTAATTTGCATCTCTCTGATGATCAATGACGTGGAGAATTTTTTTGATAAGTCTATGGGCCACCTGTATGTCCCTTTTGGAGAAGTGTCTGTTCGGGTCCTTTGCCCATTCTTAAGTTAGGTAGGTTGTCTGCCTTGCATCGAGTTTTATAAGTTCTTTATATATTTTGGCAATTAACCTCTTATCAGATGTATCACTGGCAAATATGTTCTCCCACGCAGTGAGTGGGTTGTCTTTTCAACTTGTTGATGGTTTCCTTTGCTGTGCAAAAGCTTTTTAGTTTGACATAAGTTCCATTTGTTTTTTTCCCTGTGTTTCCCTTGCCTGAGGAAATATATTGGTAAAAAATGCCATGAGATGTCTGAGATTTCACTGCCTACGTTTTCTTTCATGATGTCTACGGTTTTGCGACTTACATTTAAGTCCTTCATGCATTTTGAGTTTAGTCCTGTGTCTGGTGTAGACTGGTGGTCTAGTTTCTTTCTTTTTGCAAGTACTTGTCCCGTTTTCCCTATACCATTTATTGAAGGGACTGTCTTTACTCCATTTATGTTCTTGCCTCCCTTGTCAAATATTGAACATAAAGTGAGGTTTTATTTCTGGGCTGTCCATTCTATTCCATTGATCTATGTCTGTTTTATGCCCATACGAAGCTGTTTTGACCACAGTGGCTTTGTAGTATAGTTTGATATCAGGTATTATACCTCCAACTTGGTTCTTTCTCAAGATTGCTGAGGCTATTCGGGGTCTTTTAGGTCCATATAAATATGGACTATTGTTCTAAGTAGGTGAAAGATGCCATTGGTATTTTAATAGGAATTGTGTTAGATGTGTAGATTGCTTTAGGTAGTAAAAATATTTTACCAATATTAATTCTTGCAACCAATGAACATGTTATATGCTTCCACTTATTTGTACCTTCCTCGACTTTTTCTTCAGTATCCTACAATTTTCTGAGTACAGGTCTTTTACCTCCTTGGTTAAATTTATTCCTAGGTACCTTATTTTTGTTGTTGCAATAGTAAATGGGATTGTTTTCTTAATTTCTTACCTAGAGCTCCTTAATTTTGCATCCTGCTACATTACTGAGTTAACTTATTATATCTAGTAGACTTTTTGTGGAGTTTTTAGTGTTTTCGATGTACAATATCTTGTCATCTGCAAATATGATGGTTTTACCTCCTCCTTTCCAATTTGGATGCCTTTTTTTTCCCTTCATCTGGTCTGATTTCTGTGGCTAGGATTGAATAAGAGTGGTGAAAGCAGACACCTCTGTCTTGTTCTTGATCTTAAGGGAAATACTTTTAGTTTTTGTCCATTGAATATGATGTTGGCTGTGGGTTTGTCCCATATGGCCTTCATTAGGTTGAAGTACAACCCCTCTCTCCCTACTTTGCTGAGAGTTTTTATCATAAATGGGTGCTGGATTTTATCAATTTTTTTTCTGCATCTACTCATTTGATCGTGTGGTTTTTATCCTTCATTTTGTTTATGAATGGATCAGATTTATTTACTCATGAATATTGTACCAACCTTGCATCCCCAGAATAAATCCCACTTGATCATGGTTTATGATCTTTTGAATGTATTGCAGGATCTGGTTTCCTAATGTTTTGCAAGGATTTTATCATCTGTGTTCATCAGGGATATTGGCTTATAACTTTCCTTATTGGTTGTCTTTCTCCAGTTTTGGAATTAGGATATCTGGCCTCATAAAAAGAGCTCAGAAGTATTCCCTCCTTTTGAATTTTCTGAACATTTGGAGAAGGAGAGGAGTTAGTTCTTTGAATGTTTGGTAAAATTTGCCTGTGAGGCCATTCGGTCCAGGACTTTTCTTTGCTGGGAGTTTTTTTTTTGATAGCTGCTTCAATTCCACTAGTTGTAATTGGTCTGTTCAGATCCTCTGATTCTTCTTGGTTCAGTTTTGGAAGATTGTATGTTCCTAGGAATTGATCTGTTTCATCCAGGTAGTCCAATTTGTTGGCATAAAGCTGTTCACAGTATTTTCTTATGATCCCTTGTATTTCTGTGATGTCAGTTGTTACTTCTCTTCTGTCACTTCTGATTTTATTTATTTGGGCCCTCTCTCTCTTTTTATTCGTGAGTCTGGTTAAAGGTTCATCAATCTTGTTTACTTTTTCAAAGAACCAGCTCTGGGTTTCACTGATCTTTTGTATTTTTTTATTAGTCTCTATGTCATTTATTTCCATTGTGATCTTTATTATTTTCTTCCTTCTACTTACTCTGGGCTTTGTTTGCTGTCCTTTTTCTAGTTCTTTTGGATTATGATTAGATTGTTTATTAGAGATTTTTCTTAATGCTATGAATTTCCCTCTCAGAACTGCTTTTGCTGTGTCCCATGGATTTTGGGTTTTTGTGTTCTCATTTTCATTTGTTTCAAGGTATCTTTTGATTTGTTCCTTGATCTCATTGTAACTCATTCATTGTTTAGCAACATGTTATTTAGCCTCCATGTTTTTGTGTGTTTTTCAGTATTTTTCTTGTGATTTCTGGTTTCATAGCATCATGGTTAGAGAAAATGCTTGATATTACTTCAATATTCCTAAATTCACTGAGACTTATTTTATGTCCTAACACGTGGTCAATCCTAGAGAATGTTCCATGTGTACTTGAAAACAATGTATATTCTGCTGCTTTGGGATGAAATGCTCTGAAGATATCAATTAAATCCATCTGATCTAGCCCCAACTGGTGTTGCTCAATGGGTTGATTGTTGTCTTGGAAACCGAAATGTTGCTGGTTGAATTCTTGGTCAGGCCACATGCCTGAGTTGCAGGCCAGGTCCCCAGTGGGTGGTGTGCAAGAGACAACGGATCGATGTTTCTTTCATGCATCAATGTTTTTCTCCCTCTTTCTCCTTCCCTTCCCCTCTCTCCAAAAATAAAAAAAATCTTTCCTAAAAAATTAAAAATCCATCTGATTTATGGTGTCATTTAAGTCCACTGTTTCCTTGTTGATTTTCTGTCAATGGGTGTTAAAATCCCCAGCTATGACTGTATTAGTCGATCTCTCCCTTGATGTCCATCAAGATTTTCTTTACATACTTAGGTGCTGCTTGTTGGCTGCCTATATGTTTACAAGGGTTATATCCTCTGGTTGGACAGATCCCTTTAATATTATCTAATGACCTTCTTTGTCTCGTGTTAGGGCCTTTGTTTTGAAGTCTGTTTTGTCTGATGTAAGTATTGCTACCCTGGTCGATTTTTTTGTTTCCAATGGCATGGAATATTTTTCCAACCCTTCATTTTCACTGTGTGTGTATTTTTTGTTCTGAGGTGAGTCTCTTGTAGACAGCATATATGCAGGTCATGTTATCTTACCCATTCAGTGACCCTAGGTGTTTTGGTTGGAGCATTTAATCCATTGATATTTAAGGTTATTATTGATAGGTACCTATTTACTGACATTTTATCCTTTATATCTGTTTTTCTCTACATATTTCATCTTGTTCTCCTTAAATCAGGCCCTTTAACACTTCTTGCAATGCTCATTTTGTGGTAATGAACTCCTTTAGTTGGTTGTTTTCGTTGTCTTTCTTTTGTCTGGGAAGTTCTTTATTGCACCTTCAATTTTAACTGATGGCCTTGCTGGACAGTCTTGATCGTAGGTCCTTGCTTGTCATCACTTTGAGTATTTCATGCCAATCCGTTTTGGCTGGAAGTGCTTCTGTTGAGAAATCAGCTGACAGTCCTATGGGAACTCCCCTGTAGGTAACTAACTCTCTTGCTGATTTTAAGATTCTCATTGTATTTAACCTTTGCCATTTTAATGATGAGGTGCCCTGCAGTGGGCCTCTTTGGCGCCATCTTGACTGGGACGCTCTGTGCTTCCTGAGCATGTGGGACTTTTTCCTTCACCAGGTTAGAGAAGTTTTCTGCCATTATTTCTTCAGACAGGTTCTCTGTCCTTTGCTCACTTGATGTGGATGTCATTAAGCCTGATCTTGTCTCAGAGGTCCCTCAGATTTTCCTCATTTTTTAGAGTTCTCTTTTCTTTTTGGTGTTCTGCTTGGTTGCTTACTGTTTCTCGTCCTCTAGATCAGTGACTTGAACCTCTGCTTCATCTAACCTGCTGTTAGATGCCTTCATTTAAGATTTTATTTATTTAGAGAATGAGAAGGAGAGGGAGAGATCTATCAATCAGCCTCCTCTCAAACATGCACCAGGACCAAACCCACAACCCAGGCATGTGCCCTGACCTGGCATTGAACTGGTGACCTTCCAGTTTGCAGGAAAATGCTCTAGTGAATTGAGCCACACAGGTCAGGGCTGATGGATTCTTCATTTCTGACTGGTTGGTTTTTTTTTTTTTTTTTATGGTTTCTGTGTTCTTTTTAAAGCTATCTCTTTAAGTTCTCACTGAGATCATCCCATCTTCCCCAAGGTCCTCAGCACCCTTACAACCATTATCTCCAGCTCTGCCGCACCCCGTGTTTTGGTTGCTTCTATTTCACTGCATTCTTTTTATGGGGATTTTTCTTGTTCTTTCGTTTTGGGCACATTTGTCTCCCCATTTCATCTCCATTTTCGTGTTTGTCTCTGGATATTAGGTAGATCATCACAAGCTATGACTTTCAAGCTTGTCATGAGGGCTTTGTGGGGTGGGTGCCATGAGGGGCCTCCCCTCGAGGCAGAGTTCTTTCCAGCAAGGTCTGGTGTCTGCTGGAGTCCCGCTTTGGCTGTGCCATGTGTGGCTAATCAGGTGAATCTCTGGTGTGGTGTGAAGCCCACCACTGGTCGCTCTGGTGTTGGCTCCCCTTGGCCAGGACTGTGGTGCCAGTCTGTGACAGACACTGTGGGTGACTGGCCTTGGGCCATGCTTCTCACTGTTGTGGCTGAATCCACTGGGCCTGGATATGCGTGGGTGGGGCCAGGTTTCGTCCAAGGATCTGCTTCCTGGAGCTCTAAGCTGGGGAAAGATCAGAAAGTCCAAGGCTCCCTGAGGTTGGTGTCTACCTGTCGGCTACTTAGCCCTTCCTGAAGCTGCCTGGACTGCCTCCAGATATTATGAACAGAGGCTGTAGAGGGGGCCCAAGCTGACCGGGCCCCCATGCCCCTTGCACATGGCTCACGCTCGGTCAGATGGGGCAACCACATCAGAAGGATGGGGCTAGTGGGTCCCCTACTTGGGACTGGTGTGGTCAGGCACTCAGTGGGGAGAATGTGGCCCCTACTCCAGAACCGTACCATTCAGTCCCTGCTAGAATCTCCAGCTCCAGCTCTGCCAGGAGAAGCACACCACAGGTTCAGGTTGGGTATGTCCCCACAGCAGGAGCAGGTCCAGCAGGGCAGGGGCATGGGGACTTGGGCAAACAGATCAAGAAAGCCTTCTACTGGGGGCAGCACTGGCCGGGCCGTGGGAGCTGGGCGAGCTGTACTCTTCCCTTTGGCTCCATAGCCACACCTGCCCCATACTGGAGATTCTGAGGGAGAGGGACTCTGAGTGGTGCCTCCCCACCCACAGAACTGAGCCCAGAAGAACAGCGTGAGCAGGGCTTATAAAACCAGACGAAAGCAGTCTCCCGTGGGGGGTGGCACTGGCCCCAGGGAGGGGAGCAAGCTGCCCACCTGCCCTCAGCTCTGTGGCTGCAATTGGCCAGAGACCTCGACAAGGGCGTCTTCCGTTGGGGGTGGTGCCTGCCTAACCCGCAGGATGGGGTGGAGCGTGGTCCCCATTCCCAAGGCACCCAGTTCAAAGACCATCTGAGGGTCTGTCCATGGTTTCTCCAGAAGAGCGCACCTCAGGCTCCTGTGGGGTGCAGCCAACCTTCCTTTCTGCCGGACTCGATCTTGGCAGGGTGGTGGTGCCAGTATCTGGAGGACCGGGTGGGTGTGCTCCCCACACTGGTGCTGTAAGTATAAAGGTACCTGACCCTGGAAGGTGGCACCCCAGGGTGGTGTGGGATGCTGCCTCTGGCCGGGACCTCTGCAGCTGACCCTCCACATCTCTCTCCAGAGCCTCGCCACCCAGCTCATCTCTGTGAGGCTTCCGTGGGCCCTCAGTCACTTTCCCTCTCTCTGAGCCCCAGGCGAGTGCCTGAGAGCGAGCTCCTGTGCGTTGGTGCTGTGGGAGAGCACTGGGGATTCCAGCGGATGCCCTGCTCTTCCCCGTGGACAGACCCTGCTGATTTTCACTGCCAGATGTTATGCAGGCTCCTCCTTCTGGCCCTGGTACTCTGGTTTGGGGGTCTCAATGTGGGGATGAGAGCTTACACTCTGTAGGGAGCGCTTTTGCAGCCAAGATATCCTTCTGGCTTCTCTGTGCCGCACCTGGTTGCAGGGACCAGCTCTCTGCGTCTCCGCCCTTACTGGTTCCTGTGTGGCTCCCTCCATAAATCCTCGGGTATGATGCTCTTGTTCGGCTGTCCTTCAGTTGGTCATTCAGGCCGACTGCTCTACAGTTAAGCTGAAAGTCTGGTTTGGCACCAGGAGGAAGAATATGCAGCTTCCACCTACTCTGCACCATCTTGGATCCCCTCACTTCTTAACACTGTTCCATAAGCCTCACTTCACAGGCTTGTTTCACAACCCGATTACCCTGAAATGCAAAGCCACTTCCCACGTCCAGCCAATCCACAGAGCTATCTATGACTGTCTTCAATATCATGCATCTGATTTTTCAGCTTCTCGAAACTTCACATATAAGCCAGAGAACACTTCTACAAAAGGCGGCAAGTCCCGTGATGTGGCAGGTGATAACTGAATGGGAATTCAGTCTCAGAGAAAACACACAAGGGAAGTGTTTGTTAGGGCACTCTGACTAGTGTCCATGGTATCTGTCAGGAGCATTGTGTAGATTCAGAGTTCTGTGATTTAAAAAATCATCAAGTGGCAACCGTGCAGAATATTGCTAAACAGACCAAATGCAGGATCATTTATTTCAATGACAAATGTGGAAGCCCAGACGAAACGCATTATTAGCATGCCCTGTGCGCCTCCCCAAGAGTGCACAGTCTAGCTGAGAAACTACAAACACAACAGCCAAACGACCCACACGTAATTTACTGACACACGCAAATGTATTTAAAACGCATGAAAACATGTGCATCTGTGCAATTCTGCAACGTGAGTACTGAGCGTGTGGTAGAGAAACTCAGAAGAGAAAAGCCAGTCGCGTGGGAAACCTGTGAAGGAAAGAAGACAGGAGCTTGGCCTTGGAGCATGTGAGACCGCAGGTGACGGTCAGGGGAGGACAAAACACTGACCAGGAGGTAGGGGTGAGAAACTAGGAGGGGACACACGTGACTCGTGTGAGGACACAATAAGCAGACCAGGTGGGCTGATGCGGAGGAATCCACAGGAAGGCTGGCAGGTGGAAGCCACAAAAGGCGACTAGAAGCCAGATCACAGAGAACGCTGAGCACCAAAATGGTCTGGACTTCAGTCTCTAAACAAGTGAGTTGTGGAGCGTTGCAGCAACATGTGCAGTTGCTGTTTGGAGAGCACTTTGCCGGGGCCTGTGGGACAGATGACGTGGGAGGACAGGGCCTGTGGGACGGATGACATGGGAGGACAGGGCCTGTGGGACAGATGACGTGGGAGGACAGGGCCTGTGGCACAGATGACGTGGGAGGACAGGGCCTGTGGCACAGATGACGTAGGAGGACAGGGCCTGTGGGACAGATGACGTGAGAGGACAGGGCCTGTGGGACAGATGACGTGGGAGGACAGGGCCTGTGGCACAGATGACGTGGGAGGACAGAGGCAGAAAGATCAACTAACCAGGCAACAGAGATGTGCTGACTCTGCAGCTAACAACACACCTGGACACCGTGCAGCACACGGACATTGTGTGACAACACACCTGGACACCGTGCAGCACACGGACATTGTGTGACAACACACCCGGACACCGTGCGGCACACAGACATATGCTCAGCTGCCCGCACACCGTGTCCCCTCACCACCTCACACACGGATATCCAGGCCTCACGAGCAAACCCGTTTGCACAGTGCCCACTGCAGAGTCAGCGTGGTGTTCCCGCTCGGACCACCGATTCTTCTACAACCACCACAACTGTATGGACGCTGCATTTTGACTCTGAAAACTCTTCAGAAATGAGGATGGTCGGCCTGAATTTTTCTGCTGCTAAGTGTCTATTTCCATGGACTGGAAGGAGCAAAATGCAGCTAAATGGACCGTGGAAATAAAAACAGTACATTTCTAAGGCTTTTATTTTCAACAGAGGAAAATATATATATATATTTGCATTTTTATTTATTTATTTTTAGAGAGGGGAAGGGAGGGAGAAAGAGAAGGAGAGAAACATCAATGTGTGGTTGCCTCTCACATGCACCCAACAGGGGACCCGGCCCACAACCCAGGCCTGTGCCCTGACTGGGAATCAAACCAGCGACCCTTCAGTTCGCAGGCCTGCACTCAATCCACCAAGCCACACCATCCAGGGCTCAACAGAGGAAAATATCTGTTTCACTACAGATGTGTGTATTCCACAGATTTGTCATGTTCTGCTGTTTGGATTACAATAAAGTTTTACTTTAAAGTACAATCTCATACAGATCATGAACTAAACAGCACAGTTTCCATAAGCAGTTACTGTAAACAATAACAATAACAAAACAGCCGAGGGGGATGAAGATAAATTGCAATTTGAAAGGCCTGGGTCTCAAATTTTAAAAAATATTCCCGATCTGAGGCACCCACCTTAGCAAATCAGTAACCATCACTGAGCTTTTAGAGTGGTGCAGGCCCTTCACTTCCTGAGAATTGTGCATCTGTTCTGCCAAAGACCCGAATTACTAGGGTTTTATACGGTTAACTACAATTGCCTTTGTTTTCAGAATTTCAAAGTGAAAAATAAAAACTAGAAATCGCTCCTGAAAATTAAGTGTGTAAGAGCAACTACTCAAAGGGCAGCTGTTCATTCATGAAGTAGCTGGTTAAATCTGTGATTTTATACACAGTTTGTGCCAACTGGTGTGAGAGAGCACAGAGGGCCGAACCAAAGCAAATCTCTTCTTACTGTGTTTCCTTGGCAGAAGGGAGGGGGCCCTGCAGGACCGGACCCCACGCCGTTCACCTCCCAGTGGAGATCCCTGACTCGTGAGTCAGGCTAGTGAGAAAAGTCTTCCATTCAGAGGCACACTTTCTGGTAAGTAATGCTAATCACAGCAAACGCTTTTCACACCTTAGTGTGGGTCAGGTGTCACTCTCGACAACTTCCCTGTATGATCTCATTTAGGCCCCACCACCCTGCAAGGCAGGGAATGTTCTCAGCCCCGTTTTGCAGGGTTGATTCTCCATTTACAGAAGAAACTGAGGCAGAGAGTCTGGTGGAGCCGGCACCCCAAGGCCAATGCCCTGTTGCTGCATTTTTGTAACAGCAGCTCCTGAGCACCCTATGAAACAGGTGCCATAAAACTGCAGTTTTTTTTTACATTATTAACCTTACATTTCACGTATCAGCAGAAATGATCTAAAGTAATGATTGATTTAAATATAAATCACTAAGACGAGAAAAGCCTGACAAGAATAAGAAGCATAACTAATACAGTTTAAAAGGCCACACATATTTTGCTATTTGTATTTAAGCCAGATGAAAAGGGAATGGAGTAGCCAGTTCACAGCAGTTACCAGACAGAACTGTAAGTGCTGACCAAGAGCTGCGCTATAAATACACTATAAAAAAATAAGAACAAAAGGCTACAATGACAGTAGCGGCAAGGCACTTTCAGACAAAGAAAGCTGGCAAAGGAGTTTTCGCCCCTTGTTATTTTTCATCGTAAATTTTGAGAAAATCATTTTCATTGTTCCGAGAAAGAATGACCGGTCCTCAATCGGATAGGCATTTGACCTTTGTTGCTGCGCTGTTTTCCTTACAAGATTTCCAAGTAACCTGGGGTCAAACGTGACTGTGGATCATAGGAGCGGAAGACTTTGATCCAGAAAGAGCACCAAGAAGTGCTGAATGGAGGCCAACGATCGGAAGCGGGGTTCACCGCAAGGAGACCCGAGGTCACTCCCGAGGCTTCAGGGAAACGAGAGTGCAGGGCAGGGCAGAGGGATGGAAGGTGAAGGAATATAGGGAACGTGTTTTCCGACTGGGGCGGAAGGCAGGGGTTTGGAGGTACAGCGGCCTGGCCGGGAGGAAACGACGCGCCAGAACCCCGAGTTTGCACGATGAGCTACACAGGGCGCAGGGAGGTCGGGTGCACACCGAGCTCACCGTGCGGGGGACGCAGAACGCACAAACGTCAGCTGCGGGACCACACGGTGAGGACAGAGGGAGCCGCCCCGAGAGGGCCCCGAGCGGCCCGGGGACCCAGGGTCCCCGGGTGGGGCCATCCGGCAGGGACAAGCGGCCCGCGGACGCCTGGTGCACCGGGGGCGGGTCGCGGGGGGGCGGGCCGAGCGCGCGCAGGGTCCCCGACGGGCGCACCCGCCGTCTGTGCCCCAGTGAGGCGCGCACCGGGGGCTGCCACGCCCTGTCCCTACCTGCGCGCCAAACGTCCCAGTCCCCGCCTGGAGCGCGGACCACCGCAGGTCCCACCGACTACAGCGGCACGTCCGGGTTTATTGCCGGAAGTCGCCGCGCAAATCTCCGCCCCGATGGCGCTGATTGGCTGGTGCGGCCACGTGACCGCGAGGCACGCACGTCCAGAACCGCTGGCTCGCATGCGTGATGGGCCCTCGCCCCTCCCCCGCCTTTCTCGAGCCGAGTCGCCGGGGGAGCCGGGAGCCCGAGCGGCGGCTGTCGGCCCTGCCCGCGGTGTGTCCATAACGCAGGGGCGCCTGGACCCTGCGGCCCTCGGGCGCCGCCGGAACGGCGGGGGTGGCGCTGAGGCTTGCTGCCAGCCCCCGTGTGCACCCGATTACCTTTTAGACGCAGGCGTCGGGCCCAAGTGCTGTTTACAAGCAATCCAGAATGCTGTTCAGTTCTTCCAGACGGGCCTCCGCCTGTGGGTACTTCCCCAAGGAGGAGAAAACGAAACCCGCGGGGGCGGCAGGGGCAGGTCCCCGCGGCCTGAGTCCGCTCTGCTGACCGACTGCAGGGCTGGTGCAGGAATGGCTGCTTTGCCTCCTCTTGCTCTCAGACGACGTGGGGATGGCGGCAGAGAGGCGGCAGACAGCTTGGGAAGGACTCCAAGACCGCGCTGCTGTTCCTGGACCTGCCTAGCGTCCTGGTGGCCAGGGGGCACCGCGGGCTCTCCGGGAGAATGGGGCGCAAACCGCGGCTGGGGAGGGAGACGTCTCCCCTGCTAACTCCGCAGGCCTGAGCCTGGCCCGGCGGTGCGGCCAGGAGTTCTGGCAGCACAAGAAACACCGTCTTAGCAAGAAAGGAGGGAA
Organism: Macrotus californicus; assembly: GCA_007922815.1. NCBI lineage: Eukaryota > Metazoa > Chordata > Mammalia > Chiroptera > Phyllostomidae > Macrotus > Macrotus californicus. The sequence continues at coordinate 670,358 of VMDR010000025.1, forward strand.
GTCCCTGAAATTCTGTGCAGCGTCTCCACTGTCTGGGAAAGAAGGCCTTGAAACTGTGCTTTCATCCCAAGGCTTGAAAGTTGGGAGAGTCCACAGTGCCCGAAGGAAAAAGCCCGTAAATGACTGGGTAATTGCCCCAACTTTAACTGCCTCCTGACAGCAAGGTGAACAAATGGAGTCTGGAGCAAGATAAGGATTTGGGCTAACAGACCCCCACACACCTAAGTTTGGGCAGTTCCGCCCCACCCCCTGAAAGCTGGCACCACATCTACCTGTCAATCAATATGTAACTTTTTTATTCCCATCCTGCCTCCTAGTAAGTCCTCAGAGCAAAGGACTCATGTCTTGGCTCTCAGGCTGCCCAGAGGCTTGCCCCCACCCCTGCTTCGTTTTAAGCCACCCTTACTTTCTGCTGCTGTGTAGCAGGTGACCGCAGGGACATTCAGAAGGATGGCTGCTACCTGAGTGCACTGACCTGAGGTGTCTCTGACAGCCAGGGTCACTCAGGTTGTAGGGGCTGGAGGAGAGGAGTGGGGAGTCAATCACCCTGGGCAAGAAGTTCTGGCGGCAGAGTGAGTGATTGCAGGAGGTTGCTGTGGAGCTGAGCCTGCTCTCACTGCTGAGTCGTGCACCCAAAACTCCTGCTCCAGCCCCGGCTGGTGTGGCTCAGTGGGTTGAGTGCCAGCCTGCAAACCAAAGGGTTGCCACTCGGATTTCTAGTCAGGGCACAGTCCTGGGTTGCAGGCCAGGTCCCCAGTAGGGGGTGAGTGCACACTTGTCTCCCTCTTTTTCTCCCTCTCTTCCTCTCTCTCTAAAAATAAATAAATAAAATCTTCAAAAAACAAAACTCAGCTCCAGCACTGACACTGTTTCAGCCTAAGACCAGCTGCACTCTGTATGGGCAAAGCAGGCCACTCTGACAGTGTGAAGTGGCCCCTGGGGGTGTCCTTACATGAGGGCGACTATGACAGTCCATGCTTACCTTTCCCTGGCACTGGCTGGCATCCCCTCCCTTTGCGGTGCTACCCTTGCTCTGCTGTGAGCGTGCCTCCTGCCCGGTGCATCCCTGAGGGGCCCTGTCAGCCTGCCCAGCTACTTGGAGTGTCTGGTCCTCTGGGGGAGCCACTTGTTCAGGAGGGTCGAGCAGGTTTGTCTGAAGTCTCCTTACGTTTTGTGCAAGCATCCACCTAAATCCCACCAGATCCTTGTTGCTTGTTTAAACAGTGTCCAGAGGCTTCCCACTTTTAAATCGCAGCCTCACGGAGTTTATACGAGATGTTCTCCCAACCTACGGAGCACAGTTCTGGGTATGCAGCAGACAGGCGACACCCCCTCGTCCCCATGGCCACCCTGACCAGTTCACACCCTGCAGATGCCCCCCTGCTGTGGGCTGTGGGGATGAACACAGCCCAGTCTGAACACCTGCACGCTTGAAAGAGAAAGTTGGATCCTGACTTGGATCCAGCGTTGCATGGAAGAGTACGAAATGCCCCACACAAGAACATACAAACCCAGTCCTGCTGCCGATGGAGATCCTGGCACCCTGGGACGGGGTGCAGGACCTGGACTTGGGGACGAGGAAGCACCAGAGCCGTGCTCAGCACTGTCTCCAGTTTCTATACGTGATACATACACATTGAATGCGGTCATCCTGCCATGATTAGAAGATTCTCAGACACGTGATTTCGTGGTAGCAACTCTGCTCTCACGGCACCACCAGGCCCAGCTCCCTGACGGGCTGACAAAGTCCAGGGGCTGCGGTTGCCTTTGAGACCCAGCCTGGCAACTCGCTGAGAATGGCTGGGGCAGGAAACATCCCCAAGCATGTAACTCTGTGGACACACCCACAGACGCACTCTGGAAAGTGCCCTAAAGTTACCACCTGGGCCGTGGTGTCTCACTGGTGGGTCTCGTCAGGGAAAGGACCTGCTTCATTTACTGACAAGCTGCCCAAGCTTAAACGTTGAGTCATCACCACAATCAGGCCACAGCAAAGTCGACACCAAATGCTCTCCTGAACACACTAGCAGACGTGACAGTACTGGGGGACACTTAATCTTGTGAGGCCTAGGGAAATCGGCATTCAAGTGACAGGGAAACTGTCACTCAGGCTGCTCTTCAGAAACTGAAAGCTCTGTCCTCTGCAGTAGGCCCAGGGTCTCCTGACGGGGTCCCCTGCAGATGGGACATTCGCTGCCCCCACAGGCTGCAGGCACAGACTGGCTCTGGGCCGTCGCACTTAGGGATGACCTGGCGTGGCTCCGGGCTCTGCCCTGCTGCCTGTGCTGAGGCTGGACCGTTGCTTGTGCCCCCAGCTGAGGTCCCTTAGCAATGACGCTGTTCCGAGAATTGAATTAGTGGACGTTTGTAAAATGTTCAGAACAGGGCTGTGGCCTCCTGGTGACACAGGTGTTGGCTGTTGTTGCCATTGCGTCACGGCTGTCATGCACGTCTTCCTGGTAAATACCTCTGTGCGACCCGCATGTTTGCTGTTGCTGCCTTTGTAGTCTGGCCAAGACATGCCAGAGGCTCACGCTGTAGATGTGCAGATTTCACAGGAAACTGGCACTGACTCTCGGGACCAGAGGAAGGCATCTGAGTCGGGACAGGCTAGACTCTGCCGTGGTGACAGAGCACCTCAGGCACTGCCAGCAGAAACCGCTGCTTCCTAGTCTTGTCACACACACACCTTGTTTGACTGCAGGCTCCACTCTGTGGGCCCAGGGGCGGGGCTGGGTCTTGGGGCTCCTCCCGCAGAGGCAGGACAACCAGGGGCTGAGGCACGTCTCTCCTGGCTCAGATGCTTTCACCTAGAAGTGAGGAGTGTCCTTCCTGTCTCTACTTTGTGGCTAAGGGATGGGCCATGGATGGATAGAGCGCGGGGAGAAGAGCTGACCCATTGTGGAGCAGGCACTGCTTGCCCATCCAGGCCCCAGGGAGGGTGTCGCCACTACTTGCACAGACAGGTGGAGCATGTGGCCTGGTAACAGGCCACCATGTGTCTTGGAGAGCTGCACAGAGCAATTCCCTCCCCTCCCCAGAGGCCCAAAGCTTCCAAATCTTTCCCTGTTGCTGCCTAATTAGCAGCCTGCTCTCTGCCCTGGAAACCACAAAGAGAGAGGGCATTTCTTTCTTCTGTGGTGACACTCGGGAAGCTGGGGCCAGGAGGCAGTGGGACGAGGGGGCAATGCAGAGGAAAGAGAGGTGGAGGGTTCCCTCGTTCCTGCCTGGGAATCAGCACTTTCTACCTTGGAAGGCCTGTGGGTACACATCACTATACACATATACAGGCCATTTGGAGAGTGCAAATTACATTTTTTTCTTCTTTTATAAGTAGATTTTATTGATTAAGCTATTACAGTTGTCCCATTTTCCTCCCTTTATTCCCCTCCGCCCTGCACAAACCCTCCCACCCCCCTTAGTTCATGTCCATGGGTCACACATATAAGTTCTTTGGCTTCTACGTTTCCTATACTATTCTTAACCTCCCCCTGTCTATCTTCTACCTACCATTTATGCTTCTTATTCCCTGTACCTTTCCCCCCTCTTTCCACACACACCCCCCTGATGATAAGCCTCCATGTGATCTCCATTTCTGTGATTCTGTTCCTGTTCTACTTGTTTGCTTAGTTTGTTTTGTTTTTGTTTTTGTTTTAGGTTCAGATAGTTGTGAGTTTGTTGTCATTTTACTGTTCGTATTTTTTATCTTATTTTTCTTAGATAAGTCCCTTTAACATTTCATATAATAAAGGCTGGGTGATGATGAACTTCTTTAACTTGATGTTACCTGGGAAGCACTTTATCTGCCCTTCCATTCTAAATGATAGCTTTGCTGGATAGAGTCATCTTGGATGTAGGTCCTTACCTTTCATGACTTGGAATACTTCATTCCAGCCCCTTCTTGCCTGCAAGGTTTCTTTTGAGAAATCAGCTGACAGTCTGATGGGCACTTTGTAGGTAACTGTCTCCTTTTTTCTTCCTCCTTTTAAGATTCTCTCCTTATCTTTAATCTGGCTAATGTAATTATGATGTGCTTTGGTGTGTTCCTCCTTGGGTCCAACTTCTTTGGGATTCTGTGAGTTTCCTGGACTCCCTGGAAGTCTATTTTGTATGCCAGATTGGGGAAGTTCTCCTTCATGTTTTGTTGAAATAAGTTTTCAATTTCTTTCTCTTCCTCTTCTCTTACTGGCACACCTATGATTTGGATGTTGGAAAGTTTAAAGACGTCCTGGAGGTTCCTAAGCCTCTCTTCATTGTTTTGAATTCTTGTTTCTTCATTGTGTTCTGGGTGAATGTGTCTTTCTTCCTTCTGGTCCATACCATTGATTTGAGTCCTGGTTTCCTTCCCATCACTGTGGGTTCCCTGCACATTTTCCTTTACTTCACTTAGCATAGCCTTCATTTGTTCATCTAATTTGTGACCAAATTCAACCGGTTCTGTGAGCATCCTGATTACCAGTGTTTTGAACTGTGCATCTGATATGTTGGCTATCTCTTTGTCACTTAGTTGTATTTATTCTGGAGCTTTGATCTGTTCTTTCATTTGGGCCATTTTTTTTGGTCTTGGCCTGGCAGTTACATGGTAAGGGGCGGAGCCTTAGGTGTTCACCAGGGCGGGGCTGCCCACGTCGCTGTGCTGTGACGTTGTACGTGGGGGAGGGTCCGAGAGGGAACAATACTGATTACTCAGCTCTCTGCTGGTTTTCAGGGAATTCCCCTCTTCCCACAGTCAAATTGGGCCCTTCTGGTGCTGATTCTCAGGTGGGTTGATTTACGTATGTTCTAGGACCCTGTGGGTCTCTCCAATGAGCTCCCTGTGTGGCTGGGAGTTCCTCCCACTGCCGACGCCTCAACCCCCACAGGTGTTTTCAGTCAGAGGTTTGAGGCTTTATTTCCCTGCCTGGAACCCTGGGTTGTGTGGTGTGTCTCGCTCCCCTGTTGTTCCTCTCAGTTTATCGTCATGTGGGTGTGGGACCGCCCGGTCCGCCAACCTCCACCTCGCCTGGTCTGCCAGCTGCCACTGTGCTGTGAGTCCTCTCCCTCCGGCTGCCTGTATGTGCCCCTAGTACCGGTGTGGGTGAGTGTTTCTTCTTAACTCCTTGGCTGTTGGACATCCATACAGTTCGATTTTCTGTCAGTTCTGGTTGTTTTTTTTTGTTTTTAGATGGGTTTTTTGCTTGTTTTGGTTGTGCGAGGAGGCACAGCGTGTCTACCTATGCCTCCCTCTTGGCTGGACTTCTCCAAATTGTTCTTTATAGAGAGAAATTTCCATTCTTTGGAAGATTGCAGAAGGCACCGGGGGAAGTTCTGTGTTCCAAAAGAGAACAGTGTTGTGGAAAAATGGAACGGTGAAGTTGCCTGTAAGGTGTCAGAGGGCGGTGGCACAGAACAGTGACGACTTTGTGCAGTTGCGTTGTTGGGGGAAAATGAAAAGCCTGCCTGCGATTGCATCTCAGGGTGAAAAGCCAGTGAACCGTTCAGCCCAGCCATTAGTGGGATATG